>CM031957.1:15136328-15506328 GCA_018749465.1 Paracanthobrama guichenoti
ATCCCAGATGAGGAATAGGCTCTAATTTAGACCACACTGTAAAAAACAATCCTAATTTTACAGAAAATAGCAGATTTTTGTACTCACAACTCTATAAAATTACAAACAATATATGTAAATTAACAGATATTGTTATTTTAAGATGTTATTTTAAGTTATTTTCTTTAATTACATACAAATTTATGTAAAATTACAATATTAATCTGTAATTAAACAGTAACAAAACAGTTAATACGGTTGAATGACTAGCAGCCAAAAAAAAAAAAAAAAACCCTGTAAAATAAAAACAGAATAACACTGTAATTATTCAGGAAATACATGTAAAATAACAATCAAATATAGTCACAAAAAAAAAAAAAAATGGTCAAATGACTGCCAAACAAAAACCCGAAAATTAAAGTAAAATATCCTAATATAAATAAAGTGCAAAAAACTTTAACAGAAATGTTCATTAAACAGAAATCGCTGTTATTTTAAAAGGTATTTCCTGAATTAATTCAAATGACTGGACTTTATTTCTTTCAGAGTTTTAGATGTTGAAGTCACCATTATGGTGATCAGTGTGTGCTTTAGGCTTTTGACCCTTGACTCTTTAACATTAACATGAATCTCATAAATGATGAATATTAATAATGTTATTTTAGTACAGGGGTCTACTCCACACGGGCCGATTGGTGTATGACATCAAACTATCAAGAGAGCAATTCAAAAGCATAAAGAGTCGTTTGTTCTCCAATTTCTCGTTTTAAGAGCAAGGAAAGTTTTTCATTTTGATCGACTGCAAAGTTTCTGGTTTTGAGAGCGGATGCAAAGTTTCTGGTTTTGAGAGCGGATGCAAAGTTTCTCGTTTTGAGAGCAAATGCAAAGTTTCTCGTTTTGAGAGAGAACGAAGTTTCTCGTTTTGAGAGAGAACAAAGTTTCTCGTTTTGAGAGAGAACAAAGTTTCTCGTTTTGAGAGCGAACACAAAGTTTCTCGTTTTGAGAGCAACGCAAAGTTTCTCGTTTTGAGAGCGAGCAAAGTTTCTCGTTTTGAGAGCGAGCAAAGTTTCTCGTTTTGAGAGCGAACGCAAAGTTTCTCGTTTTGAGAGCAAACACAAAGTTTCTCGTTTTGAGAGCAACGCAAAGTTTCTCGTTTTGAGAGCGAACGCAAAGTTTCTCGTTTTGTGAGCAAACGCAAAGTTTCACAGCTTCAGCTTAACACAATAATCAAAGATGTCCAGTAGGGGGCGACAGACAAAGTTTCCTCTTTCTGAAAGCAAAAGCCATCAGAACTTCCGTTAAGGGAACATAGTGAGCATCAGTGCACCCTGGGTTTTGCAGTGCATTGCAAAGAGACTTTTTAGAGAGCGAATGTTTCAGTGCACAGGAAGGATTCTGCAATTGAGACAGCCCTTAAAATGGCTGACTCCCTGATCAGTGCCCTGTCTACTGAACTAGGGAGCTGAATGAGATGCACACAATGTTAATTTGTTTGGTCTTGGTGGAATAGATCTGCTACACTGTTGCTGCTTTTATTGCTGCTTCTTTTGATTTATAGCTGCTGTAGAGCAAGTACAGAACTTGCACCCGAGGTGTGTATCAGTGAAATTCACAATGAAGATACACAATGATGAAGTGATGTTTCTAGTGACATGTTTGACATTCAGACAGAAAATGAAAGAATAGGAAATATCATCAGCAAAACTTGAAATGGCTCAGCGATTTACTGCAGAGCAAGTACTGAACACAATCAAACATTAGTGTCACTGTCACTTGATGGTGGATCTGGTCAGCGATCAAAATATTGATTTAAGATGTTGAAAATGATAGTTCTGAGAATATGATTGAGATCACGAATGGGCTCATATTCGCGATCTCAAACATATTCTCAAAACTATCATTTGCTGAATGTACAGGGAAATGAGCTCTGACAAGGACAGTGATGCTGGTATAAAACATCTGCTCAAACTGAACCCTTCCAAGCTCCAAAAGTTTACAAAATATGCTGTATTTTATTCTTCTGTAATTGTTACTCTAATATCAGGGGAGTTTTGTATTATCACGACAGGTAGAGATCTATCCGTGTTAGATATAGATCCGGGTCTCTAATGACCCGAATATGT
Source organism: Paracanthobrama guichenoti (assembly GCA_018749465.1). NCBI lineage: Eukaryota > Metazoa > Chordata > Actinopteri > Cypriniformes > Gobionidae > Paracanthobrama > Paracanthobrama guichenoti. The sequence goes on from CM031957.1 coordinate 15,138,431, forward strand.
AAGAATGATTGCCGAAACATTCATGCATTTAAGGGCTAAGTGAACCGCTAAATGTTTAATTTTTCGTCCCATATTTGACTAATCTTTCCATCCACCAAACAGTCCTTCACCTAAAAATGTTTAGAGATGTCTGTTCTAATAAATAAAACAGGCATAAGGGCTAAAAATAAAATTGGAAAAACAAATTCAACCTCTAAGTATCAGAGACTCCAAAGCTCTAAATTCAGTACTATGGTCCTCTTGTGGATAGAGCCAGTCTCTGATCATGGATTTGCCCAGAGATTTCAGATGAGAGCCCATCTTAAATTGAGCAACACATAACAGCAAGTGCTTATAACCTCAACTCATCAAAAAGGCCCTCAAACAGCACCCTCATTTAAAGACAAGATTGCTTAAAAATGAATACTTCTTTAACGACACATCCATCAAAATCTGAAAAGCATCCAATAATGCAGTTGCTAGTGGCAGCCTATTTAGATTAAGTGGAATTTAGGTCATGTCAGTAAGACTTTGTCACTCATGTGTGTATGTGTTCTTCTAGCAGAGTCACAGATTGTCATTGTCCTTTAACTACATTTGATGCAACTTTTCAAAAAAAAAAAAAAATTTCGATAGCATTTTAAATCAAGCGACATTTATGCTATTCCAAGCAGAAGAGAGCAGCTCTTTATGTCACAAGCACTTCTGTTGCCATTGGCAGAGTGATAATGAGGTGGTATGGCACAGAATGGCTTGAGCTGTGTCCAGTTCATTAGAAGCCGACCATTCCGTGACACGACTTGCCAAACTCAGGCTGACCCTGCTTGTCCAGTAATGAGCCCCTGGTAAGGTCAGGAAGCGGAATTAATTAATATTGATACAGCTCATAGAGGTTGTTGAATTGCGGAAGAGAACTTGAGAAGTCTGGCCATCTGAAGAACTGATTTTCTTTGGTTGAAAATTTGAATGACTTGATGGAATAATCAACTCAATTTGGGGTTGAGCTTGACAGTTAAAAAATTGGTGATGTAGGTTTTGACTTGTCTGTGTAACAGTTGCCGTTCATGTTTCTCAAAGTCAGTTTTATGGCCATTTTTTTTATATATATCACAGAATGCGAAGACACTGTTACACTAAACATGGCTTTGTTGTGCTCAAAAGTTTACATATATCTGCTAAAATGTTAATGTTAAATGTTATTTATCAACATAAGCGGGATCATAAAAACTGTATGTTATCTTTTTATTTAGTACTGTCCTGAATAAGATATTTCACATAACAGGTGTTTACATATAGTCCACAAGACAAAATAATAGCTGAATTAATAAAAATTACCAAGATCAAAATTGTATATATACCCTTGATTCTTAATACTGTGTTGTTACTTGGATAATCCATGACTGTTTTTATATTTTGTAATAGTTAAACTGGCAATAAATAAAAATAAAATCTTACAAGTCCTGCAATTTTTTTGCATATTTGAACCTTTTCCAATGACTATGATTTCAAATGCAGGACAATTGAGGGACTCATACACAACTATGAATGGAACAGTCACAGCTGGAATGTAGTAAATCACACTAATATGAGGATTCAAACAAAAATATATTGGGTTACTTGGCTGTAACCCTGTTCGCTGAGAAAGCGGGAACGAGATGCTGCACCGAGCGCTATGGGAACACCTTTGTGTGTGACCGGCTGTGAAGCATGTGTGCAAACATGCCAGTGAAATTGGCCTTGAACTTGAACCTCTGACTATGCTGTCATTGATGTGCAAATAGATGTGCAACAGGTGTGCCTTTTGAAGTATCACTTTGTCTGAAGAGACGTTTAGACATCCTCATCAGCGCAGCATCTCGAACCCGCTTTCTCTGGGAACAGGGTTACAGTAAAGTACCCCGACACGTTCCCTTTCAAAAGCTAATCTCAATGCTGAGCACTATGGGAACGAGAACGCCGCCGCACTGGAAGTGTCTGGACCCCTCACGGTCGTGTAGTGTTTATGCTTACAAGCACGTGAGAAGTCTCAGACATGAGCTTGCAATGTTGACTCAAGGACATGTGAGTCCGGAGTAGCATGAACTTTCAAATCTGAAGAGCATGTACTGGACACAGTCAGTGAAGTTTGTCCTGCTCCAGCTTAGTGAAAAGTGGAGGACAGAAGGCTTCAAGAGGATGCAAAATAGCTTTCACCGTTCCCGGGGAAAAGTTTAAGCAGGATGGCAAGGTTGACAGAGCCTGCAAATCCCCATTTCATTGGCGTGTTTGCACACATGCTTCACAGCCGGTCACACACAAAAGTGTTCCCATATCTCTCAGCACAGCATTGAGAGTAGCTTTTAAAAGGGAAAAGGGAAAAAAAAATTAAATAAAATAATACTTTTCTCATAATATACATTGCACATCACCACATTGTTCAGTGATTCTCAAATGACTCAGTGGCTTGAATCAGTCTCTCTAAATCCCTCCTTTCCACAAGCTGCTCTGCTCTGATTGGTCAGATGTCCCAGTCTGTTGTGATTTAGTCCACTGCTTACAGCGCATGTCGGAACCAAAACTCCTTCAGGGCCAGAACGGAGAAAAAACCTTGGGAGAAACCAGGCTCAGTTGGGATGACAGTTCTCCTCTGGCCGACGAACAAATAGTGCATGATTTATGATTCTGGCAACATTACATCGCATCAATTTTACCATATCAATCTGGGTGTGAGTCTGATGATGAAACATTGAATTAGTTATTCAACCCGAACCTCCATTGCAAGGACAATTTGAGCAGGATGTTTCTCAGTGATACGCTACTCAGTTTGAGGTACATTATGAGATGTTGCAGCTGTATTTCCTCACCATCAGCATTAAAAAGTGTACATCCATCAACAAAGCAATGTGTATATTTCTAATTTATTGCGGTGCACATGTGGGATCGTTAGCTGAGCACTGACATGAATGACTGATGTAACATTAAAGTTTGCAAAACAAATCTTGCTCCATCCTTTATCTTTACTCAAAGTAGTAAGAACGACAGACAATCTGCATTAATATACACAGTTTTAGGTAATGGCGGCCCACAGCTGCTTAGTGGAAGTATTTCAGTAAGACAATAATAATGTGAATTAGCCGGTTAGCTGGAAACCTACACAATGTAAAACACAAAACTACTTATTTTGAACACCTGGTAGAAAATATATACATCAATAATTATTCATACTTGCATGTTGTGATTTCTGAGGGGCAGCTGGTCTGAATAAACTGGGTACTGACCCATCTTTCAAGAGCAAGCGTTTTGCAAATCCCGCGTCGAACTCTGTCATTAACATGACGTGTTTGTGGGCAAATACAATTTCTAGTGACGCAGAACTGTCACGCAGTAAGATTCCAACAAAAACAAATGACTCGTAAGGTGGTTCAGAGTCGCTTCTTTCTTTTGAAAGACAATAACTTTATTTATCGTGCACTTTCGACTTTACGACTTTGCAGAACATTTACATTCACAGACAGCTATATTACACACTGCATGAAAGGGAATATTCAGAATAAAGGGAATAAACCATGATAAGGGAACTTTAATAATAACACACAGGAGATCGCTGGAGCAAATAATGTAGAAATACACTCTTCTCATTAAACATTGATGACACAAAAACAATGAACTGAGGGCTTAAATACAGACAGAGAGCAATCAACGGAAAAAACAGAACAGGCGAGTGCGTAAATTCATTAACAACCAAGGAAACTAACAATGACTAGGAACTAAGGCAAAAAGAGCACCAAAATAGACTATACACATTACAACAAAAGCTGAAAACATTAACTGATGCTCAAGAAGGAAACACTATGCATTAAAAAGACGGGATGTAAACTTTTTTTAATTGGATGATCAGGGTAAATTGTACCCTTTTTGTCTTCTGGGGCATTACTACTGCTAAATTAAACATAATATCAATGATCCTCTTAATTTAAAATGATCAATATTTTTGCAGATTCTGCAGGAGATTTTGCAATTATGTTTAATGATGCTAGTGTTGCAGAATTTACATACTAAATTAAGAGGGTCAACATTTAAAAATGATGTATGTAAAACAGATCTGCTGTTTATAAAGGGTAAAATTAAAACTTTGCCCTTGATTAGCCAATGGTTTTTAATACTGAACCCAAAAATAAACAATCTGTCATTATTCTCAAAAAAAAGTTGTGCTTATTTGTTTTTAACTGTCATTTGATTATAATGTATCTTGATTATTCTTTATCATTACAAGTGTGCAATTCCAAATATATTTAAATACATAACATGCAAGTTTCAAATGAAATTAAAATATATTTTAGTTTACCATAAGTGCTGGTCAGTAAATTCAGCAGTACCCTTTAACCGTATGTACAGAAGTCTTACTTAAGTGTGCCAGAGAGCACTGTAAAGTTTAGCTAATTACATTTAAATCAAATGTTAATTTAATATGCAAATAAGATTAAATGAAAGTGTTTGAAAATATTATAATCAGTTCACACTCAAGTATATTATTTTAATAAACATTAAATACAATTTATTTTACAGTAAATAATGCACTTTCAATGTACTTACCCACAAAAGTACTGAGTAGTGTAAGGTAACTATGGGTGAAGGTAGGTTCAGGGTTAGTACATAGCATGTCCATGCAAAACAGCACTGTCAAATAAAGTGCTTCCATTACCTCTGTAAAAAGTAAAAAAATAAAAAAATAAAGTATGCGCTAAGTGTACATCCCTTTCTGTCAGTCATTTTCGAAGTAATGTCAAGTGATGACATTAGGAGTCATCTTTGGGAGCTTCAAATGTCATCTTGACATAACGTCTCCATTCCCTCTATCAGGGAAAAATGTTTTTTTTTTTTTTTTTTTAACGGTATGATTTTCTCTTTTCTTCTTGGAACACAAAAAGAATAATAAAAAAATGTCCCACTTGTCCTATGTCCATATAATGACAGTGAATGGTGACGTTCTTAAAGCTTTAAAAAAGGATGTCCAACCCTGCACCACTGGCGAGAAATTGACATGTTGAAATGATTAAACAAAAACGGCATTCACGGGACTGACAGTGTTTACTCTGTTTGGGAAGTCAAACTACGAACGACTTCATTAGTTGTCTCTAGACATTAAACACACATGGGATATGAGAAAGTATTTCAGCAACTAAATTACACACGTCTCCTTATATATTCACATAAAGCTCTTTATTGCTTTCAGCAGTTTTGAATATGTCAGACTCACAGCAGCCCTTCATGCACTAAACATGAAAGAAACCTCCTCTGATTGCAAGTGGGCTCTTCACCCTGATAGGTGGAGAGCAAGACCACATCATCGCCGGTCTTTTCAGCAGAGTGCAAATTGAACTAGCATTATCTCATGGGCCAATCTCTTATCTTTCGGCCCTGGGATTTGCATAACAAGCGCAGCGAGGGTGACACATTGCTGAATTTATGTGCTGCGACTGTGAGCGATGTGAACTTCCCATGTGAGCTCCATGTGTCATGTTGAACATGGCCGATAAAGAATGAGCTGAAGCAGGCCTGAGCCAAGAACCCTTGCATATTTGAATGTTCTGCCCTTATATAATTTACAGCCGTGTTAACATGGCCACAATCTTGGTAGGTCCTTGTCAAGACTTAAATAAAACAGGGCATTAGGATTCATGCAGAGGTGAGTGGATAAATGTCAAGGGTCAATGTCAGCATGCAAGTAATCAACTCTAACACTAAGACTGTGCTTTATCCAAGAGGGACTGACCTGTGTTAAGTGTCATGTAAGCTTTTGTACAAAACATTCTGATCTTTTAATTCTCAGCATACTCCATTATGGATGACCGCACTATTGTAATGTACTGTGTTTGTGTACACAGTGTTTGATTTAAACCATATCTTGTGGGAAAGCACTTCCCCTTATATTAAAAAAAAGAAGAAAAAAAGCTAAGTTTGAAGTCTGACAATGAAAACACTACAAAACAGCTGGGGGGTATTCCAGAAAGCAAGGTTATCTTACCATCACTTATACTTTGATCACTCAGTTGATTAACCCAAACCTTGCTTACTCAAGGTTTGCTGGTTCCAAAACCACGTCTAGGAATAAGCTTGAATAAGTTTCGGTTAATACTCAAGACATTCTCAACAGAGCGACGATTCAATGATTCAACAAGGAAACATACGCTAAGAAAAAGCACGCCATTCTACTTCCTCTTCTTCTTTTGTTTAATGGTGATTTACATAACCTACTTGGTGCACATTGCCACCTATTTGGTTATGCAATAATTTTTTTTCAAATCTTTAATCTTTATTCACTGAAAATAAGGATTATATTGTTTGTTTGATGCTAATTAATTGAATGCAGATTTATGTGTGAGATGACAAATAATAAATATATTTGATTTGCATTAACATTTAAACTTATTTTTAATAAAAACATTTTTGAATTAATATATAATATTGTATATTATATAACTGAAACAAATTTGATTATATTAATAACTACATTAATTATATAAACACCTCTTAAGCAAACTAACCCTGAAACATAACCTGCTCCGGTTATGTTCAGAGAGTGAGTTGCCATGGCTACTTACATCCCCTGAAAGTTACCTCCGTTTTTGGAACCGAAAGTTGAGGTTATCCGCTAACTTACTCTTAAACATACCTGGGTATGTCACATAACCTGCTTTCTGGAATACCCCCCTGTACAGCATGGTTCAAAACAGTGTGGGCAAATAGATGAAGAAACACATTCAGAAAAACAGAGCTGAACGCACACGCACGCACACACACACACACACACACACACACACACACACACACACACACACACACACACACACACACACACACACACACACACACACACACACACACACACAGCTCTCACAGAACAGGAGACAAATAGATGAGCCAGAATTCTTCAAATTTCCACTCACCCCTATATAACATCTGCAATATGAATAATTATCTTAAATTTATGACAAATTAAATCTGGTGAAACTGATGCTGACGGTAGTGCTGGGTAAATTACTTACAAATTGTAGTCCGTTACTGATTCCAAATTACATGACAAAAGTTGCAATTAGCAACATAATTCATTAAGTTACACATTTTTGATAATATAACCGGACTACGTTTTGATTACTTTTAGATTACTTTTGACCTAACTTGTTTACATTTATCACATTGATTTAAATAGAATAATATTGCACCATGTCGATATAAAAATACAAAGAGAAAGAAAATATATTCCGTTCTTTGTTATCAACAACGTGGCGTGCATTAAATATTATATTATGTCAGGGTTTCCCATGGGGTTCATGACGGAACTGCAGGGGGTTTGTGAATTTAAAGAGGTATTTCAGTGCTGGGAAGATGAATGTGTATTTAAACTGGGTCATTTATCAGTACAAATGTGAAATTATTTTGGAATTTGGAGCCTTCTAGACTGAGAAAAGACAAATGTGGATGAAAGACAACAACTCCCAGAATGCACTTGCTTCGCTGTCCTACGAGGCCACTCCCAAAGCCACTGCTACTGGTTATCACTTGCCCACCATGACACCGCCCCCACCGTCTTTGATTTTCATAGTAATAAAATCATTTCGTTCAGTTAGAGAACAGACACTACAATTAAAAACTGAACATGTCTTTTCAAAAAAGCGTGAGTGAGCTGAACGAAAGTCACGGCACAAACGCAGCAGGAGTCAGATTTCATTCATCACGAGAGTGAAGAGCTGAGCAGAGCTGAGGTAAGCGCGGCAGTCATTCACGACACGTGTTCAGTCTGGCACGTGTTCAGATCATGCCTATGAAAGCTTAACTTTTGATCATTCGACTATACTACCGGATTTCTACTGACACAAAGCTTAATGCTAATCACTGAAGTATCCCTTTAATAAAAAGTGTTAAATGACTTACTGAGTGATAATTCAAATAATAATTAATGTGTTGATCATGGGTTGATTCACTATGAAAAGTTGAGAAAACAGGTGAAATGATTTCTGCTTTGTGGCCTCTCAATTTTCCATGTAATTATAGCCAATTGACTAGCGGCTGGTCTGTGAGTGCAATTTCACAATTACTTTCTGAATGTATGTATTAGCAATATGCTTTTTAAAAAAAGGACATTTTAAAAACATGAAGAAGAATTAGGGAGAATCAATAAATTCTAAATGATTTACTGCCCTTGTGTAATTATGTAATCAACTAAAAAGTAACTGTAGTCTGATTACGAGTATTTTAAAAAATGTAATATAATCTAATTACAAGTACTTAAATTTGGGACTCTGGTTGTGTAATCCAGATTACATGTAATTAGTTACTACCCAGCACTATGCAGACCACATTTGTCAATTCTCTCTTGTGTTTATGGGTGGATCTCGACCTTTCCTCAGATATGTTGGGGTAATCAGCTACGGTTACTAGTGTGGCATTTATGTGTTCATATCAATTGCAGGAGCTGTAAGCATTTCACATGCTTTTCCAACCAATATGGATAAGTACTGGCACTGAGATTGCCAAACAACACAATGTGTATCCACTTTGTAGAACGATGCATCGCATTGGGCACAATCTCCTCTCTGCCTGCATCTGAACAACGTTGGGTTAAGAGAATGTTTTTCTTATGCTAAGTGGGGGCAGGCAAGCAGGCCGCCAGGCCTACAGCATCAAAATCCGTGGGCTGAGGAGTGGAGACGGGAATAAGAGGGAGGAATGAATCAGCCACTCGCCACTGAAATGTCAGAGCAACCTTGTTCCTGTTAAACAGTTCCTGTTAAAAAGCATTATTTTCAACCATAATTTTTTTATTTCGCACTTGCCTTCAGGCGCCTTCTCCTCACAAAGCTGTGGAAATGTATGTAAAACAGATCTGCTGTTTATAAAGGGTAAAATTAAAACTTTGCCCTTGATTAGCCAAATATGTGAATTAAATTAATTTACACCTCATGAGAGGTATTAATCCTGCACACTTGGTGCTTCAGCGAATCGTTGGTTCGCCTCCAGTCAGGCTGAAGTGTTTATGGCTGATTGTCTGGGAGAGATGGAGTGAGTGTGCGAGAGATGCAGTGCCGCTCAAGATGAATGATTTGAGGAGAAAGTGGCAGTTTCTTGGCGACTGTAGGTGCCAGGAGAGCTTTTGAGGGTCAAAACACACGCCACAGCGGGATGGATTTCATTTCCACTTCTGAACTACAGACTGCGTGTCAACTACTTTCAATGACCCTGATTTCCTGAAGCGACCCTGAAAACAACAATATACAGAAATTATGATACAATAAAAGATGTAAACAGAAGTTTCCGGTGAATTTTGAAAAGCATAATGTTCTGCACCTGTGAGAGAGCTTTGTAATTGATGTTTATGTCCACTTACATCATTAGATCTGAATAATAACCTTTTCGCCTTCGCTTATTTACTTCAAGTGCTGTGGCACAGTAATTGCATACTTAGCAATGAAATTGTCAGCATATTGTGGGCTGCCCAGACCAAAGATACACAGATTATCCAATCAGGAAGACCAGCTGCTGCTATTTCCCACTTCATTTCGTTCTTTGGAGCAGTAACTCTTGCCCACTTGACGCCTCGTATTAGAGACTAATGAGACCCTCGGTTAACTGCAAGTTTTCAAAAAAAAAAAAAAAAACTTCCTGTCAACATTATGCAGAAAATTAAAACACTGAAATAGTCTTTTGTTGTTAACGGTGTGACTGCAGCCTGCCTTAAAAGGATAGTGCAAGCAAAAAATGAATCTTGTCATTCCAAAAGGAGAATAGGGTGCTCTTTTTTTCTCTCCAAGCAAAATTGAATGGGAAATTGATTTTTAAGCTTTAGGACCAGCTTCACTAACAGCTTGTGCTAGTGCAAACATTTTAGCGTTAAACTACTGTCAAAATGTACAGTAAAAAAAAAAAAAAAAAGCACTAAAAAGGTATGGACAGGGTTTTTTTTTTTTTTTTTTTTTTTTTTTTTTTGCGGCTGACCTTATTGCATATGCATTTGCAGGAGGTTCCCTTTCACATGGCAAATTTTTGGGAGGAGAGTATTTAAATGAATCACGCAAGGTGATTTACTAGAGTTTGCACTAGTCAATTTACTGGTGTTTGCGCCATTATTTACCACACAAAAACAGACCACACAGATGCTAACTAGTAGATTACATTGGTCATTATGGAAATGATCTGGCTGTGTCTGTGTTCATTAATTTGCGCATTGTCAGTAGACCATGCACATAACTTCCGACTCCTATCGGAATTGAGCTCTTATGCTAATTTGCCCTGTTTAGTAAATCTGGCCTTAAAAAAGGCTGTACTACTTGCCCTTGTGAAAAAGAAGTTAGCTCAATTGTACTGAATATGCACTTGTGGTGTAGGGGAGCGCGGGGTTAGTTTTAACATGCATGGTTTAAAACTTTCCACACATGCCACACATCGTCTTTGTGTATTTACTAGTTGCATATCAACATTATTTAAAGAAAAAAAAAATTGCGCCAAAGTGTAAAAATCTTTGGAAGATATCACTAAACATTTATTTAACCATAGCAGAAGTAAATTTCTTTTTTCGTTTTTTGTTTATTTAAAATAAGACCAATCTGATATTATTTTAATCTTAGTGATGTTTTATTAACAAATTTCGGGAGGAGCATGTGAGATAATTAAACCTAATTAAACATAAGTGGAGCACATTAAGCTAATCAATTTAATCAACGATAAGCGGTGTATATATACAGCAGATTTACGTTCTTTCGTTGACCGTTTTTATCCAGCAGGTCGCCCAACCACTCACGCTGTATATACATGGCTCCAAACACCACTCGAAGCAATTCTACAATGCAAAAAATATTTTCCTTACAAATTTATAAGCTATTTAAAAAACTCCATCAGCATTTATGGTAAAATAATTTCTGCTTTTCCCTAAATGTAATTGTGTTTGCAACGATACACACAATTGCATTTCTGTCTTCTAACAATTCTAATCCAGCACGAACTTCAATAAGCGATGTTCTGTTAATAACGTGGTGTGTTTGGAGCCATGACGACAGAGTCAACTGCGAAAGCAGCGCAAAGAGTGCACATCACACAGACTTGCAACAGGAAACTACAATAGTTCCTTTAAGAAATAGAAAATGATCTTAAGATAATGTATTGTTACCGGCCCACATCAAGGTTTTCTTGCGATCTTGCCGCCTCTGTGTACTACAGACAGATACTTTCACACACGAGAAATGCGTTCATCATGGACACGCGGTTGCCATGGTGATGAACAATAAATATACTTGCCGGTAAAGCAAATGAACATTTCGTGAGGCTAAATCAATAAATAATGACAATACAACAACGCATAATGCGCCAAACGATAAGCCACTAGTTGGAGCCAGCTGATAATCACTGCCTTTGAGATGGTGCTAGGACCTTTGCTTTTCACCCTGTACATGCTACCACTGGGAGCTACATTAGGAAGCATGGCGTTTGTTTTCATTGTTATGCTGAAGATACTGAGCTCTATAGTTCTTCACACCCTGACGAAACTTACCAGTTCACAAAATTAACGGAATGCATAGCTGATATAAAAAAATTGGATGACCAGTAATTTCCTGCAATTTAATTCAGAAAAAAAAAAAAAAAAAAATTTTAATAATTGGACAAAAAAGCTCCACAAGTAGTAACCTAGAATACTGTCTAACACTCTGTCAAGTCCTCGTCGTCAGTTAGGAACCTGGGTGTGCTCTTTGATACCAATCTTTCATTTGGAAGCCACGTTTCTAGAATCTGTAAAACTGCATTCTACCATCTTAAAAATATATCTAAATTATGGCGCATGCTTTCAATGCAAAATGCTGAACATTTAGTTCATGCGTTCATGACCTCAAGGCCAGATTATTGTAATGCTCTACTGGGTGGTTGCCCTGCTTGCATAATAAATAAACTGCAGCTGGTTCAAAACGCAGCAGCTCGAGTTCTTACTAGAACAAGGAAGTATGACCATATTAGCCCGGTTCTGTCAACACTGCATTGGCTCCCTATTAAACATTGTATATATTTTAAATTCTTGCTTATTACTTACAAAACACTAAATGGCTTAGCTCCCCAGTACTTGAGTGAGCTCTTAACACATTATACTCCATCACGTCTATTGCGGTCTCAAAACTCTGGCCAGTTGATAATCCCTAGAATATCAAAATCAACTGCAGGCGGTCGAGTCTTTTCCTATTTAGCACCTAAACTCTGGAACAGTCTTCCTAGCATTGTTTGGGAAGTAGACACACTCTGTCAGTTTAAATCTAGACTAAAAATCTTTACTATGGCATACACATAGAACATTATCAATCTCTATTATTCAAATCAGTAAATGATTGTTAGGCTGCATTAACTAGGTCAGCCGGAACCGGGAACACTTTTTCAAGATTCAAGAGTTTTATTTGTCACATACACAGTTATATACAGAAAACCGGCAGTGAAATGTAAACAGGTCCGCTCCATGGACAGTGCAAATTCACAGTTAAAAACACAAGGAGGAAATTATAATAGAAATAGGATAAAAAAGTACTATATATATATTTCTGTAGAATTATAAATAATCAAGTCAAGTAGAAGAAAAAAATAAAAAAATAAGAATAAAGAAGTGGAATAAAATAAGTGAGGTAAACTGTGCAGTGAGTAAACTGTAGACTTATAGATATGTGGTTAACAAATGTATAAAGAGTATAATGTGCAAACAGGTTTATAACAGGCTGTTACACAGTAACAACGAGAACAGAAAGTGCAGTGCAATGTCAGTGTATCGATGTTTATCCTGAAGTGAAGTCACGTGATGTTAAGTGACTGAGTTCAGGAGTCTGATGGCCTGGGGGAAGAAGCTCCTCCTGAGTCTCTCAGTTTTGGCCATCAGGCTTCGGAAGCGCTACCAGATGGCAGGCGTGAAATGAGGGTTTGCAGGGTGATTAGAGTCCTTGATGATCTTAGTAGCTCTACCTTTGCAGCGTTTGGTGTAGACGTCCTGCAGAGACGGGAGAGCTGACCCTGAGATACGCTCGGATAAGCGCCGCGACTCTTTGCAGGGCTTTGCGGTCATGACTGGTGCTGTTCCCATACCACGCTGTGATGCACTGAGTTAATACACTTTCTATCGCCCCTAAATAGAAAGTTTTCAGGATAGCTGGTGAAACCCTGAATTTCCTCAGCTGGCGCAGGTGGTACAGTCTTTGCCTGGCTTTTTTCACCTGTGTCTGAATGTGAGCAGTCCAGGTCAGGTCCTCGGAGATGTTTACACCCAGGTACTTGAAGCTGCTCACTCTCTCTACTGGTGACCCGCTGATCATGAGGGGGGAGTATGTCCGTTGCTGTCTCTTCCTGAAGTCCACAATCATTTCTTTGGTCTTGCCAACATTCAGAGAGAGACAGTTGTCCTGGCACCATGATGTTAGATGCTCCACCTCATCCAAGTATGCCGTCTCATTGTTGTTGGAAATGAGGCCCAGGACAACAGTATCATCAGCAAATTTGATGATAGAGGTGGAGCTGTGTGTGGACAAACAGTCATGCGTCAGACAAGTCAGTCACACTTCCCATAACACCTGATGTACTCGTTATATCAAAAGAAGAATGGCATCTACACTAATGTTAGTCTCTCTGTTTATCCTGAGGTTTACTGCAGTCAGCCGGATCCGGGCCGTATCCAGATCAGATGGTGGACCTGCGCCTGGACATGACCAACGCATCCCTGAAGTGTCTGCAGAGAGCGTGTCAATTAAACTCCCCACTGTAAATGCCGCATCGACACGACATCCTCATTAAACCCGTCTCCGGCATGACAACTCCAATCTTTCGAACAATCTTACGAATATCTATTTACCTAATATGACTTAAGACCTGCATTGTTGACAGAATTATAATCATACACTGTTTGTTCGTCGGCCAGAGAACTGGCACCCCGACTTATACATTCGGTTAGTCTTGTTTTGGTTTCACATGGCAATTATGTGAGCGCAGTAAAGAACTTTACATGACATACTTGCGTCCTGTCATCATCTCTATGGGCTGCATCTTGACATTGATTGATTGGTTTGTAAACGGACGTGCGTCTGACGTCAGCGTGTTGTTAATTCGGCTGGTAACTTTGACAACGAATGAACAGGCGCATATTGTTGCCACTAATGAACAGTGCGCATTGCTTGACTATTTCTTTTGTTTCAAATTGTTTTGTTTAGAAGTGGACATTTCAAGCTTTCTATACACATAACTATTTCTCATGTCTGTGTCTCATGTCCGAACCTTTGTTCAGTTTGATTCGGACCGAGATCAAATTCTTATGAACAAATTTTCCTGCAATAATCAAGCATAGACATTTCAAAATAAGAGTCCCATTTGGTTACACAAATGTAGTTCTCCATTTGTCCATCTAACCTTTTCTCCTCCACCACTGCAGTGATGTTCCCTCTGCTCCTGCAGGAGCTGAGTTTCCTCTGGCTGATTTTCTCCACTGCCGCAGCAGTGCTTTTCCTTCTGCTCCTGGAGAAGCAGAGTGTTTCTGGCTAATTTCTCCACTGCCACAGAAGTGATGTTCCCTCTGCTCCCGCAGGAGCTCAGTTTCTCTGGTTAACCTTCTCTCCACTGCCGCAGCAGTGACGTTTCCTCCCAGAACCTTCCAATCCTACGTGACTACTTGGAGTTGTTTTTAAGCATCCCATTTCTCTTATAACAAGCAGTTCCCTTTCAGTCGGTCACGTTCAACGTACGTCGGACGTCACCGACGAATTGGGATCACTTCAGGGAGCCCCTAACAGCTTCGAGATATAGAGAACAGGCCAATGAGAATTGGCGTGCGAGATTTGCATCTCGCGCTCCGCCCCGCGTCGCGGGTATAAAGCGGAAGTGAAATGCACGCACGTTTGTCATTCACTTCGGAGCCCAATGGCGTTGATGGAGAGAGAAAGAAAGACAGAGAGAGTAGAGAGAACGAGACCAGAGAGAGAGAGGAAGACGTGTGTGTTGGCGGGACGGCACAACCAGCGCGACCGCGCCCACTGCTGCATTAGAAACAACTGCTGTTCTCACAGCAATAAAGAGAGTTGTGAGTGCACACACACGGGCTGCACTATTTCCCGGTGTGTTGCCGCGGTCCTCCCCTGAGTGCTTCAGCACAAAAAAAGAGCGTCTTCCTCACAAAAAGAGCTACACGGGTGTGACACTGCATCTTTTTCAAGATGTCATTCCACCCGTGCGCTACTGGATGCGATCGTTCACTGTCATCCGCTGACGGTCACAATCGCTGTATCACGTGCCTGGGCTTACAGCACGCTGAGGCCTTTGTGGATAGTTCGTGTTCTCACTGTGGGAACATGACTATCGCAGCGCTTATTCGTCGGTGACGTCCGACGTACGTCGAACGTGACCGACTGAAAGGGAACGTCTCGGTTACGTATGGTAACCCTCGTTCCCTGAAGGAGGGAACGGAGACGTACGTCCTGTCGCCACAATTGCTGTACCATCACTGCAGGCCGAGTCAATAGTTCGGCTCCTCAGTGAAAAACAAACGTGCGTGCATTTCACTTCCGCTTTATACCCGCGGCGAGCGGGCGGAGCGCGAGATGCAAATCTCGCACGCCAATTCTCATTGGCCTGTTCTCTATATCTCGAAGCTGTTAGGGGCTCCCTGAAGTGATCCCAATTCATCGGTGACGTCCGACGTACGTCTCCGTTCCCTCCTTCAGGGAACGAGGGTTACCATACGTAACCGAGACGTTCCCTGATTTCTCTCTCCTTTCAATCACCTAATTTCCTATATTAATACCGTTAAGAGCCTCCAAGTCGGGTCCCTCAAAGGTTACTTGAGCGGCATTCAGGTTTTTCCACAATGGAGGTACGGCGCCCCCTTCCCAGAGATAAACAATTCACAAACCTCCCTCCTGATTAAAGGGTTTCAAAGATACCAGCCCACCCGTCCTGACACCAGATAACCCATAATGCTAGACATTTTCACCAAATGTATTCACGTCCTCCACACAGGCTACCAGCCCCTCAATATCATACTTAATCAAACGAAGCAAAACAGACCAAGCTTAATTTATTTATTTATTTATTTATTTATTTATTTTTTCCTTTTCTCCCTTCCTGTCTGGTGAGGCTTACCCATCTGATGCAGTAAGTATTGATCTAACATCGGATGCTACAAGAGCCCTCCCGGTCAGTGGCTATCTTTTCCCCTTTTTTCCATCTGGCGAGGCTTACCCATCTGATGCAGTGAGTCTTAAAATCTCCCGTTGGATGCTGCGAGAACCCTCCCGGTCACTATACATCTTTTATTTCCTCTCTCCGGCGAGGCTTCCCTTTCCGATTGCAGTGAGCATTGATCTCCCGTCGGATGCCGCGAGGGCCCTCCCGGTCACTATACATCCAACGAGGCTTACTCGTCCGATACCGTGAGTCTTGATCTCCTTTCGGATGCTGCAAGAGCTCTCCTGGTCAATGCTTCTCTTTTCCTGGTCATTGTTTACCTTCTCAGTCCAGCAAGGCTTACTCGTCTGATACCGTGAGTATTGATCTCCTTTTGGACGCTGCAAGAGCTCTCCTGGACGAACATCCATGCTTTACCTTCCACCCGTCTGCCAGTGAGGCTTACCCATTTGATTGATCTCCTGTCGGGTGCCATGAGAGCTCTCCTGCCAGGTGTTTCACTTCACTTCTCTTTCCCCGTACTGTCGGCCGATAGGACCCACTCACCTGACATCAGGAAGCTGCTCCTGACGGAGGCTGGGTGGGCCCCCTCGGTCAGTCGTTGTTTTTAATTGCACCGCCCCATCTATCGATTGGTAGGGCTCACCCATCTGACGCCGCGAGTCTGGTCTCCCGTCAGATGCAGCTTGAGCCCTCCCGATCGGCCGTTCCAAACTATGTGGATGTTCATGTTTCTTCCTCTTTTTCCGGCTGGTAGGGCTTTTCCCGTCTGTTGCAGTGAGCCTGGCCCCCCATTGCAAGAGCTTTCCCGATCGGTCATTCTAAATTAAGTTGCTCCACATTCATCAGCCAGTAGGGCCCGTCTGTCTGATGCCGTGAGCTGTTCCCATTAGAGGCAACACAGAGTTTGTCTGGTCAAGCATGCAGGCTTTTCAAAAAACGCCAGCCCACCAATTCTCTGCGTATTTGAGGGGTTTTCTGGTGGCTGTCCTCTGCTTGCATTTTGGGGGATACTCTGGGTTCGGGCCAAAATTCCAAGCCCGGAGCACTCCCCCGGACAGCACGCCAAATACGCATAATCTGTGGTTTTAACTATGCTGTATAGCTGTGTTTAGCGATGTGTCTGTTGTCAAACTCAAAATATATTTAGTATATTTTTAATGATTAAAAAAATATAAAAAAGTGACATTCATTTATTTTAAAAAGTTAATATTTGTATTTTATTGACAACATATTTTAGTTTGTCTTGGATATTTTTTTGATTATATCAGGTAACATTTTAAGCTGTCATATGGTGGTTACATTGTGCCCCTCACATGTTTCACTTCCATTCTTTCAGGGTAAATCAAGAAAAAAAGTATACACTGCAACAATGAAACAAAACCACATAATTGTACTAGACGTGTGAAATTAATATGGGAAAAAAATAAATACTCTGAACCCCAAGTGGATTTACACAAACTGAGAAAGTCAAAACGAGTTGGTTGTACCCTGCTCTCCCCTACTTCAAATCTTATTTGCAGACAATTTTTGCCACATAGGTACGACACCTTAAATACCCATAATGCACTGGGCCTGTTTCCATCCAAGGCCATTCCCACCAGTCTGCTATTTTTGACCAGAGTCAAATACTGCCTTGCTTTAGTAGGAAATATCTCTTAGCAAACGTTTAGTCATAATGGTGTTGACTTGTATTGTTCCCGGGGTGCAATAATTCAAAGAGTAAATGTTTTATGGGAGTAAGTTACTTTCAGTTTCCATTGAAGGATCCAGCGCATTTTAGGCCGAGGCTAAAGGCTGCAAAGATTCATAAATGCGGAGAGAATGGTGCTACAGAAAATCTGAAAAACTCTTTTTGTAGTCAACAGTTTACAAGGTGGCTAATTTGTATGAATTTGTACAACCTTACTCGTACACATTTGTACGATTTGTCTAAACCCCAGTGATGGGTAGATTTAGGGGCGGGGTTAGGAGGAGGTAATTTGCACAAATTCATATGAAGTGGGCAACTTGTAAAATACGTACGATTTAGAAAAAAAAAAAAAAAAAAAATCATACAAATTCGTACAAGTGCAAATTCGTATAAATTAGCCACCTGGTAAAATATGTCAGAATTGCCGTGAGATCGGGTTGGATGATCACGAACACAGCCAAACAGTAGAGAGAGAAAAAAAGAAACTGACGGCGAAACGCTGTCAAATACAGGTAAGAAAGCTCTTGCCATAAGTGAATGAATGAATGAAGCATTTATATAGTGCTTTCATATGTACTGTCCACCCAAAGCGCTTTACACACATGTCAGGGGTCTCTCCTCAACCACCACCAGTGTGCAGCATCCACTTTGATGATGCGATGGCAGCCACAGTACAACGGCGCCAGTGCGCTCACCACAATTTTTTTTTTTTGGTCTAGGTATCAGAGAATGAGTAAACATTGTTCATCTACATATACTACCAACATTGTAACAACATAAAGTGGATTGAAAATTGGCGCTAAGGTTATATGCTTAAATTACTTGGTACACTTAAGTACACATTCACGTTTTAACCTTTTGTCCTGCTTTAAAATAGTACACTTATTTTGAGATTTTGACTGACATATTAAAGTACATGTAAGGTATTTTATTATTTTAACACTGTTATTTGTTATGACAAGTTGATATGCATACCATAGAATAACTACGGTGTGTTTGCTTCATTTTTCCTCATGTGTCTGCTGCACACTTTAATTACAATTCTATTATATTAGACTATATTAATATTATATTACTAATTACAGTACTAATTATGCTATTAGTAAATCAGAATGATAAACAATGCATACTGTTGAAGCAAAATAACAGATATGGTAAAAAAAAAAAATTAATTATGAAGTCCAGCATGGTTTTGGCATTTGGTAACAAGGATATATGTCCTGCATGTGTTATAACTTTACTGTGTGCAGTTAGTCATGTGCTGACACTCCCAAGAAAGTCCTTTGAAATCCTTTGACTAGCCGAAGAGAGTTCCTTATTGTGACAATGAGCCCTGAACAGCCAGCAGTAACGAGGCAATATCATAGAAGTGGAGGACAGAGTTACTTATTGGGCTGCGATCATGACAATTTTTTTTTTTTTTTTTTTTTTTTTTTTTTTTACACTGAGCAAGTTTTCTGTAACTGAAGGCCATCCTGACTGGCTTTTATTCCTCCTCCCTCTTCCTCTGCCTACACTCTGGAAACGCTGAATAGAGGGGAGCTCTAAAGAGAAGCAATTTGCTTTCATAGTCCAGAGAGATGAAGATATAAAGATGGAATGAAAGAGAGTCAGAGCGTGTCCCAAACCCCTCAGGTTCCTCCACAACACCCACTCTCTGCATACAACATGTGACTGGAGGTGAGAAGATACACGCATGAAGGAAGAAAAGTGGTAGCAGGAAAAACAAATATAAACAGCATGGAGAGTTTAAAAGAGAATGAAAATGTAAATGTGACCCGTGCTCCAAATAGCAACATTTGGAAACATCTAAAAGTATCTTTATTTGTATATTTTCTGAGAGGAGTACCTTTCCCGTGTCCATGAAAATTGCATTTTTTTTCTGCTCGCTTCTCGGCGACTTGCGCTTAACCTCAGCACTAGTTTGTTAAAGTGCAGCATTCCAACTTTGTGAGTCTGAACCAATGAAATGTGATTTTCAAACTCATTTACATTTACATTTATGCATTTGGCAGACGCTTTTATCCAAAGCGACTTACATTGCATTCAAGGTACACATTTTTACATTTTGTCAGTTCTTGCTTTCCCTGGGAATCGAACCCATGACCTTGGCGTCGCTAGAGCCACGCTCTTATTGTTTGAGTTACAGGAAAGTAACTCGTGCTGATATAAACAAAACAATGTTTCTCGCACTGACTGACAGATCCGAAGAATGCGCAAAAAGACGCCTCATATATAATCATACTGTAGAATTACAGTATTTCAAAGTACACTCACCTAAAGGATTATTAAGACCACCTGTTCAATTTCTCATTAATGCAATTATCTAATCAACCAATCACATGGCAGTTGCTTCAATGCTTTTAGGGGTGTGGTCCTGGTCAAGACAATCTCCTGAACTCCAAACTGAATGTCAGAATGGGAAAGAAAGGTGATTTAAGCAATTTTGAGCGTGGCATGGTTGTTGGTGCCAGACGGGCCGGTCTGAGTATTTCACAATCTGCTCAGTTACTGGGATTTTCACGCACAACCATTTCTAGGGTTTACAAAGAATGGTGTGAAAAGGGAAAAACATCCAGTATGCGGCAGTCCTGTGGGCAAAAATGCCTCGTTGATGCTAGAGGTCAGAGGAGAATGGGCCGACTGATTCAAGCTGATAGAAGAACAACTTTGACTGAAATAACCACTCGTTACAACCGAGGTATGCAGCAAAGCATTTGTGAAGCCACAACACACACAACCTTGAGGCGGATGGGCTACAACAGCAGAAGACCCCACCGGGTACCACTCATCTCCACTACAAATAGGAAAAAGAGGCTAGAATTTGCACGAGCTCACCAAAATTGGACAGTTGAAGACTGGAAAAATGTTGCCTGGTCTGATGAGTCTCGATTTCTGTTGAGACATTCAGATGGTAGAGTCAGAATTTGGCGTAAACAGAATGAGAACATGGATCCATCATGCCTTGTTACCACTGTGCAGGCTGGTGGTGGTGGTGTAATGGTGTGGGGGATGTTTTCTTGGCACACTTTAGGCCCCTTAGTGCCAATTGGGCATCGTTTAAATGCCACGGCCTACCTCAGCATTATTTCTGACCATGTCCATCCCTTTATGACCACCATGTACCCATTGCATCATGTCACAAAGCTCGAATCATTTCAAATTGGATTCTTGAACATGACAATGAGTTCACTGTACTAAAATGGCCCCCACAGTCACCAGATAGAGCAGCTTTGGGATGTGGTGGAACGGGAGCTTCGTGCCCTGGATGTGCATCCCACAAATCTCCATCAACTGCAAGATGCTATCCTATTAATATGGGCCAACATTTCTAAAGAATGCTTTCAGCACCTTGTTGTATCAATGCCACGTAGAATTAAGGCAGTTCTGAAGGCGAAAGGGGGTCAAACACAGTATTAGTATGGTGTTCCTAATAATCCTTTAGGTGAGTGTATTTGTCTTGGTGAGTATTCACGTAAACATTATCTGTTATGTCTTAAAGGGATAGTTCACCCAAAAATGAAAATCTGTCATTTAGTCACGCTCAAGTTTTTCCAAACCTGTATGAAATTCTTTCTTCTGCCGAACACAAAGGAATATATTTGGAATGTTTATAACCAAGCATATCTCAGCAGCCATTGACTACCATAGTACTACCATAGTTTTTTTCCCACTATGGTAGTCAATCGCTGGCGAGATCTCCTTGTCTCATTAGAACTTATTTTAACTTGAGGTTTGCAATTTTAGGAGTGCAATGTTCAAAGACGTCCATTTAGAGTGTATTTACATAGAAAAACAATGGAAAAGCAGTGCCACTGAATGTGAAAATGGGTTCTGTGTGAATGGCCCCAATGACTGTACATTTTAGCTGTTAGCATATTGGCTAAAAGATTATTAGCTTTGTCTTTAGTAGTACACCAAGTCGGCTTCAAAGCTAACGATGTGAACTAAAAAGCCACAAAAATCCAATTTTGATTTCATGGTGCCTTTGATTTCATTATTACTACCAGCAGCGTGTTTACACTTCAGCTTTTCTCTTTTATTTTCCTTGAGCTTGTGCAAATGTTTTGATCGACCTCTACATGGTGCATTGAACATGTTAAAGCTAAGATGCCTACACGTTTGTATTTTGATCTCCCAGCATTATAGTAGAAATCAAACATCCATTGTGCTAAAATGATGAGTCAGACGAATCCATGAAGGCCAGCTCAAGAGGTCAGGAAAAACAGTGCTGAATGTGCAAACTATCTGCATTTAAACTGATACTTTAGGGACTTGTAATAGACAATATAATGTACATCCCGTAAATATGATCCTATGGGAGCTCTCTATGTCCCTATGATACAGCTGATGTGTTTGCAAAATTATCTCAGGAGAAAAAAAAAAACATGACTGCATGAGTAGCAGTGGAATATAGATTACATCTTAAATTACCATTCCCTGAACTCCACTGACCCACTTCCTCCATTCCCAACATGAGACACATAGTGATTATGAGTAATTATGGAGCCTCTGAAGACCACAAGGTTTGTTAAGCTTTGCTCCTGACTGCAAAAGTAAATTAATTATTAAATAAAAAAGGTTCAGCCACCTGAAAATTATTTGTCATTGAATATAGTTTATGAGGCAAATTTAGAAAATTAGCTTTTGTCCAATATTGTAATTTGCTGTGTAATAACAGGTGTTGAGGTTGTAAATCAATTGTGTTTACAGTGTGCTGATGGAGGAAATAATTGAAGATAATAAGTAAGCGTGTGCTGATGTTTGCTGAAAGATGCATATGGTTCAGGTTTATTAATGCATTATGTAACAACAGCATATTCTTGTTTTAAATTTATATAAAGTACATTTAAAAATGGTCATATTATATTATATTATATTATATTATATTATATTATATTATATTATATTATATTATATTATATTATATTATATTACATTGCCTGGTTAAAAAAAAAAAAAAAAAAAGTCACTGTTTGGATTTAAATAGGCAAATGCTTAAGATTCACTGATTGGATCAATATTGCAGTGATTTTTATGTTTCTAGCATGTTATATGTTTGCCAACCGTTCTTCCAACCCTAACTGATGGTGTGTGTAGCTTTGCTTTTTTCTTTTCTTAAACAACCATGTACAAAGACACATTATGGCCATATTCCAGGATGACAATGTCAAGATTTGCCAATTTAAATTCAAAGTGATTATGATTGATATATGATATAATATGATATCATATGATATGTGACCCTGGACCACATTTGTTTTCTTTTTTTAATTGAGATTTATACATCATCTGAAAGCTGATTAAATAAGCCTCCCATTGATGTATGGTTTGTTAGATTAGGATATTTGGCCGAGATACAACTATTTGAAAATATGGAATTTGAGGGTGCAAAAATCACCTGCATATTACTATTACTACTAATAATAAATGTTTAAATTACGGTATGAAATTTACAAAATATCTTCATGGAACATGATCTTTACTTAATATCCTAATGATTTTTGGCAAAAAAAAAATTTCTATAATTTTGACCCATAAAATGTATTGTTGGCTATTGCCACAAATATACCCGTGTGATTCATGATTTTGTGGTCCAGGGTCACATACAGTATCATATTATATTATATTATATTGTTTAATTTCTTTCTGCATAACTGTGAAATGCATTCCTGATTCCAGGTGAACACACCACCAGTCAATGCTCAACACCTGTGTGCAGAGCTGGCAGGTGTCACTGATGGTTTTCAGTGTCCACTCAATAGCACACTGATGTGTTTTGATGTGTCTTTCTGCCTCTGTCCACAGAGCAGAGAGGATCTAGGACATTAGCCTCCAAGACTGCATGGAAAATTCCTATTATAGAAACAGTCTGTCTCTTTTCCTCTTCCTCATGCACACACACATACACACTCTCTATTCGTTCTCTGGAGCTCACACTGAATTACTTCACTATTATATTTTCTCCCCATCACACTTCTCTTCACAACCTTTGTTGTACATTCTTACATCCACTTACACACATGAGCAGACAAAAGACAGGTCTTGGTACTAGCTCAAAACACACAAAAGCACTGAGCACTGAGGAGTATTAGCTGGTGAAGGTATACAAGAAGTCTTATAGTTTACAAGCAGATCGTAAATTGATGCTGCAGGAGGGTTGAGTACCTTTATTAAAGCCTCATAGACTGGAATATCATACCACTGTGTGGTTGTTGTATTCAAGCAAATCTGACAGCAGTTACCTCCAGGAGCACATTACAAACTCCCTCCTGGCATATAAATATCTTTAGAAAATGAAACACTCAGAATGGTGACAAGTGGTTTCCTCCTTTACTGTCTTATATACAAAAAAAAACCACATACTCTTGAAAAGCATCTGTGTAAGAGCGAAGAGCGTGAAATTAGGCTACAGTTCTCACAGCTATACCCTTGGTTTAAGATGCCTGGGAATTCACTTCACAATAATTTATTTATACCTGTCACTAGGTGGGTGGTATGGAAATCTTATATTGTGATATGAGTTATTTTACGTTGCTATTTATGCTAGGAAATCTCATAACATGTTTTGCATATTGCATAACCATGCAGTAATGTCTGTTTTTGATAATCCAGTGAATTAAATATTTCACAAATGGCAGACGTTTTATGTTATTATTTATTTTATTTAAATTTATTTTAGAAACTTTTACAAATGGCAGGAATTTAAAATTATTTTTAGGAACTTGCTGGATCCAGTGAATTAAATACTTTACAAACTTACACTCACCTAAAGGATTATTAGGAACACCATACTAATACTGTGTTTGACCCCCTTTCGCCTTCAGAACGGCCTTAATTCTACGTGGCATTGATTCAACAAGGTGCTGAAAGCATTCTTTAGAAATGTTGGCCCATATTGATAGGATAGCATCTTGCAGTTGATGGAGATTTGTGGGATGCACATCCAGGGCACGAAGCTCCCGTTCCACCACATCCCAAAGATGCTCTATTGGGTTGAGATCTGGTGACTGTGGGGGCCATTTTAGTACAGTGAACTCATTGTCATGTTCAAGAAACCAATTTGAAATGATTGAGCTTTGTGACATGGTGCATTATCCTGCTGGAAGTAGCCATCAGAGAATGGGTACATGGTGGTCATAAAGGGATGGACATGGTCAGAAACAATGCTCAGGTAGGCGTGGCATTCAAGCGATGCCCAATTGGCACTAAGGGGCCTAAAGTGTGCCAAGAAAACATCCCCACACCATTACACCACCACCACCAGCCTGCACAGTGGTAACAAGGCATGATGGATCCATGTTCTCATTCTGTTTATGCCAAATTCTGACTCTACCATCTGAATGTCTCAACAGAAATCGAGACTCATCAGACCAGGCAACATTTTTCCAGTCTTCAACTGTCCAATTTTGGTGAGCTTGTGCAAATTGTAGCCTCTTTTTCCTATTTGTAGTGGAGATGAGTGGTACCCGGTGGGGTCTTCTGCTGTTGTAGCCCATCCGCCTCAAGGTTGTGCGTGTTGTGGCTTCGCAAATGCTTTGCTGCATACCTCGGTTGTAACGAGTGGTTATTTCAGTCAAAGTTGCTCTTCTATCAGCTTGAATCAGTCGGCCCATTCTCCTCTGACCTCTGCCTTGCATTTTCGCCCACAGGACTGCCGCATACTGGATGTTTTTCCCTTTTCACACCATTCTTTGTAAACCCTAGAAATGATTGTGCGTGAAAATCCCAGTAACTGAGCAGATTGTGAAATACTCAGACCGGCCCGTCTGGCACCAACAACCATGCCACGCTCAAAATTGCTTAAATCACCTTTCTTTCCCATTCTGACATTCAGTTTAGAGTTCAGGAGATTGTCTTGACCAGGACCACACCCTTAAATGCATTGAAGCAACGGCCATGTGATTGGTTGATTAGATAATTGCATTAATGAGAAATTGAACAGGTGTTCCTAATAATCCTTTAGGTGAGTGTATGTTATGTATTTTATTATTCAGTTAATTAAATACTTGTGATAGGTATTTATTCTTATTGAAGGCACAATATGTAAGATTTTTGGATTAAAATATCCAAAAAAAACAAACAAAAACAAACTAGAACAATGAAATATTTTGTTGACTTTATCACAAATGTTTCCAACAATGTTTAAATCCAGAGAAATCAGCTATTTTAACCAGTGTAACGGCTCATGTCATTGTGTCCGCCTGTCAATGACATAATATCCATTTTGCCCGATTTCAGGTATTACTTCTGTAGAAACCATGCAAACACCACACTTAAAAAAAAAAAAAAAAAATCACATGTACTTAAGTATTTACAGTGGTTCCAATGACACTCAAAATTGAGCTCTGATCATCCACCTGTGAGTCCACTTGTGGTAAATGCATGCCCCACAGTTAACAATGCATGCCAGAGCACAAACCAAGCCATGAAGTCCAAGGTATTGTCTGAGACAGGATTGTATCGAGGCACAGATCTGGGGAAGGGTACAGAAACATTTCTGTAGCATTGAAGGTCCCAATGAGCACAGTCATCCATAAATGGAAGAAGTTTGGAACCACCAGGACTCTTCCTAGAGCTGGCTGCCTAGCCAAACTGAGCGATCGGGGGAGAAGGACCTTAGTCAGAGAGGTGACCAAGAACCCAGTGGTCACTCTGACAGAGGTCCAGCGTTTCTCTGTAGAGAGAGGAGAACCTTCCAGAAGAACAACCATCTCTGCAGCACTCCACCAATCAGGCCTGTATGGTAGAGTGGCCAGACGGCACATGTCAGCCCACCTGGACTTTGCCAAAAGGTACCTGAATGACTCTCAGACCATGAAAAACAAAAGTCTTTGGTCTGATGAAACAAAGATTGAACTGAACTGACCTGAATGGCAAGTGTCATGTCTGGAGGAAACCATGCATCACTCATCACCTGTCCAATACCATCCCTACAGTGAAGCATGGTGGTGGCAGCATCATGCAGTGGGGATGTTTTTCAGAAACTGGGAGACTAGTCAGGATTGAGGGAAAGATGAATGCAGCAATGTACAGAGACATCCTTGATGAAAACATGCAACCTTAAGCACAGTGGCCCAGCCAGAGCCCAGACTTGAACCCGATTGAACATCTCTGCTTGCCTTTCCTATGTGTTTGGATACCTTTATTGCTGTTTGGATACCTTTATTGACAGAAAACAAATCATTGTTATATAGCTCAACACAGTCTTATTGTTTGAATATCTTGTTTTCTTGATTTACAGAGAGTAACAATAGCAAAATCAGAAAGAGCTTTATTTGTAGTAACAATAATACAGCATTTTTTTCCAGAATGCAGTATTTTAAAATGATTTTCATGCCATTTAGCAACAGAAGTCATCCAGCTTTTATTAATATGATATTCTAATTCTGACATACTGTATTGTGCAACAGTTGTCACATACCAGCCACTAAGTAAACACAACGTTAACATAACTTTCAACACACTCAAATGTATTTTTAGTATGATTGTTTTGACCAAGTAAAACAGTAACAAAGTTCAAGTTAAGGGAAGAAGGAGGTGAACGTTAAGCATAAATTGAATCATAACTTTAATAGTAAAATATGCATAAACAACAAAACGAAAGGAACAGCAGCCGAGTGCAGAATATAAGCACAATAAAAACGTCCAAGACTCTCGGCCTCACCCTTCTTCATACTACAGTAATGTTAATAACATTTTTATACATTAGCTCATCCATGAACACGATTTCTGCCTGAATTGATTGCACTGGCTGTGGAGGTGAGGATCACAACTCCCATGATTCCACGCTCATTCACGGCGTCATCAAGCTAGCCTTTGTTATACCACAGTATATAACAGATCACTCTAAATTGTAATGTAGATGCATGCATTTTCTTTGAAACGATATGTATTGTGAAAAGCGCTATACAAATAAATGTGAATTTAATTGAATTATTATGTTGAATAAGCAACCTCTAGCAACGAAACTTACATACTGTGCCTTTAACAGATTAACATGTGTTGTCCTGAACAACCTCCGTAGTCCCATTTAGGCACTTGTTAGCAATCTCCTTCTTCAAGACACATAAACACTTAGAAATATCATGAGTGGGGTATCACTTATGTATTTATGTTTTAGAATAAAAACATGAAAATATATTGTGATTTTGTTAACTACAAGCTTTCATTTATCCAAAAGCTGATTCAAAAACCCATTGAATTTGACTATTGACCTATTAACCTTTGGGATTTGAGATTTGATGATTATATTATATTAAAGTTGACACATTTCTACTGTCGCTCACTATATAATGTCATACCACCAAGACCTAATTACTATTAGTAACTCTTCACTACTCTTCCAGTGAGGTTTTGAATTTGTATAGGACCAATTCTGTCTTTTCAGCCTATTGAATGGGTTTATTACATAACCTTTGATGCCATTTATACAGATGGTTGCATCTAGAAAAGAAGACTGATTGTGGCTTTGATCTTTACATACACCTATACTATGGACTGAGGAGGAGTGAAATGAAAGGGCAGTGTGAAAATGCACCCATGAATTAATTGAATTATGGTTGATGGCTTTATAAAGACATTACAATCTTCCTAACAATGCACTATGGTGGTAATCCAGGCCTACAGGTTTTGAAAGCTGGCTACAATGGTACTCAAGACCCCAATTTAGAGCATAGAGCCCCTTTGCTGACAGCCTGTGACTCAGAGATGATTCTCTCATCCTTTCTGTCCTTTTTTGGCAGTTTTTGCTCCTTTCTTAAGAATACTTCAGTGAACCAATTAACCAAATTGATCATGTGCCCATCTGGGAGGAAGATCGAAGTGAAAGGAAGCAAAGGATGTGGAAAACAAACTGCTAGCACATTATGCAGAGAAAAGAAGGATAAAAAAACATTGAGGAGGAGGACTTAATCCATTTCAAAATCGGAAAATGTTCGCCTTCACTAGCCAACTCTATTCTTACTCTACAAAACCTTATGTGCAAGGATTTGCTCACCCCCTCCCTTTGGGATCGGTGGCTGCTTTAATGGTGTTCGGTATACAGTATGTTTTACGGTGCAAATAACAGTCTCTCCGTCCAATGATGGTCGAGATTAAGGTGTAAAAAAAAGTGCCTGGCTTTGCAAGATGTACAACTTGCTGACGCCTCATGCAAGATCTGTTTGGCACACTTTGCATGGCCGAAGCCAAGGAGCTTCCAGGAGCATCATAGTCACAGAATAATAGGTAAATAAATCGAGACATAAAGTATGCAGGGAAGGCAGGATGCCGACACGGGCAGTAATGATGGCATCGCAGATAAGCCATTGAATGTGGTGATCGCTGGAGATGAGGTCATAAACTAGAGAAAGACACTGTGGCAATAGGAATGGGTCCGCAGTGAGGTAGAAAGTGCTGTAAAGAGCTTTTGATATATAATGATGCCATACTTAGGAGAAGAGGGATTGCAGAAACATGCCCGAAGTGCTCGTCTGGTTGTTTGTCATCTCACACATAGAATGCAAGAACCTTTACACATCTGAACAAGGGACTTTTATGTTCCTGTGAGGTCCTTGGACACATCTTTGGAGCCCACCTCTCCTGACTATAGTGACTTACCCATTATCTGACTTTAAATGACAAGGACAATGTGGTTTAAAATTCAATGACCTGAAGCGTACATGTGTATTTGTGTGTATCACTGATGTATTTGTTTTGCTCTTGTGTTAACCACACAACTTCTTTCATGAATTTAACTAAAGAACGCATTAAAAAAATAAAAATAATAATAATAATAATTGGGATGATTGAACTGGAAGTGCAAAAATGCATAATTCTAGGTTTTAGAATGGATTCCTGCAGCACTCTGTATTGTGATTTGAGATTTGTTGATTGTATTATATTAAAGGGGTCCTATAATGCTCTTTTTATGTAAAAAAAGAAAGAAAAAAAAAGTACAGTAAGTCTCTGATGTCCCCAGAGTGTGTATGTGAAGTTTTAGCTCAACATATCCCACAGATAATTTTTTATAGCCTGTTAAAATTGTCATTTTTTTGAGGGTGAGCAAAAACCACACTGTTTTTGTTCACATGTGTGTGTTCCTTTAAATGCAAATTATCTGCTGCTCCAGCCCCCCTTTCTAGAAGAGGGCGGAACTTCAAGAGAGTTAGCAGCTCTGATTACCTTACACAGACAATGCACTGAAAAGGTCAAAAACTGCTCAGCCTTTTATGGTCAAACCAGAGTCGGACAATGATGGAGAGACTCAAAAAGACGTGACAACTGTTGTCAGATGCCTTCAGAGCCAGAGAATATATGCTGCATGAATATAGAACAGGTATAGTTTAGTTTTATCTTGCTTTTATAACATGCTATTGCATTTGTGATACGTACTGTATTGCAATAAATGTGAAAAGACGGATGTGACAGCTTGAATCGACTCCCAAATGTCCTCTTCCTCTTCTCAACATGGCAACTTTGTTGCGTGTTCTTTGGGGCAGGGTTTATGTAAATTAAGTAAATTTTAAGCTAGCAATGTCACTGACCCGTGAATAAGCTTGTTGTAGTCCCTACCAGCCTTTGTTGTAGTCCTTAAAAATGTATTTCTTTAAAGAACCCCTATTATGGATTTTTGAAAATGACCTCTCATGTAGTGTGTAACATAATTCTAAGTGAATGAAAACATCTTGCAAAGTTTAAATCTGAAAGTGCAGCATATATAGAGTTATTGTCTCAAAAGTAAGTAGACTGAGTCAATTAAAACAAATCCTTTTTCAAATGCGTCGCAAGCCGTTTCCTTGTGACGTCAAGACGAACCATTAGCATATTGCCCATCTACTTATTGCGTGCGCACGCCATGCAGAAACCAGGGAAACCTTGAACGCTGCAGCGGATACTGGATAGCATCATGTCAAGAAGACGCTGTGCTGTACAATGTGTTTATTTTGTTTCATATTGTGTAACTATCTAGCTAACCGGCTAACTCAAGTTATTACTGTCTTATACTACTGTAAATCAGCTGTGGGCAGCTCTTACCTAAAACCATGTCTACTAATGCAGATTGTCTGTCATTCTTACTACTTTGAGTAAAGATAAAGGAGGGAGCAAGATTTGTTTTACAAACATTAATGTTTACATCAGCTGGGCTAACGTATGCACTGTTATTGATACAGTTCCCGCATGTGCACCGCAATACATTAGAGACACACAAACACAGACGCACACTTGTTAATGCTGATGGTGAGGAATTACAGTTGAAACATCTCATAATGTACCTCAAACTGAATAGCATCACTGAGAAACGTCCTGCTCAAGGTTCGGGTTGAATAACTAGTTCTTCCATTGTTTCATCGATTCGGACTTGTGCTGGGATTTATGTAAAATCAACGTCATCATTACAGTGTGTACAATCGCTGAGCTTTAGGAACAGGACGCTTCTTGAACGAAGCTGAAGTTCAGTTATGGTAATGGGCATTTGTTTTTTTTCCGAAATATGCGCTGTACGTGCTAGACCAATCACAACAGACTGGGGCATCTGGCCAATCAGAGCAGAGTAGGCTTTAGAGAAGGGATTTAGATAGACTGATTCATCCATCTAGTCGTTTGAGAATCATTGAACATTGTGGTGATGTGTAATGTGTCAGGGAACCAAGAAATAACAGGCGGCATGCAGAGATGCAGGATTCAAATGCAGGGAGTATGTAATAAAAAAAAACAGGACTCAGGAACAAAACAAACTAGCAAAACCACAGAGAACAGGGACCATCATACACCTGCAACACCAAACAACGACTGACAGAGAACCAGAGAAAACAAGGGCTATAAATATACAGGGAAAACTAGCTTAATGAGATAACAAGGGGTGTGGTAAATGAGAAACACCTGGGGAGACTAATCAACATGACAAACTACAAAGAACTACAAAAACTCCACAGGACACAGAAAAGAACAGAGAGACTACAACTTAAAAGTCCCACAGAGGGCAAGACAGAAGCAGATATGACAATGTATAAGAGAAAATGAAATGTTTTGACCTTTGATGCATGTAAACCTGTTGTTTGAGACTTCCAAAACTAAATTAGGAAACTTTAAAATAGCATAATAGGGGCACTTTAAAATAAAATATCTCCCTTTGCTTTGAACTTTGAGCTTTATAACTTTGCAGATGTTGTTTATGCTCAACCAGCAACATTACACACTAACTAAAGTTAAAAAAAGTCATAATCAACCACCCCTTTAATATAATATCAGATAATTAGATTTTATTATGACAAGGCAAGGTTAGTTCGGGTTGTGAAATGTCATGTGGTAGAACTCCAGAATAATATATATATTTTTCATAATACGATTTGAACTAAGATTTGAACTATTCTCTAAAAGTAATATGCAAATTAGTCCGCACCTCCGCTCAATCACACCAAATCAACACCAACTACCTGATCCACTCAGGTCAACTGTAGTAAACACTACACAATGGCAAGTGGAAATATTGGTTTAATTCAGCCATAGAACCAGAAAGAAGAGGAAAATTATACAGGGTTGTCTACAAGACAATGCATTAGAATAGTGAAGTGTTTTATGTTCACGCTCTACAATGTCAGACACATAACAGTAATTGATATAATTGGCCTTTGGCTTTGCCTTTGGTTATCAAACAGCTAATCATGTGTTGCTAATGTTACACAAAGCATGTAGCTGTTAACCATCTCAGAGCCAGACAGCTGCCACTAAAAATCAACATCCTTAGAAATGCTTTGACATCATAGAAAGTCAGCAGAGAACGTGGTTGCACGTTTGTGACTGTAGGAAACGGGCGGCTTCGAACTGTGTTTTTGAGACTGTAAACTGCAGTTTTAAGGAGAAAATACTCAGCAATTGTGTTGACTGATGAATTTGCAAATGATTTGTCTTAAAGCATATTGAAAACACCACACACATATAAGCAAAATAAAATTTAAAAAAACATGGTTTTAATAGAACATTAGATAGACTAATAATAGTCTAAGAGGGGCATGGGGGCTCTGGTATTCAACTAGCAGAGTATACTCTCTGAAGGCCTTTAGAGCTTGTAGTAGTGCAGGTGTCCCACGTATGGTGTACATGCTGAGAGATCAGGGGGCCGGGGCTGTAGCGGTCGGCTGGTGCCGTATGCGCTGAGAACCCTGGTGTTCATCCTCATCTGGCAGTCTCAAGCATCATGGCCTGAGGCTTTAAGGCCCCTGATGGACCCACCTGGTGCTGACCATAGGCCATCCCTGATATGAGCCTGTCAAAACCAGCTGTGCGGGATGGGACTTTTTAAGGATTGTTTGGATCCTTTAGAGCGAATAATGGGCTCTCCATTAGTATTCCCATTCATCTCTTTGGCAGTTGCAGGACCCGCTGGAACATCTATGGTGTCTTACAATGCAATCAAAGAGCACATTTTAACAGTTGCATTCTATAGGAATTTAACCCATGACCTTACCGGTAATATCACACAAATGTTTTTACTTATGTTGGAATTACTGTAATTATGAGATTACAACTTGTAATAAGCGTTTACATCCTGGTAGAAGTTCTAATTACAACTTGTAAACCCATACATTTTTTGAGATCTCCGACTTGTACCACATGTTTGCCATAGAAATGTATAATTCTGAGTTAGAGGATGTGAACAGCTCTAGTACATCATGGGTTGTAATTATGACATGATGTGACAAGACACTTTTTTTAACCCTTTCACACATACGATCACACCATCGTGATTAGAACGATCAGTGCATAACTGCTACATTAAAATGTCCTTTTGTGCATTGGCTGGCGCTGAGCCAGCGGCAGACGCGTTTACCGCTTGTCATATACAACAACTATTCGGTGTTTTCAACCACATAATGTTTATTTTAGGTTTCAGTCATTTAAATATACATACTGACATAAAATACACACTGACATCTATGGAAGCGGCAATAATAATCTTTTTCATTATTATTAGACAACAAGTTTTATTCATATCAGATACACATTGTGTAAATAACTTTAAAGTTTTCTCTATTCTTCTCCCAGTTCACTGGCCACATACTTTCATGTATTTCTGGAGAGGTGGATGAATTCACGTGTTGTAAATCCAATAGATCTGATTCTCTGAACTGCGGCGCAAACTAAAATGGTAGCACCCATTGCGCATATAACTAACATGATTGTTATAAAGTCATGTCATGCTATAGGTAAAGCATTTGTGAATATTTTTAATAAAAAGTAAAAAATACACTCACCTAAAGGATTATTAGGAACACCTGTTCAATTTCTCATGAATGCAATTATCTAATCAACCAATCACATGACAGTTGCTTCAATGCATTTAGGGATGTGGTCCTGGTCAAGACAATCTCCTGAACTCCAAACTGAATGTCAGAATGGGAAAGAAAGGTGATTTAAGCAATTTTGAGCGTGGCATGGTTGTTGGTGCCAGACGGGCCGGTCTGAGTATTTCACAATCTGCTCAGTTACTGGGATTTTCACACACAACCATTTCTAGGGTTTACAAAGAATGGTGTGAAAAAGGAAAAACATCCAGTATGCGGCAGTCCTGTGGGCGAAAATGCCTTGTTGATGCTAGAGGTCAGAGGAGAATGGGCCGACTGATTCAAGCTGATAGAAGAGCAACTTTGACTGAAATAACCATTCATTACAACCGAGGTATGCAGCAAAGCATTTGTGAAGCCACAACATGCACAACCTTGAGGCGGATGGGCTACAACAGCAGAAGACCCCACCGGGTACCACTCATCTCCACTACAAATAGGAAAAAGAGGCTACAATTTGCACAAGCTCACCAAAATTGGACAGTTA
The DNA here is from genome assembly GCA_018749465.1 of Paracanthobrama guichenoti. Classification (NCBI taxonomy): domain Eukaryota; kingdom Metazoa; phylum Chordata; class Actinopteri; order Cypriniformes; family Gobionidae; genus Paracanthobrama; species Paracanthobrama guichenoti. Next base: position 15,173,076 of record CM031957.1, read on the forward strand.
AAGACTGGAAAAATATTGCCTGTTCTGATGAGTCTCGATTTCTGTTGAGACATTCAGATGGTAGAGTCAGAATTTGGCATAAACAGAATGAGAACATGGATCCATCATGCCTTGTTACCACTGTGCAGGCTGGTGGTGGTTGTGTAATGGTGTGGGGGGTGTTTTCTTGGCAGACTTTAGGCCCATTAAATGCCACGGCCTACCTGAGCATTGTTTCTGACCATGTCCTTCCCTTTATGACCACCATGTACCCATTCTCTGATGGCTACTTCCAGCAGGATAATGCAAAGCTCGAATCATTTCAAATTGGTTTCTTGAACATGAGTTCACTGTACTAAAATGGCCCCCACAGTCACCAGATCTCAACCCAATAGAGCATCTTTGGGATGTGGTGGAACGGGAGCTTCGTGCCCTGGATGTGCATCCCACAAATCTCCATCAACTGCAAGATGCTATCCTATCAATATGGGCCAACATTTCTAAAGAATGCTTTCAGCATCTTGTTGAATCAATGCCACGTAGAATTAAGGCAGTTCTGAAGGCGAAAGGGGGTCAAACACAGTATTAGTATGGTTTTCCTAATAATCCTTTAGGTGAGTGTAAATACAAACCCGCTTCCAAAAAAGTTGGGACACTGTACAAATTGTGAATAAAAACAGAATGCAATGATGTGGAAGTTTCAAATTTCAATATTTTATTCAGAATACAACATAGATGACATATCAAATGTTTAAACTGAGAACATGTATAATTTTAAGGGAAAAATAAGTTGATTTTAAATTTCATGGCATCAACACATCTCAAAAAAGTTGGGACAAGGCCATGTTTCTCACTGTGTGGCATCCCCTCTTCTTTTTATAACAGTCTGCAAACATCTGGGGACTGAGGAGACAAGTTGCTCAAGTTTAGGAATAGGAATGTTGTCCCATTCTTGTCTAATACAGGCTTCTAGTTGTTCAACTGTCTTAGGTCTTCTTTGTTACAGCTTCCTCCAAATGTTTTCTATGGGTGAAGATCTGGACTGCAGGCTGGCCATTTCAGTACCCAGATCCTTCTTCTACACAGCCATGATGTTGTAATTGATGCAGTATGTGGTCTGGCATTGTCATGTTGGAAAATGCAAGGTCTTCCCTGAAAGAGATGATGTCTGGATGGCCAATTGACCTAATAAGTTGAAAATTGGTCCTCCAACTGTTCCTTATATGTACATTTAACTTTTCCGGCCTCTTATTACTACCCGTCCCAACTTTTTTGGAATGTGTAGCTCTCATGAAATCCAAAATGAGCCAATATTTGGTATGACATTTCAAAATGTCTCACTTTCAACATTTGAAATGTTATCTATATTCTATTGTGAATAAAATGTAAGTTTATGAGATTTGTAAATTATTGCATTCCTTTTTTTATTCACAATTTGTACAGTGTCCCAACTTTTTTGGAATCAGGTTTGTAAAAGCAGAGCATCAATCATATAGCACTATTGTGACTGCGGTGCGTCATGTGACAAGCAATGACACGTCACCATGGAAACAATAAAGCGATACGTTCTAAATAACGATCACTTTGAAAAACTCATGCTGGGGGGTCAGCCAGAATATTTTAAATTTAAGTGTGAAAGGGTTAAAGAACTGGGCCTGTATTCTTAAAGCTTCTAAGAATCCTCCCAGAAAGCTTCTAATTTACCTTAAAAACTAGCAGAGTATACTCTCTGAAGTCCTTTAGTTTCATCCATTTTCTCCACTGCTAAAGAAACTCTTAAGCCTTTTAAAAGTCCTCATCCGTACTCCTAACAATTTTGGACCTTAATACCTAATTTAAGGGTTAAGATGCTTTCTGAATTACTTTCTTTACTAGGATTTTTTCTTTAATTTTAAGATGAAATGCCCACCATTCTAAGAATTTTCTTAGAATTTTGTCACTAGGAGCTACTCTTTGCATTAAGATTTTTCATGAATATGGTCCCAGATTTTAACTATAATGTTATGGGGCTAGTATAATTAAAATTCTGTCATTAATTACTCACCATCATGTCGATCCAATCATGCAAGACTTTCGTTCATCTTTGGAACCCAAATTAAGATCTTTTTAATGGAATATGAGAGATTTCTGTCCCTCCATTGACAGCTACGCAACTACACTTTGACGCTTCAAAAAGTTCATAAAGAGATCGTAAAACCAATCCATATGAATCAAGTGGTTTAGTCCAAATTTCCTGAAGAGACGTGCGTGTTTATACAAGAACAAATTTAACTTAGCTTTTATTCACCTCCTTCATCTTCCTCTGCAACTCTCTGTGACACAAGTGAATTTCACAGACGTCATTGAAATTGGCAACAAATATGGAGCTTGCTGCTTAATCATTTATGGTGTATAATGATGTTATATAATAATCTAGTATGTAGTATGAACATAAACATGCAAATCCCTTTAATGCAAACAAAACAGATATGTATGTCTCAGTGACAGGAATTTAATCTTGCTAAGTAACTGAACAGAAAACCCCCGTCCGGAAAGATCAGATGAGGAGAGCTGTGCATGTGAAAAAAAACCAAAAAAAAAACGCTTCCAACATTATAAGACAGTCACTTCAATAGTGTTTGTATGTCTTTGATATTTGCTTTGCTCATGTCTGTTGCATCAGAGCATCAAAGCAGAGAGGATCAGACTATTGTTCTTGAAGTTTAAACTGTGCATTATATTGCAATTCTGAATAAATTTAGTTGCCAGACACAGTAGTAACTCAGTGGCTCACAGTTGGCACTTGGATAGTGATAATTAAAAGCTTTGTAAATCACCAACAAATTATTATTTGTCTTTTATATTTTGTATTCTGTTGTTCATTTCTGTCTTTTCAAATCCATTATATACATTAGTGTGTTTTATTAAAATGAAGTTCACTTTAATGATGGCAACCTAATAGAGTGGTACAGGGATGACGCATTTTTGTAGGCCAAAACCTGGAAACAAGTTAGCATTTTAGCACTTCCGGTTCCATCGTCGATGGGCTTTTTGAATGGGTTTAATGCTTGAAATAATGTACGTGTTAAATAAGGTATGTGTTGATAGATTTTATTTTACAATATACATTACATCAGTAATATACTCTTATGAGCTCTTACTTATCTTGTAAAAGGCAGTTGCTAACAAGTGGCTAAATGGGACTACAGAGGTTGTCGGAACATTAAACGTCATCAGGCAAACAGGTAAGCTCATCTACACACCAGTCCGCTTTCACAGCTTTGTTGCGTCTATAATCACGCTGCTGCAAACTATTATAACTCAAACTTTCAGGGAAAATGTTTTTAAACAAAGACTGAGATAATTGTCGGAAGTCATGCGACCATGGTGTAGTTTGCCTACATTTCGCTTTTTACTCCAGATTTCTTTGTGTAAATACAGTCATCATGATGAACAAGTTATCATGACGAACAAGATATTGTAAGAATCTTAAGCTTTTGTTTGTCACAGACCTTATTTTCTGCAATAATGCAAAAGCCAATGATAAAAACCTACTGAGTTTTTGTTGAGGGAACTAGGGTGATGCTAACTTCCTGTTGGCCTACAAAAATACATCATCCCTGCACCACTCTAGATCTTCTTTTTTGTGTCAAATAAGTGATTGGATTTCATAATAAACATAGCTAGTTGCTTATTAGCATGCATATTACTAGGGTATTGGCTGGTTATTTGTAGGGTACAACGGGGCTAAAGGCACACCTTAATGTGCTTTTCACTACTCCTATAATGTATGATATACAGATAAATATATATGTTTGTATTGAACATTTATGGAGCAACAGTTTTTGTGAATCTTATAAATGCACGAGGTGACGAGGGGAGCCTTTTACACGGGGTAAAAGGCTCACCAGCACGGGACAAAAGGCTAGTGGTTTAGAGGAAAATAAAATCAAAGGAGCCTTTTACCCCATGGAGCCTTTAGCCCCGTTGTACCCTACTAAAAGCACATATTATTCTCTATGACCATATTCTACATCCCTTCATCCTACCCAATACCTACATTTAACACCTAATAATAGTGAGAATTGGACCCTAAACTAAAGTGTGACCAGATTTATAAAGATAATGTTTTCTTAAATATCTTTATCACAAAAACGCTGTGTATTGTAATCCAATTCAAGACACATGACAGAATAAAACAAGGAGACTTTAATGAACACCAACACCACAGAGAAAATTAAACTAAACAGAACAACTGTAACCATCTTAAATATAGTTTTTGTAAGTAATTTGTAGTGTATCCAACAGTGTTAGTATCATTGATATACTAATTTTTGTTAATATTTTAAATGAGATTATTTTTAACAGTTTTAAGTGACCCAGGACATCATTCACTATCCTCCTTCTCATTCATTTTTTAAAGTTAGACATGAACCTTCTTAGTATTCCTCAATCAATTCATTATAAACAATATAACAAGAAAAAAAAATACAATTTTAAAAGAATGTCTGTTTTCCCTTTTTTGTAAAACTTGTATAGGGTCGCTAACGACCCGAGGTGTGTAACCGTGTAAGTATATTTTTTCTTCACAACAATGATTGAGTCTGAATAAGTGCAATTCATCTTTATTCCACAAGGTGGCAATGTCTGAAACACAATGATGAAGTGACGTTTCACTCATAGTTACTGCAGACAGAAAACAAAAGAATAGGAATTATCATCAGCAAAACTTGAAATGGCTCAGAGATTTCAGCAGAGCAAGTACTGAACACAATCAAACATTAGTGTCACTGTCACTTGATGATGGATCTGGTGAAGAAGCTGTCAGCGATCAAAATATTGATTTTGAATATGTTTGAGATGGCGAATATGAGCCAGATGCTGAATGTACTGGGAAATGAGCTCTGACGAGGACAGTGATGGTGGCATAAAACATCTGCTCAAACTGAACCCTTCCAATCTCCAAAAGGTTACAAAATGTGCTTTATTTCATTCTTCTGTAATTGTTACTCTAATATCAGAAGAGTTTTATATTATCGCGACAGGTAGAGATCCATGCGTGTAAGATCCGGTTAGCTAAAGACCTGAATATGTAAGAATGACTGGTGAAACATTGATGCATTTAAGGGTTAATTTCTGTTTTCATTTGTTTATCATTTTTTAATGTCTGGATAAGTTTTAGTTATTATAGTAGCCTACTTTAACCTAAACTAAACAAAAATGTGAAATGTTGCCTTGTCAGCTAGCTGAAGTAAAATTATTTTATTTCAGTTAATGTTTATTTTCTTTTAAGCAATGCAAATGTTTTTTTTTTTTTTTTTTTTTAAGTGTAGCTTGACAGTATTATTTAAAGCAGATCAACTAGCTTGTAGATTGAGGAGCCAGTTCCAATATAGCCTCTATTTATATGCTCAAACATTAATTAAACATTTATTTATTTAACTTTGTACCAAAGTGATGGCAATTTTGACATCTCTTCCCATAATACATCAAAATGAATGCTCTGAATGAGTTTGTGTCTAAGTTCTCCATCAGTAGGCCAGACAATGTTGCTTTAAATACCCTGTAGACAAAGAGACCCCTGTGGATGGTCTCCCCAGGGGTTTGGTCACGACTCCAGAGTTAGTGTCTGGGACTCAGTGGGAATGTGGATCAAAGATGGAGTCAGGCAATGGTGGCCTGTCCTGCTGCGTTGTATTCACCAGGACTGACGGATAGAGCTCTCTCTGGATCAAATTTATCGACACCCCTCAGTTTGAGTCCTTGATCGCATATACTTACATCTTTGAACACACACCCACTCACTCCTTTTGGCCATTCATTGTCTTGTCAGAGAACTTAACTAAAAAAAGATAAGCAATCCATGATATTGATCTTTCTTCATTTATCTGAATCATTTTGGCCAGAGGAATTTAAATGAGGAATCAATGTCTTACATGCCCAAAAGGGCTAGAGTTTGCCTCTTAAAAGAGCTCTTAAGACTGCTTTCAGCTTTGAGTTTGCGTTATGAACAAGTCTTTTCAGACAAAATCTCCAGGGGCACTGTTAATAGAAGAAAAATATCTGGGTTTCTAAATTGTATGTGTTGTAAATGTGTCCTTTTTTATTGATTGGACACCAGAGGTTGCATTAACCCACATATTAATGGGTTACTAGATGGATAATTCCACAGTAAATTATGCAAATAGGAATTATTAGTGAAGAAAGGGGGTGGAAATACAGTATTAAAGTATTCTACAAAAATAGACCTGGAGTGATACATGATCAATGGCATGGTAACTTAAACTTTCTGTATTATTATTATTATTATTATTATTATTATTATTTACAAACAGTTTAACAGAACTCACGCTTGTCAGTCCATGCAATCTGGTCCCATAAGACGACTTTGCATAAGATGGAAATCATAAGAAATCATACAGTTGGGTCATTCAAAAATGTACTTTGGATCTTATGTTCAGGTTTGGGCTGTATGAAATGTACAACTAAACATATGTAACTATAACTTGTGCATTATGTCAAAATAACGAGATATCATGTTGAAATAACGACTTATGTTGAAATAATGGGTTATGCTGAAATAACGATTTATGATGTCAAAATAATGACTTAATATCTCAAAATAATGAGATATTATGTTGAAATAAGTTATTATGTCAAAATAAGTTATGATGTCAAAATAACAACTTATATCGAAATGAGACAATTTTTCTTTTTTCTTCTTTTTACGATGCTCAGGTTCAAGGCTTCCATATAGATCTAGCAAAAACAGAACTAGCAAAAAGAATATACCATAAAGGCCCATTCACACAATAACTATAAAGTTAATCTTTCCAATTCTATGAGATTAAAAAAGTCCATACCACATCTATCACTTTCACAAAAAAATAAAAAAATAAAAAAATAAAAATTTATGAACAAACTGCAGTGTGAGCGTAGAAAAAAATCGTGAAATGTGCGTGTTTGTGTAAACCACAGTATAGTTATTTTTCTGAATGGGAATTAGTGTCCGTGTAGTTTAGGACTTGTGCTCAAAGTAGAATGAACCATCATTTATTAAAAATGTTAATACTTTTGTTAAATGTTAATATAGCAAATGCCTATATAGTTTTCTGGAAGAGCACAACAAAATACAACATAGTCATCAAAGTGGCAGATAATGAGTAGCCCAACCTCTGCTGGAGACCATCTAACCTTACCAACGGTCAAAATCCTCCAGCACTCCAGAAAGCACAAAAATAATCTCCAGTTAGCCTCGAGCAGCTCCGCTCCAGCCCAATTTAGCTTCCAGCAGCTTAAGCTGTCTTCTCAATAGCCCTCATTTATCAGCATGTTTTCAAATAATTGATCAATTAGTGGGTAAACAGAGCTTGAAACATCATTCAGACGAACGAGCCGAGTGTTAGGCGGTGAGAGATAATCTTTAGCACCTTCAGAACACCGCTTGAGTGATCTCGAGGCATAAACTGAGTTGCACAAACCTCTGAAAGCACAACTGCAGGGCCTAAAGCCTCTGGGAATCACACTGTCGAAGACTTCATTTCCCATAATCACCCTTGAGAGTTGGAGAACAGCAGCCAGTGATGGTGTAAGCACTGACTCAGACGAAGAGCAGATGGATGATCCCTCAGTTCACGCTCTGGCAGGCAATCGCCTTCCACCTTCCCCTGGCTCACACCTGTGCTTCGAGCTGCTGTGTCTGGTGTTGGATCAGGCAAACGCAAGAGTCGCAAATAACCAGCTACACATGAGACATGACTTGATCACTCCATGGTGTGAAAGAGAGAGAATAGTCAATCTGAGCTCTCCGTTTCATTTGAGAGAGCTTAAAGGAGCTATAAGAATTCAGAAAACCTTGTTATTAGCAACACCAGTGGCTGTTAAGTGAACTGCAGCCAACAACTTATTGCTCTTGCTTGCATTTATGCACACTTAGTGTACAAGAGACTGAACGTGATTCAAGGCCCCAATATACTCAATGCTTTTTTTTTTTTTTTTTGTGATGTAAATAACTTTGCAGCGTTATACTGTTAACAAACATCCAGATGGCGCCCAAGCTGTTGGAAGTGACGTTTAGATAAATATGTAAATATGTGCTGTGCGCTTTCCTCTCAATAACAAAATAAACGCACAACAAAAATGACAACAGTGAGAAAGAAACAGTTAAGAAAGCATCTAACCATACAGATGTGGATGTTTGCACAAGCTCTGCGATTCACTGGAATCATGTCGACAGTTGAGGTAATTACATTTAAACTAATACTTTTATTGTTGTTAAAAAAGCCTAACCAGGGACTGGGGCTGTAAATTAGCCTTTGGCTAGAAGCCTATATGTGGAGCATCGGCTGCTTGAAATTGTAGCAATGTTTTTTGCATTGTCCCTGTCAAATAAACTAACAAATAAATATTATGATAGTTTGATTATAAAGTATATTTGAGACTACACTCACCTAAAGGATTATTAGGAACACCATACTAATACTGTGTTTGACCCCCTTTCACCTTCAGAACTGCCTTAATTCTACGTGGCATTGATCCAACAAGGTGCTGAAAGCATTCTTTAGAAATGTTGGCCCATATTGATAGGATAGCATCTTGCAGTTGATGGAGATTTGTGGGATGCACATCCAGGGCATGAAGCTCCCGTTCCACCACATCCCGAAGATGCTCTATTGGGTTGAGATCTGGTGACTGTGGGGGCCATTTTAGTACAGTGAACTCATTGTCATGTTCAAGAAACCAATTTGAAATGATTCTAGCTTTGTGACATGGTGCATTATCCTGCTGGAAGTAGCCATCAGAGAATGGGTACATGGTGGTCATAAAGGGATGGACATGGTCAGAAACAATGCTCAGGTAGGCCGTGGCATTTGAACAATGCCCAATTGGCACTAAGGGGCCTAAAGTGTGCCAAGAAAACATCCCCCACACCATTACACCACCACCACCAGCCTGCCCAGTGGTAACAAGGCATGATGGATCCATGTTCTCATTCTGTTTATGCCAAATTCTGACTCTACCATCTGAATGTCTCAACAGAAATAGAGACTCATCAGACCAGGCAACATTTCAACAGTCTTTAACTGTCCAATTTTGGTGAGCTTGTGCAAATTGTAGCCTCTTTTTCCTATTTGTAGTGGAGATGAGTGATACCCGGTGGGGTCTTCTGCTGTTGTAGCCCATCCGCCTCAAGGTTGTGCGTGTTGTGGCTTCACAAATGCTTTGCTGCTTACCTCGGTTGTAACGAGTGGTTATTTCAGTCAAAGTTGCTCTTCTATCAGCTTGAATCAGTCGGCCCATTCTCCTCTGACCTCTAGCATCAACAAGGCATTTTCGCCCACAGGACTGCCACATACTAGATGTTTTTCCCTTTTCACACCATTCTTTGTAAACCCTAGAAATGGTTGTGCGTGAAAATCCCAGTAACTGAGCAGATGGTGAAATACTCAGACCGTATACTCATACTTAGATAATTGCATTAATGAGAAATTGAACAGGTGTTCCTAATAATCTTTTAGGTGAGAGTATATAGATCTGGTTATGTGAGACTATAGTTTGAATTAATCTCTTTTCTTTGAATGACACATTGACATTACAGTACAGAATGGCTCTTTTGGCATTAACCTGAACATTGTATAGCATTTGTTTCATGTGTCATTGAATGGAAGAGAGGTTCTTGGGAGCGCACATAACCATCATATCCTTTTGAGTTTCCCTGTAAGAATGTCCAGAGTCTAAGCTTTCAAAGACAAACTAGGAAGTCGGGAAGGTGTTTTTTTTTTTTTTTTTTTTTTTTTTTTACGTCTTACAAGCTGTTTTACAAGTTACAAGCTGCCCACGCATTGGCCTTCAAAGTCAATGTCTAAAGTCCGAATAGCTAGTTAGATATTATTTAGGGTACTGTTGTAGGTAATACAACCTTTTTGAAAACATGTCAACATTTAGACACATCAAGTTTGACACCATAATTTAAATGTTGTTAGCATTAGTTATCAATTTACAATTACAATATTGGTAAATACTGAACGATAAAAAAAAAAAAAAAAAGACATCAACATATAAAAGCATATTGGTTCTTGTGTAGTCTCACACATCTAGATGTTTAATTTTTATTTAGTTTGATTTGTACTAAAATAACTAAAAGACTTCAAGAATTTTGAAACACAAGTCAACTTGAAAACACAATACAACACAATTACTTAAATTTGACGACATTTAAAATGTAAACAGAAAAATATAAATATAAAAAAATGAATAAAAAAATAAAAGCTATAATAGTATCTCAATGATACTAAAGTAACACTGATACACCATAACCTTGACCTTAGTATAGTGTTGGTAGCACATCCTGACTGAATTTCCTCCATTGCTGCGTCCCAATTCACATACTTATACTATTCACCTTAAAATATGTACTCTTTTTGTGAAGAAATAGTACATACTTTTGAGTGTGTAGCAGAAGAGTATGCAAGCTTTGGGACATACTACTTCATCATCTTTAACAGACTCTGTTGCTTAGTTACGTGCATCCCGTTACTGTTTAAACTGCCCTGTCAATCATTGTCAGAGTTAAAATCCTCTACATTCAGTTTGATTTCCTACCCTATTGAAGAGAAATGTAGTAGCACATTGATCTGCCATTCGTGGGTCTTTAATGCAGAGATTCCTCATGTGTTTGAAGTTTAAATATAATGATGCATTTAAAAGTTAATGGCCAAACGTATCATTACAAAAATTCACGACGCTGCTGCAGGTGAAATATAATGTGGATAACCACATTATAATGTGGATAATGTGGGGGGGAATCATACACATACTGTAGGGATGGAACGATTACATGTTTCACGATAAACCATGAGAAAATGTAGGGGAGCGTGGGGCACAACCTAACGTGGGGTTAGTTGTAACACGCATGGTTTAAAACTTTCCACACATGCCAGGATGACGAAACTTTGTGTATTTACTAGTTGCCATATTGTCACAAATGCCGGTGAAGATCCCACCGTCAGCACCCACCAGAGTACTGACTTTCATTCAGACTCCATTTCCCATGCACCTTCACTCTGGGACTGATTACTGCACACCCGCTCATCATCACTCTGCCCATTTACACTCTGAACACACACACACGCTCATTGCAAAGTCTCGTTTGCCCCAGCTGCATTTCTGAGCGTTGTTTTCCCCTGTTATTCTGCTGCCTGTGTTTGTATCTGGACTATCGTTGACGACCCTGTGCTGCCTGCCCTTTGATCTCCGTTTGCCTGGACATTGTTTCACTGTTTGCTGCCTGTCCTGACCCATTGCCTGTTATGACCATGTTTTATGCTCTGCCTCTGATATTGCTGTTCTCCCTGGTCTACCGATCCACGCATGCTTGTACTGTGAGTCTGTGTACTTTCAATAAACTGCATATGGATCCCAACCTATCTGAGTCCTCATTACACATATCAACATTATTTAGGGAAAAAAATGCGCCAAAATTAAAAATCTTTGGAAGATATCACTGAACATTTATTTAAACATAGCAAAAGTAAATTTCTTAAGTTCATTTTTCATCTCTGTGTTTTGTGTTTATTTAAAATAAGACCAATGTGATATTATTGTAATCTTCTATCTGTTATTTAACAGTTGAGATGGTTCTTTAATGCTGATCTACAGCAGAAGACACGAGCCGGGTTTAAATCCCAGTTGTGCAGATGGGGTGTGTTGTAACACTGCGTCACAATGAGCCCCTATTAGAAATATGATATTATATTCTATACTTTTATGAATTCTATTGAGAAACCATGAGAAAAGGGTGATTAATGACTGAGAGTCATAAATTATTCATTATTATTATGTTTTGAACTATGCTGTAGAGCTGTGTTTAGCGACATGTTTGTTGCCAAACTCAAAATGTGTATTTTTTTTTTTTTTAATTATTCAAATTCAAATTCAAATTTATTGACAAAATATTTTAGTTTGTCTTGGATGTTTTTTGGGGATTATATCAGATAAAATGTTAAGCTGTCATATGGTGATGTTATGTTACAGTGTACCCCACCTATGGGGCATGTTGTCACATTCCACTTCCATTCTTTCGGGGTAAATCAAGAAAAAAAGTATACACTGTATTAATGAAACAAAGCCACACAATTGTACTAGACGTGTGAAATTAATGTGGGAAAAAAATAAATACTCTGAACCTCAAGTGGATTCACACAAACTGAGAGTCAAAAAGCGTTAGGTTGTGCCCCGCTGTTTGATTATCACGATTTTGAAAACTCGTGGTAAATCTTGTCCATCCAGCGTCAGTCTGACCAGGCGGGTTTTTGAATGAGAAGAAATGGCGGAAGGCAGTGACAACTCTTTGAGATTTTTCAGCCTTCTAAAAGGACCAAATCTCAGGTGTGGACATATTTTGGCTTTTACAAAAGTCCTGAGGGAAACTGCGACTGAAAACATGTATTGATGTGACTATTGAATACAATAGAAACAAAACATTAATGCCACGATTTTAATATTCATACATGGGAGCCGGTACACGTTAACACTTGGATACGTAAAATAATTTACGTTTTAGTGCTGCCAGTACAGTAGAGCTGTCAGTATTGTACATTTTAGTGTGTATGAAAACTTAAGTAAATGTATGTGTGGTTACCCAATCACGTCTTCTGATTTAATTTTCAATACAATCAAAAACAGAGATGCAAGACGCAATTTGTATATCACAATACACAAGTAAGAAAGATTGCTATAATGTTAGTTTAGGTTGTCACACTGGCCTTTAAACTCAGCATTGTGTATTTTGTATTCTAACAGTGTTAATTTCACAGAACCTGAACTTGTGAAACTACAAAGCATACAGAGAAGATTGAGAATTCTGGGAATTCTGTCTCCACAGTGATTTTTGCAATCAAATAATGAGTTCACAGCATGCAGCCTAGTTTAAACTGACGTCTGGCCTCATAATATTCACTTAATAAGCCCTGTTAGACTTTCCTCATGACTGCTAAACGACTGAGACTGTAAAACATGCAATTAGCGCTATAGACCCTGTCATTACATGGATTCTAACCAGGTTTTTGTGCGAATAAAGGAACAAGATCTGAGGGACACACAGATGACAGTCATAAATTAATTCATTATATGCTTTCATTTTAGATGGGTTTACTAACCATATTTTGGAGTACTTACGGTTATACTAGAAGAACAATACTAGCATCACCTCAGTTTAGCTTTCTCTTATTATTCATGAGTTTCTTGAAAACACTGCTGCAAAAAAGCTACTCTAATCAACAAATGTGGTGTGTAGCTAAGCAAACGTAAAATCACTCTGACCTGAAAACAGCTTCTGCTATGAATCATGGGAATTCTGACAGGAATAAAGGCGAAATAATAATATACACTCTGATCTAATTTTATGGTAGACTGAGAGCAAGACCCTACAGGACTGGGTTGCTTATTGGTGAAATGACACTGACATAAATGCAGTGCTCCTTGGCCATCATTATAAATAGTAACATTTTACACATTTAGTTTCAGGTCACTGAACTGGCCTCAGAATATAGGGAAACTTAAATCTATGGAACTAATTTTCCTTCCTTCATCAGTGATTTTTGCATACATGTTCACCATCAGGCAAATCACTGGTATTTGTATAATTCAATTAGCGCTGTGATGCATGAAAGCAGAAATGCATACCCTCACATAGGATGCAGGTCTGGAAGTCAATCATTCCTTCCTGTGCCAGTGGAGAGACTGAAAACATCCATCCATCCATTCCATCCATCCATTCCATCCATCCAGTTGATATTTAGCACCAGTTTATCTGGAAGTGACAATTTTGTTCTTTTTGACTCACGGAAACGCTGCGCTATTTGCAGATGTTTAATGCAATATTCAAATTTTGTGCATAAGTTAAATTCGCAACTTTGGATGGAAACATAGTGAGTATTTTCAAAAGGGGACATTTTTTCAACCCCAAATTAAATCCTTTCACTTATTCTTACTTGGTTATTTTCATTTTAAGGCCATGGTTGCTAATCAATGTGGCAGATATGATATACAACTTATCAAGATTTAAGATCAAGGTTATCAAGAGTAACGTGTACCTAGGAATCACAACATTATAATGTACAGTATGAATGATTGATAAAATTGACCCCTTATAAATAAATAGGCCTTAAAGCCCGGAACACACTGCACAATTTATGGCTGTCCCAGATGAAAGATTGCCAACAATAGTGGCGATTTCTGTGATCGTGTGTCCTAATCGGTGGTCTTATGTCATACAGTTCAAAGACTGTCGTTGTCACAGTCTTGGGACCAAAGATAGCCTACGATAACTTTGACAGTGTCAGAAATCCAGCATGATCACTGCACAGTGTGTTTGCTGCTACGACCTACGTCTATTGACCCGCCAATAAAATATGAAATCAAAATCTTATAATCTGCTTACCTCCCCTTCCTCTTTTGCCACTTCCTCTTTTTTTCAGCACACATAAAAACTACAACTGCCAAAATGTGATTCATCATGGTCTTTTTGTTTACCACAAGCGCATGTTGAAGTTTTATTGTTCTATAGATATTTCCATCATAGCCTACAAGTCAATTGGTGTCATCATCGTACAGTCTGCATGCATGTCATACCCAATTTTAATAGAGCCATGTCGCACAGTGTGATTTGTGATGATCTTATAGGATTGCTAAAATCGTGCAGTGTATCCCGGGCTTAAGTCTTTAAAGTAATTTCGTAAACTTTGTTGTAAGTGAAAATCAATAACCTAAGTCCTTTATCTTAAAATAAAACATTCACAGCATGAGTCTTTCATAGTGAAGCTTTCAGCAAGTGAAGGCAGATTTTAGTTCACTCACCTGGTCATAGCTCTGTCAAGGCTGTCCTTTCCCCATGTGGACCCAGGCCATGTTTCTGCAGCAAAACAAATGTCTGCCCACTGGACATGAGCTTGTGTTGACTCATGCAAACAAATTCAAACACAAGGTCACAATGCCATGACAGAAAACATAAGGCACAATGTGCACAGATTTTCATTCTGTGAATTTCTGAAACAAATTTAACCATGCAGATTATCCTGTCAAGGACTGAATGTCTCTCAGCCATAGACGCACATAAGATAGGTTGTGTTTAAAACAATGAAAGCACCCACTCTTGACAGGACCAGGGCCAATGCTGCATTTTAGAATATAATTATTACTGGTTGTAAAACACATTACATAATCAAATGTAAACAACACCCTGTTAAGAACATTAGTAAATTCCATATCCATATAATAACATTAGTAAACATAAACCCTTTTGATAATATGAAGTCTGCGCTTCTAATGGCACTGTTCAAATGCACAGCAGAACGATCTGTGCAAATGCCCAGAAAGAGAGTGTGGGAATGAGAAAACAAAAGATTTATGGAGGGGACAGTTGGATGGATATTTGTCTGCAGCAATATTAGTGTGAAACAGTAGATCCAGAGGGAGGACATCACATTCCATCAATCTGTTGAGGAATGGTGTGGACTGATAGTTCTGCCTCTGTGGGTATCACAGTAAGAACTACTGCTTATCCTAAAATGCGACTGTTCGCTTTGGTTATCTTAGCATGGTCTGCCTAAGATTTGTTCTCAGTTTACAGTCAGAGAACACAAATCTAGGTCAGGAAGGCCTGTTTTCAACGACTCTAGATGATCAGATAAAAAAAAAAAAAAAAAAATCAGATGCAAAAAAAATGCAGGCAGCCCTGGCTTGCTGGTTTTACTATTCACTCTATTATTTAACTCTGTCTTTTCATATGAGGAATACATGGGGGGTCCACAAAAAAGTAATTCTGTCATGACACATCTCTGAGTGTTTGGCATGGTAATGGATATGACAATGCTGATATGTTTGGTCTTGACGGAATAGATCTGCTACTGCTGCTGTTGGTTATTTCTGCCTCTGCAGAGCAAGTACGGGACTTGCTACTGCCAATACATAGACAACATGCTGCTGCTGTACAATACATGAATTACCCATAGCAGATCTATACAGGTGGAGCTGGGGAAGGTAGAGGGTTTCTGAAAGCGTGCTGCGCTGCTAAAGCAAAGGCTACCCGAGTATTTGAAGGTTGAGCAGCGAGCTCATTGGCTACTGAGACAGCAGGAACCAATCAGCTTTGCCCTATAAAGAATGTGGTAAAAGATGTGATTGCAAGCAGATTGAGTTTGAGAAGGACCCATCAGCCTGTGCCATCTAGAGTTTCATGTCAGAACTTTGTATTAGTGCAAATATTGTAAAATAATATAATATAAATAGTGCAATAAGTATTCAACAATAACAATAATAATAGGATAATAAAAATAAATTAAATTAGTTGACATTGTTGTAAAACTGTACAAACTCACATAATTTCCATAGAATTTGCATTAAAATATAACAAAATCTTGTCTGCTCATATAAGTCAACAGCTATTAAAGTCACCATGAAATCAAAATCAAAACAATTCCTTTTTTTTTTTATTGCAGTAAATCTTCAATCAAAATAACTTCCTCTCTCTCTTGCAGGAAATCTCTGATGTGTTTATTTGGCTCTAGGGTGGGACAACCTGTCACTCACATGAGATCGACCATGAAAGAATTGAAAATAATCAAAGATATTTGATTTTTGAAAATGAACAAAGACATTTGCTTTACTGTTTTCAACCCCCATCTTTCTTATCAGAAGGGCCATTTGGAATTCCTAAAGACAAAGAAATGCTGAAGGCCTGTAGGCCAAATGTCACACCTGTAGCACCGTGGGGGAAGTTTGGTCTGATTGATCAGTTTGAAAGTCTCACATTAGGGTTTCAGTCACATGGTCAAGGAATAGATAAAAGAAGATTGTAACTGTTGCTCTGTCTCTTATTTTATTCTCTGGCTCTCTCTTCTTGTGGCCTTCTCTTTGGCTCTTCTCTTCTTTGCTCTTCTCTTCTTTGTCTCTCTCTCCCTTCTCTCTCTCTCTCTCTCTCTCTCAGGTAACATTCATGCTGGGTACGATTAATGGTATAAGTTTTCATCATCTCATACATTTATTTTGTAACTATTTTAAGTGTAACCATAACTAGATTTTGTCATTAAATTCTTTCAATTACAAATGATGTGCTAACTAGTTTTGATTTGGTATTGACTTTGAAGTGTTACCTATTGCAATACAATATAGTCACATTATAGCAACGCTCTCCCACATGTTTAGCTATTATAACTGCGCTTATTTCCGTCGTTGGTATAAGCTGCAGTGGGTGGTAAAGACGAGAAATGTACA
This sequence comes from Paracanthobrama guichenoti, assembly GCA_018749465.1. Classification (NCBI taxonomy): domain Eukaryota; kingdom Metazoa; phylum Chordata; class Actinopteri; order Cypriniformes; family Gobionidae; genus Paracanthobrama; species Paracanthobrama guichenoti. The sequence continues at coordinate 15,190,305 of CM031957.1, forward strand.
GTTTTCTATCATCTTGCTGATAACATTTCTTTAGTCATTCGGCAACCCTGCAGTCAGAACCACTGTAGGCGATCCACCCTTACAACCAATAGCAAACCACAACCATCCAATCAATTCCTCATGGACAAAATCAAGTCCCGCCGAGAAGAGGTTTCACTCAGATATACATCACAATATTCTTCCATTCCATTGCGAATTTAAGATGTAGGATTCGTCAACATTTTTAAGGGAAAGGGTCAATTACGCTTAAATGTGACATAATATATTTTAGATTGTCAAATTATACAGTAGAGTTGCAGACAGGTAGTTTGGTGGGAAAAATCTTTCTCATCCGGTCAGATATCTGATTATATAAGTTTTTTTTTTTTTCACTCTTGCGCCATGGCTGTAAACTTGGGCCATGGCCAACTGTCAATTAAACTTAATGGACATGTTTTTTGACAGCAGATTATATGGTTCTGGGCTGGACTGGAGTTAAAGTGTTCTCATCAGAACTGACTGACTTCCATAATGCTTTGCTGCGTGTCGAGCTCATAGAAGAGAGAGTTCTTTATTTCTTTCATTGGACAGCAAGTGGTCCCTGAGTGGTTTTAGTCAGTTTCATGGGTGGGAATGGTATGAGCCAACCACTATCAATAGTAATAATTTACCAGATATGCGTGTGTGTGTGTGTGTGTGTGTGTATGTGCGTGTGCGTGCGCGCGTGTTAGAAATCATAAAGAGCATTATACCATTATACCAATTATTCCCCTGAAACTCTCCATCAGAGTTAGTGGTTTGGTGTAATATGAGAGTTCAGTTTATGGTTCTCATACTTTTATTGACATTAAGATTTTTTTTTTTTCCTTCAAGGAATAGTTTTACACAGAAATGCTATTTCTTACATAATTTACTAATTTTCATCATTCACTTATGCGGGTGTCATATGCAAAATGTGTGTTTTTTTGTTTTTGCATGGAATATAAAATAAGATTTTTAGAAGAATATTGTCAACATTTCATAGTGGAAAAAAAAAAAAAAAAAAAAAGAAATAAAAGAAATATTTACAATTTATATAGTTAGAATTTATAACATGATTTCAATTTACATCTGTCTCTTTAAGATCATCAGCAAATGCTTTAAAGGCCTTTTATGATCTACTCTGTAGAGGATGCTTTGAGGATTATTTTATCACTTAATTGTGCTATTGATATATTTTTGACTTTTCTCAATTGCTTTGGTACATTTTTGTGTAAACTCTAAACTGAAAATTCACAGTTGCTTGTTCTTTTTACACACTCTATTATGTCTTCCCCTAACACCAACTCACATAGCTTCCTATTGCACTTCCATAACAAAGCAACTGTGAATTTTCAGTTTGTGTAACACATTTATACAAAAATACATGCACTGTATGAATACAAATATATTTGTACAGTACTTCTGTAGCTGCTGCTGTTTAGGGTTGTGGTCTTCCTCCATGTTAAAAAAATTGTGATTGTGCTGAGTAAACCATATGCTTCCAAACTTGATTTGTTGATTAGTGAGATTGTGATTACTATTTACTGTAAATACAATGTCAGGCTATTTGCAAATTTAATTACATACATTCCATGTCAGATATTTATGGAATATACATGCATGTCTGACAGATTTTGATAAATAAATGCATCATTTTGCATGTGATGGTTAACATGATGAAATAATGTTTAGTTGTGAGAAGTGACAATTTCACTCAGAATTAACTAATCAATTTTGATTTCATTTTCCAAGCCATGTGCATTTAGTTATTGTGAAAATTGTAGACGATTGTACTTTTTTTCATGCCAAAACACACACACACTTTGCTTAAATCAATAAGAAATTCAAATCTGATGTGAACAAGAAACCAATTGTTCAGAGATCTGAATTTATTGTTTTGAGAAAAAAAAAAATAGAATTTGAGAATTGAGCCAAAGGGATTGATGTTTGGTCGCCGTTCAGGTCGCTCCGTGAAGACTGTGCTTTTATTTATTATTTTACTCTCTTTTGTTCTCAGTTTTTACATATTTATCATCTGCATTGATATGCTATGACAGCAAAACACTTTTGGACATTGGTTACCGCTACACTGGACTGTTTCAGGACACTTTCACCAATCCTCTGTGGCCATCTGAGATTCTTCGGAACACCGAGTTGAACAATGGCCAGACGAGTCAGATGGCAAAGAATCAAGAAACACCATGGGAAACATGCTGGGATCCGTAACAGACTGAGAAAAAGGACATTCAGCCCACCTCTCCCAAGCATCATGCTCGCAAATGTCCAATCCTTGGAGAATAAGATGGACGATCTTAGAGCCAGGATAAGTTTTCAACGGGACATGAGAGACTGTAACATCTTTTGTTTGTCTGGAACATGGCTCACGCCCGCGGTCCCGGACACAGCTGTGACGCCGTCTGAGAACTTCTCTGTTATTCGGATGGACAGAACAGCCGAGGCCGGTAAATCCAAAGGCGGTGGAGTATGCTTCATGATCAACAAGAAATGGTGCGACCCCAGGAACATCACCATTCTTTCGCGATCCTGCTCGCCTCATCTGGAACATTTAACAATCATTTGCTGCCCATTCTATCTGCCGAGGGAGTTTTCCTCAGTCATCGCCACTACCGTTTACATCCCACCACAGGCAGACACAGGGTTGGCTTTATCTGGCCTTCATGATGTTGCCAGCAGTGTCATAAACAAACACCCCGATGCTGCGTTCATCGTCGCGGGCAATTTTAACAAAGCAAACCTAAAGAAAGTTTTGCCAAACTTTCACCAGCACGTGTCCTGTCCTACACGAGGAGCAAACACACTGGATCATTGCTACTCTTTGTTTAAGAACGCCTATAAAGCTCGCCCACTACTAGCTTTTGGCAAATCGGATCATGCTGCCATTTTCCTCACACCTGAATACAGACAAAGGCTCGTTCAGAAACCCCCGGTGAGGCGGGAAGTTAAACGCTGGTCACCCCACTCAGAGACCGCGCTACAGGCAGCTCTGGATGAGGTGGATTGGGACATGTTCCGGGCGAGTTCAGCTGACGTCAGCGAGTTCACGGATGTGGCGCTTTGCTTCATGAACACGCTCACAGAGCAAGCCACGCAAACAATAACAATAACGTCCTTCTCAAATCAGAAACCGTGGGTGGACAATTCAATCCGCGCTGCAGTAAACACACGCACTGCCGCTTACAACGCCAGTCTCCTATCGGGGAACATGACTGAATACAGATCATCCTACTATGCTCTCCGATGCGCAGTTAAAGCCGCAAAGCTCTGTTATAAGGATCGAGTGGAGTCTCATTTCCAACTCAACTACTCCCGGCCTATGTGGCAGGGACTGAGGACCATCTGTTCTTTTGGATCTTAATCCTCTGCAGAGGTGAGTGCTGATCCGTTGCTTGTGAACGAGTTAAACTCTTTCTACGCTCGCTTTGATTGTAATTGCGGCAGTGCGACTCCGCCAAGTGACGCGTCAGAGGGAATTACTCAGAGCAGCAACAACCACGTGATCTCTGTCTCGGAGGATGAAGTTCGGAGGGCACTCAAGCGTGTGGACGTCAGGAAAGCTGCTGGGCCGGATGGTATTTCAGGCCGTGTTCTGCAGTCCTGTGCTGATCAACTCGCTGGGTTGTTTACATCTATCTTTAATGAGTGCCTCGCTACATCTGTGGTCCCCACCTCCTTCAAAAAAATCCACCATCATCCCTGTCCCTAAGAACAGTAAACCCTCTTGCCTAAATGACTATCGTCCAGTGGCTCTCACGTCTATAGTCATGAAGGTCTTTGAGAGACTCATTAAAAACACCATTTGCTCCTTCATTCCTGACACTTTGGACCCTCTTCAGTTTGCCTATCGTCCCAATAGATCGACTGAAGATGCCATCTCTCATGTCCTCCACTCCTCCCTCACTCACATCGACAGCAAAAGTGGGAACTACGTAAGGCTATTTATTGACTATAGCTCAGCCTTTAACACCATAGTTCCCATTAAGCTAACCGCCAAACTCCTGGATCTCGGCCTGAATTCTTCTCTCTGCCACTGGATTGAAGACTTCCTCACTGGCAGGCCTCAGGTGGTGAGAATAGGCCAGTCCACCTCCTCCTCCATCACCCTGAGTGTGGGAGCTCCACAGGGCTGTGTCCTGAGTCCCCTGCTCTACTCTCTCTACACGCATGACTGTTTGTCCACACACAGCTCCACCTCTATCATGAAATTTGCTGATGATACTGTTGTCCTGGGCCTCATTTCAAACAACGAGACGGCATACTTGGACGAGGTGGAGCATCTAACATCATGGTGCCAGGACAACTGTCTCTCTCTGAATGTTGGCAAGACCAAAGAACTGATTGTGGACTTCAGGAAGAGACAGCAATGGACATACTCCCCCCTCATGATCAGCGGGTCACCAGTAGAGAGAGTGAGCAGCTTCAAGTACCTGGGAGTAAACATCTCAGAGGACCTGACCTGGACTGCTCACATTCAGACACAGGTGAAAAAAGCCAGGCAAAGACTGTACCACCCGAGCCAGCTGAGGAAATTCAGGGTTTCACCAGCTATCCTGAAAACGTTCTATTTATGGGTGATAGAAAGTGTATTAACAGCATCACAGCATGGTATGGGAACAGCACCAGTCATGACTGCAAAGCCCTGCAAAGAGTTGTGCACTTATCCAAGCGCATCTCAGGGTCAGCTCTCCCGTCTCTGCAGGACGTCTACACCAAACGCTGCAAAGGTAGAGCTACTAAGATCATCAAGCACTCTAATCACCCTGCAAACCCTCATTTCATGCTGCTGCCATCTGGTAAGCGCTTCCGAAGCCTGATGGGCAAAACTGAGAGACTCAGGAGGAGCTTCTTCCCCCAGGCCATCAGACTCCTGAACTCAGTCACTTAACATCACGTGACTTCACTTCAGGATAAACATCGACATACTGACATTGCACTGCACTTTCTGTTCTCGTTGTTACTGTGTAACAACCTGTTATAAACCTGTTTGCACATTATACTCTTTATACATTTGTTAACCACATATTTATAAGTCTACAGTTTACTCACTGCACAGTTTACCTCACTTATTTTATTCCACTTTATTTATTTATTTCCTACTTGATTTATTTATAACTCATATATATATATATATATATTAGTACTTTTTTTATCCTATTTCTATATAATTTCCTCCTTGTGTTTTTAACTGTGAATGTGCACAGGAGCGGACCTGTTTACATTTCACTGCCGGTTGTATATTCTGTATATAACTGTGTATGTGACAAATAAAACTCTTGAATCTTGAAAACTGTGTAATTGACTGTGACCTTTTTTTTTTTTTTTTTGTTTTTTAAAGCACTCATAGTTTTATGATGTTTTTGGAGACATGAATTGCAATGATTCTTCAAAATATCTCATTTTCTGTTCCACAGAAAATATATCCACGTACAGGTTTGGAACAGCATAAGTGTAAGCTAATAATGACAATTTTAATTTTAGAGGTGAACTATCCCTTTAACCACTGCTGGGTTATGGTCCCAGAGCAGCCTGGAGTGAGATGTATTTTGTTACGTGAATTTCATCTGCTTTTCAATTCCATCCCATCCCATTGTTTCCCCTTCTCTGTTTCTCAATCCCTCTATAACCTCCATTTGCTTCAAGGACATTCATACAGTCGGTAGACGATCTTGCCGGCCAGTCTTTCTCATTCCCTCTTTTTATCTGTACCTCTCTCTCTCTCTCTCTCTCTCTCTCTGCGCATGTGTAGGCATCTGAGGAGTGTGAGCATTTGAGCAAATTGTGGCGTTTGAGTGAGATATAATTTTTTTTTCTCTTAGATAATTTGGATTAGTGTAGAGTTAATTGTCACTGATTTTATCATCTAAGGGTGGTGAAAATGGGGACAGATAAAAACATTTTTATATAAAGCATTTTTGAATAAAGCATTTTTGTCTTTTTGAAAGAAGTCTCTTTGCATTTTAGCATTTATTTGAATTTAGTTTATCCTTAAGAGTTTGTTTTCTCCCACTTTTGCCGTTGTCGAATACTTATAAGGCGCCTTTTTTATTGTTTTCTATTGGCAGTGAGTGTTTTGCACGTGGTTTATGCGCCTCACATTTTAGCTGCTTGCTGCACTTTGTGTTTTTGTATGAGCGCTCTGAGCGCCTGAACTTAAAAAAAAAAAAAAAACGGTCAATCAAATTCTTTTTTTTTCTTCCTTTTTTCATTGTCCAATCAAATGAATGAAGAGGCGGGCCTTCTGTTGTTGTGACGGAAGTTTATAGTCGTTGGGATCATCCAGAGACTGCAATGATGGAGGAGAAACTTGTGGTGGCTGTTGCGGGTTGCCCGGAGCGGTTTGACTTCACAAACCACAACTACCACAATGTTAACAAAAAGCAACAGGCCTGGAGGCAAGTTAGTGTGGCAATAAAGATGTTGGGAAAGCAGTTTTGATTTTGATTTTAAATTGAACTAACATTAACAGCAGTAGTAACAGTTTGTGGTCTTGGAACTGCTTTCATGCAGATTAACATTAGCTATTAGCTCATTTGTTAGCTAACATTATTTTTTACCCTGTGTTGGTAGAGGAGGAATGCAGATGAAAATGGAAATATCTGAGAGACACATATTTAAAAGAAAGGAGGGCAGAGAAGGAGAAACGGAGTGGCACTGAACACTGAAAGAGGCAGAAGAGATATAAGAGATGAGCTCCACATTAAGGAGAGACCAACGACTTTCAATTGCTATTTTGATAGGTCTATAGACAGTCTACAACACCTCCACACCTAGTGTTCCCCGGGCTATGGAGACTCCTGTCCAACCCAAATCAACACCAACAGAGAGAGTGGAAGAGGTTGGAAGAGGTTGCAAGAGGAGAGCAGATCACGGAGGAGAGCTGATAGACAACCAGAGATAACTCTTGCAAGCTGTGAACAAACCTCTTGATGAGGATAACATTTTTTATTTGATCCCTGCCATGAAACGTTTGCCACCAAGGAAGAGAGTGGACATTAGACTGAAATTCTAGCTCCTTACTGAAGCAGAGTTTGGTGACGATGACTAGGTTTAGTTTTCTTGAACACACACACACACACACACACACACACACACACACACACACACACACACACACACACACACACACACACACACACTTAATGATTGTAACTATTAATCCCAGAATCTTTTAAATTAACATTAATTTTCTTGATTATACTCATATTGTTAATATCATTGTAAATACTAGTTTTGCATTGCACTACGTTACCTTAAAATATTAAAGAGATAGTTATATCACCTGATATGTCTTCATCGTGTTTTGTTGATATACCTGTCAGCATGTTTGCTGTTGACAAAACACATCTAAAATCACAAAAAGCAATACACTATATGTTAGATGATGTTTTATAAATGTGCTCTTTGGAATTATTTTCTCTCATTGAATATAGAAGTGGCTCTTAAAAGAGCCTTTGCTTTCATATTGATGTTGGATGTATTGTGTCTTCAGATGGTAGATGGTGAATTAAGACAAAGCTACATGCTGCCAGGACACTTCACCAGCAGAGGAGGAGAAATAGGTGGCAAACTTCTCTCTCACAGCCAGTGCTTCTCTGGAGGCGTTGTTGCTGTCAACCTGGGTGATACCCTTCATCCCAGCTGATGGTTCAGTGCACAAGGCTGTGCTGCTTGGGTCCTCGTCATCAGCAGAGTACCAGCAAATTAAGTTGTGCAAAATGCATGTTGCCTTCACCACGACTTCAGCAAATTCAGGCGACACTCCAAGGACTCGCCTGTACAGTCACCACTGTGAAGCCAGGATACCGAAGGCACACTCCACTATCCTCCGGGCTTGAGACAGGCGGTAATTAAAGACCCTCTGCTTGGGTGACAAGTTGTGCCCAGGGAATGGCCTCATCATGTTCCTCTGCAGAGGAAATGCCACGTCTGCCACACAAACAAAGGGCACGGCTCCTTCGGCTCCTGGAAGAGGTGCATCTGGTGGGAGGTCGAGGGCGTCATGACAGAGTGCTTGGCCAAAGGCTGATGAGGAAAGTGTACCTTATCACTGCTCTTGCCACATCAATCATCCTGAAGTGATAGCTGGCATCCACTACAGCCAGGAGGACAATGGAGAAGAAGCCTTTGTAGTTGTGGAACTGGAAGCCACTATTTGCTGCAGCTTGGATTGTGATGTGATTCCCGTCAATTGCTCCAACACAATTTGGAAAATTCCACAATTTCTGGAAGTTCTCCGCAATGGCCTTCTACTCCTCCGTTTTCAGGTATGTATTCTCCAACCAGACATGACCAGATTGCCTTACACACCTATTTCACAATGCCCACCACGTTAGATAATCCAACCCTGTAGCTGAATGCAAATGTTCTGCACAAATCTCCAGTGGCTAGAAATCTGTAATATAAAAGGGAGTTACAGTGGGTAGTGCAAGAGCCTACACTAAATTTTCAGAATTTCCAGGTATCTGTTCATACATAGCACTGGCCCTGGATAGACTAATAATTTTTGAATACTGATACAAAATATATTGCTAAATATTAACTAATACATTAAGCTGTTCGGTCACAGGTTAAGCTACCCAGCAGGATATAGACTAGTATTTAAAATTAGCTAACGTTACACCTTTAAAAGCAACAACATTATCTACCGCAAACAAATGCTCAGCCAATCAGCAGGACCGATGAACTTCCTGTAGTTTGTGGTCATTTTTGTGATGCTAGCCCAGATGATTGACAGCAAGTTGTCAAACCGTCCCCGACTCATCCTAAAGTAAGCCTTGAACAGACAATCATCAAGGCGAAGCTCCTGGACCAAGTGGTGGTACTCCTTGTGGCGTCTTCTCTTTCTGAGGGTCTCATGTACCCACATGGATCTCCATTTCCCTGTCTTCTATGTGTTTGTACACCTCTCACCCTCGATCAAAGTCAGAGCAAGCCCTCTGGTTATCTTGTTTTTTGTTTTTTTAAGTTTCAAAGATTCTAGAGCACTCGCGCTATAATCCTTGATTAGACTGACAGGACAGTTGATTCAGTGGTTGACTAGCAACATAAAAAAAAAATTTAAAAAAATAACGCATCACACTGCTCCTTTCTAAATTAAAAAAAGTCAACCAAAAAAGGCAGTCCGGTGTGTTCTGTCCGATCGGTGCCTAAGAAGGTTATCCTTTCGAATGGGCCCCCATTCATTTCCAATGATTCACTCTAGCTTTTGTTAGGACGCTATGGTAAATGGGGCAGATTAAAATTATCCCTTTAGGATTAAAAAATCTAGAACTTAAACATGTGACGTCGTTTAGACATCACACTTTCATGATCCTGAATGCTGAATTTTAAATCTTTGAATATGTCAGCGAAAACCACTTTGTTGGGTAAGACTATACCATTTATATCAGTACTGATTCAATTAAATGTTGTACTTTTGGGAAGTACTGTCATACAAAACTGGTATGTTCAATGAACAATAAGGCTAATATGTGACTGAGCTTAATCCTTCTACGTAACAATTTCCTTGTGCTCCAGTAAATAATGAAGGTGTAAAAAATAACAGTGACAGGACTGATCAGAAAATTGAAGTGTCTTCTCTCTCTAAAGATGGTGAGAGTGCTAATGAGCCTATAATGAACAAGCACTTTGACGATACGGTACATACCCCTGTGAATACCGTTGTAAGTGTAAGTGATGTGCAGTGCGGGTTGAAGTAGAGCGCGCTGAAGTGGATCCCGGTGAAATCAGTGAATCAGAGCTACCAGTATTGCTGGTTGAGCTTGTGATGCCTGGGGTGATACTGGTATGATGATAGAAGGATTTGAAGTTCAGTCTATGGATTATTGATTCTATGTAAATTCTCAGGGAGGTTCTGCAGAGATTGGTCACAATCTCAAATTAAAGCAGCTGTATTATACAGTTCTCCAAATAAAAGGAATTTCTTGACAATACCTTCAACTAAAGACCAAAACTTGAAAAAAAATTCCCAGATTTGCAACATTTCATTGATTCTTGTACATTGGCTATGAGATTTACAATAAAACAAAAATAGATTTTGCTTCAAGAGACTCATTCGAACTTACAGAATCAGACACAGTGGAATTGTGATTGGAAGGGAAATATTTTAATGAGCCACGGGACTAATCTAACAGCAAGCAATTTGATGTTTAAAAGACATCTAATAGCCGTCCAAACACAGCCCTGACGTCTAATCTAAAACAAGGCAAAATTTGGGCTGTCAGTGAAAATATAATAGACATCTACAACATGAACATGTCAAAGAAATTAAACCAAACACCTTATAATTACCGTTGACTTTGATGGATTGATTAACACGAAATATCATACATTTTACAAGTTATTTTGGGGAAAAAAACAGCTAGGTTATTTTGGCTAGAAGTGGGTTACTCTGGGCTTAGTGCTGGTGTTGCTATACTTTTATTCTCCATATGTAATCAATCAATGTTTGAGATAATACCTGGTCGACAGATGTTATTTTTAGTCATAATAATACATATATGCTCCAAATGTTGGACATGAGCATACGACTTGACTTTGCTAAGAGTAATAATCAATAGTACAGTCTTTTCTTTCTGACCACCATTATATCTATGTAGCTGTTTCTGTCCTGTCTTCTAAAATACATAGATCACACTCACATTTTGACAACAGATTATCACAGGATCACTCTTTTATTCACTCTTTTAACCTTTACTAGTAATCTTGGAGAGAGGAGATGTAGGGTTAAAAATAATCAAAGATATCTGAAAATGAACAAAGACATTTGCTTTACTGTTTCAGCCCCCTATATTTCTTACCACAAGGGCCATTTGGAATTCCTAAAGACAAAGAGGTGTTGATAGTGATCAAGGCCTGCAGGCCAAGATGTGTGGACATTGGAGGTCTTATTGGAACACCTTTAGTACAGTGGGGAAGTTGTAATTATCTGATTGGTCAGTTTGAATGTCTCACTTTGGGTTTCAGTCACATGGTCAAGGAAGGGATAAAAAAAGATTGAGCTGTTGCTCTAATTTTCTCTCTCTTCTTTTCTCTGCTTTTATTTGCTCTGCTCTTCTTTTCTCTTTTCTAAAGCCACTCTGTTTCTTTTTCTCTCTCCCTTCATCTCTCAGGTAACATTTTACATACACCGATCATGCGAAGTGAATAACACTGATTATCTCTTCATCATGGCACCTGTTAGTGGGTGGGATATATTAGGCAGCAAGTGAACATTTTGTCCTTGTAACAAATTAGAATTTTATAAAACTTATTATAATTAATTATAAATATTTGGATCAGTTAACTGAATTAATGTCATGTAAATTAATTAATATTACAATCAAATAATCTTGAGTATCAACTCTTCAGAAAATATATTTTCTGTGGCCACAGAAAAATAACTCTTTCTTAGCACGTAGCTATGATCGATTCGTGAACTGACAATTTATTTAAAAGCAGACCAGAACCAACTCATACAAATGTGCACAAAGTGTATTAAACTAAAAACATGAACACATAACTAATCTACACTGTTGACTGTTAGAAGCAGGACAAATGGGCAAGCGTAAGGATTTGAGCGTGTCTGACAAGGGCCGAATTGTGATGGCTAGCCGACTGGGTCAGAGCATCTCCAAAACTGCAGCTCTTGTGGGTGTTGCCGGTCTGCAGTGGTCAGTATCTATCAAAAGTGCTCCAAGGAAGGAACAGTGGTGAACCGGTGACAGGGTCATGGCCCATGTAGTCCGATCAAAAAGACAAGATACTGTAGGTCAAATTGCTCAATAATTTAATGCTGGTTCTGATAGAATAGCATTAGCATAGAATGATCAGAATACACAGTGCATCACAGTTTGTTGCATTTGGGGCTGCATAGCCGCAGACCAGTCAGGGTGCCCATGCTGACCTCTATCCACCGCCGAAAGTGGGGACTTGAGCATCAGAACTGGACCACGGTGCAATGGAAGAAGGGGGTCTGGTCTGATGAATCACGTTTTCTTTTACATCACGTGGATGGCCGAGTGCGTGTGCGTCACTTAACTGGTGAACACATGGCACCAGGATGCACTATGGGAAGAATCTCAGTCCAATCGAGCACCTGTGTGATGTGCTGAACAAATAAGTCTGGTCCATAGTGGCCCCATCTTGCAACTTACAGGACTTAAATGATCTGCTGCTAATATCTTGGCGTGATATACCACAGCACACCTTCAGGGGTCTAGTGGAGTCTATGCCTCGACAGGTCAGGGCTGTTTTGGCAGCAAAAGGGGGACCAACACAATATTAGGAATTAGTCAATGTTATGCCTGGTCAGCATATATGCTGGGTACAATTAATGGCATATGATTTTATTAACTATTAAGTGTACTCATAACCAGATGTTGTCAAACCCTTTCAATTACAAATGATGTGCTTACTAATCTTGATTTGGCAACACTAATGTGCTACCTATTGCAATTCAATATAGCAATGCTCTCCCACATATTTTGCTATTATAACTTTGCTTATTTCCATTGTTGGTTTAAGTAGCAGTGGGTGGTAATAGATGAGAAATGTACAGTTTTCTACCATCTTGCTTATAACGTTTCTTTTAGTCATTCAGCAATTCCTGCAGCCTGAACCACTGTAGGCAAACCACCCTTACAGAGAGATGTAGTTTTAATTTATTAAGTCAGTGGTGGGACATGAGCAAAGTGCAGAAAGATGTTTTGCCAATGTAAGGGTGGATCCTCTCAGCGGTTCTGACTGCAGGGTTGCCGAATGACTAAAGAAACGTTATCAGCAAGATGATAGAAAACTGTACATTTCTTGTCTTTACCACCCACTGCAGCTTATACCAACGACGGAAATAAGCGCAGTTACAATAGCTAAACATGTGGGAGAGCGTGGCTATAATGTGACTATATTGTATTGCAATAGGTAACACTTCAAAGTCAATACCAAATCAAAACTAGTTAGCACATCATTTGTAGTTGAAAGAATTTAATGACAAAATCTAGTTATGGTTACACTTAAAATAGTTACAAAATAAATGTATGAGATGATGAAAACTTATACCATTAATTGTACCCAGCATGAATGTTACCTGAGAGAGAGAGAGAGAGAGAGAGAGAGAGAGAGAGAGAGAAGGGAGAGAGAGACAAAGAAGAGAAGAGCAAAGAAGAGAAGAGCCAAAGAGAAGGCCCCAAGAAGAGAGCGCCAGAGAAAAAAGAGCCAGAGCAACAGTTACAATCTTCTTTTATCTATTCCTTGACCATGTGACTTAAACCCTAACGTGAGCCATTCAAACGGACCAATCAGACCAAACTTCCCCCACGGTGTTACAGGTGTGACACACATTTGGCCTACAGGCCTTCAGCATTTCTTTGTCTTTAGGAATTCCAAATGGCCCTTCTGGAGAGAGATGGGGGTTGAAAACAGTAAAGCAAATGTCTTTGTTCATTTTACAAAATCAAATATCTTTGATTATTTTCAATTCTTTCAGTCCCCTCTTGGCACCATTGGCCACAATCATTGAGTACAAAGGTGGCACAGTCCACAAAGACATGCTTTCTGTTGTGTGCAGATGTCATCTTCAGACTTCTCGTCCACACTTGTTGCAAAAGCAGCTGGTCAGTCTTCAGTCTTTGTTCTCATCTCAGTCCTGCATGAGAAGGCTCCATCAAATGGTGTTGCACCAATCATTGATATGCAAAACGTCCATTGAATCCTTCACACCTTGAGAACAGTCACTGAAGGTTAGAGCAAACGCTTGTCCCTCTTTCTGAGGACACAGGATGTGAACTTGTGCAGCAGGGATCCTGTGATTAAAAGAACATATAGCACAACAAAGAACAAAAGCATACACAGCATTTGTCATTGGTCAGAAGTTTGATGTGGTCAGATTAAAAACTCTGGCAATAAGCCATTAAATCGATGTACTTAATAAACTGGTCAAGGTTGAGAATAAAAGAAGATCTCACAAGCTCTTACATTGTTTCTGGAAACATTAAAAATAAATTGCCTTATAACAAAACAACAATCATTGTTGGCTTAAATCCCCCCTTTTCATGAAGAGTATCAGCAAAATATTCAGTGTAACCAAATACAGAAATTCAATTCCATATATGTCCAAAACATTGTTGCAAGTCAAATGGACAAAATACAAAGACTCAGAAATCAAATAAGTTCAAAATCAAATGCATTGTTACAATACAATGATAAAATAAATGTTTGCACTTAGGTAAGAATGAGAAATGCATAAATTCACGTAAATTTTGATATTTAACTTGGTGAGACACATAATAACTAACTGATTTAGTAAATCTGAAGAAAAACAAAAACATTAACTGGGAGAAATTCACAGTTATAATACAGTCTAGATGTAAAGACTTAAATAAAATAGAATACATTTTGTGAGACAGATGTAGATTTGACTTTGTCTGTGAAGATCAAATCTATGTGGCTGCATTTAGCTGTGGCTATGTGTAAATCATGCCCCAAACACGGCAAGGAGGTTTTACAATTGTGATGCAAATTTGGTCCTGTTGTAACAGGAAGCCAGCATGAGAATGTGAGTAAGGTGTGGTTGGCTCAAAATCTCCCCACACCAGTGTTTTTGTTAGGGAGCATGATAAAGTGCAAAGGTCAAAGGTACTGAATCCTGCTGTGATGAAAGCATTTTCATGGTTAATGCAATTGTAAATTACACTGTAGCCACATGGCAATTCTATGCTCCTGTACATGGTTTTACTGCAGCTATATGGAAAATAGCAGAGTTTTCCACTCAGAGACAAACAAATTCAACATAGAAACACATGAAACTGGAAATGGCTAAACAATTCCAGTATTAAAGTTATTCCAATTTTCACAAGATACATGGCCTAGAATGCAAAGCATCAACAACCTTTATCCTAAGTGTTTCATACAACACTTAAAGTAAAGCAATCATGTGTTTTAAAGAATAAACTCAACTAGTCTATGTGTATATATTAACACAAACAACTATAATGTGTGTTCAATGCGCACAATGTGTTTAGTACAATTACAAATTTGAAAATACAAACAGGATCATTGCAATTTAGATGTTTAACTATTAAACTCACTGCTATGAGACTGCTAGTCCACTAGCCAGTGAGGTTAACAGCTGAAGGCCTTGCATGAACACTGCGGTTAACTCACTGAGAGTTTTACCTGCAAATGAGCGCTGATCTTTACTCTTAGAAAGTGATTTCTAGTTTTCTGAAAATAAGGTGGAGGTCGACCTTCACCCAGTGACCAGCATCTCTCCTCTGAATGGCCTATTTTCCTACAAGAACTGCAAAACCTGTTCTCTTTGCCATAGGATTGAATGCTATGTTCTCCTGGAGTTTGAGGATTTTCATGACTCTCTAATGCTTGTACACCATGCGTACTGGTACATGACTCTGCGCTATTACGGTACTGCATCACCTTAAGAACTGAAATGGGCACACTTTCTTGAGTTGCACATGCATTTTCTGAACTAAACGTTTCAGATTCATTAGAGCAAGTCAGCTCATCTAAGAAGTGAACATGCTTTTAGTCCCATCGCTGTTAAGCGTTTTGGGAGACATGAACTTTTTAGCATTTAGCTTAGCCTTGAGATCTGCAATGGTCTCCTTGTGATTTTTACACTTTTCAGTCAGGGCTAACTGCTCAGCTAGTAATTTATCTAGCTGTGCTTGAAGATCTTGAATCTTTGCCTCAGACTTTTCTGCTTCTGCATTTTTAGAATGCACTTCTTTACATTTCTCATCTACACTTGATAATAGAAATGGTATCACATTATGTAGCCTTTTAAAACTTATGAAGTTTAAAGCCTCAATTATTTTACCATGTTTTGATTTCTTTTGGTGTTTGCCAATTATGTCCCACCATCGAATCATTTCATCATCTGAACTTTTAATTCCAATATACTCTGTCTTGAGTTTGGACAAGGTAGGCTCAACTTTTCACTCCATAAAGCAAACAATAAGTCACTGTTATCAGAAATTTTCCCTTCCATCCCCGAGGAGATAATCTGAATATTCTCGGATTGTACAGTAATGGGACTATTGAAGCTATTTAAAACCTTCTAATTTCTGTTTCATGCAATTCATAAACAATGAAAACAGACTTACCAATTCCTTGGTCAAAAGGTCAGCTTTAATCCATTCACAAGATCAACTGTGAAAAAATGTCCTCATTCTGATGAATTTCAGAAGATTCACTGCAAGGGATTCCCGGGTTTCGGCACCATCTGTAAGGGTGGATCCTCTCAGCGGTTCTGACTGCAGGGTTGCCGAATGACTAAAGAAACGTTATCAGCAAGATGATAGAAAACTGTACATTTCTTGTCTTTACCACCCACTGCAGCTTATACCAACGACGGAAATAAGCGCAGTTACAATAGCTAAACATGTGGGAGAGCGTGGCTATAATGTGACTATATTGTATTGCAATAGGTAACACTTCAAAGTCAATACCAAATCAAAACTAGTTAGCACATCATTTGTAGTTGAAAGAATTTAATGACAAAATCTAGTTATGGTTACACTTAAAATAGTTACAAAATAAATGTATGAGATGATGAAAACTTATACCATTAATCGTACCCAGCATGAATGTTACCTGAGAGAGAGAGAGAGAGAGAGAGAGAGAGAGAGAGAGAGAGAGAGAAGAGAGAGAGAGACAAAGAAGAGAAGAGCCAAAGAGAAGAGCCAAAGAGAAGAAGGCAAGAAGAGAGCGCCAGAAAAGAGACAGAGCAACAGTTACAATCTTCTTTTATCTATTCCTTGACCATGTGACTTAAACCCTAACGTGAGCCATTCAAACGGACCAATCAGACCAAACTTCCCCCACGGTGTTACAGGTGTGACACACATTTGGCCTACAGGCCTTCAGCATTTCTTTGTCTTTAGGAATTCCAAATGGCCCTTCTGGAGAGAGATGGGGTTGAAAACAGTAAAGCAAATGTCTTTGTTCATTTTACAAAATCAAATATCTTTGATTATTTTCAATTCTTTCACCAACAATATACTGCCCACAACACCTGAGCTCTCAAAGAAAAAGAAAAAAAAAGACATCCTCAGACAAAGTAACCATGGTGACACCTGCAGATTCCATTGAGAGAAATAAATTCATTCTAAAGACATTGTTGGAGTAGCAAGGAAAACACAAACCTATTTAAGGACCTGATATTCTCAGCTAAACGAAATGGATGCTCCCTCTGCATTGTTCTTTGGTCTTGAAAAAAAAAGCCAAGAGAACAGAAATACTGTCCTAAGCTGAATTTACCACAAGGTGGTGTGACAACTGACCAGCAAGAAATCCGTTCTCATGCATTTTTCTTTTTATGAGGACCTCTACTGTGCTGAACCATGTGATAGAACAGCAACAGAACATCTTTTATGTGATCTACCACATTTATCAGAGGGAGGTCAACAAATTCTTGAGAATCCTATATCCTTTGCAGAACTTTCTCTGGTCATCCAGGAGCTGAGCCCTGGGAAGTCACCTGGTCTAGACGGTCTTTCAGCAGAATGTTATTGTGTTTTCTGGAATGTTATTGGGGAGGGGCTTGTATGCAGTCTTTCTAGAAAGTTCTAATCAAGGGAGTTGTTGGAGGGCAATACAAAAAGGAGATCTTTGATTCCTTAAAAACCAGAGACCTGTGTTATTATTATTATTTATTTATTGTTTTAAAATCTAAAACTAACTAATAGACTTAAAAATATATGACAAATGTAATCCATGAAGATCAGTCATTTTTCTGTCCCTAAATGTACAATTTTCGATAATATTTTTCTTGTAAGAGACATTACAGCTGCACAAGGACACAAACTGGACATTGGACTCCTTTCCTTGGATCAGGAAAAAGCTTTTGACAGGATGGACCATTATTTTTTCAAGACCCTGGAAGCTTTTGGTTTTGGTACAATTTTTTTTTTTTACAGCATGCTAAGGATTATGGGCCTTTAACTAGTCCTTTCTCTGTGACCAGGGGAATAAGACAAGGCTTCCCAGGTTTCCCAGAAGTAGCCCTAGTGAACCTTACAGCTTATGCAGATGATATAATTAAGAGCACTGATGATGTTACTAAATTTATTTCTAGTTTCAGAAAGCTACATCTGCTCATATTAACTGGGATAAATGTGCATCTTTGTTGTTGGGGGACTGTGAGGATATAGGACCACCTTGATTGCCACAACAGTGTAAACAGGCTCAGGATGGATTTAAAGTACTTGGAGTTTTTTCAGTCTTTTTTGGAACGGTCACCGTTGGCTTATTCCTGAGATCCTCTACCGTCCTCTGACAGAGGGAGGCCAAAGGACATAGTCAAAAATATTAGCAATGAGATTACAAACACTGCAGAGGCTTTTGTATCATTCTGCTCATTTACAATGGGATACATTTGGTTTGTCTATATTAACAGATCTAGGTGGAATAGGCCTTGATAAATAGTTGTTTTTAATTGAAAAGCCCTTTGAGGAAAAGGCCCACTGTTATATGTCAGTAATTAAATCATGAAAATATTTAGATTTTTCACAAACCTTTGTTTTTGAATCCCCTTTTAAAACTACCAGCTAATTTGTCTTGGTTTATTCCACGTTTTGTAAATGCTGAGGTCAGTAAAGTAATGAATTTAATTGATTTAACACTGTCAGTGGCTAACTGTGCCATCACTTGCTGTACAGGTTAAATTAAAATCTATGAGAACTGTGGATAGGATAATCGAGTGTATTAAAGATGCCTTCCCTCCTGCATTGATGCAGTTTATAAACTCTATGAACTTCCCTAAGTTGAGGGTGACATCTAAAGATGGAGGAGTTGGGGTAATATAAGTAAGACTACATTGTTGAAGGGATATGGGGATTTGGTTTTTCATAACGTGATGAAGAAAACTATTATATTTGTGTTAAATCTGTGCATGTTGGACATTTACAAGAAAGCACAGATATTGAATGGAGGGCCAAGATCTCTATTTGTGAAGAAATACATTCATCACGGAGAGTATTATATAAACCTCCTGTCTCTAAGAGATGTGGTGATCTTCAGTGGAGAGTACTCCATTATGCTATACCCTCAAATAGTTTAGTTTAGTTTAGTTTAATGAGATGGTTTTATTATGTAATGCGCACGATACTGTTGTTCCATGTTCATTGAATGTCCAAGACTTGGTCCCTTATTTGCAGTACTTTTAATAAGGTACTCAAGGCTAGTGCTTTATCGAGAATAAGTCACGGCTGAAGGGCATTGTTAGGCACAATGCAAAGATACAGCTCAGCCTCTCATACCTTATTGCTTACTTAATTGTTTGAAAATGTATTTTGTTTTTATTTTTAACCCTTATTTTTTATTTTTTTATTTATTTTTTTAATAAAATGTTTTTTAAAAGTCAAAACTCTCTCTCAGCCTACCAAGGTCTGTCTTTATTCATTTTGTCTTAAAGCTCCAACTGTTATTGACTGATTCTATTCAATGAGCATTCAGCATGAAACACACTGCAGCACTGAAGCCCCACAGCTAAACAAAGCATCCAACTGCTCTTCTTCTGTGCACTGCTCTCTATTAAGACATCTCTCTGAAATACAGCACAGCAGCAGCAAAAATGATACCGGTACCAGGGTGTGAATTATGGGTGTGTCTGACTGTCTGATAAACCCCTGGTAAAGCAGACAAGGCTTAAGCTAGTCTCAAACTAAGTTTGAGCTGTGTTTTTTTTAAGGGAACTTGCACTGTTTTGAACTGAAAGCAACTGGCACTGTCATATCTTCAAAGTGCCATTGTTTTGTCTCAAGACGCACGCTGTAACGGATCCACTGGAGGCAAGTTGCAGTTGAACCCATGCACAGTTTATTTACCAGTGAACAAATACGAACAAGGACTTGACTTGTAGTTTTTTTTTTTTCTTCTTCTAAGGCACATTTATAAAACATACTTAAATGCCCTAATTGAACTAAGGCCTAAGCCCTGTCTGTGAAATGCAAATGTAATATTTATAGTTATTATTTGTATTTTTTTTAAAGTTATTTTACTAACATGAAATATTGTTAGTTTTCATTTATTTGTATACTTCATTTATTTGTATGCTGTGTGTGTGTGTGTGTGTGTGTGTGTGTTTTGTTTCGATTTTTAACTTCTTCGTCTAATTATTTTCTTCATCCACAGCATGGCACAGATGAATGAATATCTTAGCTGTTCAAAACATTGAGAAGGTGAGTTGAGGGCGAGCTCAACTTTTCGATAATAAATAAAATATTTTATTGTGTATTATTAATGGATTTGGCAGGTAAATGACTCCTGTTTGCATATGCAGTAGGACTATGCATTCAATAATGGTATTCCATCATAAGCAGCTTCCAAAACTTTGGCTCAAACATTATTTGATTTCAGATGATATAGGATTCCATGCATGAAACTGCCCCATTTTCTTCTTTATGTCTGATTATTTATAGGGTATTTCAGGTGATGGAGGGCTCTTTACTACTCTGCTTCTGTCTTGACAGACAGACACTCCCCGATCACTTTATTAGGTACACCTTACCTCTTTTCGTTCAGAACTGCCTTAATTCTTCATGCCATAGATTCAACAAGGTGCAGGAAACATTTCTCAGAAATTCTGGTCCATATTGATAGCATCACACAGTTGCTGCAGATTTGTCGGCTACACATCCATGATGTGAATGCTTCACTGGGTTGAAATTTGGTGACTGCAGGACATATCATGTTTAAGAATGCAGTTTGAGATGATCTGAGCTTTGTGACATGGTGTGTTATCCTGCTGAAAGTAACAATTAGAAGATGGGTGCATTGTGGTCATAAAGGGATGGACATAGTCAGCAGCAATGCTCGGGTAGGCTGTGGTGTTGAAATGATGCTCAGCTGGTACTAAGGGGTCC
Organism: Paracanthobrama guichenoti; assembly: GCA_018749465.1. Lineage (NCBI taxonomy): Eukaryota > Metazoa > Chordata > Actinopteri > Cypriniformes > Gobionidae > Paracanthobrama > Paracanthobrama guichenoti. The sequence goes on from CM031957.1 coordinate 15,211,181, forward strand.
AAAGTGTGCCAAGAAAATAACCCACACACCATTACGCCACCATCAGCAACCTTAACCATTGATAATTGATTCTGAGAAGTACATAATTGAAAGTATACTTTATTATTTTTAGTTTAAAAGTAGGGGAGAGTGGGGCACAACTTAACACTTTTGACTTTCTCAGTTTATGTAAATCCACTTGTGGTTCAGAGTATTTATTTTCTTTCCCCAAATTAATATCTAATACAATTATGTGGGTTTTTTTTGTATACTTTTTTTCTTGATTTACCCCGAAAGTGAAATGTGACAACATGCCCCATAGATGGGGTACATTGTAACCTGACCAAATGACAGCTTAAAATGTTATCTTATCTGATCAAAAAATATCCAAGACAAGCTAACATATTTTGTCAATAAAATACAATGAACTTTTTCAAATAAAATGGCATTTTTTAATCATTAAAAATAAATTTGACAACAAACACACTGCAAAACACAGCTATACATCATAGTTAAGCTATACATCATAGTTAAAAACATAATAATAATAATAATTCATAACTTCTGAACATTGACTCTCAGTTATTAGTCACCCTTTTCTCATGGTTTCTCAGTACAGTTCATAAAAGTATAGAATAAAATAGCATAGCTCTAATAGGGGCTCATTGTAACGTAGGGTTACAACATGCCCCTGCGCAACTAGGATTTAGATCTAAACAGATATGAGATTAATATATTTAAAGGGGTGATGAATTGAGAAATCAACTTTCCCTTGAGCCTTTGATATATATCATATATATATAGCCTTTTTATATCATCGTGATATAAGAATATCTGAAAACTTGATTGTTAGTCAAAGAAAAGCTTTTATTGACACCAGACCCAGAAAACGAGAGATCTCAAATCAATGACGTAATAGAACGGGGAAACGCCGCCTCAACAGATAAATATGTACGCCTGCTTCTGTAGCCCCGCCCACTGACTCGTGGAGCTAAACGGATCGCGCTACCGAGCAATAAACATGCCGAAGATAGCAAGATATTGCGCTGTGCCTGGATGCAGAAGAACAGTCTCTGCATAAGCTTCCTTTGGATTCTAATATTAGGAATGAGTGGATGTTTGTTTGCTTCATTTCACTGCGGAATCGTTTGTAAATGAAACATAGGTCGAGACTGGATTTGCAGACATATTGAGATTAAAACACAATGCTGTGCCTTCTATATTGGATCCGACAGGAATGGTTTTATATGTGATAGTATTGCATTGTAACAGATCGTTTTGATTATGTGTGCATGTCTAACAGAACATACCTTAGCACGCTGTCACAGGCTGGAGAATCCTTTATTTGTTGGTTCATTGCGATTTGGGATCAGACTCGGACATGTATGGGCCGGGGCTATGTGTTTTCCAGACGGGCTACCAAAACGTAAGCCTGTCGGCAGGCCGGTGTATGTTAAATAGTGAAATAAGATTCCTTTCTTGATGTGCGTTGATATTTGAAGTGCATGTGTGCGTGTGCGGTTTGTGCTTATATCCACCGATCGGGCGGGCCAAGTAATACAAAAAAAATCAATTGCAGGTGGATGAGAGATAAATCATTGTTTGATACAAACTCTACAAAGACGTTTTGCGAGCCCTGTGAAAGAATCATTCCGGTTGCCGTTTTCAAAACAATCCCTCCCTCATGTGAACTAACAGGGGAGCTGAAGCTCATTAAATATGCAAATCTTATCCAATCCTAGCTGTGGGCATTTACTTCCAAGTCTTCAGTGCGGCACGCCCATCAAAACCGAGCGTTCAGGAGAGAGGCTCAAAACCAGGGTAGAAAATAGCCTATTATACATCATGATGTTTCTGGATGTAAAAACCACACAATGTCATTAGTTGACCTTAGACAACAGTATAAAAATAAATAAAAAGGCAGTTCATAACACCTTTAAACATTAAGATATCAGATGTCTTATTTTAAATAAAATAAATTAATAAAAAATTATATTATAATATTCTAATTATAATATATAATTTTTTTTTTTTTTAAAAGCCAATGAAAAATTTACTTAAGAAATGTACTTTTGCTATGGTCAAATAAATGTTCAGTGATATCTTCCAAAGACTTTTTAATTTTGGTGTAATTTTTTGTCTGTATAGTGTTGATATGGCAACTAGTAAATACACTAAGTTTCATCATCCTGGCATGTGTGGACATTTTTAAACCATGTTGTGCCCCTCTCCACCATATACTAATAGCACACTTGAATACATTTCTTTTTTGTAAGGGAAGGCAGGGTGGATCCATGCTTTCATGTTGTTTACGCCAAGTTCTGACCTTACCATATGAATGTCGCAGCAGAAATGGAGACAAAGACTAGGCAACAGTTGATCAGCAGTTCCTGAAATACAACGTTCAAAGTCACTTAAATCAAGCGCATAGCGTCACGTTAGTCAAGCTCGCATCAGCTGTCTGTCAGCTGATCACGTCTACCTATAGGAATACGACGTCTATCACAGCACACATATATTTCCTCAGTACTATCAGGAGCTTTCGCGTTCTCCAGAGCTCATTTACCTCCCTCTTGTCAATCAGGATTTGGTATTCTAATTCCCCTTGAATCCGACTAAATTCCTGAATTATTTTGTACATTTAATATCAACATTAATGATATCTGCAATACATTATGTTGGTTCTGTTCTGTTTACTCTAAGGGGGGGTTATTGCTGCTCTCCCTGCTCTTATCCATGCTAGGCTGCATGGATGCACAGAGAGTTCATTCCAAGAACAGAACCATACCGCCAATCCAAACTATATGCTAACAGTCAATCAATCATATTTGATGATAGTGGTCCTGACAGAAATCACCTTTCATCCCCATTCTGATGCTCAGTTTAAACTTCAGCAGATCATCTTTGACCATGTATACATGGCTTAATGCATTTATAGACAGAACAGTTATTTCAAGTGTGTATAATGAATGTAAAATAGAATCAAACAGTATGTTTATATTAAGATGAGCCACATTTTTATCTAATCTTGTCACCTTTGAATATAATTGAAGTGACAGATTGTCTAATATGAGGTATCCCCTGAAGTTCAATTTACAATTTAAAATTTAACATATTTCTGTGCATAAGGCTTAGATTTCCAGCTTTAAGTGTTTGCTAATTTTCCACTCGGGGAAAATTAATAGGACCACCACATGTGAAAAAATGGGGATTCACTGAAAGTAGTAATTAAGTCAATCAATTGCAAATTTAACAGCTGTTGAGTCATAATTAGCTTTTTACTGAGCACTTATCCACCAAAAAATGCTAATATGACAGAATTGGTCACCACAGACTTCACCGTGCTCCTCCAGGGATGTCTTGTAACCTTTCTGCTGCTGCTTTTCAGTGCTAACAATAGTCTGGAATGTATCAAACTAAATCAATGCCATTAAACTAAATTAATTGAGTTGAGGAGTGAGCTTGCACACGGTGCCCTTGTTATCCTTCGAAAGCTTGATAATGCTTGATAATGTCAACGTCTCTGTCTCCATCCCTCCAGGCCTTTGTGACACTTCATCAATGATGCATCGGGGCAGGGAAGCATTGACTCACCCATTGTACATTTTCATTGTGTCCCACTGACATCTGAGAATCAAACAGGAGGTCCATGTTCTTGTTGACACCCACCCTGCGATACTAATTTGCGTTCGGCTGAAGTCAAGCTTTGATGGCTACAGGCTACGATAATATTTGGTCAGATGATGCAGATATTCAAGTGACTCAAATATTGATTTCATGCGTTATTATTATTAATATTATTATTTATAAAATGACCTTTCTTGACCATTAAAACTTTGAGCTTTTATTAAAACGTTAAGAAGCGTTAGTAATACACACCTATAGGCAGCACACAAATATTTTTAAATATTAAAAATAAAAGGATTCCTCTCTGGAGAAGCGTTCAGTCTGTCCGCTAGCAAATTCTACCTCGTAAATAGCAAATCCGCTATAGTGCAAGCGCAACATTTTTTTAATGGGAATTGGAGATGAGACTCTGATTGGTTTATTGCATGTTACACTCAACACACACCTATTACTCATTAAGAGACTAGGTACAAACCTTTTGGACCCTTTTCCGTCGTTAACCACTAGGGGTCTGAGGCAGTTTTGGGGCCAAAGTAAGCAAAAGTGCATTCGGACACGCCATGCGCTTCAGATCATTAAAATAGGGCCCATAATGTTAATATGTCATTCACACCTGAACTACTAAAATCTCCTTTGCATCTGATGTAATATATTTATAACAACTATGATAATACAGTTTGTTAAACAAAACACCAAATGATTGATGACCCTTGAATAACTTACCTTTCAATAAACCGTGTCCAATACTCATTTTGATATTGCAGGATCTGTGACATCACCTCCAGAGCATGACATTGTAGCATAGGCCCCACCCACTGGTATTCATTTGGTATTGCTTAATGGCTGACACTTGCCTACACTGGTTGTGAGCGGTGTGACATGTCAAAAGGAAATTATTTACTTTTTTAAAAAAAGCATGCAAACTGATTGCCGATTACGAAGTAAAGTGAAATAGGGATGGTATGTTATACTGACAAATGCTTAGTATAGTTCACTAACATGAGAGTTCTAGTAAAAAAAAAAAAAAAAAAACTGTAGAAAATACTTTAATTTACTTCAGATTTACTCTCGACTTAGGACATTGTTGTGTTTTGCATGCTGAATGTTGAAGTCTGTGTGTGACGCAAGCATGGTCAATTGCAAGATATTGTCACAAATATAAAGGGATTATATCAAACTAATGAAAAGTTTCAGAATGTGTTTAGCAATAAAATTGTAAAAGATCATTACACGACACAAATGGAGTTAATAAATAGGTTGCTTTTAAAAATCGAACTCCTGATTAAATCATTAACTATAGTTATTGATTCAGTCAGAAGTTGGTCACCTTAAAAGCAACCTATTTTTTACTTCCCTTCCTATGAAACCAAATAACTGATTTCTGTTTGCATCACTGCATCAATAGGAAGAGTATTACAATAATATAAATGAAGTTCCAAGTGCCCAACCAAAGGGAAAACTAAATCACCACAATGAAAAACTTTGAAAAATGTTTCCTAAAAACATTTTAGGAAAGTCAATATCAATTTATGAAGTCAGCTTATGTGATGTTCTCTAACATTTTTCAATTGTATTGACAATTCAGTATTCAAGATTACTTTGGGAAATGAGTGAATGCAACTAGAGAAAGATAACTGCAGAAGTGGAGGAAATTATGTGAAGTCTATTAAGAATTGAACTTTTTTTTTTTTTTTTTTTTTTTTTTTTTTTTTTTGACAAATTCAATCTTAACTTGGGTTTTCTGAGTAAACAAGGCATAGTATATGAATAATACAGATTACTAGATTTTTACAATTAAGTTAAGACATTAAAGTTAACTAAAAAGTGTTAAAATATTATAACATATATATTATTGGATTTTACAGTGTATTATCACTGACGCTGTATACACCGGATACAGTATACAGAAGCATGTTCAGTTTCTGACGTACTCCACATGTTTGAGTCTATCGACAACAGGGCAAATGAAAGAGTGAAAGAACATTTGCTATGACAGGTCCAGTTTAAACCGCACATTTGCACTTCTGTACAGACAGAAGTAACCCAGCATCAGAAACAAGTGGATGAAAATCCATATCATGACCCCTTTAACTCTTTCCCCACCAATGTTTTATTTTAAGTTGCCAGCCAGTGTCAGCATTTCTGATCATATTCACAAAAAATAAAAATAAAATAAAAAATAATGCAAGACGGCCTGGCTCACAATCTCCGCTCTAATTCATCCCAAAGGTGTTCTATCGGGTTGAGGTCAGGACTCTGTGCAGGCCAGTCAAGTTTCTCTACACCAAACGTGCTCATCCATGTCTTCATGGACCTTGCTTTGTGCACTGGTGCGCAGTCATGTTGGAACAGGAAGGGACCATTCCCAAACTGTTCCCCAAATTGGTGGTGTGCTTTACAAAACTGCATCCAACGCTTTGCATTGCACTTGGTGATGTAAGGCTTGGATGCAGCTGCTCGGGCCATGGAAACCCATTCCATGAAGCTCTATACACACCGTTCTTGAGATAATCTGAAGGCCACACAAATTTTGGAGGTCAGTAGCTATTGACTCTGCAGAAAGTTGGCGACTTCTGCGCACTGTGCGCCTCAGCATGCGCTGACCCCGCTCTGTGATTTTACGTGGCCTACCACTTTGTGGCTGAGTTGCTGTTGTTTCCAATTGCTTCCACTCTGTTATAATCCCACTAACAGTTGACCGTGGAATATTTAGTAATGAGGAAATTTCACGAATGGACTTATTGCACAGGTGGCGACCTATCACAGTACCACGCTTGAATTCACTGAGCTCCTGAGAGCGACCCATTCTTTCACAAATGTTTGTAGAAGCATCTACATGCCTAAGTGCTTGATTTTATACACCTGTGGCCATGAAATTGACTGGAACACCTGGATTTAATGATTTGGAGGAGTGACCCAATACTTTTGGCAATATAGTGTATCAAAATAAATAACAGAGACTCTGCGTTTAAACATTTTATTTTATCTTCATTCATTTTTTTTTTTTTTTAAATCAACACTTGAATGTGGGTAAGTTGCATAAAAACAAATAAAATAAAAATCAGAACAAATAGTCAAATCACATTTTTGTCAAAGACTTAGGGCAACTGGAAATGCTTATAAAAGGGGTCTAAAATTATGTCTTGGATGCGCTTGATTGATATCCTGTGAGAAATCTTTGGTTTCAATTGAAAACTTGAGTGTTGGACTTTTCCCAGAGGTACGCTGAACTCCCTGCTGGGTCTGAGCAGCAGAAGGAAGGAATGATTGAAAATATGGTTGTATGAAATGAAGGGCAAAGTCGAGAGAGAGAGAGAGAGAGAGAGAGAGAGAGAGAGAGAGAGAGAGAGAGAGAGAGAGAGAGAGAGAGAGAGAGAGAGAGAGAGAGAGAGAGAGAGAGAGAGAGAGAGAGAGAGAGAGATAGATGTGTCACGCAGCCTCTTACGGCTGTGACATCCGCCGTCAAAGCAGACTCTTTAAAGCAAACCACATCTGACTGGTAATGTAGTCAGTGTTGACATCTGCCATGAGCAACGGGGGCAAAGCGTAAAATGTTTCCTCTGGGGCTGGGCTGGGATGACATGGTGGGGATGGGGATAAGGGATGTTAAGGTGGAAGGATGGGTAGCTAATGTACAGTGAAAAACTTTACAGAGCGTCAAGGTAAGCCCTATTAGAAACAGGAGTAGCATGCTTATTGATAACGGTTTAAACTTTTTTTTTTTTTTTAAGCACTGAACATTGGCGTGTGGATCTCAGCTGTCACTTTTTGAAATGTCTATCATCTTCCACAATAATGTAATGTACAATGTTCCTTCACTCACCAAATATTGTCTGTGATTAATTGTAACAGTTCCTTAATTAATCAGAATATAGTGTAATAATTTGATTTAAAATTAGTATATTCTGGATGAATTTGTTTTACTTATATAATGTATATTTGTATATGTACGTATAAAAACACATTTGTATTTCTTTCAAAAACTATATACATATGAACATTTCATCTTCCTAGTATTATTCCCACTCATTTGCAGGGTCTGCTTCACACACACCTTTGGTTTGGCACAGGTTTTATATCAGATGCCCTTTCTGACACAACAGTGCTGGGACACATTCACACTCACACACAACCCTACAATTTGGCATATCCAATCCACCTAACCTGCATATCTTTGGACTATGGATGGAGGAAACTCATGCTGGCACGGGGAGATCATAGGAACTAAACCCACAGAAAGGACTCCTGGCTCAGCCGGGGACCTTCTTGCTGTGAAGCAACAGTGCTACCCACTGAGCCACCGTGCCACCCATAAATATGAACATTTATAATGTTCTTTTTTTTTTTTTTTTTTTTTTTATTAATTAAAATTATACATTTTCATTTTAAATAAATGCTGTTCTTTTGAACATTATTTCACATATTACTGTTTTTATTGTATTTTTGATATATACATTGATATATATTAAATGTGTGTGCAAAACCATTGGTGCGTCAAAGTGGAAGAATGTGCTAAGCCATTCGTGAAATCAACCAGTCTCCATCCACATGAACTAATAGTGACAAGGTGAATTATTGACTCTGGGTCGGCAAAATGATAAATATCAGATCTTCAGGAAGGAGTGTGTCATTTTAACCACAGCACAAGAAAGTCGATAAAAGATCAACAAGAGGAAGGTCTTCCTGTTTCCTTTGTACACGATTGGCTGTGTAAACAGTGAGGCACATAGAGATGACATTTCCCGAGTTTCTTGTTATCTGTGAACCCAGCACAGGCCCTGAGTCTTCTGTGAGGATTCCAGCTGCCCATTATAGCCTGCTAGCTGTTACTCACACACTGAGTCAGAGCCTGAAAGGTCCTGCCTTCCCACCACAGCAAGCATAGATACCAGCTCATTCTGCTGAGGCTGACCTTCCTGCAATCGCCAAATGAATTAGTTCCCAGCATTTATTTATTTGGTTCTATTTAAAAGTCAGCTGACACAAAAGCACATCAAATATCAGAATAAAACTCCCTCAAATGAAAGGACCACCGTCAGTGAGCAGCACGTCTCCGCTGAGTCTTCCTTTGCTTTCTGACCCATCCAGTCTGCCAAACAAATCCATTAACATGCACTAAACACGCAGAAGACTGATGCGTTGTAAGTGAACTTTGTGTTCTTTACACATGAGTCCAGCGGGAGAGGTCTTGCCCCAGTGCTTGGCTCTGCCAGGCTTGACTAGCTGCCTGCTAAAAAGATGATAAGGTTATATTAAGAGGAGGATGCTGTCCATCTCTTTGACAGCTCTCACTGTCGTCTTCAAAATCCCTGTCACCCGACTCTCAACTGAAGACTGTGTGTTCTGTGGTCTGTCAGAGTTTGTGATATGGCAATGCCGAATGGTGCTATGGTCACAATTTGTGGTTCATTACCATGAAAATTACTCCTCATTACTCATTTTAATCATCTCCCATTACATTTTACTTCTTTCTGCCTCTTAATTTCCAAACCAATCACTATGGATTGCATTTCACTACTCTATTTTGAAAAGCATATATTCTCTAGTTTGCTGTCCTTAAAATACAATAAATAATCTATGATTTACTTTTATCGATGTACTTTATCAATTTACTTTTTAAAACTGCATTCTACCATCTTAAAATATATATCTAAATTTCAGCGCATGCTTTCAATGCAAAATGCTGAACAGTTAGTTCATGCGTTCATGACTTCAGGGCTAGATTATTGTAAGCTCTACTGGGTGGTTGCCCTGCTCGCTTAATAAACAATCTCCAGCTGTCCCTTTTATTCAAATCAGTAAATTATTGTTAGGCTGCATTAACTAGGTCAGCCGGAACCGGGAACACTTCCCATAACACCTGATGTACTCTTTATATCATAAGAAGAATGGCATCTACGCTAATGTTAGTCTCTCTGTTTATCCCGAGGTTTATTGCAGTCAGCCGGATCCGGGCCGTATCCAGATCAGATGGTGGACAATCTTACGAATATCTATTTACCTAATATGACTTAAGACCTGCAATGTTGCCAGAATTATAATCATACACTGTTTGTTCGTCGGCCAGAGGAGAACTGGCACCCCGACTGAGCCTGGTTTCTCCCAAGGTTTTTTTCTCCATTCTGGCCCTGAAGGAGTTTTGGTTCCTTGCCACCGTTGCCTTTGGCTTGCCCAGTTGGGGACACCTAAATTTCAACTATATTACACCGTTTTCACCAAAGCGGTTGTACAGCCAAATCAAATTCTGTTGCATTATTTTCCTGTTAACACTGTAAAGCTGCTTTGAAACAATTGTACTTGTAAAAAGCGCTATATAAATAAAGGTGATTTGATTTGATTGATGATATCACAGCATAACGCTTTAAAATTCTACCACCATATTCATCTTTATTCCTTATCAAAGAAGTTAGTCAATTATTTTTGGTCTCTTCCCAGGAAGACTGGGAGAACAGCTCCATTTAGCAACTGTTTAGACACAGAATTTACTAAACGAGTCATTATCTTATTTGTTGATCACTCATAATCCATTTTACCAGGTGCTAAATGCACTAAATAGTGCTGTGCTGTATTTACATTGACAACAAGCATCAAAAACTTAATCCTTTCTACCCTTGTGAAAAAGTACACTTTAAAGAAGTACTTGTACTGTAATATATAAAGGGAACTTACTTAAGTGTGATCTGAATCGAATGCTTTTACTTGCATGACAATTGCAAATAAATAAAAATGTGTTAGTCTTTTTTTAAATATGCATTGTACTGCTGAATGTACTGACAAGCGTTTATGGTAGACTAAAATATACTTTACTTCATCAGTTTCAATAGAAATTATATTAATGTAGTACCTTTATAATGCTTAAGTGCAGACAGTGTGTACAAATAAATATCAGCATGCTATTCTCATTCTTAGTGAATTCTAGCCTGATGGTTTCAAAAGCCCTATTTAAATGTTTTCTACTTTACATTAATGTTGTGCTACTATACATTAACATTAGAAACATTTAAATACGACTTTAAAAGGATGATGCCTGTATGCTAACTTTAGTTTGGTTAACATCAAATGGAAGGCTTTAGGAAATTATCTGTCAACATGCTGGTGGGGTGGGGTGGGGTGGGGTGAGGGTGGGGGTGGGGGGGTAAAATGCGTTAAATGCTGGTGATTTTTGACTTGTCACAATCCATCTCTTGAGTCTGTCTTTAGACGCCATCCCGACATCTTTTGATGGCGCTGGAGACTCAGGACTTCCCTGAAAATGTCACAACCTGCTTGAAGCTCTGCTGCTGACAGTCCCCCCAAATGGCCTGAGCTGATTTCTTATCTCTACAGCACAGTCATGCTGTCAGTCAATTTTTTTTACACTATGAAGCGAGTAGCCTTTAGTTAAATCTTGAAACTTCACATGGGGAGCCTGTCACTTCCTGTGAATGCCTCTGCTACACAATTGTTACACCGGAAAAACGAAACCGACCAATGCTCGAAAATGGGCCGTCATTGGCCAACATGTGTCCCAGCCTTTGTGTCTCTCATGGTATTTAAAGACACTGAGGAAAAATTTTTTCAATAAGTAAAAAAAAAAAAAAAAAACTTTAGTACCTTAAATTAAGATAAAAATAACTTAACACAATGACAATATATTACAAACCCGATTCCAAAAAAGTTGGGACACTGTACAAATTGTGAATAAAAAAGGAATGCAATAATTTACAAATCTCATAAACTTATATTTTATTCACAATAGAATATAGATAACATGTTAAATGTTGAAAGTGAGACATTTTGAAATGTCATGCCAAATATTGGCTCATTTTGGATTTCATGAGAGCTACACATTCCAAAAAAGTTGGGACAGGTAGCAATGAGAGTCCGGAAAAGTTAAATGTACATATAAGGAACAGCTGGAGGACCAATTTGCAACTTATTAGGTCAATTGGCGACATGATTGGGTATAAAAAGAGCCTCTCAGAGTGGCAGTGTCTCTCAGAAGTCAAGATGGGCAATGAACACAATCTGCTGTGCCAGTTGTCGTTGGCGGCTAAAACTCAAAAAAGAAGCCATATCTAAACATGATCCAGAAGCGCAGGCATTTTCTCTGGGCCAAGGCTCATTTAAAATGGACTGTGGCAAAGTGGAATCAAAGTGGAATTCTGTGGTCAGACCAATTAAAATTTGAAGTTCTTTTTGGAAAACTGGGACGCCATGTCATCCGGACTAAAGAGGACAAGGACAACTCAAGTTGTTATCAGCGCTCAGTTCAGAAGCCTGCATCTCTGACGGTATGGGGTTGCATGAGTGTGTGTGGCATGGGCAGCTTACACATCTGGAAAGGCACCATCAATGCTGAAAGGTATATCCAAGTTCTAGAACAACATATGCTCCCATCCAGACGTCATCTCTTTCAGGGAAGACCTTGCATTTTCCAACATGACAATGCCAGACCACATACTGCGTCAATTACAACATCATGGCTGCATAGAAGGATCCGGGTACTGAAATAGCCAGCCTGCAGTCCAGATCTTTCACCCATAGAAAACGTTTGGCGCATCATAAAGAGGAAGATGCGACCAAGAAGACCTAAGACAGTTGAGCAACTAGAAGCCTGTATTAGACAAGAATGGGACAACATTCCTATTCCTAAACTTGAGCAACTTGTCTCCTCAGTCCCCAGACGTTTGCAGACTGTTATAAAAATAAGAGGGGATGCCACACAACATGGGAAACATGGCCTTGTCCCAACTTTGAGATGTTGATGCCATGAAATTTAAAATCCACTTATTTTTCTCTTAAAATTATAAATTTTCTCAGTTTAAACATTTGATATGTCATCTGTTGTATTCTGAATAAAATATTGAAATTTGAAACTTCCACATTTGTACAGTGTCCCAACTTTTTTGGACTCGGGTTTGTATTATATTCATGTCAGTAGATTTCTTTTTTTTTTTTTTTGTAAATAACTAGGACATGAAGATCTAAAATGCAATAAAATCAGCTAAAATGTAAGGCAATGCAATAATATAAAAGAAATGATGGCTCAGAAATGATATGCGCATCAAATGTGACTCACTGATAATAAAGACACAGCTAAAAATCACAGCTGAAAGACTGGATAATGACCTGCGGATTATCGTGTGTGAAAAGAGAATCTAGTTCAGGAAGTTTCTGCAGTCCCCTTGTTCTCATTTCTGCTTGTTCATTCTCCCATTATGAGCCGAGAAAGATTTCCAATGTGATGCATTCTGGGTTTTAACACAGCTTTCTCCAGCCACTGGAATTCAGACTCATTCCCCATGTCTCTAAGACAGGAACATTGACCCAGAACTATTAATAATGCATGAAGAGTAAGACAATCCATGTGAGTTGATGGAGTGCTGGAGAAGGTCTAAACGCCTTGTCAGAAACTCCATATTCTTTTGGGCTTTACATGTGTAGGCTACTGCTCCTGGCTTAAAGGGATAGTTCACCCAAAAATGAAAATTCTGACATCATTTTACTCACCCTCAAGTCATTCCAAACCAATATGCTTTTCTCTCTTCAGGACCCTTCAGCATCACTTTTTAACGCATAGGGAACCCCTTTAGTGTCATTTTTCAACACGCAGGGTACTCCAATAGCCACGTTTCCACTGTGGGCCAGTGCGAGCCAGGGCTTTCAGGGGCCGGGCAGGACTTATAGCCTCGGACCTGTAGCAGTGAGCCCAAAACCAGGCTGCGTTTCCACTGTCAGGCCAGAAGCTCGGCATCGCTTCACTAAAACCCGCCCATAACACGCCTCTCTGGAACAACGTCACACAAACCCATCATCTCACCAACAAATGGAAGTCTATCAGAAAACTAATCAGAACGAAATCACTGGAAACTAGTGAGATCGCAAAACCAACATCATATAGGCTGCCGTTTGTTGGCATTTTTGTTATGTAAAGATTTAAAACCCAAGCATCAATGTTTTGCAATAACAAGTGATACATTTATCTTAATTAATTTGTCGAGATAACCGAAATAAAGTGATATTTACCATTATTTCAAAAAAGAAAGAGGACACGCGTAGTCGCTTTAGCACAGTTACAGTTACATATTCGGTCAGAGAAAAAGAGGAAGCTCCCGAAAGTGCTTTATTTTATGACATGTGGAGCTAAATATGGATATCAGTCCGGTATAAAGAGACACTGACAGATAAAAAATAAATACATAATTGTGATAGCCTATATGTCTGATTTCTTCAAGCAGTCGTACTTACCATGTTTACAATGGTAATGGTTAGCGCAAATAGTCTTTTGCATAGGCTATAAATATTTCTGCCTTTTACGGTGATCAGAATCCATATCGGATCACAAACAGAAGATATTCAAACACTCGCTACTGTCTGAAAGTGAGTTTTGGTCTAAAATTATTTTTAAAGTCTTTAATGCTGGTATATGAAATCATCCGTGCCCGCAGCGCTGCCGTCTCCAGACTCAGGTAAACTCCACCTTTGTGGCAATAGGTAATCGGCGGGCCAAAAAACATGGCTCTCGTATGTCTCGTGAGCAATTGCGTCATTATGTCAGCTTTGATTGTAGAACGTCATTGGCTCTTGTGTGTCTCGTGACCGGTTGCCGAATGAGTCGGTTGTATCTTCTGAATCAGATATGAGCGGCATATGACAGCTCAACAATAAACCATAAGAAAACATGAGATCAAGTATGTGAACTTGCAACAGAACACATTTTATTATTTTATTTATTTCTAAAGAACTCTTTAGTAGCTTATTTGGTGCACTTTAAAGGGATAGTTCACCCAAAAAAGAAAATTCTGTCATCATTTACTCATCCTCACGATGCTGCAAACATGTATGAGTTTCTTTGTTCTGCTGAACACAAAAGAAGATTTGGAAGAAAAATAAGTTTGTAACCAGGCTGCTTTGGGGGCACCATTGACTTCCATTGTAGGTATGTATCTTCCTGTGTGTTCAACATAACATTGTAACAACATAAAGACATTTATACAGGTTTGGAACAACTTGAGGTTGAGTAAGCCGTTGAGTAAGGTTGGCAGCAAAGCCGTTAAAACGCAATCGCTCGCAAATTTTTTATACAATTTTACATGTGTGGACCTATGTAAAATACGGGACAAATCGCAACCTAAGCGGTGGAAACATCAAGATCAACTCTGTTCTTCACATCGTATGTGACAAAGACATCAAAGACATCGTATGACTTCAGAAGACTTGGAATGCAACACGAGTTAATACTTTTATACTGTTTTTGGTCAATTTTTGCTAATAAATACCTGTGACTGGACTTTTATTTGCCTGTTACGCGTTTGATATTGTTGAGAAGCAGGTGGGTTTAGGGAGGTAGTGGGGTTAGTTGATCCAAAATATAAAAGTAGCCTATAATATTTATAAAATCATGTCTACTTTTACAAATGCAAAAAAGTAAATGCGTCTTGATCTGATGCATTGGGCAAACAACAAATTTTTTTTTTTTTTTAAATCAATGGAGTACCCTGCACTTCAAATAATAATGCTAAAGGGGTATCCTGTGTGTTAAAAATTGATGCAGAGAGGTTCTGACCAAACGTCGATAGATAGATAGATAGATAGATAGATAGCGATTTTTAACGGTAAAAGACTGTAAAATGTTATTGTTAAAAAAAAGTTTCCGTACTATATATGGTGGATAACTGTAATAGATCTAACCTTATATTTAATGTAATTTTACAGTTTTTGGAAGTGAAAAAGAACAAGTCATTGTGTAATTTACAGTGAAAAAACGTAAATTGACAGAATTCCCTTGCGTGACACTTCACATTTGATGTATTTTCTTTGAAATAACTGTTTTTTCTTAGTTTTTTTCTAATCAGTTATGTAGATTAGGGTTTTATGTTACATTTAAATGTTGCTAAACTAATGTTTATTGCATTTCTATATATTGCATTTCTATATATTGCCTTCTATATATTAGTATTGTCCTCCTAAAAGCTTGTGATGAGCTTTGATTCATCATGTGACTCATCACCACTGTGATTGGTGGTTGTCAGTATATATCAAAGGTACATAACAGATATTAGTATTTCAATAGGTTGGTAATGTAACATTATTTCAGTTAATGAAATACGGTTATTTACTAAAATGTTGCTACCGTATTTTTTACTGTAAAGTTCTGGCAACCGTACAGTAAATTTTTACAGGATTTTTTTTTTTACAGTGAAATCCCGATTTGGACAGTAATTGGTTCTCATGTGGACGTCCATAAAAATACATCTGTATGCCACCTCAGTGATAAAACTCATACATTCGATGGCGATTTATTCACATGGTGGAGGAGCGAGTTGTGTGATCATGTGATCCGTCGAATGATTGTCTACTGTAAATAAAATGTTGGCTTGGAATAATAAGAAGAAATAATTTAATAATAGGAAATTATTAATTAATTATTTAAATCTCCCGTTTAATAAATAGGAAGATAGGATGTAATTTTAAAAATGTGGAAATGAGCGGAAATTAGTTAATACAGCCTCTTATTTACATGAGGTAAACATAATGCTGCTAATTTGACGTATAATGTTAATTGCTGCCGTAATAACGGACACATTTAATTTCAAATGTTATGCGGTTTTCTTCTCTTTCTCTTTTGAGCGGCAATAAAAGATTATTCTTGTAAATACTTTCCAGCATTTCAGTAATAAAAGTGTAGGCTAGATCTTTAAAATGCATCCAAATTACAGCGAAGTGCAACGATACGGTGCTCCGCAGTGGCCAAAAAGTAAGCTTTTGAAGTTTGTCTAAAAACAGTAGGTAACTTGGCCAGGGATTTTTACGCAGGTGGTAGGAGAAAAACACGGACATTCTGGATCCGGATGGCAATAAAATCACAGACTAGCCCCTGTAAATGATGAAAATAACTTATGACCCCACGAAAAACAATTACCGTTTGAATAGGGCTTAAGACTAATAGGCTTCACTCTCTATAAATTCATAATCCACAGTAGAGAATTAAACCACATGATGTGTGATACTTTTAATAAGAAAAAAACACAAATTAGTCAAAAGTAACTTTAGTCAAAAAAAAAAAAAAAAATTTTATCTGCATAATTATCTGCCTAGCTTTTTGAATGGGATTAAAAACAAAATTAAAAACTTTGCGTTCGCTCTCAAAACGAGAAACTTTGCATTTGGTCAAAATGAAAAACTTTGCGTTCGCTCTCAAAACCAGAAATTTGCGTTCGCTCAAAAACCAGAAACTTTGCATTTGATCAAAATGAAAAACTTTGCGTTCGCTCTCAAAACCAGAAATTTTGCGTTCACTCTCTAAACGAGAAACTTTGCGTCAGCTCTCAAAACCAGAAACTTTGCATTTGATCAAAATGAAAAACTTTGCGTTAAGCTCTCAAAACCAGAAATTTGCGTTCGCTCAAAAAACCAGAAACTTTGCATTTGATCAAAATGAAAAACTTTGCGTTCGCTCTCAAAACCAGAAATTTTGCGTTCACTCTCTAAACAAGAAACTTTGCGTTCGCTCTCAAAACCAGAAACTTTGCATTTGATCAAAATGAAAAACTTTGCGTTCGCTCTCAAAACCAGAAACTTTGCGTTCGCTCTCTAAACGAGAAACTTTGCGTTCGCTCTCAAAACCAGAAACTTTGCATTTGATCAAAATGAAAAACTTTGCGTTCGCTCTCAAAACCAGAAATTTGCGTTCGCTCAAAAAACCAGAAACTTTGCATTTGATCAAAATGAAAAACTTTGCGTTCGCTCTCAAAACCAGAAATTTTGCGTTCACTCTCTAAACGAGAAACTTTGCGTTCGCTCTCAAAACCAGAAACTTTGCATTTGATCAAAATGAAAAACTTTGCGTTCGCTCTCAAAACCAGAAACTTTGCGTTCGCTCTCAAAACCAGAAACTTTGCATTTGATCAAAATGAAAAACTTTGCGTTCGCTCTCAAAACCAGAAATTTGCGTTCGCTCAAAAAACCAGAAACTTTGCATTTGATCAAAATGAAAAACTTTGCGTTCGCTCTCAAAACCAGAAATTTTGCGTTCACTCTCTAAACGAGAAACTTTGCGTTCGCTCTCAAAACCAGAAACTTTGCATTTGATCAAAATGAAAAACTTTGCGTTCGCTCTCAAAACGAGAAACTTTGCGTTCGCTCTCAAAACCAGAAACTTGCGTTCGCTCTCAAAACCAGAAACTTCGCGTTCGCTCTCAAAACCAGAAACTTTGCGTTCGCTCTCTAAACGAGAAACTTTGCGTTCGCTCTCAAAACCAGAAACTTTGCTCGCTCTCAAAACCAGAAACTTTGCGTTCGCTCTCAAAACCAGAAACTTTGCGTTCGCTCTCAAAACCAGAAACTTTGCGTTCGCTCTCTAAACGAGAAACTTTGCGTTCGCTCTCAAAACCAGAAACTTTGCTCGCTCTCAAAACCAGAAACTTTGCGTTCGCTCTCAAAACCAGAAACTTTGCGTTCGCTCTCAAAACCAGAAACTTTTTATGGTTAAGCTCTCTAAACGAGAAACTTTGCGTTAAGCTCTCTCAAAACCAGAAACTTTGCTCGCTCTCAAAACCAGAAACTTTGCGTTCGCTCTCTAAACGAAAAACTTTGCGTTCGCTCTCAAAACCAGAAACTTTGCTCGCTCTCAAAACCAGAAACTTTGCGTTCGCTCTCAAAACCAGAAACTTTGCGTTCGCTCTCTAAACGAGAAACTTTGCGTTCGCTCTCAAAACCAGAAACTTTGCATTTGATCAAAATGAAAAACTTTGCGTTCGCTCTCAAAACCAGAAAATTTGTGTTCGCTCTCAAAACCAGAAACTTTGCATTTGATCAAAATGAAAAACTTTCCTTGCTCTTAAAACGAGAAATTGGAGAACAAACGACTCTTTATGCTTTTGAATTGCTCTCTTGATAGTTTGATGTCATATGCCAATCGGCCCGTGTGGAGTAGACCCCTGTACTAAAATAACATTATTAATATTCATAATTTATGAGATTCATGTTAATGTTAAAGAGTCAAGGGTCAAAAGCCTTAAGCACACACTGATCACCATAATGGTCACTTCATCTAAAACTCTACTAATTCTCAACAAGAAAATTCATATGAAAGAAATAAAGTCCAGTCATTTGAATTAATTCAGGAAATACCTGTAAAATAACAGTGATTTTCTGTTTAATGAACATTTCTGTTAAAGTTTTTTTGCACTTTATTTAAATTAGGATATTTTACTTTAACTTTGGGTTTTTGTTTGGCAGTCATTTTACTTTTTTTTTTTTTTTTTTTTACTGTGAATATATTTGATTGTTATTTTACAGTGTTTTTCTGTTTATTTTAATTAGGATATTTTACTTTAATTTTAAGGGGTTTTTGGCTGCCAGTCATACAACCGCTTTATCATTTAACTGTTTAACTACAGATTAATTGTAATTTTACTTAAATTTGTATGCAATTAAATACAAGATGGGGGTGAGTACAACAGAGCGCAAACCATTACATTTAGTGCTATTTATTTTTAGATATAATAAATCAACACTCAAAAAAACAAAACCAAACACCCACTGCACATAAGGCAGGTTTTGCTCCAATTCAGGTTTGTTTTTAACAGTAGAGAATAAAAATAATAATAATAATAATAATAATAATAATAATAATACAGAGAATACAGACTTAAATTCATTATATAAAGTGATCGGGTCTCTTCAGGAGATGTGGATTAACCCGCTGAATTCATATGAATTAGTTTAATGATCTCTAAAAGCTCTCTTTAAAATCCTCATGAAATCAAAATTGACCCTATTTACTTTGTTAGCACATATTACAGGTCTTAGGGTGAACAATTAATCTGTGCAAGTAATTAAAAAAAAAATTGTCACAGTAATCTTTAATAAAAATATCAAAAGTTACTTCCGTGGAAATGGCGTTCCTTCTCAGATGACGCCAGTTTGACAGCTTAGGTTTGAAAATGCTTAACCACTCCCCTCCAACCATTAGTAGTGATGTGTCGTTCATGAACGACTCAAACCCGAAGACTCAAGAGATGAACTAATCTTTCCAGGGAGGGAACAGATGTGATTAAATGTGAAGTGACAAAAGAAAGAACGATTTGGATGAGGAGGTGAGGTGAACTAACAGACTGTATACATAGCCTGATTAAAACCCAGCTAAGCAATTAATGAATCATTTCTTTCTCAAAGTTTGGCCATGGCTGCATTAGCTTATAGTTTATTTTTTATTCCAAAAGTGTAACATATTCACATATTTACGGCTTAGGCATATGTAACAAGCAAAATATTGATCATGATGTACTTTAAATAACACTAATGTCAGAAAAGATATCAGCTCTGCTGTTGTTCATAAATACCAATAATAGACCCTTCGGCAGAGGGAAGTCGTCATAGTTGGGTGAACATTTATAGTGTTGAATGAGAGAATACATTAAATAAGCTGGCCTCGTTCTCCCAAGGATACCTTGATTATCTTCATTTTTTTTTTCCATTTAAAAAATATTAAACATTAATTGCCCAAATTCTATATTCATGAGACCAAAGATAGGCCGTTAGATCAACACAAGACCTATTATATCTCATGTTTAACCACTACACGGACATCAGAGCCGGCGGCAGACGTCAGAAGGACTAGCCGAGGAAAGGCTGCTCTCGCCGGGTTAATGAGTGCTGAGTGGCGCTGATCGACTGGATCTCACAACTCTGACAACGCCAGCCCTTACGAAAAATAACCATGGTTTTATTGCAGTAAAAGTGTAGTAACCATGTTTTTTTGGGCTAATTGATTTCCATTTATATAACCACAGTTTTACCACAAATACCATGGTTAAACTATGGTTAAAGTAGCAAAACCATGGTTAATTTGTGGTTACCATGGTTTAACTACAATAACCATGGTTTTTTGCTTTTATTTGTAGTAAAACCATGGTTCATTTTCGTAAGGGAGATCACATTGTCAAATAGGCCCTCTCTTTATAAATAAACCACAGATTTGAGCTTTAAACGATTACATTCTCGCCTGAAAAAGCCTTATAACTACATTTCATGACAGAATAACCGTAGGGTTTTTAAATTACACTGGGTTTCTCATTTATTCGCTATTGACTTGCCGTTAGTTTATCACGTCACTTCACCACGTGACAGCAGAAAGCAGGCTCCCGATTGGTTAACGCGGTGCAAACAGACACCAAAGTTCAGATTTATCAACTCGGGCATCAGACGCAAATTTGCTTCAAACGCGTGAATGCACAAAAAGCACCAAATAAAGTCACTGGCGCAAGATGCTCAATTCACGTCTTTGAGGCGGAATCGCGTCCATCGCTCCAGACGCATCTTTACATTGACTTAACATGGAAATCAGTTGCTCCAGACACTCTATTCACATTCGGTGTGAACGCAGCATTACAGACATGTTTGCAACAGTCACATTATTATTATTATTATTATCAATCATGTTAACATTCACTAACCTTTCACAGTTCTGAACAGGTTGGGATGACCAAAAACTTATTTCATGATATGAGTAATTTAATATATATTTTTTTAAATGTAATTTTATAATTACAGTACAGAGCTTTTGTTTTTAAAAATAACACATCCGATTTCTGACTCGACTGTATACGTTCACTAAAGAGATACCCGGCTGTGCGGCATGCATTTTTATATATTTGACCATTCAAAGCCAATAATCAGCGAAAGAGAACTAAAGTTGTGATCACATGCTGTCTGAGAGGCGCGCAAACGTGTTTCAGGACTCACGATGCTTCGGGTCCCACGACACCCTTTATTTTCTCATGTTTCTGTTGCTCTTTGTCATGTGCTGTGCGTATATATTTGACTGTTTCCATTGTCAGTGAACGTAAGCAGTGGAAGCCGAGCTCTACACACACATCCTGACTCCTGCTGTCACACAGACACAAAGTCGCGATACCTTTCTAGTATACCGATATATCGTGCCTTCTGTGCTTATGAAAAATGGTTTCTAACCAATATTCTTTTGCTTTGCAGAAAGAGACTCAAAATGGAGGAAAAGCCATGCTTGGAAGGTTGGCCTCCAAACCCTCATATCTAAAGTGTGTCCTTGTGTGAAGCCACTGATCAGAGTTCCGCTCGAGCCAGAGTTCGCTCAACCATCGACTAGTGCGTTTGAGTCTCCAGGTACTACCACTCTGATTCGTTCAGTGGTGTAGTCTAGTTGTTGTTTTTTTTTTGTAGTTCTCAAAACAAGGAGATTGAATTCTGTTTGATAACACACACGTTATCTCCCCTCTTCTCCTGCATTCATTGATCCACCACACTAACATTAGTGAAGCTGGCTAGTTCTTCAGACAATTCAATATACCAACATCCCCCCTGCTGTCATGGTTACGTTAATGATAACGTGCAAATATACTCCTTTTACTTAACTTTACAATAGCATCGGGCTCATTTTGTGTACCGTGTAGGATAGCATCAGGCTCATGTAGTTTCTGTAACGTTCATGTTAGGGATGCGTGGTATACCAGTACTGGGAAAATACCAGTGTATATTTTATTTCAAATGGTACGATATCATGATTTTGCTTGGTATATGCTGCTGTTCTGAAGTTCACCGCCAGGTGGCAGTGCAATTTGCTAATTTTGAGAGATAAAGACGGGAGACCTGCATTATTGCTGAAATTACTTCCAAAGTTTGCCTGATTTGATGTGATAATCTTTGATTCATTTAATAATAAACATTTGCGGAAATTTCCCACTTCATAAACTCTAAACTTGCGAGAGTGAGTAAAATGATTATACCAGACCCTGTATGGTATTGATTTTAATATTGGTACTGCGGTATTAGATTGTGGTACCGTAGCGAAGCCAAAATTGTGGTATCTGAGGCGGCCGTAGCTTCAGGGGAACACTTACGAAAACACTCAAAGAGTGCAGTTTGAGTTTCATACGTCCTAGTGAATAACATTAGTTCATTTCAAACCTGCGCTGAGAATGATCACGTAGACTACACCACTGGATTCATGGCCATTTCAATCTGTTGTTTCTGGTTTTATACTGGCTCCTCACCTGATCAGGTGTGTTTAGTCTGGAGTTCAGTCTCATGCTGTATGTTAACATGTCGTTGCTGTGTTTTTCAGATGCCTCCATCATTGGTGATGAGTTGAGTCTGCCAGTTGAAGACTTCCATCGTCTTTATGAAGTGGGAGAAGAACTGAAATATTTCCCTGGAGCTTATGAAGGAATGATGAAAATGGACGGCCAAAAAGTATGTTGCTCTTTCTCCATGACCAAACATTCTTCATCTTGTTTCCTTCTGTGACCTTTGAGTCCTGCCATAAACATCAGTGTTTACAAAATGTAAAGACATCAGGGATCAGTTTACTCACGTTTGCAAAAATGTACTTTATTTTTTAGATGACCATCAGATTTTTTGAGAATCGCCAGCATGGAGACACATCGGCATCAGTGAGTTGACGAGACTTTATTCTTCATGAAATTCTCTATTAAGAATTGGTTTGTTAAATTTAGTTTGAGATGTAACTGAATTAGACAGAGAAGCATCAGTTGATGTTAATTGCTTTCATCTTTAATTTCCCTCACTCTTTCGTTGGGAGATTTGAAATGAGCTAACCTTTTGTCAATCTCTTCTCTTTAGGCGTTTAGCAAACCTCTTAGTGAAGAGATGGCAGTAGTGTCGATGCTGCAAAAGAACCCAACTTGCAAACAGATCATTAGATTATACGACTGCTTTACGATGAACTTGATGATAAATGAGCTGGACGTTTTAGTCATGGAGCATCTTCAACCCTGCATAACATTGAAAGAGTTCATCTACATCAAATACAAAGACATGAAGGAACAAGAAGCTAAACACATCATGTTGCAACTCTTTTCTGTTCTCAATCACTCCTGGGAACAGGGTGTTTTTTTCCCGATTGATTTGGAGGGAATCCTGATCAATCCTGACACCCTCCAGATAAAAATCATGGACTTCAGTCGTGCGCAGCACATCACGAAGGGTGAGTTGGCTTTTTGAACACCGGTCACTTTATAACTTTTTTTTATGATGATTAATGATGTTTTACTAAACACTGGAAATCTATTGCTTGCAGGAAGTGATGAAGCAAAGGTAGAGGAGTGGTTAAGAGAGCACGCTATACTACGATACGCTGTGAACTTGTACAGCGTGATGAAGGCACTCGTGACGAACGTCAGACGCCCGTTTTGGAAAAAGAGGCGCCTGTCCAAAGGTGAGATCAATAAGCAGTGTTTCCCACACATAGACTAATTTGTGGCGTTACAGCAACCACATTTACAGTATCATTTTATGATGGAGATGCAGCATTGTTAACATTCATGTTAATGTGTTTTTTCTTGTATTTAGCCCTCAGGTACTCCTTATATAATAATAATTGGTCACACTCATAGGCCTACTCATTGGTGGTCAAATGTGACCATACAACCTTAATTATTTTTCAATTAAATAAATGTTCTATATTTTAGTTTAGATAGATTGATTTATTGAATATTTTGAGAAGATCTTTTGGTATTAAATACTATTTGTGCAATAATTATGGTCCATTAATGACCACTTAAAATATTTTTCTTCTAATATGTTTCTTATATTACAATTAGTGTAGTAATTAAGTTAAAATACAGAATTCCAAGGCAAAGAGGAAAATTAGAGTCATTTTGTGGCTGGGAAAATATTAATTTTCATTTGTAATGCCATTACCCAGTATGTGCCTGTATGGCTTTTAATAAATAAATAAATAAATAAATAAATAAATAAATATACACGTATCTAGTTGCTCAAAAAGAATTGCAGATCAGAACTTCTTACTTATTTGTAGGTTTTGCATTTGAATACATATTTAGACATGATCAAACACTAGATTTCTTTAAATGTGACATTTTAAAACATTAATAACTTGCATCCTAATGTTTAATGATACTTAGACATATGTAAGCATACACAAGTGAATAGTAATGAATGCAAGCAAATATAATTTAACCCAAGAAAAGTTTAAAATAGTGCTGAAAAGGCAAACTTATTTTTCCTTGTATGTACAGTAGGTTATATACATATGGTATAACATGGAATAACACACCACCACAAACTGCTGTCTAATCTGTGGGAAACACTTAAAATGATGATAATGAATGAAGTGATAAAATTAAATGTTCATGTCATAATAAAAGCAACCAATGCATTACCTTTAGGGCTGCACGATAATGGTTGAACTGATAATCATGATTATTGTATCAAAAAGGGTAATGTAGTTATGGCCATTTTGCATGTTCTTTACCAACCTACACTTCACCCAAAAGGCCTGTAGGTGGCACACCGACTTCATAACCAACTATGATAACTTTGTTAGATGGTAAATCAATACAAAACACATGGTTTTGGTGAATGCTTTGTAATCTGTATTCACATTACATTTTTAAAGCAACAAATGAGACAAACCACAGATTCAGATTGCCCTGCAAATTGTTGGAAATATGAACTGAATTTAGGAATGCGTTTAAACTTTGCGTTTCATAAACAAAATACATTTTTTGAAATGAAGACAGCGTTTGGAACGGAGTGCATGCAAAATAATCTGTTCCCTGGGTCTGTGAATCTGTTCCCTGAGATTTCCTGTAGCTCAAATAATAAGAGCGCGGCACTAGCAACGCCAAGGTCATGGGTTCGATTCCCAGGGAAAGCAAGAACTGACAAAATGTCAAAATGTGTACCTTGAATGCAATGTAAGTCGCTTTGGATAAAAGCATCTGCCAAATGCGTTAATGTAATGTAATGAGTCCACAGCCTTTGTTGTTATTGTGAGTGTACACAAATAAAAGTAGACTGTTTATAGTTTATAATTATGTCTTGCACTGATCTGTATGGCTAAAAATGACGGAGTATTGTGAGCTGTGTCCGCTGTCATAAAGGGAAAAAATCCATCAGAACACGTTTAGTTTCATAGTTAGGCTATGTTTAAATATTAGCCTTTATTTTTTTATTATTTATTAATTTTTTTTATTTCATATGTTGATTATGAAAAGAGAGCAGCATGAGTAAGATACACTCACCTAAAGGATTATTAGTAACACTATACTAATACTGTGTTTGACCCCCTTTCGCCTTCAGAACTGCTTTAATTCTATGTGGCCTTGATTCAACAAGGTGCTGAAAGCATTCTTTAGAAATGTTGGCCCATATTGATAGGATAGCATCTTGCAGTTGATGGAGATTTGTGGGATCCAGTGCACGAAGCTCCCGCTCCACCACATCCCAAAAATGCTCTATTGGGTTGAGATCTGGTGACTGTGGGGGCCATTTTAGTACAGTGAACTCATTGTCATGTTCAAGAAACCAGTTTGAAATGATTCGAGCTTTGTGACATGGTGCATTATCCTGCTGGAAGTAGCCATCAGAGAATGGGTACATGGTGGTCATAAAGGGATGGACATGGTCAGAAACAATGCTCAGGTAGGCCGTGACATTTAAACAATGCCCAATTGGCACTGAGGGGCCTAAAGTGTGCCAAGAAAACATCCCCCACACCATTACACCACCACCACCAGCCTGCACAGTGGTAACAAGGCATGATGGATCCATGTTTTCATTCTGTTTACGTCAAATTCTGACTCTACCATCTGAATGTCTCAACAGAAATCGAGACTCATCAGACCAGGCAACATTTTTCTAGCCTTCAACTGTCCAATTTTGGTGAGCTTGTGCATATTGTAGCCTCTTTTTCCTATTTGTAGTGGAGATGAGTGGTACCCGGTGGGGTCTTCTGCTGTTGTAGCTCATCCGCCTCAAGTTTGTGTGTGTTGTGGCTTCACAAATGCTTTGCTGCATACCTCGATTGTAACGAGTGGTTATTTCAGTCAAAGTTGCTCTTCTATCAGCTTGAATCAGTCGGCCCATTCTCCTCTGACCTCTAGCATCAACAAGGCATTTTCGCCCACAGGACTGCCGCATACTGGATGTTTTAAACGCAGACATTTAAATTGTATGCTGTATATGAAATGAATATGATATTAATGTTTAGAGTATTCGTGTTTATGCTGCCTCATCATCAGCGAAGCTTGTGCTCGCAAATATCAGTTCAGGTGTAAATGTATAAAATGTGCTGTGTCGTGCGATCGATAAAAACATTTCGTATTATTGTTGAAATGTTGAATGTTGAAAACATTTGTGTACAATTTATTTCAGAATTCTTTGATTAAATGGAAAGTTCAAAACAACAGCATTTATATGAAATAGTAATCTATTGTAACATTATACACTACCATTCAAAAGTTTGGGCTCAGTAGAGTTTAGTTTTTTTGATGCCGTTTAGTTTTTTTTTTAAAGAAATTAAAGGGTTAGTTCACCCAAAACTTACAATTCTGTCATTAATTACTTACCCTCATGTCGTTCGACACCCGTAAGACCTTTGTTCATCTTCGGAACACAAATTAAGATATTTTTGTTGAAATCTGATGGCTCAGAAATGGAGGCCAATGGAGGCCTCTCTCAAGACCCATAAAAGGCATTAAAGACGTCGTTACAAAGTCCATCTCACTACAGTGGTTCTACATTCATTTTATGAAGCGGACGAGAATAGTTTTTGTGTGCAAAAAAAATAACGAAATAACGACTTATATAGTGATGGCCGATTTCAAAACACTGCTCCCTGAAGCTTCGGAGCGTTATGAATCAGTGTATCGATTCATGATTCGGATCGCGTGTCAAACTGCTGAAATCATGTGACTTTGGCGAGCCGAACCGCTGATTCGACCTACCCTACTGGACATCAGATCATGAACGTGTTCTGGATCAAAAACCCTGTAAGAGATGTATAAGTGCAGTTCATCATCACTGTTGAATCCTTTAGTGCACAGATGTGTGAAGGACTGTAACTCACACCCCAATCATCTCTAGAAACCCCTGAAACACAGAATTCATCCTGATGGAAATATTGGTTTATCAGTTACAATGAACCACTGAAAACATGACCATTTTTTACTACTTGAAAACAGCAACTCTTTACAGGAAATAAAAGCTCATCTTCTCAGAATTGAGTGATAAATGAAGTGTGATTTACTTCATCAGCTTTGATGGAGGGTGTTGCAGAAAAGCAGAAATAAATGTACAGAAGCAAGAAATCAGCCAAGAACAACACGATGCACACTCAGATAATAAAATATATAAAAAAACAAGACTAGGAACATAATCAAAGTTGATTTTTATTAAATACCCAATGCCATTAAAATATTGAGTTTTGTAGGTTTTAGTTCTTGTCTATCAGCTCTGAGCTTATTTAACATATACACATTCACTTCTGAGAACTTGAGCAAAAAATATTCACGATCTGGTGCTACTGTGATTTCTGTCCAGTCTTGCTCTGAACAATGAGAAAGTCCTTCCCCCTAAACCACATGACACTAACTAGCAAGAAGCAAAAGATGAAGAGGAGGAGCCATTCTGACTGACATCAGCATAAAATACATCTATAATACAGCATTAAACATCACTCATAATCATCACTTGTGCTCAAACAAGTATATGTACTGTATATCACCCTATTCTTTACATTTCTCATGTTAAGGCGTGTGTGTTATGAGCAATAATCACGGCAAGTGTTTGTCTTACTGTGTTGTAGCTCGTCAGATCAACAGCAACTGAACGACTGACTGTTTAATAAGCTTCCTTACAAGTGTTTGTCTCTTGCAGGGGCATGTAAGATTGTGAATGGGGCACATATACATGACCCAGATAACTGTATGGATATTACAGGAGCTGGTTTTGCTGCCTGCCTTCAATGCCATGCTATGCGATCCCCTGGCTAAACGGTTATCCAGAAAAAAAACAGAGGAGTAAATGAGTCTGCTGAATATTTTTCCTATTCTTCTGTAGAATTCATTATTCGCTTTGAAGCCATTATCTGTGTAAAAAATCTTGAAGACTATTTTGCTTTATACTCTAGTTGTGTGTGTCGCAGACCATGCGTTGCAATTACTGATAAAAACACTTCCAAGGTAGCATTTCAACATTTATTCATGGGTGATGCAACATCATGGGTCAAGGTTGAATCACAGTTGAATTTTGTTTCGATTTTGCAAATCAAAATAATGTTGATATCACAACTTTGTTTTAACATCTTACTTTTTGTACAGTAATGATTTGTAATCAGCATATTATAAATTATTACTGATTTAAATCATTACCTAATTATAAACAACACCCTTACATCAAAAACAAACATTATTTCAACGTTGGAGGTCATCCACGTGCCAGCTGGTTTCAGAATATTGGGAAACCAAATCCTATTTGCAGTCATATTTGCTGTAAAACTTAGTATAACTGAAATAAATATTGGTGGCAAGCCATAGTGATGTATGATTTACAAGCAAATTGCTGTTTTGATTTGGTTATTTTATGAATAATCCATTAGTAAGTCAAATTACACTTTATACAATTCAGATTGCAGTTTCACGGTATTAAACAGGAAAATAACGATGTTGCAAATTCTGTTCAGCTGTATAGTAGCTCTACTGAAGAAAATATTCTGTATCATTATTTAGCTCAAGTCAGTTAAAAGTTGATTCAGTTCAATAACACTGTAAATGTTGCAAAATCCCTATATAATACAAATTTGAAAAAGTTGTGCGAAAAAATTTTAATTTGCCCTAAGTTAAGCAGTTTAAAACGGTAGTCAGTGAAACATTTGGTAATAGAAGCATATAAATAGCATTACATTTGATACCAATTCCATTTTTCTCAGATTTGTCCAGTTTTCTCTTCAAACCATGTTTTATAATCTGTTTTGTTGACAACTCCCTTCACCATTTGTGCTAATCGACCTCTGCAGAAAAGTTCACTGAGATGGTAGACGTGATTGGTACTTGAAATGACTCCTTGCCAGAGGCAATCATTCCGATCTTAATCTCCACTTCAAGAGATTCTACCCCTGAAGGTTAGATGGTATACCACATTGAGCCCATCACAGCACCGCTTCACCTGCAGAGGACAATTGCAGAGGACAAGGGAAACTCCGGTGCCCATTTTAGCCTTCATGTTAATCAAATGGATGAGACATCAATGAATACTAGCCCATGGAGGACAGATGTCAGCTCCATTCCTCCTCATTCCCTTAGTCAGAATTCCATTTCTAAGTAAATTGGTGTAAGATTAATTAAATAGCTAATCATTTGCCTGTCCCAACATCTGGGAAGGATGAGGACGTGTCTGAAGAGGCCTTAAACCCTGCAGAAATGGGCTAGAGGAGTTTTCTCTGCTTTAAAATGACAGGGATTAAAGAGTATTCTTCAAAAAGTACTCTCTGCTTGGGAACATTTCAGCTCAACAGTCTCTACCTTCTGCTGTGGATTAGAGAACTTCTTTTCCCCTCACATCTTGTTTCAGATCTTCTAGATTTTGTAAAATACAGAATGTGAAGTGATCAAAATTTGTGTGAAGGACTGTCGTAATCTTGTTAGTATGTCTGTAAGCTTAAAGGTATTGTTCATCCCAAACTGGTGTTGTTCCAAGTATGTGACTTCTTTTTCAGAACACAAAAAGAGATGTTTTGAAGAAAAAAAAAAATGATGGGTTTCAAACAAAGAATGAAATGCATTGATTTATTATGAACCGCATTGTATCAAAAAATAAATACTGAAAGACTTTTCAGAATATCTTCTTTTGTTTTCCACAGAAGAAAGAAATGTTCAAGATACAGAACAACAGGCATAACAACAGGTTATACTATCTGTCAGACCAAACAGGGAATGAAAGCTTTTTCAGACATTCTTCTTACAATTCTGTTTAGCGTCACAAGTGACAAATTGTTTTGGGAAATTTGTACTTTATACTCAAGTGCTATTAAAGCAGAATACTTTTACTCCATTACATTTGCATGGATATGGAAAAAGTTTACATGTTTTACAGTGCTAATAATCAAACTGTGAGTCAATTCTAACTTCAGTTAATGAAATCTTAACCCTTAAATGCATGAATGTTTCACCAATCATTCTTACATATTCGGGTCTTTAGCGACCCAGATCTATATCTAACACGTAATCTCTACCTGTCGCGATAATATAAAACTCTCCTGATATTAGAGTGACAATTACAGAAGAATAAAATACAACATATTTTGTAACCTTTTGGCGATTGGAAGGGTTCAGTTCGAGCAGATGTTTTATACCACCATCACTGTCCTCATCAGAGCTCATTTCCCAGTACATTCAGCATCTGGCTCATATTTCCGATCTCAAACATATTCTCAAAACTATCATTTTCAAACATAACATCTTCGAAGTCAATATTTTGATCGCTGACAGCTTCTTCACCAGATCCATCATCAAGTGACGGTGACACTAATGTTTGATTGTGCTCAGTACTTGCTCTGCAGTAAATCGCTGAGCCATTTCAAGTTTTGTAGATTGTAGTATTCTTTTGTTTCCTGCGATAACTATGAGTGAAAACGTCACTTCATCATTGTGTTTCAGACATTGTGGAATAAAGATGAATTGCACTTATTCAGTCATCAAAGATTAAATTATTGTTGTGAAAAATATACTTACACTCTTACACATACAATTATTTATACATTTTTTACAAAAAATGTAATGGAAAACAGGAATTCTTTTTATAATTGTATTTTTTGTTCTTGTTATATTGTTTATAATGAATCGATTGAGGAATACTAGGAAGGTTGATGGAATGAGGAGGAGGGTAGTGAATGACACCCCGGCTCACTAAAGACCAGAGGTATGTAAAATGTAATTGACCTCAACGTGAATAAATGTCACATCAGTCACACTGTGCAGTGTTTGACCTAAAGCAAAAATGGGCTGTGATCAGTCTGTTAACAGTTTTACTTAAATATCACACAAGTATGATAAGCTACTGAGGAACTTGAAACGTTTAAGGTTTTAGGTTGTATAGTGTTAGTTTAACATCTACAGCTTTACTGGACATTGAGAAAACATTAATTATAAGTTAAAAGTGTCTATTTCTAAACCTTTCCTTTTTAATAAATATGAGGTATTTTTGTTTTTAGACAGGTCTTCTTTTAATTCATACTCATGGTCATTTCACTACATCATACAAACACATTTTCCAGTTTTCCATTGATACTGTGTAAATACACATCATTGACCAATTTGCTCCAGAGGTCTCTGTGTAAACTTCAAGTAAAGCATTATTTATGAATAATGTATTTCGCATTGCAGTCCTTTGCATGTTTGGCTGTTATATTATTCATTATACTGTATATATCTCAAAAGGTAAATGTTTATATGATAATGATAAAATGTATACCAGTCGCACTGAATTACATACAATTGCTTGTTAGGCTCTGCTACATTATTCAGTAAAATTTTCTTTTCATCTTTCATCTCTTTTCTGCTCTATGTTGTCTCTTCACCTCTCTCCTCTCGTTTACACAGCGCTCTGTAATTCGTAGCTATTTGTGCTGGCCGCCAAAAGGTAGCCTGCCTCTCTGGCAATCAATCTTTTCACATTTTTTAGCACGTGAGGGGAATAAACAGTGGTCTTTTTTTGTGGATTTTGAGAAACAGAGCCCCCTCAGAATTTCACCTCAAACCGTGTTTGTGTGTCTTTCTAATCCCGCTGCTTCTTCGGCTTCCTCCTGCTGCAAAGACACGAGTAATACTGCGTCTCTTGTAAAACCCACCCTTGTTTTCCCTCTTGTTTCTGGTGCTAGAATTGAAGACACAGCGGGGCAAATTCACTAAACAGTTGCGCCATTCTAGTGCATGTTATTTCAGTGCAGACACCTGCGTGTTATTCAATAACCAACCTCAATCCAGTTTAACCAGACACTATTGTCCAATGGTATAACGATCAGCACAAACACAGCCTCTTTTCTATGTAGCCTATGTAAATTTGTCTTATTAGATTTTGTGTTAAGTGCTATTTATGGGACCTGATTAATATTGTACTGTTACCACCTTACATTCTTTAACTTTATTTATGTGCCTGTTTCAGCAGCAGCCTTTACTCAACAGACTTATCAGATAGTCCACCAAGACTAGTATATGTGCATTCCATTCTTATCAATAAATGTCATTTAAATCTATTCTGAGAGCTGTTGTGAGTGAAATGTTGTTCTTTTAAACTTTCTGTTCATCAAATAATCCTAAAATAGTATCCCCAAAACTATTAAGCAGCACAATGGTTTTCAGAATTTGTTTTTCATTCTGAAACAATATAAGAGTTCATTTTCAGAAGACAATCCAAAACAATACCACAATTCAATTCAAAGCTTTGTGGTCGGCAGCAGAAGCCTCATCTTAAATTAACATGACAGCTGTTCACTAGCATAGTTTATCTGCGGGATGTTCACCTTTCTCCGCCCACACCATATGGATTGGACTGTCACAGAATTGCAGAGTTGGGATAATGTACTTAGGCGGGAGGGCTCTGGTTATGTGTGTTAGCACAGAAGCTGCAAATCACTGCAGTGATTGATCCCCCCCGTCAAACAATGTAGACTCTCTTTCTCAGCCTGTGTCAGTGTGATTTACTCCGAGTATAATCCGGGCCTTGAGCTAGTCTGGTCTTTTCCTGCGGCGACTTCTCGCACGATCCAGAGAGAACGGATTTCTCTACTTATACGCCCAGGCGTTTATTGAATTACTGCGAGAACCAAAGCCTAAGCATCATATGGAACTTTCTTTATTCCATTTAGATGAATCGTATCGGAGGAGCTGTGAAATAAACAGAGAAAGCTCCCTGTGAGTGTGCAATAAACATTAACGTTATTTATTTACAAGACTTGAAAGTACAAAAGAGCCGCATTATAGAACATCAGGGAAATACTAAAGTTGTGATTATATTATCTACAGCTGCACACACAAAATGAGCTGTTTAAAAGTGTTCTGTGCACTTTGTAAACGCAGATTCACCTAATGAATCGGAAATCGGAGGGGTGGCGGGTGAAGAGCGTATTGTCGGCATCACAGCAACAGATTGTTTCTCGTTTCACTTCAGTAAAGCTGGGTGCAATTAACAGTGTTTGGATGATCATTCAATTGCGAGACGCAGATGTGCAAATGTGTTTGCTGATGTCACATGCCTCCCTGATAAGGATACTAATATTACAATCTAATGAGCCAGAGAGCATCAGTCTACTCCAAAGTGAAGATTTCTTTAAAAGATTAGTTCATCCCAAAATGAAAGTCATTATTCACTTATAATGCTGTTGCTCTCATGTCTCATTTGCAAATTTAAACTTACTGAATCACGATATCACAAGCAAACATAAAATTGTCATTGTCAAACTTGACGTCATGAATTTTCAAGGGCCAGTGTGAATAAATCTTGATTTACATTCAAAGAGACAAGACTGTCTATGCATTACCTGACATTTTATTAATTTTATTTTATTGTATTTATTTATTATTATTATTTTTTTAAATGAGGCATTATGGAGTGCTAAACACTCTCATGTAATTTCTGTTTCATTCATACTCAAAGCCAGAGGGCACTGTTGTGTATAGAAAGACCAAAACAGACTTAAGAAATTATAATTTATGGTGGTCCAGGAAATCCTTTAGATGGACAAAGGCATAATCGCTGTGACGATGCACATGCACCCGGCCATCCACGTGATGTAAAAGAAAATGTGATTCATCAGACCAGGCCACCTTCTCCCATTGCTCCATGGTCCAGTTCTGATGCTCACGTTCCCTGTTGGTGCTTTCGGCGGTGGACAGGGGTCAGCTTGGGCACCCTGACTGGTCTGTGGCTATACAGCCCCATACGCAAACTGTGATGCACGGTGTATTCTGACTCCTTTCTATCAGAATCAGCATTAACTTCTTGAGCAATTTGAGCTACAGTAGCTTGTCTATTTGATTGGACCACACGGGCCAGCCTTCGCTCCACACGTGCACCAATGAACCTTGGCTGCCCATGACCCTGTCGCCGGTTCACCGCTGTTCCTTCCTTGGACCACTTTTGATAGATACTGACCACTGCAGACCGGGAACACCCCACAAGAGCTGCAGTTTTGGAGATGCTCTGACCCAGTCGTCTGGCCATCACAGTTTGGCCCTTGCACAAACTCGCTCAAATACTTACGCTTGCCCATTTTTCCTGCTTCTATCACATCATAATCAGTGTTATTCACTTCACCTGTCATAATGTTATGCCTGATCGGTGTATATTCACAACAATAAAGTATATGAATTACGCAGTGCTTGTTGACAGCCTTTATTACAGTATAGAAACTTGTTTTGCCTTATTCCGTGATTAAAAAAACTAGAAAGTTTGTTCATTCCAACTGAATGGCTTAAAAAAAAAAAAAAAAACATGCTATTATTTTTTCTTTTCTACATTGTATAAATTCTATGATGATTAAATGCACAAGTGTTTGTCACAAACCAATTATAAAATTGTTATGAGAAAAATATAGGGAAAATGTTATAGAACAAATGATTGGTTATTGTTCAGCAGTGTATTTTTAATCGGCCAATTAAAAGCATGAGAAGAAAAAAAAATAAATCTAAGTATATATAGACAAAGGTCAGAATAAACTGGTATTAACTTGACTTTTCTGTCCTCATTATTTCTAAAATCATGTCGACTAGCAGTCATTAGAGTATTAATCTTCTTAATATGCTAAACACTTTATATTGATGGTCCCCAAGTATGTCAGCTATACCACAAACCCCAACCCTAACCTAACAGTCTACTAATATTCTAATGAGAGTTAGTTGACATGTATTTGCAAAGTTACTTATGGTTAGTAGAATGTCGAAAGTGGGCTATCAAAATAAAGTGTAACCTCGTAAATTTAGAAGAATCAACTGCAATTGGTTCATTAGCTCATATACGAAGTTAATGAAGAGTTTTGGCAACCCAGTCACTAATGTTCCAGGTTGAAAAACTTGGTAAAGGGAATGTAAGATGAGTATAATGTAGCAGAGACATATGAGGTAGATGTTGGATAAAACCTGGCCTCTGCAGACTGTTTTACTAAGCATCTCTGTTGAGCAGGACCGCTGCTTTCCCCCAAGAGAAGTATTTTAATTGGTCTCTGAAGTTCTCATTACCATAAATTTGACATTTAATATGGTTTATGATCATGTTTAGACTACATTTAATGCACATTTCATAAAAAATACACTTTATCCCAGAGCTAAAACTATTAATAAGCTTTGACCAAGTTACACTGAAGTTTGCCACCACAGTTCACTACATTTGCTTTGATAATATTAGTATAATTGTACTGTCATATCCTGTTTATCACTTGTGTTTGTCTCATTGCTGTAAATCATTAGAATCCAGTGTAATATGTCTACTGCTTTTCTTTTCATTGTTACAACCAATTATGTATATACAGGACACAACTTTGCATTACAGACATTAATGACACAAATTTATTTCTTACAGGCAAAACATCTCATGGACTTCCACTGAAAAAGTTAGCCAATTAAAAGCAAGAGAAGAAAATGATAAAAGCTGTAAATTAGACAAAGGTCGGAATAAACTGGTATTACACTTGACTTTTCTGTCTCCCTCACATCTGAAATTATGTCAACTAGCAGTCATTAGAGTATTAAGCCATTTTTCCACCGTCGGGCTAAACCGTTTTCTTTGCTTAACCATTCAATTCCGTGCTGATCAGGATATGGTTTATTTTGTAACAGCAATAACTTTTTACCCATATGCTGCAAACTCACCAAAACTTTGCATGGAGGGTATATAGCTAAGCTAATTGCATTGAGTCATTTGGGGATGCCATGTATGGTTGCCAAGCAACTAGTTGGCAGCTTATGGTTGCCTATTGCAAACTAATTTGCCGTATTCAAAATGTCAGCCACCCCAGGAAGCAAATTTGACAATCCAAAAGATTTTTTTCTCCAATATTGAGTAAATCTTATCCAACGAATCTGAGATTTTTATTTTTGATTATACTTTGAAAGAATATACTTAAGTGCAAACTGAATGTAATGTATTCAGACACATAATTGCATTGTGCATGATATTCTTAATTGAACATGCATTATAGTTTAAAATTAAATGTAAATAGTAGATCTTTGTATGTAATTTAATTCTTATATTGTCTGAAATATGGTTAAGGCGTACTTTACAGTTTTTGTAAGTACACGTTTGTGATGAAGTTGCAATTTAGTACATTTAAAATATATTAACTTAAAATGTAATATTAATTAACACACTACAGTAAGAAATATAATCAAGAACATTACATGTGCTTTAGTATGTTAGGGAACACATACAAATATACACTTTAAAACACAAAATAATTATTAAAACAATTAAAAAGTAAAACGTTTAATTTAAGTGTCATACAAACAGTCAGGAACGTGTAAGTGGCCTTTTATTTCAGTAATATTATATTATATGCAAGTACAGTTTTTTTTTTTTTTTTTTTTTCAAATTCAATAAAATGTATTGTGAGGTATTTAAGAACATTGTTGCAGTGATTTTATAGGATATGCAGTGTTGAGAAAAATTTTTTAAAAGTAAGGCGTTACAATATTGTGTTGCGTCCCAAAAAGTAAGTCATTGCATTACCAGGTCACTTTTTATGTAAAGTCATGCATTGTTACTTTTGCGTTATTTTCCTTCATCAAAGGTAAAGGCCTTTTCACACCAAAAGTGAAATGAAGACTTAGGCTGAAGGAAATGCAAATTCATGCCTGTACAGTAGAGGGTGCATCTCAAACAAACCTTTCAGCTCTGCTTCCATTCTGAATTTCAGAAGAATAAAGAAAATTCAGCACTCTTACTCTTACTTTTTTTTTTTTTTTTGCTTTTTAAGAGTCATTTTTGCTTATTAGTATGGTTGAATTGAATCATCTAATGTCAGCAATAAAGGGAGATTAAATACATAAAGTAGATGTGTGCTATTTAACATTTAATTATTGCAGGTTTGTACAATATTCAGAGTTTGCATTTCACTGTTTTTATTCATTTTGAGGAACTGAATCTTTGAGAATCTGCATGCTCGCATTTAGTCCAGAACTACAATAACCATCATGTTCACACAGTGTGCACTATGCCTCTGCACTTACTTCCCATTTCTCTCAACATGGGGCAAGAGAGATGTCAATAAATTGGAAAATGTGTGTTACTTATTTGAAAAAGTAACTCAGATATTTTTTTGTATATACATTTAAAAGTAATGCTTTACTTTTCTAGTTACTTGAAAAAAGTAATCTGATTATATAACATGCGCCAAAGTATACTTCACTTTTTACGCGTAAGCGAGGTTCAGCGCACAGTGCTTGTGGCGCGAATTTCATCATCAGAAGAGTACGCGCGTACTGAACGTGCACTGCCAGATTTTTGTAACCGCGCATACTTTGTATGTGCAGGTTGTACATGCACATTTTTAAGTCATGGCGAGAGATTGCTCAAAACTGTGTATGCGTTGAATGCCTGTGTACACGTACAAGTCAAAAGAAATATGTGGTCGATTGTGTGCGTACACAAAGTATACTTTCGGCTTTACTTGTAATGCTTTATCCCAACACTGCTCTTATGTTGTTCCAAATCTGTATGTCTGGCTTTCTTCCTTGGAGAACAAAATATGTTTTGTCCATATAGTGAAAGTAAATGGAGTCCAAGCAATATTGAAACCCAGCAATTTTCACTGTATGGACAATGAAAACATCTTCTTCAAAATAACTCCTCTTTCATTTTTGGGTGACAGATAGGTTTGTTCTAACATTGTTTTTCTATAGTTCTATCCAGTAAATAACATTCATGCATCCTTTAATTGATCATAATGTTACAGTATCTACGGCACTCACATAGGATGGATGTACCAGTGTGCAAACTTGGCTAATAATTATCATTTAGCTGTGCCTATAGTTGATATTTCCTCCATTCCCTCTGGTCAAATATTAATTCCAGTCACACTCTTGGCCTTTCATCAAATGTGAAATTATCAGGTTGATTATGCTGCAATTCCTCTAGACCTGCAACACTTCTTGCTTTAGTACCCAAGCTGCCTTCACCCCAAGTGGCAATGTGAAAGTGACTAAATTCAGTTTTCTTAGCATCCACTCTGCACTGACATTGTACTTCAAAGCCTCCCCTGTGGTGGACCGCCTAAAGGAGAAGCACATTTGGTGCAATAGGGCACTGTTGCATTTCCTTATCGTCTGTTCTCTTCATGCGTAATGCCTTGGGGTCATAGCACACACATTGACCGTTGTTCGGTCACTTTGAACTTCTTGCCAGCTTAGCACTTAGCAAAGCATACTAGTTTATCTGAAGCCATAAGAGCAGGCCCTGTCTTAACAGACTTTTTTGAGGTGGCTGCTTGGGCATTTCTTAAGACTTGTATGTTGTTCTTTTGTGTCCTCTTGAGGCAGTTACTTTATAATTCTATTAGCTCTGCTGTGCTATAAAAGTCTATGTTCAGCCAACACTGAACATACACAAACAAGAGAATTACATCTCAAGGCCCTCCCTTATGAAAAATAAGTTTATTCAAGTGTGCTATTAGTATACTTCTTTTAAAATAAAAATAAGAAAGAATTTGAAATGACCTATAAATGTTCTTTTAAGATCTTAAAAACCAAAGCAGCACAAACTAATTTTTTTTTAAGGCACAAACCAGCACAAACGACTGAGACTATTTTGCCGACGTTTTGTGCTGGGTGGGGGCCCAACTTCACACAGGTCTATAACCTGTATAAAAGTAATATTTAAAAAAATATATAAGTAAATGTTTTAAACTTTACCTTCCAGCAGAGTTTAATTCCTATTTCTGAACCTCTGTGTCACTGTAAAATTAGGAACATACAATTGAGCTCATGATCTAACCCTTGAAATTACATATTTTGTAGACTAACGTGATTCACTCATAGTGAACAAACGTATCTTCAACCAACACCATATACTGAGTTAGAGGAACTAACTTGTAACAAACACATTTTTAAGTTGATTAATTTGCTCCAACTACTTGAGTTGGACCCTGTGGCGAGGTAGACGAGCGAAAGACGTGGAAGGAGCGAGGAGCTTATCTATTTATATCCATTTCAGTTAAAATCCACAGGTATCATAACAACTGCTTCATGTAACTTATTCGACATGTATATTTAATGAACAAGCAAGATATTGTCACTTACATTGCAGTCATTGCTTAGAGTCAATGTACTCTTCATCACAATGGTAACTATTAAAACCGCAATATAACTGAAAATCTTTTAAAATGTCAAACATAACTGTAATGAACACTAACAGGTCTTTCCCTTCATACATAGGCCTATGCAGAGAGCAAAGTAGACGTATTTAAAGGAATGCTTGTAGACTTAAAATTAATCAAAATATTCTTGATTTATTCCATAATCACAATGATAAATTAAACATAATGGCATTGTTTAAAAAAAAACAAACAAACAAAAAAACCATCACCCTTTTATTTTTCAACTAAATATCACAAAAAAAAGGGAAAACAAGATTTCAACATAATTATGTGAGAGGGTTTTTGGGATGGGAGTTAAAAACTACTGTCCATCACCAACAGATGACTGAGTTTGGTTTATCTGCCTGAACAATTCCTTACTCATCAGTCACAAATAAATCAAAGTTCATCATTCTGCTTTAACAAGGTCCTCAAATCTAAAATCATTCAATGTATTTCAAGTGCAAATACATCAAGATCATTATCAGCCTGCCCACTCTACGCTCACCCGAGGAAGAATAATCTTATTTCATCACAATAATGTGCACAGCTTACTAATGTAAGAATATGGATTATTATTCAGTGCATATGATGTTCTTAACCATATTCACAGATTGCTGTAACAGCTGTATAATTTTCCCCCCAATAAAATCGAATGGGCTCAATACAGCTCAAAGAGGCAATTACACCATCTATATTTATGGTAACACTTTAGTTTAGGGTCCAGTTCTCACTATCAACTAGTTGCTTATTAGCATGCATATTACTAGGATATTGACTGTTTATTGGTACTTATAAAGCAGATATTAATGTCATATTCTGCATGACCTCTACATCCCTTAATCCTATTCAATACCTAAACTTAACAACTACCTTAGAAACTATTAAGTAAGAGATAATGTACACCCAGCCGGTTGTTATCGCAGAATAAACCCCGACGCAAAGCAGGGTTTATTATATCAATAACACTTGATATTTAATAATATTTTGAGTGACTGTCATCGTCACAGTTTGTCTGACATATGTTGTCATATTTGCCAATAAGTTGTGATCGTATTCCATATGTATGGTGATATGTGCAAATATTAGATCACAATGAAAAGGAACAGTTTGTATCTGCTCTGACTTTTACACTGCAAGAAAATGACAGACAAATTCAAAATGTAATAATTAACAAGTGCCAACTTGGTAACCAAGGTTTTTGTGTTATGGCATTTGATCAAGTACAACAGACAATATTGTGTGGAAGTGGCCTACTGGTGTTCCAGTTCTGCCAAACAACCGCACATGGGAGAGAAAGAGAGAACACTGAATGGGTGTAAATCTTTTTCAAGTGTATAAATATACACACTTCAACAACAATCAATTTTGGAATGTGGCCAAAAAAATCTTATGTATTAACTGAAATATGCACAGCTAATGATGCCACAAAACACAGTAATAGCGACTTGGCACAGAGGAGAGTTCATAATTCAAAAAAACAGCATTTGTGTTTAAATGTTAATGTGAAAACGTGTTGAGTGAAAGGCATTTCACACCTCGTGCCTATCAGTTGTGAATGTATTCCCAAGCAACTTTCAGATAAAGACATGAGTCCTTGTTGCTTCAAATACAAACCAAACCTGCAACAGATGGTGGAGGGCAGAGCTTGGAAGTACAGTTAATTTACACAAATGGTTTTGAGCTTTGCATGACAAGAAATGTTAAAAACAAACCTGTTCAAGGTCAGAGCATCAGTATTATGTAAGGGATAATATACAGCAGCCGGCCATTATCTCAAAGTAAACACTGACAGTGTGATCTAGACCCCGACACCAAAGGGTCTTGTATAATATTTTGGGGAAATTAAGAGGTTAATTAGTCAAAAATGTGATTAGTTACATGGATGTTTATCATTTAAATGGATAAATCAATATTAAATCTCTTTTTAGCCTATTGTGTAGTGATATTAAGAGCTGAATAGCAAAATAGCTACAGACTGAGAAATCAAATTTTTTTTTATTTTTTCTCTTGACTTGATTATTTATAATTCTACATATATATATATATATATATATATATATATATATATATATATATATATATATATATATATATATATATATATATATATATATATATATATATATTAGTACTTTTTTATCCTATTTCTATATAATTTCCTCCTTGTGTTTTTAACTGTGAATTTGCACTGTCCATGGAGCGGACCTGTTTACATTTCACTGCCGGTTGTATATTCTGTATATAACTGTGTATGTGACAAATAAAACTCTTGAATCTTGAATCTTGAATCAAGCATCACGTCAGTTCAGGCAGGCCACGTCAGTCAAGCTCGCATCAGCTGATAGCCAGCTGTTCCTGACGTGTACCAATCCAATCTCGACACTTATCGCCACGGGCATTTAAATTCCCATTTCTCAGCAATTCTCTATCGCATCACTGTTTGCAACAAACTCCCTCCTCCAACCCCAACTCCACCTTTACCTGTGTTTAATTTGCTTTGTTTCTTTCTGTAGGTCTCTACATGGCAAGCTTTTCTCTCATGTATTGTCTACATTCGCATAATGTGAATTTGTAATTACATATGCATATACTGGTTCCATTCTGTACCCCGGGGGGGTTGACTTGCTGCTCTCCCCGCTCTGTCCAGGCGGGCACATGGACAAGCGTGGGGAGTTCTTGCCCAGAACAGAACCATACCGCCAACACTAACTGTATGCTTTCATTGTCAACAACGATAATAAACAATATACTTGACGAAGTGGTCCTGACTGAACAGTATTTTGAGCATTTTTTGTGTTTATTCGCCTCTTCATGACGAATCGCTTCCTGTGTTCCTCACTTGTAAGTACACTCACCTAAAGGATTATTAGGAACACCATACTAATACTGTGTTTGACCCCCTTTCGCCTTCAGAACTGCCTTAATTCTACGTGGCATTGATTCAACAAGGTGCTGAAAGCATTCTTTAGAAATGTTGGCCCATATTGATAGGATAGCATCTTGCAGTTGATGGAGATTTGTGGGATGCACATCCAGGGCACGAAGCTCCCGTTCCACCACATCCCAAAGATGCTCTATTGGGTTGAGATCTGGTGACTGTGGGGGCCATTTTGAAACCAATTTGAAAT
Organism: Paracanthobrama guichenoti; assembly: GCA_018749465.1. Taxonomy (NCBI): domain Eukaryota; kingdom Metazoa; phylum Chordata; class Actinopteri; order Cypriniformes; family Gobionidae; genus Paracanthobrama; species Paracanthobrama guichenoti. The sequence goes on from CM031957.1 coordinate 15,254,045, forward strand.
GATTTGAGCTTTGTGACATGGTGCATGGATGGAAGTAGCCATCAGAGAATGGGTACATGGTGGTCATAAAGGGATGGACATGGTCAGAAACAATGCTCAGGTAGGCCGTGGCATTTAAACGATGCCCAATTGGCACTAAGGGGCCTAAAGTGTGCCAAGAAAACATCCCCCACACCATTACACCACCACCACCAGCCATGATGGATCCATGCTCTCATTCTGTTTATGCCAAATTCTGACTCTACCATCTGAATGTCTCAACAGAAATCGAGACTCATCAGACCAGGCAACATTTTTCCAGTCTTCAACTGTCAAATTTTGGTGAGCTCGTGCAAATTGTAGCCTCCTTTTCCTATTTGTAGTGGAGATGAGTGGTACCCGGTGGGGTCTTCTGCTGTTGTAGCCCATCCGCCTCAAGGTTGTGCGTGTTGTGGCTTCACAAATGCTTTGCTGCATACCTCGGTTGTAACGAGTGGTTATTTCAGTCAAAGTTGCTCTTCTATCAGCTTGAATCAGTCAGCCCATTCTCCTCTGACCTCTAGCATCAACAAGGCATTTTCGCCCACAGGACTGCCGCATACTGGATGTTTTTCCCTTTTCACACCATTCTTTGTAAACCCTAGAAATGGTTGTGCGTGAAAATCCCTGTAACTGAGCAGATTGTGAAATACTCAGACTGGCCCGTCTGGCACCAACAACCATGCCACGCTCAAAATTGCTTAAAATCACATTTCTTTCCCATTCTGGCATTCAGTTTGGATGAATGAATGAACTTGGTGACATTATTCTGAGGTTTTCTCTTCTCCAGATCGCTAAACTCTGTCAACACAACTCGCTGTGCAGTCTCTGCTCCGTATCTTGGCGCGGAGAACATGACTGCAGCAGGCAAACCATTGCAATGTTCATCACGGCGCCGAATAATATCCAGTAAGCTTCGTCCATAAGCATGTATTATGAATTTGATGCGAGTAGATTAAAACAATGGCTGGTAACATGCATACTGTATGCCTGTCTGAGTGTGGTATAACCATACTTATTAGTGAAAAATCTGAATAATGAAAATTGCATGTAAACTTGAGTGAAGATTTCTGCTCATATCATGTAAACATCTTACTGCGATTAAGACCTTACTCTGATTATTATAAATAGTCGCATTATTGGTGCATATGTAAATGTAGTCAGTGTTCAGTTAAAAATTAAGTTAAAATACAGTTTTACAATTTACAGTTTTGCAATTTTTGAAAGAAGTCTCATGCTCAACTGCAGTTATTTGATTAAAAATACAGTAAAGGAGTAATAAAAAATATGCTAATTTGCTGCTCAAGAAACATTAACAACATGTTGACAGTAAAAGCTCAAAAGAACACCATTTATTTCAAATAGAAATCTTTCCTGTATTAATTAGGCCTATTCATTTCAAGAATGGTAGTGTATAGTTGCACATATATTGACTTTTTTTTTTTTTTAAATAAAACAGGTTGTTGGTGATTTTATCAAGATTACGTCCGTTTAATTGGTCTTCCAATAATTGCACAACCCAACATTAGCACTAACCGAAGAAACAATAATATACGTTCCCCTCGAAAAGCCTGTTGACAGTGGAGTTAATGAGTATACTTGTGGGATGTATTTGATTAATTAATTCATTTGCGCAATAATTGCATCTCAGCTAAACCCCACATGAATGAGGAATTATAAATAACGCTCAGCCTTGGAACCGTCAAGTGAAGTTCTTCATGCGTTCATTATTAACAAAGCAAATATTCACAGAGAGGTGATGATTCAGAGCTGGTGAATGTTTCCTGCAGGTTGACTGTCACGCATCACTCGCTTTGATGTTCAATTGAGGGCTTTGAAAATCTGCCATGAAGCTGGTGTTAAACAAAGATATTCTCATATTTCCTTGTCAAACCAAACCGAACACCTAGCAGATGATTAAAGGTGCTCTTTACCCTGTACCTCTTAAACTTGGCTTTTTTTTTTTTCTCGCTCCATGGCGGGCAGCACCAAGGCACACAGAAGCGCAAACATCCGCATACAGCCAATAGTCTGAATCAATAATGGAGATTTAATTAAAGTGCTATAGAGCCGAGCCACACCTCTGCAGCACTGAGGCTCAGCTGTTATCCCACAGGAAGGGCCACACATAAACGCACACACCTACATAAGGCTTTTTAACAGGGTTTCTGTTAACAGGTTTACAACCTTTTTGCATCTGTCATCGCTCTAGTCACATTAATTCAGGTTGGTTGTAAAGTGTTCATATTAACATTTGATAATCCCAGAGAATGCAAGAACTGATCAAATTGTACATTGAATGCAGCTGAATTTGACAAAACAAACCTCTGTTATTTACCTCTCTCACTAATTTTGTTCAATGGCCATATGACAAATTACAAAACAAAACTGTTATTTAATTCCTCACACATTTTGTTCAATGACCATAAAACAGAACTTTGTTATTTACCTCTCTCACTAATTTTGTTCAATGCATGTATAGCAAAAAATTATATTTAATTATCTCGCTCATTTTGTTCAATGGACAAATGATAAAAAAAAACAAAAAAACACAAAGACAAAGACAAACCAAAACATTATTGACTTCTCTCATTCATGTTGTTAGTTTTTTTCTGTAACAACTGCCAACACACTAAAATGACACGCACAGCACAATTATTTAAACGGACACACTGAGAGCAAAACCTCTACTCAAGTCTTCTAAAGTTTACACACATTTTGCAATTCAAAATGGCACTTTTTAAATGCACTGAACACAGTTCTCTGCATAAGACAACAATCTGACATAGTCACATGTTTGCCATTTCATTCAAAATGACACTACATGAGCTAAGTGGCCAATACATGTGCCACTTGGCCAAACGCCTCATTGGTTAATGGTTAACACTTCAGTCAGGATGTAAGCACTATGAAAAGACCACAGGTGAGCACCCTTTCTTTTTTCTTTTTTTTTACAACCACAATGGAAGACGTTGCAGAGAGAGGAAGAGGAAGAGTGAGGATGCAATTTTCTTTTTCATTTTACTTTTTTTTTTTTTTTTTTTTTTTTGTGAGCATATTTTTGTTCACTCCAACGTAAATATGTTTGCTCTGCATATCACATATATCTGTTTGGGGAAAATAAAAGTAAAAATAAAAAAAATGTTTCACCAGCATGTTTGTGTATCTGCAAATATTTCTGTGCATGTGAACATCTGAATAATTTTCTACACATTTTAGTATTATGGCAAAGCATACTACAGATGAGAGTGCTTTTCATTATGCCCAACAGTGTGTAGTTGGTTAGACAAAAATCTGGTGATATGAATGGGTTGTGCAAAACTTTGATTTTGATAATGCTATATGTAGTTTTGGTTGCAGTGCTTCATTTTGCAAGATAGATGAGGTATTTTGCAGATTGGGTGTGTGGTTTTGGGAATTGTGTTAAGTATTTTGATAAAACCAGCCTAGTTTGCAAAATTGTGTTAGTAATTGAAAAAAAAAAAAAAAAAAATTTAAATAAATAAACTGTAAATGCCCTTATGACAAAAAAAAAAAAAAAAAAAAGTATTTACTTCGAGCATGCTTCACTCAAAGTGTATTTTCAATTTGCATTGCTCTTCAGATGGAGTTGAGATTTTAATATCACAATAAATAGGGGATATATTGATGTGTATCTGATGATATACCACAGTAACTAAAATATGTGATTCTGTATCTTTAAAAAAATGTTCAGGGCTTTTCTCTTTATCTCTAAGTTGGTTGTGCTGTAGGTGCTGTACATTTGGAAAAAAAAAAATTCCTATTGATGAAGTTTATAGCTCTATATACAGCACATACAAGTAGCAGAGTTCATCTTTTATTCTATCTATTATTCTATTGCCAAAAAAAAAAAAATCTCTTTTGCCAACACACACTTAAGATCCAGAAAAGAAAAGGCAAAAATACACTCACCTAAAGGATTATTAGGAACACCATACTAATACTGTGTTTGACCCCCTTTTGCCTTCAGAACTGCCTTAATTCTACGTGGCATTGATTCAACAAGGTGCTGAAAGCATTCTTTAGAAATGTTGGCCCATATTGATAGGATAGCATCTTGCAGTTGATGGAGATTTGTGGGATGCACATCCAGGGTACGAAGCTCCCGTTCCACCACATCCCAAAGATGCTCTATTGGGTTGAGATCTGGTGACTGTGGGGGCCATTTTAGTACAGTGAACTCATTGTCATGTTCAAGAAACCAATTTGAAATGATTTGAGCTTTGTGACATGGTGCATTATCCTGCTGGAAGTAGCCATCAGAGAATGGGTACATGGTGGTCATAAAGGGAAAACACTGTAGGCCGTGGCATTTAAACGACGCCCAGTTGGCACTAAGAGGCCTAAAGTGTGCCAAGAAAACATCCCCCACACCATTACACCACCACCACCAGCCTGCACAGTGGTAACAAGGCATGATGGATCCATGTTCTCATTCTGTTTACGCCAAATTCTGACTCTACCATCTGAATGTCTCAACAGAAATCGAGACTCATCAGACCAGGCAACATTTTTCCAGTCTTCAACTGTCTAATTTTGGTGAGCTCGTGCAAATTGTAGCCTCTTTTTCCTATTTGTAGTGGAGATGAGTGGTACCCGGTGGGGTCTTCTGCTGTTGTAGCCCATCCGCCTCAAGGTTGTGCGTGTTGTGGCTTCACAAATGCTTTGCTGCATACCTCGGTTGTAACGAGTGGTTATTTCAGTCAAAGTTGCTCTTCTATCAGCTTGAATCAGTCAGCCCATTCTCCTCTGACCTCTAGCATCAACAAGGTATTTCGCCCACAGGACTGCCGCATACTGGATATTTTTTCCTTTTCACACCATTCTTTGTAAACCCTAGAAATGGTTGTGCATGAAAATCCCAGTAACTGAGCAGATTGTGAAATACTCAATACTGGCACCAACAACCATGCCACACTCAAAATTGCTTAAATCACCTTTCTTTCCCATTCTGACATTCAGTTTGGACTTCAGGAGATTGTCTTGACCAGGACCACACCCCTAAGTACATTGAAGCAACTGCCATGTGATTGGTTGATTAGATAATTGCATTAATGAGAAATTGAACAGGTGTTCCTAATAATCCTTTAGGTGAGTGTGTTTGTATTTTATAAACTGCACAGTGCTAAAATGTGAAAAGTGCAAGTGAATTAAAAGCACTGTGTACACTGTGCGGTTGGCAATCTCTTTTGTTGGCTCAATGCACCTGAAGCAACATGATTTTTATCTTTGGAGCGCAACTACTTTTTTCTAGTTTACTCAATTTTTATATTGACCATGCAGGTCTTTGGTCAGATTAAATTTCAAGTATTTATTTTTGGTCCCACTTTATATTAGGTGTCTTTAACCATGTACTAACATTTAATGAATAAGACATTATTAATAATAATGTAATTACCTCTATAATTACAGCGTTGACCCTTCCCTTAAACCTATACCACCAAACCTGTGCCTAACCTTACCTGTATACTACTTCCATAGCAGCAAAATTGTTTTGTAATACAATATGAACACAATAAGTGTCACATATATAGTCTGTTTTGGTTTCATTTTCACTGTATTCTGTTTTCCTGTTTTGCATGCTCCATGTTCCCTAGTAAGTTTACTTGGTCATTAATTAGTTCTACGCACCTGTTTCTGTTCAGTTGATTACTCTCCATTGTTTTTAAGCCCTCAGTCCCCTTCATTGTCAGGTGTTGTTAACGCCAAGCGTGGTTATTTCCTGACCTTCTTCCTACACTCTTAAAAATAAAGGTTCCAAATGGGTGTTTTAGCATCAATGCCATAGAAGATCCATTTTCTGTTCCCCAAAGAACAGGGAAGGAAGGAACAGAGGTGAACCGGCGACAGGGTCATGGGCGGCCAAGGCTCACTGAAGCATGTGGGGAGCAAAGGACCATATACACCCTTTCAAGGAAATGGTATTCCCTGGTGGCTGTGGCCTCTTTCAGCAGGATAATGCGCCCTGCCACAAAGGAAAAATGGTTCAGGAATGGTTTGAGGAGCACAACATTGAGTTTGAGGTGTTGACTTGGCTTCCAAATTCCTCAGATCTCAATTCAATCGAGCATCTGTGGGATGTGCTGAACAAACAAGTCCGATCCATAGAGGCCCCACCTCACAACTTATAGGACTTAAAGGATCTGCTGCTAATACCTTGGTGCCAGATACCACAGCACACCTTCAGGGGTCTACTGGAGTCGACGGGTCAGGGCTGTTTTTATAAATAGATGTGATTTCATCAAGTACAGGTAGATTTGAAAACCAAATCAGATTTGTGTGCAGTGTGAACAAACTCTTAGTATAACTGCTATTGTTAATGGTATTGTGCTCTGACTGATTAAATATAATGCCTCCCTCTTCACTCTGTTTATGAGCTACAAAAAAATTGGACTGCTGTGTGAAATCTAATTACAACGCTAATTGGTAAATGGGGTCCATATAGATAGGCCTTGCATTAAAATGTATATTACCCAGATGACTTGCACAAGCTAGGATAATTTTATCAGTCAGAGCTGCAGTAGTCAAAATCATTTTCCAGTCTTATCAGAAATGTGTCTTAGATATTGGTATGCTGCTCTTATTGGTATGAATTCTTACTAAAGCTAGGTCATTCTTACATTGGGGGTGGAAACCCAATGCACAGGACAATGGTGACACCAGAATAAAAATATTCATGATTCTGAAGCTGAACATAAATAATTATTTTAGACAAATATGCTTGCACTGTGTCACTGACCATTTAAAATAATGCAGGCCACTTTTACTGGAAACAATATATTTGTCATTATATTACAGTTTTTGCCTATTGCTTACACACACTTTTTGCAGAATTTGGCTCATTGTCAAAACTCTACTAGATTAACAACTCACATCCAAGCCAGAATGAAACACTGCAATTGAAACTTAACACTTCTTTCTCAAAATGAAATTCTTGCAATAAAACCATACACACAAGCACCATTTGAATTACTCTTTCATATCACCAGCAACACACTGATGTTTCTATTTTTATTGTCATTTTCTCAGTCTTCTGTAAAACTCAAGAGTAGAATTTCTGCAGTAATCAAACAAGAGTTTAAAAAAAAAAAAAAAATTCTTACAGAAATAAAGAAAAACATACTTCTTGTGTGTGTGTTTGGTGGGGGCCTTATGGATCACGCCTTCTGTTCGGATATGACCACAAGACCTCGTCAACATCACAGGCGAACATCACGCGGGCTTGGCATTGGGGAAAATATCGCCTTATGCGCCGAATCCACCCTAGGATTGATCCCACCTCAATGTCTCCGCATGCCTCTTCCATTGCTTGCAGAAGAGTCATGCGGGCGTGTGGTTGACGATCATATACTATCCACCGTCACTCTGAAAAGAATTTCTCGATTGCATTTAGAAAGGGGCTGTAAGGGGGCAGGTATAAGAGTGTGAAATGGTTATGGTTGTTGAACCAATCTTGGACCACAGCAGCACTGGTCCTCGTCTTCGTCCTTGTCCTCTTCCACGTCCGACTCCTCTCTTTCTTCGTCCTCCTCTTATTCTGACTCTCATTGCCTCAATGCTTGCAAAGTTCTCAAAATGGCTTACCTGAGGCCTATTTGTAGTGCTAAGACTCAGACCTATTGGTGTTCTGTGCAAGTGTTTTCAGGTGTGTATGTAAGTGCCTACAACTGCCAGATGAGTTTTTGCATTTTGAACAGTGTTTTCCCAATGATAACAGGTGATTTCGTTTTTGAACAAAGTGTCTAATGTAAGAAAACGTGCGTAGTGTTTCGCAATATGCGTGACAGAATTGCAAACAAAGTGCAAAGTTGACAATGTGTTTAAGCTATGGTTACGCTGTGTTTAAGGTATGCTACAAGAAGTTTAGGTATTGAGGCTTTGATCTAAGCATTCTGTTTTAGTGTGCAAGCAAAATATTATTATATTCAACATTATAGATAGTAGTTATGTAGTCCTGAGAGTAAAACTCATTCATTTTGGGTGAACTATACACAATATATATTGTCACTATCCACGATACATATTGTTGCATTTTTGTTATTGCTATAAATTGTGATGATCTGAAAAATGTCAATCCTGTTACCATGATTTTGTATAGTAAACAACTGATAATTACCATAACGTGTAAACATAACATTAACATAACGTGTAAAAATATCAAATATCACCTTCAGACCGGTCATCTTTCTGAAAGGACAGTTACATTCCCATATGTTACAATTGATTAATTTACCTTGAGATGACAACAGTGAACACTTAAACACAATTAAACTATTGCAAAAATTAGATAATATAAATAAACATGGTTGTATAAAACAAGAAAAGGCACCCATTTTATAGCATGTTTCCACACTTCTCTTCCATGTCTTAGGTTAGATTCTTTCCTAAGTGGTGCCCTGTGTATTCATTTTCCAGGAAAAAAAAGTGCTGATCACCACCAGATCCCTGGATACGCATGATCTCAGTGCGAGAACAGCACAGAACTGCAGGTAACATGTCAGTTAGACACTAATTACATGCCTTCTAGTAACTGTCAAGAGATCGCCTCGTCTCAGCTTCAAAACAAGCATAACAGCCATGATATTTCAAGCATGATAGCTTAAATATACCTAGCAGTCACTCGCAAGCTAATTGAAGGGATTTGGTGTATGCGTGAGAGTGTGATTGTTAGACGGAGGTTAGTCTTAGACAGCACACCCAGTACCGCCCACTGTTCATTCACTAACTGATTCACACAAAACCTGAAAGCCCTTGTGAAAATCATAAGCTTCAATCAAAGTGTTCAACTGTGAGTCGAGTACACAGGTTTTCATCAGTCTACCCTGGAAGAAAAAAGTTTAAAAGTAGGGTTGTCAAAGACACTCCATCCATCCATCCATCCCTTTTATCCATCCATCCATCCCTTTTATCCATCCATCCATCCATCCATCCCTTTTATCCAAAGCAAATTACATTGCATTCAAGGTACACATTTTTACATTTTGTTAGTTCTTGCTTTCCCTGGGACTCAAACCCATGACCTTTGCATTGCTAACACCACACTCTTATTGTTTGAGCTACAGGAAAGCCTTTTACAGGAAACCAGGTTGATATCACGAGTGCTGAACAAAGGCTACAAATGTATGTGTGTGAGCAGATTCATGTGTGATAATCTGAGCATGTGCAAAGGCATACACAGGCTACATGTTTTAAGAATTTTGAAAAAGTGTATGTGGGGCCATTACAGTATGTGTGATTCCCATCATGTGAGATATATTAGCACTTGTACTAATGGTTTTTAAGAACTGAATTTAGCTGGAAGTCTAAGTAATATGTGAAGAACATACCTCAGTCCTGAATGATTCAGGGTACCTTGAAAACCATCACCCGGAATGCATTACCGCATGACATGCGGCACGAGGGAAATCATACCACTCATCTGAGCAATGAAATTTCTCAAACTTTTTTCTTAGCATCATGCTGTAATGCAAAAGCTTATTCTCCTCCTCCTCAGTTTCTTCAGTAGATGGATAATGCAGCGGCTTCATTAGCCCAGTGTCCTGCTGTGTGGAGGCTGCTGCCGGTGTTCCTCTGTTACTTATACGGGTTATGTGAAAGTGTACCTCAGAGAATAAAACAAGCCATGTAGCTAAGTGTGTGTCCTACAATCACAACACTATCTCATTAATGCTTATGGTAGAAGGTGTGAGGAAGATTATGACTTTACTGCCTAACTGTTTTTATTGGACAGTAAAGTTATTAGCTTCTTCATTGTTATTTTATCTTCATTATTCTTTTCCTTTTGGCCATTTAGCCAATTTGTTGCACTCCATGAGTCTTCTATATGTATAGAAATGTTTAATTATAACACGGTAAAAAAAGTTGCTGCATTAAATTTAAGTACAGTCAACTTCGCTGTACAAGTAATTTCAACTTAAATTACAAATTAGTTCAATCTTGTATAATTTATAAATAAAAATAAAAAAGTTACATTTCATAAATTATTTTGATGAGTTAAAGTAATGTAAAACATGATATAACAATTAATTGATCATTAAATTTTTACTGTGAATGTTTACATATATATTGTGTGTGTATATATGGCATGACGTTTGTATATGTATAATGTTAAGTCTAAGTATTTGGAATGAAAGTCTGGATATATGGAAATGAAACTGAATATATAGAATGAAACATAATATAACTTATGGAATATATAAACCTATGGATATATTCCATATATTAAAATTTCATTCTATACATTCAGAGTTTCATTCCATATATTCAGATGTTCATTCCATATCCTCAAATTTCATTATAAATACAATTTCTGAACAGCATGCCATAATATACATATACATATATGAATAGATCTGTCCAGTTATTCACTGAGCAACCTAGCAGAAACATTGACTGTATATTGGTATTAATTAGTACAAAGGAGTTCACGTGATCAATGTCAGACATTTACTTTGATTAGTGAGAGAAGAACATTTATTATTAAATATTTTAAAATTCCAAAACTCAGCTTTAAATTAGATTTTAAATTCTAGATTTTGATTATAAATTGTATATGAAGAAACATAATCTTGCCTCTGTACGGTTACATTTAAAGCCTGACATTTAATAGCAATGACCTCAATGAAACCGGAAAGCCTGCATGCTGCCCAGAAGGCTGCTACAGGAAACACCTTTCCTCTTTCCGCAGCCTCTCTTCCTCCTCCATACAGTATGTGTGATCTCATCAAAGACACTCAGAGAGAGAGAGTGAGCCATTCCAGGTTGAACCCCAGCTCACCTTCTGTCCTTTAGGGAATATTAAAAATTCCTTGTGTTTGTATGTTTCTCTGCTCAATGCCACAGAGAAAACTTATGCTCTTTTTCTTTTCCAATGACCTAGATTCCTGGGAGCGGCTCTGTGTGGAAGAGCCACGGACCTTCACAGACACTGGCTGCATATACAAAGTACTCATGGTTTATTTATTACATTCATTATGAATGATTGTGCCATGTGATTTATTGGTCGTATAGGTCTCCTAAAATACTATACACTGAAGTCCTCTGGAAAGCTTAGAGATTTTAGGCTCTGTGGCTTGTACAGTACCATTTGTAGGTTACAGTGTGGGCTACTGGCTAATATTATGAACCTCATTATCTTCAGCATTAGAATTAGCATAATTGGACTAAAGCATATGGTGAGAGCACTCAGAGCTCTTAGCTTTCATCAATTCTCAGTTAACAGAAACACACTGTCAGGTTTTCACATCCACCCATTTCCTATTGCTGTGTAATCAGAATGTACTCGGACAGGATAACTGATCACTTCAGCTGAGTTTTTGTTTGGTTATTATTATTTTTATTTTTTTCATTCATGAATAAATGTTATCAAATTAACCTTATTGTAAAGTTTTACAATAAGGTTCATTTGTTAACACTGACTAACATTGAAAAATACATTTATTAGAATAAAAGCATTTATTAATCTTAGGGAATGTTAAAAACGAAATGTGCAAATAAATAAATCTAAAAATAAATTTAAAAAGAGTTTAAAACTAATTTAAAATGAAATATAAAAATGATTTAAAAATAAAAGCTAAAAATATATATTTTTACATTTTATCAAGTCGTTTATTCTGTTATTTATTTTCCTAATTCCACCTTTATTTAGAGAACATCTCTCCAAAGTGCCAGACGCCATTGAATGTGAGCATTTGCCCACTCAAGTCGGATATGACGACGAACTGCAGTCAGGTCGAAACCCCAATGAGGACGACGAACATGCAGATGAGCTTCCGTGAAACGGTTTCTGACAGTTTGTGCAGAAATTCTTTGGTTATGCAAAGCGATTGTTGCAGCAGCTGTCCGGGTGGCTGGTCTCAGACGATCTTGGAGTTGAAGATGCTGGCTGTGGAGGTCCTGGGCTGGTGTGTTTACACGTGGTCTGCGGTTGTGAGGCCGGTTGGATGTGCTGCCAAATTCTGTGAAACGCCTTTGGAGACGGCTTATGGTAGAGAAATTAACATTCAATTAACGCACAACAGCTCTGGTGGACATTCCTGCAGTCAGCATGTCAATTGCACGCTCCCTCAAAACTTGCGACATCTGTGGCATTGTGCTGCGTGATAAAACTGCACATTTTAGAGTGGCCTTTTATTGTGGCCAGCCTAAGGCACACCTGTGCAATAATCATGCTGTTTAATCAGCCACACCTGTGAGGTGGATGGATTAGCTCAGCAAAGGAGAAGTGCTCACTAACACAGATTTAGACAGATTTGTGAACAATATTTGAGATAAATAGGCCTTTTGTGTACATAAAAATCGAAGACTTTTTCTGAGTTTAGCGCATGAAAATGGGGGCAAAAACAAAAATGGTGCGCATATTTTGTTTAGTATAGTTAGTTAATAGTAAGAATTAGACCCTAATCTAAAGTGTGACCTTGATTTCTAATGGCATGAGCCCTTTAATGCATTAATTATGGGACCTTATTGTGATATCAGCTATAGTATATTTATGTTCATCAAGGCTGTTATATGTTAAAGTGTAACTGATTTGCTACTCGAGAAACATTTTATATTATCAATGTTGAAAACAGGTGTGCTGCTTAATTTTTTCTTTTTGTCAATACATGATTTTTTTTTTTAATAAAAAAAAAAAAAAGAAATAGAAAACTTTTGCAAGTTATTGCATCCTTGCTGAATAAAAGCGTTAATGTCTTAAAAAAAAAAAAAAAAAAAAACCTGAACCCAAACTTTTGAACGGTAGCAAATATTCGGCACCATACACCAGATCCCCTGCTTTCTGGAATCCACAATAAAGTCCATATTTCCATATTCCAAAGGTCAGTGTTATAAATAATGTACATTGCTGAAGAGACAGACATCAAATGTTTTCAGAAATCCAAGGGAATCAGTTTCCTCAAAGTCAGTTAAGAATACAAAAAAAAAAAAAAAAAAAAGAAAAAAAAAAGAACAAGAAAAAAATCCTCTCTACTCCACCAAAGCAGAAAGCACAAGACAAGGCCATTTCTATGAGACTCGTAAAGAGTTTTCCAATGGTAAACAAATGTTCTCTTCAAAAGTTTGCAATGAAGTGACGAATTATTTGTGACTACAATTACTCGTATTGATCTTTCAGCAGTGAGATGTTTGCATGCTGGGCTGTGATCCACATGTTTTACACATTTGATTCAAATCTGATTTGTTTTATGTGATTTTAAGTATAAAAACCACATGAATTCTGCACACATCATATCCACATCAAACATGGGTTTTATTTTTATTTTTTATGATACAGATTTAAACTTTTCTATGCATACTGTAAATACTGAAATTCTGAAAGCATTGAATGAGATCCCATAATAATTTAATATAGCTTTACAGTAGTAACAAATATATATTTTTTATATTTTATTATATGATATATTAATATCACATTTTTAAATATTTATAATGAAACCATCACATGTGTATCTCTAAGGTGGACACCCAACTTAATATATTTACCATCTGAATGTACCCATGTCATGTCAACAAATGGAAAGGTCAGCCAGCTGTTTATCATCATGTTAATTATTGTGCCTCTCGGCCCAACAGCAGGGGGGCTTTTTACCCCAAATAACATTTTACATATTCTTCTGTAAACTGAAAAAAAATATTTTAATTACTGCTTTAATTACCTTGAATAAAACTCATGACAACACTGAAACACCTTTGTCTCAAAATATAGTCAATAATTGTATCACTCATGAAAAACATTAAAAAAATTAAAATAAATAATAATGGTAAATGGACTGCATTTAATTATTATTATTATATAAACTCAGATTAGCACAGAGAGGTTTTCAGTTTAATCATTTCCTCATCTTATAATATTTTAAATAGTTTTAGTTAACTCTAAAATCACTGTTAAAACACAAAGAAATTCTGAGATAAATATTAATTGGGCAGAACATGTGTATTGTCTTTCAAGCAAGCGGTACCTTTAACAAATTATTTAAAAAGTGTGAAAATATTATTTAATTGTTTATTTAGTATTAATAAAATGTGAGCTATGAAATTAATCTTAGTAAGACAAAAGGAATTGACCATTTTGTTCCAAAATATTGTTTCCACTATGTTATGCAAAACAATACAAGAGATGTGTTGGGAAAAGCTGTGGAGATTTCATTAAAATTGTAGCCCTATTATGCCCTAAAGGTTCCCGATTTTGTTTTAGAGGTCTCCTACAATGGGTTTACATTTATCCAAGGTCAAAAAACACTTTCATTTTCTCATAGTATACATTGGATCACCTCTTTTCTCACAGTATATGAAACAATTTGATAAATTATCGGGTATCTCTAAACCCCTGGTTTCTGAGAGCAAACGCTGCTCTGACTGGTCAGATTGCTGTTGTAATTGGTCTACCACTTACAGCGTGTGTTGGAAACCAAACGGCATTTACCATATATAAATTTCAGCTCTGGATCTTCCTCAGCACTTGTATATAGAGTGATAGCATATTCCGCTATGTAAATCGCAAATCCGCCATGATGTAGCGCAAGTGGCTTTTAAAGGGAATGGGAGACGAGACTCTGATTGCTTTATTGCACGTTATGCTCAAAATGACTAATTAAGAAACTGGCACACAGACTGTTTTTTTCCCATCTTTAAACTAGCAAAAGTGGATTCAGGCATGCCATAAGTGCACCTGCTACATGCGCTTCAGACCGTGTGCTCAGACCGTTAAAATAGGGCCCAATGACTCCATTTATCGTGCAGTGTCATTTTTTAAAATTTTGCAGACATTTCACATTTGCAAAAAGCTATATTACACACACTACATGCAAGGTAATACCAGAAAAAACATAATGGAGGCACTTTAAAAATTACTATATATGCATTGCAAGAAAAGAGTATGTACTGTAATATGTTAGACAACAAACTACTATGTTAAGAGAGTTTATTTTTTTTAAACATCCTCAAGGCCAAAACCACAGAGCCCTAAGAGGATATAGTGATATATGAGATTGGAACAATTATTACATTTAATATAATTATAAAACGTGGTAAAGTTTTCCATTTCCCTGTAAACTTTGCATTCTTTCCCAAAATCATTGAAATACAGCCTTTCCCCCCTCATATTATTCCCATTGCTAATTTTGTGTTTGCACACAAAACATTTGGAATTGAATGCAACATTTCTCAGAGGAATGCAGACTTTTATTTAAGGGAACTCAAAAGCAAACACAAGCAGTGAAATATAATTTTACCTCCCATCTAATTCCCCCCTACCAAGACGCCACTGTGTACAAAGCAGTCTGTCTGCTCTCTACATGCTTCCAGCTCCTAATTATACAAAAAAACTGCTTAGCATAGTGCGGATGCCAATATTATTACTATAGCAACCATAGTAGATATGCTAGAAAAGGATCAAACTGCCTGAACACAGGATCTGATTTAAGCACCAGTAAATAACAATGTGGACAATCCTAAACAATCTCAGTCAAATATCTGAAGGATTTATAAATGCTCCATCACAAGTGGCATCATAGGGAACATTCAATCACAAAAGCTAGAATTAAAATCCTAAGATGTCAGATACTCAATATTCTTAAATGAGATTACACTTGGAAAGAGAACAGATTTTGTTATTCAAATTTCCTATTGATTTTGCTAGGAGACTGTCACTGCTTATTACACATGGATGCAGAAGGAGCTGGCATTTGGAGATTGTTTTTCTTTTTCTTTTTTTTTTTTTTTCCTCCTGTTTCTAGTGCGCTTTGCAGACCTGAACAACTTCGCTGGCATGTTAGACCCGGGATGTTATTTGAGATGGCAACAGATTCTTGGCTGCCTGGAAGAGACACTAATTACTTGCTTTGTATTGTAAAATGGCTGCCAACTGGATTGTGCTGA
Source organism: Paracanthobrama guichenoti (assembly GCA_018749465.1). Lineage (NCBI taxonomy): Eukaryota > Metazoa > Chordata > Actinopteri > Cypriniformes > Gobionidae > Paracanthobrama > Paracanthobrama guichenoti. Next base: position 15,269,960 of record CM031957.1, read on the forward strand.
TGGAGTGTGTATCTGAAAATGTTCTTTCCTGTGGTTGTCTGCAGATACTCACTGTGGTTGGAATGCAGGTTGCATCAGATATAAAAGTGCATAATAGTACTACAAATATGAAAACATGATATGGAGACCAATTTAAGGTGCAAAAAAAAAAAAAAAAAAAAAAAAATCAAGCATGTCTGTAACACGTTTATACAGCAGGATACTGCATTTAGAAAAAGAAGAAAAAAAAAAGAAAACAGTTAGTTAGAGCTTTATCCTTAGTCTGCACATTTATAATATCAGTAAAATGCTAAATTTAGGTGCTAATAAAAATGCAATCATTTATCAACATTACAATATTGTAATGTTGCAATGTTGTTACTCCATGAAATAATTAGTCAATTAGTTACTGATACTTATACACTCACCTAAAGGATTATTAGGAACACCTGTTCAATTTCTCATTAATGCAATTATCTAATCAACCAATCACATGGCAGTTGCTTCAATGCATTTAGGGGTGTGGTCCTGGTCAAGACAATCTCCTGAACTCCAAACTGAATGTCAGAATGGGAAAGAAAGGTGATTTAAGCAATTTTGAGCGTGGCATGGTTGTTGGTGCCAGACGGGCCGGTCTGAGTATTTCACAATCTGCTCAATTACTGGGATTTTCACGCACAACCATTTCTAGAGTTTACAAAGAATGCTGTGAAAAGGGAAAAACATCCAGTATGCGGCAGTCCTGTGGGCGAAAATGCCTTGTTGATGCTAGAGGTCAGAGGAGAATGGGCTGACTGATTTAAGCTGATAGAAGAGCAACTTTGACTGAAATAACCACTCGTTACAACCGAGGTATGCAGCAAAGCATTTGTGAAGCCACAACCTTGAGGCTGATGGGCTACAACAGCAGAAGACCCCACCGGGTATCACTCATCTCCACTACAAATAGGAAAAGGAGGCTACAATTTGCACAAGCTCACCAAAATTGGACAGTTGAAGACTGGAAAAATATTGCCTGGTCTGATGAGTCTCGATTTCTGTTGAGATATTCAGATGGTAGAGTCAGAATTTGGCGTAAACAGAATGAGAACATGGATCCATCATGCCTTGTTACCACTGTGCAGGCTGGTGGTGGTGGTGTAATGGTGTGGGGGATGTTTTCTTGGCACACTTTAGGCCCCTTAGTGCCAATTGGGCATCGTTTAAATGCCACGGCCTACCTGAGCATTGTTTCTGACCATGTCCATCCCTTTATGACCACCATGTGCCCATTCTCTGATGGCTACTTCCAGCAGGATAATGCACCATGTCACAAAGCTCGAATCATTTCAAATTGGTTTCTTGAACATGACAATGAGTTCACTGTACTAAAATGGCTCCCACAGTCACCAGATCTCAACCCAATAGAGCATCTTTGGGATGTGGTGGAACGGGAGCTTCGTGTCCTGAATGTGCATCCCACAAATCTTCATCAACTGCAAGATGCTATCCTATCAATATGGGCCAACATTTCTAAAGAATGCTTTCAGCACCTTGTTGAATCAATGCCACGTAGAATTAAGGCAGTTCTGAAGGCGAAAGGGGGTCAAACACAGTATTAGTATGGTGTTCCATAATAATCCTTTAGGTGAGTGTACTTTTTATGGAAAGTAAGGTGATACTTTTGCATTGCAAGTTGTGATTATAATCATTACAAATCACAAATTGTAATAATTGTTTTAATGAGTTCATTATTTCTGCCTTAATAAATACATGACCTTGTCATAACTGTACTTTTCTGACACATGGACATTATTTGGACACAGACACATCTGATTACTTTAATGTAGACATGCATTTTCTGTAAAGCTACTTTGAAACAATATGCATTGTGAATTTAATTTCTTTATCACCTGGGCTGGGCTTGTTTGTTTGTTTTAACAACAAGTTTTGGCAAATGTAAAGGCCCTTTCACACCAGAAGTGAAATGAATAGGCTGAAGGAAATGCAAATTCACGCCCGTCCAGTAAAGGGTGCAGCTCAAACAAACTTTTTTAGCTGTGCTGTCATTCTGGATAGGATGCAAGATTAGAAAGTTCAATACTCTTACTTCAGCAGTAAAACAATATTAAAGAGTATACTGAAGTGAGATGAGTAAATGAATGCTCACATTTAGTCTAGAACTACAATTAGCATCATGTTCACATAACACATACACCGCCTCTGCACTTACTCCCGATTTCTCTCAGCAAGAGTTGTCAGTGAATAAATGAGAAAAAGTAACTTGCATTACTTATTAAAAAAAATAATTCAGATATTTTGTTGTAAATTTAAGTTACTTTACTAGTTACTTGAAAAAAGTAATCAGATTACGTAACTCACATTACTTGTAATGCATAAATTCCCCCAACACTGTGTATCACATCGTGTACTAGTGTTGCATTTAGTGAATTACCATGAACGCAACAAAAATTATGCTGATGCAAGTGCACTTACTGTACAATCAAAGTTTATAGGGCAAGCCTTAGGCTGCACTGTTTCTAAAATATAGCAATAACATTATAACTTAAAATAAGGTGATAAAACTCACCAACTATAATCCAGTATTTAAGCTTGTCATCTTGATCTTGTGTAAGTCCTGAAACCTTGCATTATGCATAACCATAAATGAATTCCCTTACATTGCTAAAACTTAACTCAAATAGCACACATTTATGGCATTAAAAGGAATAAAGGCATTTTAGTAGAAAATGAGCCTGACATTTCTGTTTTTAAACTCTCCGGAGTGCCTTGCCCCATAGACTTGCACTCAAGTCAAGCCTTATTTCTATAGCACATTTAAAAGCAACATACTTGCGCCAAAGTGCTGTACAATGAGCATAGAAAAAGAAAGCATAAAAAAGAAACAAGGCAGATACAAAATATAAACACATTAGACCCGATACATCCAAATAATAAATAAATATGAGAATAGTGATCTAATCAAAAGCCAGAGAAGAACAGATGAGATTCAAGAGCCAATTTATGAAGGAGCAGACCTCACATTGAATGCTGCAGCAGAGAAGGTCCGACCACCCTTAGTTTTACAGTGAAAATGTGGGAGAGTTAAAAGAAGCTGATTATAAGACCGAGTTCTTTGGGGATTGTAAGGAATCAGAAGGTCACTAATGTATTTTGGTGTAACACCAGCCTTGTACACAACTGAAATCGATTCTGAACTTAACAGGAAGCCTATGTAAAGTCGCTAAAATGGGAGAAATGTGATCTCTCTTTTTTTGTGCCGGTGAGAAGTATCGCTGCAGCATTTTGGACAATTTGCAGGCAAGAGATTGTTGTTTGAGGCAGGCCACAGTACAGGGAATTACAGTAGTCCAGACGTGATGTTATGAAGGCGTGGATTACGGTCACTAAATCTTAGGCTTTTATTCACATATAAACAGAAGCTCAAACGAACCTGCTCGACACACAAGAACAAACCTCATTGGTTCTTGTGAAAGCTTAATAAAGCTGAATAAATAAAGCATTCTCTGAATGTGAATAAAAGCCTAAATTCAATCTGTTCATCATATAAAGTGATGGAGTCTCTTCAGAAAATTTGGACTAAACCGCTCAATTAATATGGATTAGTTTCACAATCTCCTTATGAACTTTTTGAAGCGTCAACGTGGTAGTTACATAGCTGTCAATGGAGGCACAGAAATTTCTTAGATTTGAACGAAATTCTTACGAGTTTGGAATGACATGAGGGTGAGTAAATGACAATTTTCATTTTTAACTGAACTATCCCATATTAAATATAAATCATTTTTTATACATATTTTCCTCGTTTCATATTTTTCAAAAGTGGTCTGTTGTTGTTTTCTATTGTGCACACATTCTTACAACCTAAAAGGCTGAAGCAAGAATCAAATGCACTTTTATAGAATATCCCCTCTCCAATACTTTTGGCAAGTTTGACTCGTTTTAGAAAACTGCTTTTAATCATGAGCGAGTTTTAGCTTTGCAACTTTCAAAGTATCTTCCTCTACACTGCCTCTTGCCAGGTTGCAGCAAGGATCCTTTGAAACTGCGGTTGTGGGATGCCATCCAATCCTGGCAAAAGAGCTTCACAAAGTTGCCGGTCTCTGGCAGGGGAAGAGTGATGTCTCTTGGCCCATCTGATGTTTTGGCCCCTTATAACAGATCCTGGACGGTCATCTGTCCTGCAGGCCGTCTGACATGTTTTCTGCAGACAGGTCACAGTGATGCGGTGTGGTCTGTGTGTCTGGAAACCTTGACACATGACTTGTCCGCCTGCGGCATGCCAATTGTCCAGTCTTTTGCTTCAGGTCATATTTGAGACATAATGCTAATACAGAAAATGTATTTATAGCAAGATTTATTTCAGTGACAAAAACTAGAATGCATTTAGCCTATATACACATTCAAAACTTTGCAGTTTTACAATTAATAAGTAACTAAATATTAATAAAATAGTAATATTGTGTGTGTGTGAAATGTGTATAATGACATGGGCATGACATAGGTATTACAAGGAGAGGGTGACATTCCATTTTTCAAAAGGCTTATGAGTCATACAGAATGAGTTTTTTTGTGAGAAAGTAAAAATGTGCAGTTTCCTGTGATGGGTAGGTTTAGGGGTTGGGGTAGTGTAGGGGGATAAAAAATACGGGTTGTAGGGTATAAAAACCATTATGCCTATGGAATGTCCCCACAATTTGCAAAAACAAATGTGTGTGTGTGTGTGTGTGTGTGTGTGTGTGTGTGTGTGTGTGTGTGTGTGTGTGTGTGTGTGTGTCATAAACTATATGTCTTCACACTTCGTATGTGTGATATTGTATTTTTTTTTTTCATATGCAAATTGACAGACAGATAGCTTGTTACAGCCTGTGTCAGGGATGGCAACAGATTTTTGACTCTCTGGAGGAGGCAGTAATTACACGCTTTGTATTATAAAATGGCTGCCAACTGGATTTTGGAAAAGCAGCGTTCGTCTCTGGTGGATGTTTTCTGCAACTGTGGTTGTCTAAAGATTTGTCCTTGGAGTAGAATGAATGTTTCAGATGACGAGAGCAGAAAGCTTATGTGCATAATGGTACTGAAAATAAAAATCCATGCTTTCAAAAAATAGATGGATAATAAGACATACTTCAGGATTTCAGTATTTCCTCTCTCAGAAGTCAAAATGATTGTTTTGATGAATTGAAATATAAAATTGCTAAGGCCACTCACTCACTGCAGCGAAATATAAAGTAGTTGAGTGTGTAATGCCGTTTTGTACAAACATGGTTCAGATGTTACGGGAGTGACAACTGCATTCTACAACCAAACAGTACTGACAGAACCGAACTGAACACCTAGTTGTTAATGCATTGATGCTTTTGGCAGGAACAACAAATCACATTAGTATTTCTATTGTCAGAGTAAAATGGACAAATCTCCATCAACTGCTAGATGCTATCCTATCAATATGTTTCCCTGTAGCAGTACGACAGCTTGTTACTTATGAAGTACCGTCAAAGGTGCGTACTATTACACTCTAAAAAATGCTGGGTTGAAAATGGACTAACCCAGCAATTGGGTTGTTTTAACCCAATGTTTGCTTAAAACAACCCAATTGCTGGGTTAGTCCATTTTAACCCAGCATTTTTTTAGAGTGTACTAATAGATAAGGTATAAAGATGCATCTTTGAGGGTACTGCCCTGGTACACGAAAGGTAGAATTGCACTTTGTGTTTTCAAGTTTTATTTTCAAGAATGTTTTCTTTGAGTAATATTGAAATGGAACACTTGAAGTCAAATCACATTTCTGAAGCAAAGGCAATTTTAGAGCTCCAAAGCACGCAGTACAGTTTTGCAGGTCATCATGACTTCAAAATGTGTTTTTTTTAAAAAAGAAGAAATAAAAGCAAATAAAATTTTTCTACAGCCAATTTCACAGTAAACTATTTGCACAACTATGTGCAACAAAGCATAATTAGTAAGGCTGTCAATTGATAAAAAAAATAATAATTAAGCGCACTTTTTTTTTCTGTAATTGCGAGTAATCTACAATTTACAATTTTCTCTGTTACCTTTGTTCTTTGATTAACATTAATAACAGACATCACAGCAACTGCTTTATTAGGCTGCTGTCACTTTAAGATCTGCCGCTGCCGAACATGACGCAGATCTGACGCGCTGTCACGCACATCTCATTTTCTCTCAACTCTTTAAGTTCATTTAAGATGTTATTTAACTCATTTAAGACTGATCTTATAATACTCGACAAAACTGGCATTTTGGTATAATTATGAAGCGTAGCGTTTGTTCTAGGTCACGTTAGTCAAGCTCGGATCAGCTGACTGTCAGCTGATATATGTCTACCTATATGTCGATCACAGCATGCATATATAAACTCCTTCAGTATTATCAGCAGCTATTGTGTTTCTCCGGAGCTAATTACCCTCCTCTATTCCCAGCTCCTCGCCCAGTCAGGATTTCGCATGTCAAATAAAAGTTGTCACATTGGTGCCTTGACACGGATTGCTGTGACATGATGGCCATACTCAGAATTTGTGGACATACACGCCCGGGGAGTGAATGAGGGTTAGGTGCCTTGCTCAAGGGCACCTCGGTCATGGGTAATGAAGGTGTAAGAGTTCATTTACTCAACCTTACAAGGCTGACTCTCTAACCATTAGGCCACAACTGCCTGATCAGAGTTTATGGGGGTGAGTATTACAGAGGCCAACTAGTATTATTAAACTATATATATATATAAATATTATTATTACTACTATATATAAATAATAATTGTCAATTTTATTCCATTGTGGCTTCAATTTAAATAAGTTTCAAGAGCTTTTTTTTTTTTTTTTTTTTTTTTTAAGTAATGTGAATTCTTTTGGATTAGAATGTTTTGGTTAGATAATTAGTATATTAATTAAGTAAAATGTTTGACACTCATATTTCTACAAATTTCTCAGTATTTATTACACCCTGGATTTTGCACACTGACAGCTAATTTGAGAATTGGTTGCTATTAAAAGAATATGCTTAAGTGCATACTGTATGTGATTTTTTTTCAGAGACTTTACTGCATGCTATTTGCAGTTAAATAACATAAGTATGTTCACGACAGTCTGGAGAGCAAGCTTTGTGTTGCATAGTGACGTATGCACGGGGAATCAAACGCTGGGGATCTGTTAAAAGCAGTAGTGGCTCCTGGCCGTAAATTTATGTATGTCAGATTCTGGGTCTTAGAGCTAGTAAATGTTAAATATTTTGTAATCTTTATATTCTAATCACTGAACATGCAGACACTTTTGGTAGAGGTCTAGTCCTTGCGTTATTCAGCCTGAGGGTGGCCTGTCAAAGTAAAACAATTGAAAGTGGGAGGGGGAAATCACGAGTAAATGTTTTTCTCCAAAATATGTTAGCCACAATTATTATGAGTACAAAGATCTGAAGCGTCCTCCTTTATATTTTCAATTTATAGTATAAATATGAGGAAACACAAAGGCCAAATCACAGTGAGTAAAACCAAAGAATATAGCTCTGATGTTCAGCAAAAAATTATTAAAATTTCTACCATCAGGGAAATAATTAAGAATTTCCATTCAACTAACGGTGTTCCAAATCTTCCTTGAAGATGATGCGTCTATAGTGTCTTAATGTTTGTTTATAGAGATAGAGATAGAGATAGATAGTTCGTTTGGGAGGGTTTCAAGAAAAATACTCTGCCCTCATCAACAAACTCCAGCATATTCAGTTGCCAGACACCAACTTCAAACGGGACTGGTCAGATGAAACAAAAAAAAAAAAAAAGAGAAGAGCTTTTTGGCAGCAAACCCACCCGATGGGTTTAACAGGGATAAAAAGTACCCCATGCCCATGGTTAAATATACTGCTGGATCTTTAATGTTGTGGGCCTATTTTCTTGGACATATATACATAGAATCCATGATACCATCTAAAACCAACAGATCAAAAAAATCAAAACCTGACCGCTTCTGCTAGAAATCTTAGAAGGGGTCGTGGTTGCATCTTCCATCAGGAAATGAGCTGAAACAAACCAATCAACATCAGCACAAAAGGACGCTTCTGCCATGGCCGTTCCAGTCCCCTGACCTGAACCCTATAGAAAATTAGTGGGGTAAACTGGAGAAGAAAGTGAACCAAGATGAACCTGGGAATTTGGATGATTTCATATAGAGGAATGGTTTCTGATCTCATCAAATCACCTTTATTTATATAGCGCTTTTTACAATACAGATTGTTTCACAGCAGTTTTACAGTGATAAAAGGAAATGAATGCAGTCGGCTGTACAGCAGCTCTAAAAGATAGTCTGATAGTCAGTTTAAGTAAGTTCAGCATTGATTAATTTCCGCTGTAAAAATCTTTAGTTATTCATTTAGGGGCTGTTTTCAACTAAAAGGTGAAAACTTTTATGCGTTCTGGCTGTTCATTTACACAACAACAGCGTTTTGGTTTGCCTGAGAATGATAACTTGGACATTTTTCTGTGTAAACTTCAAAAATGTGAATCTGTGAAAACATTGACGGCATGCACATTATGCGTTTAGTCTATAGACACATAGTCTTTCTTGACAAAGTCACATTGCCAATTACTTGTCTGGCATGCATGATACAGCAATTTTGTTGTTTTTGCGGATACCAAGATTCAAGATTCAAGAGTTTTATTTGTCACATACACAGTTATATACAGAATATACAACCGGCAGTGAAATGTAAACAGGTCCGCTCCATGGACAGTGCAAATTCACAGTTAAAAACACAAGGAGGAAATTATAATAGAAATAGAATAAAAAGTAATATATATAGTATATAATATATATATATATATATATATATATATATATATATATATATATATATATATATATATATATATATATATATCTATATCTGTAGAATTATAAATAATCAAGTCAAGAGAGAAAAAAGGTAACAAATAAGGATAAAGTGGAATAAAATAATTGAAGTAGACTTTGCAGTGAGTAAACTGTAGACTTATAAATATGTGGTTAACAAATGTATAAAGAGTATAATGTGCAAACAGGTTTATGACAGGTTGTTACACAGTAACAACGAGAACAGAAAGTGCAGTGCAATGTCAGTGTATCGATGTTTATCCTGACGTGAAGTCACGTGATGTTAAGTGATTGAGTTCAGGAGTCTGATGGCCTGGGGAAGAAGCTCCTCCTGAGTCTCTCAGTTTTGGCCATCAGGCTTGGAAGCGCTACCAGATGGTAGCAGCGTGAAATGAGGGTTTGCAGGGTGATTAGAGTCCTTGATGATCTTGGTAGCTCTACCTTTGCAGCGTTTGGTGTAGACGTCCTGCAGAGACGGAGAGCTGACCCTGAGATACGCCGGATAAGCGCACTACTCTTTGCAGGGCTTTGCGGTCATGACTGGTGCTGTTCCCATACCACGCTGTGATGCACTGAGTTAAAACACTTTCTATCGCCCCTAAATAGAAAGTTTTCAGGATAGCTGGTGAAACCCTGAATTTCCTCAGCTGGCGCAGGTGGTACAGTCTTTGCCTGGCTTTTTCACCTGTGTCTGAATGTGAGCAGTCCAGGTCAGGTCCTCGGAGATGTTTACTCCCAGGTACTTGAAGCTGCTCACTCTCTCTACTGGTGACCCGCTGATCATGAGGGGGAGTATGTCCGTTGCTGTCTATTCCTGAAGTCCACAATCATTTCTTTGGTCTTGCCAACATTCAGAGAGAGACAGTTGTCCTGGCACCATGATGTTAGATGCTCCACCTCGCCCAAGTATGCCGTCTCATTGTTGTTGGAAATGAGGCCCAGGACAACAGTATCATCAGCAAATTTGATGATAGAGGTGGAGCTGTGTGTGGACAAACAGTCATGCGTAGAGAGAGTAGAGCAGGGGCTCAGGACACAGCCCTGTGGAGCTCCCACACTCAGGGTGATGGAGGTGGAGGTGGACTGGCCTATTCTCACCACCTGAGGCCTGCCAGTGAGGAAGTCCTCAATCCAGTGGCAGAGAGAAGGATTCAGGCCGAGATCCAGGAGTTTGGAGGTTAGCTTGGTGGGAACTATGGTGTTAAAGGCTGAGCTATAGTCAATAAATAGCAGTCTTACGTAGTTCCCACTTTTGCTGTCGATGTGAGTGAGGAGGAGTGGAGGACATGAGAGATGGCATCTTCAGTCGATCTATTGGGACGATAGGCAAACTGAAGAGGGTCCAAAGTATCAGGAATGAAGGCGCAAATGGTGTTTTTAATGAGTCTCTCAAAGACCTTCATGACTATAGACGTGAGAGCCACTGGACGATAGTCATTTAGGCAAGAGGGTTTACTGTTCTTAGGGACAGGGATGATGGTGGATTTTTGAAGGAGGTGGGGACCACAGATGTAGCGAGGACTCATTAAAGATAGATGTAAACAACCCGGTGAGCTGATCAGCACAGGACCGCAGAACACGACCTGAAATACCATCCGGCCCAGCAGCTTTCCTGACGTCCACACGCTTGAGTGCTCTCCGAACTTCATCCTCCGAGACAGAGATCACGTGATTGTTGCTGCTCTGAGTAATTTCCTCTAACGCCACTTGGCGGAGTCGTCGCTGCCGCGGTTACAGTCAAAGCGAGCATAGAAAGAGTTTAACTCGTTCACGAGCAACGGATCAGCGTTCACCTCTGCAGAGGATTTAGATCCAAAGGAGCAGATGGACCTCAGACCTTGCCACATGCGCCGCGAGTCGTTGAGTTGGAAATGAGACTCCACTCGGTCTTTATAACGGAGTTTTGCGGCTTTAACTGCTCGTCTGAGAGCATAGCAGGACGATCTGTATTCATTCATATTCCCTGAATGGAGACCGGCGTTGTAAGCAGCAGTGCGTCGCGTTCACTGCCGCGCGGATTGAATTGTCCACCCACGGTTTCTGATTTGAGAAGGACGTTATTGTTATTGTTTGCGTGGCTTGCTCTGTAAGCGTGTTGATGAAGCAAAGCGCCACGTCTGTGAACTCGCTTACGTCAGCTGAACTCGCTCGAACATGTCCCAATCCACATTGCCCAGAGCTGCCTGTAGCGCGGTCTCTGAGTGGGGTGACCAACGCTAACTTCCGCCTCACCGGGGTTCCTGGAGGAGCTTTTGTTTGTATTCGGGAGTGAGGAAAATGGCGGCATGATCCGATTTGCCAAGCGCTGGAAGTGACCGCGCTTTATAGGCGTTCTTAAACGGAGAGTAGCAATGATCCAGCGTGTTTGCTCCTCGTGTGGGGCAGGAGACGTGCTGGTGAAAGTTTGGCAGGACTTTCTTTAGGTTTGCTTTGTTAAAATCGCGCCGCGACAATGAATGCCGCGTCGGGATGTTGGTTTATGACGCCGCTGGCAACATCATGAAGGCCAGATAAAGCCAGCGCTGTGTCTGCCTGCGGTGGATGTAAACGGCGGTCGCGACAACCGCAGAAAACTCCCTAGGCAGATAGAATGGGCGGCAGATGATTGTTAAATGTTCCAGATGAGGTGAGCAGGACCGCGAGAGAATGGTGATGTTCCTGGGATCGCACCATTTCTTGTTGATCATGAAACACACTCCACCGCCTTTGGATTTACGGCCTCGGCTGTTCTGTCCATCCGAAAAACAGAGAAGTTCTCCGACGGCGTCACAGCTGTGTCCGGGACCGCGGGCGTGAGCCATGTTTCAGACAAACAATAGATATTACAGTCTCTCATGTCCCGTTGAAAACTTATCCTGGCTCTAAGATCGTCCATCTTATTATCCAAGGATTGAACATTTGCTAGAAGAATGCTCGGGAGAGGAGGTCTGAATGCCCTTTTCCTCAGTCTGTTACGGATACCAGCGCGTTTCCCACGGTGTTTCTTTGTTCTACGCCGCTGGCTCTGTCCATTGTTCAACTCGGCGTTGCGAAGAATCTCAGATGGCCACAGAGGATCGGCGAAAGTGTCCTGAAACAGTCCAGTGTAGAGGTAACCAATGTCCAAAAGAGTTTTGCTGTCGTAGTAGATCAATGCAGATGATAAGTTTGTAAAAACTGAGAGTAAAAGAAAGTAAAATAGTAAATAAAAGCACAGTCTTCGCGGAGCGACCTGAACGGCGACCAAACACAGCGGCGCCATTTTGTATTTGGATATTGTATTGTATTGTATTTGGATACATTCATGGGAATCATTTTGATAACACTGTCATCTGTACAGAGCAAAAATACTTTTCCATTTTTAGTACTCTTGTCAGGTATTCTTCAAACTCAATCATTACAGGAGAAGACTCTGTTATCTTGGCATACAAAGTATTGAAAGGTGTCATTAATTGTGGCCAACATGTATTGGAGAAAAACATTTAATAAAGAGCCACCCCCCCAGTTTTTTCCAACTGCTTACACACAAAATCTGTTCATGTCACACGATTTTTGAAACCCCTCACTCAAAGTGCAAAACTACACACCAAATCTACAAAACCATAAGCTATTTCTCAGCCTTTGACTTCGAAACCCTTTTTTTCAAAATGCTACATGCAATTCTCTACCTAAAACACTAAATTCTAACAGGAAGTGACTTGCATTCCTTTTCGAAACACAACCAATCAAAATGCTACACTTATTCACCAGGTCTCACACACACTCCTCACATGTGCAAACACTAATTGCTTAACTGATCACTAACCAATCACTGCTTTACTGTAGTATAGGCCTATAAATAGGTCAAAGGTCAGATTTTGAACAAACCTGGTTTTGAACAATGGATGCTAACAACGGACAGAGCAAGAGGAGTAGGAGGGAGAGGCAGGGGACAACAACGAGGACAAATTCAAAGACGAAGAGTTGGAAGAGGAGGAAGAGGATGAGGGCAAAGAAGAGAAGGAAGGAGAGCCATCTCTGATGAGACTGGGGCAACACTTGTTGATCATGTGCCCCCAAAAATTCTTGGACTGCCCCCCGGGACTGTAATCATACAGATTTATTTTCACAGGCTTCTTTGTTCATATTTACCAAGAGTGCCAATAATTCTGATCAAGGCTTTACATCTTGGATGGGCAGGGGCGCAAGATAATGTTTTAGGTTGTTGTTTTTTTTTGTGTGTGTGTGTGTGTGTGTGTCTGTTTTATGAGGACACATTTTTATAATCGCATGGGTATTACACTGGTATTACAACATAAATGTGGTTAATGAGGACATTTCCTGTGTCCTCATAATAAAAATAGCTTTAAAAACACACTAAACAATATTTTATTAAATTTAAAATGCAGAATGTTTTCTGTGATGGGTAGGTTTAGGGGGATATAATGTGCAGTTTGTACAGTATAAAAACCATTACGTCTACGGAATGTCCTCATAATAATAGGTGCACCAATGTGCATGTGTGTTGAATAATAAACAATATTGAAAAACATGTCAAACATGAAGCACAACAAGAATATTGGTGAGAATACTCGTTTAACCAGCATACACACCGGGACGTTTGACTGCACATCACATTGACATTATTGATACTTCTGAAAATCATAATGCTACAGGACATAAATTAAGTCTTTTTAAATAAAAGACTTATTGAGCTGTTTTTACGGTCATATACAATAAAAGAGCCTGCACAGTGATGGTGTCATGTATGGTTGCCACAGTGATGAGCAACTGAGGTGTAGCTGGTGCACTGGAGGATTGAGGTGGAGGGCAGAGCAATAGAGGACCAAGACAGAGCTGAAGGGAAGGAGAAGCCCAACAGAGTCCCTAAGGGGTGGAGGGACAAGGCACAGCTATTGTCTCGGAAGTCCATGTCGCAGGCAGTGCGATGACCAACCAAGGCGTAGCCGGCGGGACGCCGATCCCAGGTAGAGCAGAAGGGGCGAGGAGCCAGGGCGGAGCCAATTGGTCGACAAGCCGAGATGGAATGACGGGCAGAGCTAGAGAATTGACACTCCTGGGCTCCTGAGCTGGCTGAACTCGAGGACCATAGTGCATCCTGACGGGGAGGGAAAGCCAACGTGGGAGGAGCTGACAGGCTGAAAGAAGTGCAGACAGGGCAGGAGGACTGGGTAGTGTAAACATGAATTTCACAATTAAGTCTTCAGAAATACACAGGACAGACAACTATCTCTTGAATGACCCTTTTGGCTGACGGGAACAGGCAAAACATTTTTACTAGGCAGACTTAAAACATTCACTGATATCAATACCACAGGGCTTGGTGATGGGACAGGAAAGACACACTCACTTTCAAAGTCCATTAAATCCTCCTCTGCCACAGTAGAGGAAGTAGTGCTCCAGTTCATCCCCTCTTCCTCCACCAATAGGTCCATAAGCATGGGTGAATATGTTAATGTAGCTGGCTCGGGCTCTGGGGCACTCTCTAGCACTGGCTTTGGCTCACCTACCATAGCAGGCTCTGGCTCAGCATCTACGGGAGGCACTGGTATCACTGATTTTGTGCTGTTGGTAGTGGCAGGAGTGATGATTTCCTCCCTGCTCTCACAGATTGTAAGTGGGGAATCATTGTGGAAAAAGACCCATTCCACAGTCTTTATAGCTCCCTGGGAGGCTCGTCTCAGGCAGGCAGGCATGCACTGGTCTTTTCGTTGAGGCCTGCCTGGAAAAACACATGCAGGCTAACGTCGTAGTAATGAACTAGATGTTGTAGCTCCAAGAACGTCTGCGCGTGTGCCTCCAGGGTTTGGTTCCCCTGTGAGAGGAGGATTTTGACTGCTGCTAAATCCATAGTCGTCTGATCTTCTGTCACGTATGGTTGAGGCAAAGATATCAATATAAACAGGATTTAAGTGCAGAAGTCTGGTGTTTAATAAGAGAAAAAAAAAAGATCAAAATACTGAGAGAACTTTGACTAGAGACATGGGAACGGAACAACCAAACTTCATAAGATGAGAACGGACAAAGAACTGAACAAAACAAATAAATAACAGTGTAAACTAATCATGCAAAACATTAGGTGAAACAAAAAGTACACCCAGAAATGCTCTTATAATTTACTAATCTTTTTGCATCCGACCAACTGTTACCAGCACGTGCATGAGTAAAGAAGCTTCAAGCTTTCATGACATTCTCGCACGAGTTTCATCTGAAACTCACACGAGAACTGGCGCCTCTGTCTTCTAGTCTTGTTTGTTTCTCATTGCTATTATCACATATTATGTTACTGTAAAAAAATAAATTTAATAAAAATGGACAGCATCTGACAACCACATCACCAGAGTTTCTTGGCGCATTTACGTCACGCTTCAAGTTACGTCCAGTGTGAACTCAACCCTTTCATTCACACAGATGACTGCTGGTCAGAAATGACAGTCTACAGTTATAAAAATAAATTTTAAAAAAAAAAACACTTATCTTTTCACTTCAGAAGACATTGATTCATCCATTGGGATCGTATGGATTACTGTAGTTATTGCTGTATGTGCTGTTAGATGCTTCAACTTTTAGGAACCCAAATGAGTTTTCATTAGCAGAGATTATTTTTCTGTGTTCATCTGAAGAAAGTCAGTCGTATACATCTCGGATGGCATGAGGGTAAAAGACAAGTAAACGGTGAGGACATTTCTGCTTGTACTGTATTTTCTTTAAATACAGAATAGCTAGAGAAATAGGATTCCTTCTTAAGATTCATCTGTGACAAGAACGAAAAGAAGAGGAACAAGAGGAGGATGAAGCCAAGAAAGAAACGAATAAGAAGTGTTGTAAATCTAAGCTTTTTAAAAAAGTTGTTTTTTCAAATAAAGATTTCCGAGTGATATCAGATTGTGTATGTGTTTTTAATTGTACTTACCCTGTAACTACATTAATCAAGATGGGAACAAACACCACTTTAATTTACAGCCAGCAGATTCACACTCACCCTGTAACTACACGAAACAAGAGGGGAACAAACACCACTTTAATTTACAGCCCGCAGATTCACACTCACCCTGTAACTACATGAAACAAGAGGGGAACAAACACCACTTTAATTTACAGCCCGCAGATTCACACTTACCCTGTAACTACACGAAACAAGAGTGGAACAAACACCACTTTAATTTACAGCCCGTAGATTCACACTTACCCTGTGACTACATGAAACAAGAGGGTAACAAACACCGCTTTAATTTACAGCCCGCAGATTCACACTTACCCTGTAACTACACGAAACAAGAGGGGAACAAACACCACTTTAATTTACAGCCTGTAGATTCACACTTACCCTGTAACTACACGAAACAAGAGGGGAACAAACACCACTTTAATTTACAGCCTGTAGATTCACACTTACCCTACAGCGAAACAAGAGGGGAACAAACACCACTTTAAATTTACAGCCAGCAGATTCACACTTACCCTGTAACTACACGAAACAAGAGGGGAACAAACACCACTTTAATTTACAGCCTGTAACTACATGGATAATTACTCCTTAATTAAAAAAAATACTTACAGTATAAATGATTTGTTAATTTTGCTGATAGTTACCCCTTTATTCCCCAATATTACATATTGTTCCCTTATACCTACATGTACGTACATTATAGTTACACTATATTTACCGAAAGTTGCACTGTAAATTCACACGAGTACTTACGCAGTACTTTCCGGGCTATAATATAAAGCGTTACCCAAATTCTTTCTACAGACTGCAACGGTCACAATATGACGTCACACTCTGTGTGTATTTAAAAAATTTAAATTCAACATAACATTTTTTAATAGCCCACATAAATTACTAAATGCTAAACATGAATAAATTCATGCACAGCACCCCTACTTCCCACTTCTCGGCCTGAGGGTGGGTAAATCAGGTCAAATTTGAATTTGTGGGTGAAATATCCCTTTAAGGTGCACATACTTTTCTATATAGTATATCAACTAAAAAAATGAAAGTATTCTCACCCATTTGAGAGCAAGTTTCCTCAATCAGTTTAAATTCTTTAATGGGCCCTTTAGTCTTTATCTTGCTTACATTTTCCCATAATTCCTCTGGTATGAGTCTCTCTTTCACTCTTCTCTTCAGGTGTCACATCTATAAAAGACAGTTACAGTCTGTCATCATCTCTCAGTTCTGTCATTCCAACTCTTTCCTCATCCTCTCTTGCGTTTTTTTCTTTCATTCTGAATGAAATGTAGATGCTGTTTTCATATGAAAATTCAAAAGGGGGGCCTCCGTATTTTTTGAAAGATTCATGATTTCCCAAATTAGTCTGCTTAATAATTCAGCATTTGTATAAGCTGAGTCTAGAAGGCAGAGAACGAGAGTCTGTCTGTCGTACTGGTTCGAGCTGCTGAAATAGAGGCCAGGATGCTTCAGTGCGCTGACAGGCCATTTTTGCAGGTCAAAAAGGCTTCAGCATAATGAACTAACCAAGGGACTGGACGTCTAAAGGGTTGACCTGACTTATTCAAGTGTGGACACAAATGTGCACGCATATTAACATGCACAGCTCTTGCTCTCTCTTTCTATGCCCTTCCATAATCCTCACCCAATAACTCTTTTCCAATGATTATCCTTTGAGGACATCCACTAACAGTCACTGTGTAGCTAATTATCATAGGCCAAAGAAGGTGGTAAAACTTTCTGGACCATTTATGTTATTTAACTTTCAGTGGGAAGAGATTGTTTTTTTTTTTTTTTTGTACTTGCAGAGAATATAAATATTAATGAAATAAAAATAAATAAAAGGCAACGCACTTAAGTACCATTTTAAAGAGTTCACTTTTTAATAACAATAAAAGTTTTACTTTAAAGTTAATTTTAAATCATTGGTTTAATTCAATTTATTTCAATGTGACTAACATACTAAAGCATGTGTAAAGTAAGTGATTGTAATTAACTGTATAGTGTTAGTCAATTTAAAGTTCATATATTTTAAATGTGCTAAATTGCAACTGCATCATTAAAAATGGGTTCCACTTTATTTGAATGTGCTCTTGTAACAGTTTTTTTATTTTATTTTTTTATGGATTTTCACACAAAATCTATTTTTATTTTTTACATTATGTAAAATTCATAAAAAAATTATAATGTATTTTTAATGTATAATTCACTTTATAAAATACCCAAATTTCTAACTTTCATTCGTGGGGATAACATGGATAATTTGATATGGTTTAGTGTAAGATTTTTGCCCATCTTTTGGAAATTTTTTAAAATAAAAATAAAAACATGACTTTTACCAGTAAATGGCTATTGTATTAATCTGCCATATTATTATATATATGGCAATTAAAATTAGTCAAAGTTTAGCATTTTTTTGTACTGAAACCAATTTTTTTCAATGAGGTTACATTATGATTAGACTCAAACCTGAACAAGAGAAAAGTTATTTAGAGTTTATCATTTTTCAAACATCTGATTTTCTTATAATTCTACAAATTTATTCTACACTTCAGTTACTAACTGTAACAGAACAAAAAATAACAGAAATGAACAGTTATATTACATATTGAGTAAAAATACACATGAACATCAAAATGCAATGAACTGAACAGCAATAACAAATGTATTCCTGTGTGTGTGTGTGTGTGTGTGTGTAAGTATGATTATTTTGCATCGTGGATGTTTTATGCATTGTTGAAAGTGTGCCACTTAAATTCTGCATGCGTGTTCTGTGTTTGAGGATGAAGTTTGTCCATTTTCTAAGCAGGGTCTCCAGAGACCCTGAAGACCCTGAGGGTGACTCTTTTTTGTCACACGAACATAAAAACAGATATCAATCCAATTTATTATTATTTTTTTATTTGTAGATCTAGAGTGTGTTGACAACGGTACAAAGTATCATGCCGTTTGGACAAAGGAAAAAAAAAGTTTTTATTTGAGCAAATGTCCTTGGGGGTCAGAAAAGACCCTGAAGACCTTAGGAGGGTTAAGCGTTATACAACATTATGTTCAGTGTATTCTTTTTAAAGTATATTATTTCCATAATGGTTTTTAAAAGTTTGCTAAAGTAAAGTTATTTTTAACAAGGGATTGTTTCGTTTTATTCAGATTCACATATTGCTATGTTTCACTGTTGTTTTCTTTTCTTTTTCTCAATGTCATACTATGAGAGCCACAGTTTTATATACAGTGTCAAGTAAAAAGTAGTTTAGTTCAAAAATCCTGCAATTGCACAATTATTTATAAGAATTTTTCCATGGTTTTATAGTCATACAGTATTAAAATCACATAAATCACACTTAAATGGCACATTAAACAAAAATAGATTTAATGTAATTGGTTGCTTTTATATGTTGGTAAAACTGATTATTACCCGAATAAAGTGTAAAGTGAACCAGACTTTATATTAAGTTATATTGTGCTACCTCCACTGGCAGAAACGCAGTAATAGATCATTAGGTCCTCTATTAACTCTCAGTGACCTGTCATGACTTGCCCAACTTCCCTTTCTATCTATCTACACTTAAACCCTGAAAAACAACACTTATCACCACACTGAGCCCTAAATGCTTGTCTCAACACTTGTTCAACACAAGTATGTCTTCAGGCTTTGCTAAAGTGTTAACATATCAGTCTTCCCTATAGTGAGCAGACAGTTGCTCTGAGACAACTCTTTGGGAAATGGATAGCCACAGAGCTCCAGGTCAGTGCTGTATAAAGAGATAGGACGTTGTTTTTCCGTTCAAGACCAGCAGAAACTGGCTCTTTCAGGGTCAAAAAGATGGAGTAACGTATTCTGTAAAGCCAGTTTAAAGGACAGAGTTTTTTTGTAGGAAAACGGCTAAGCATTGGCAAAGAGCCATTCAGATCCATCAATGGACTTTGTGTCTGTACATTATTTCCCATATTCCTCAGAGTTATCGTTGTTGATTACTGCTGATTGAACATGATCAATACAGCCATTTTGAAGAATGAATCAATGGACAATGAAGAGCACTGATGTGAATCTGTGTGAGAGAGGAAGTTCAGGCATCTACTTCACTTTAAAGTACAAACACTTCTAAACATCACTTACGAGATGTATATAGTTTTGTAGTCAAGACCAGCTCATATGAGTCAGAGTCCAGGCTGAGACCTGAGTAGGATGAGTCTGATTCAAAACTGAGACCAGAAGAGGGTCGAGTCAGAGTTAAGATCAAGTCCAAATCCTGCCGAGTCCATGACTAGACCATGGAAATATGGTCTTGGACTTGGACCCAGGACCAATCTTGAGTACTGCTATACTAGTCTTCTAGCTTGTTTTGCTTCAGGGTGAAGATTTTACATTCAACATTATGTGGTATAATATAATATTATACAATAGTTGTATGATTGAACATACAGATGAGGTCAACAACAAAAAATTTTTTTTTTTCCCAAATTTGATTAATTGCATTAATTAGTTTATTTTGAAAGTCGAAACTTTGAAAGTCCACTCATTCTATGAACTATAAGTAACTACATGTCAACTAACTCTCATTAGAGTATTAGCAGACTGTTAGGTTAGGGTTATGGTAAGTAGAATAAGTTGACTTGACTTGTTTACCTTTTAGAACACATTTTGCTTATGGATCGCTTAAAATGTTATCTAGGTAGTCAGCTCACTATATTTTAGAACAGAGCAAATGTATTGACAAAGTCTCTGTATTTAACATGTGCCCCAATTCATTTATTATGTGTGTTATTGTGAGAGAAGGTATTTGAGCCGACAAATTTAGAAGAACCGATAAAAGAACATAAATTCTTCATCTGTCCTAGAATCCTGACATGAAACAGTCAAAACAGAAAACATGCTTTTCTTTTGAGCATTCACTGAAAAATAAATTCTTTCATTTATTAAAACTAAAAAAAAATGTAAGACTGTCAAAACAGACCTTGGCGACAGAAACTGCATCAATAAAAGGCTTGACTTCAAAGCTTTGCTTAATTTTTCTTCAATTATCTTTTTACGACATGCTTGCAGAGAAAGGGTCGTGTGCATCAACAAAACTGCAGCATTCGCAAATGAAGATAGATATACTGTATGCATCTCTTTTTGCTTTCACCAGCCACACTAAACAAAACTGTGACATTTCATCCATCCAAACCACCATCCCTCATCATGCTCTGTGTGTGTGTGTGTGTGTGTGTGTGTGTGACAAACCCTGTCACACATTAAGATTTCAGTATATAATCTGGTTTCGATACATTAACATTTCATCAAACAACTTGGAAGAGAAATCATAGAAAATCTTTCATGAAAAATGTATTACCATTGGCAGGTGTATTCCTCAGTCTGTCTATAAGTTAAAACCACAAATGGGGGTCAAGGCTTTGTTATCGCTTTTAAATGTTTCAGACACCTGAAGTGGTCTGGAATGAAGTCATTAAAATGGATAAACTCACACAAATAGATGAGACATTACCATGGCAAGATTGTATAAATTTAAAGATTTCTGCTGTTATGAGAATGGTCTTGATTGCCTTCTCAGATTCCTCATGCATGTCAAAGCAGCACAATTTCACAGAAATTTCCATTTCATATAACAACTAACACTTACAATACACTTACTATTATATTCTTGGCAGATGCCATTTACCCAAATTGACTTAGAAAGTGCACATTACCACAAAAAGTAGCTAACAGTGCATGTCAAGTCACCCTTATTTATATAATGCTTTTTACACTACAGATTGTTTCAAAGCCACTTTACAGTGGCGACAGGAACATTTCGGCTGTACAGCAGATCTAGAAGAAAATAGTGCCATAGCCCAGCTTAAGTAAGTTCAGTGATGATTCATTTCCAACCCAGTCTCACAGCAATTTGTACATATTTTGTATTTTACAAGGTGGCTAATTCAACGAATTTGTATGAATGACCTCCCCCTAAACCTATGAATGATACCCCACCCCTAAACCTACCCTTCACTGGGGTTTAGACAAATTCATACAAATTAACCATCTCATAAAATACATACATTAATCGTGAGATAGCATTGTAATTTCTGTAAAAAAATAAATAGTTTGTTTATCTATAGAGCCGCTCTGGAGAAAAGCTAAGTTCAGTTCTCATTTAATGGTGTCAGTGCAGGTCCGGGTTTCACAGACAGGGCTTATATTAAGCCAATATTAGGCCTTAGTTCAATTAAGACATTTAAGTAGCTTGTATAAACGTGCCTTAGAAAAGAACATTACTGAACAATGGCACTGACATATTTTAAGATATATCAGTGCAAATTGCTTTCAGTTAAAACAGCTGAAACATGCATTTTAGTCTGGGATTAGCTTAAGAAACCGGCCATATGTGTCCCCAATTAAACAAGCCAAAAGCCAAAGGAGACAGTGGCAAGGAACCAAATCTCCATCAGGTGACAGAAGAGAGGAAAAAACCTTGGGAGAAACCAGGCTCAGTCGGGGTGCCAGTTCTCCTCTGGCCAACGAACAAACAGTGCATGATTAGGGTTCAGGCAGCATTACAGGTCAGAAGTCAAATTGAATCAGAACATTCAGAATATTTATTCAGTTCCATCTGGTTGAAGATTGGAGTCATCACGTCGGTATGGAGATGGGTTTGTTGAGGATCAGTGCCAACTGGCTGTCGTGTCGATGAGCCCTTCACAGGGGAGAGTCTAGTTGACACAATCTCTGCAGACACTTCAGGGATCCGTTGTGGTCATGTCCAGGCGCAGGTCCACCATCTGATCTGGATACGGCCTGTCTACAGTAAACCTTGGGATAAACAGAGACTAACATTATGCCATTCTTCTTGTGATATAACGAGTACATCAGGTGTTATGGGAAGTGTTCCCGGTTCCGGCTGACCTAGTTAATGCAGCCTAACAATCATTTACTGATTTGAATAAAAGAGATTGATAATGTTTTTTGTGTATGCCATAGTAAAGAGATGCGTTTTTAGTCTAGATTTAAACTGACAGAGTGTGTCTGCTTCCCGAACAATGCTAGGAAGACTGTTCCAGAGTTTAGGTGCTAAATAGGAAAAGGATCGACCACCTGCAGTTGATTTTGATATTCTAGGTATTATATCGGCGAGTACAGCAGATCTAGAAGAAAATAGTGCCATAGCCTAGCTTAAGTAAGTTCAGCGATGATTCATTTCCAACCCAGTCTCACAGCAATTTGTACATATTTTGTATTTTACAAGGTATAGCTAATTCAACGAATTTGTATGAATGACCTCCCCCTAAACCTATGAATGATACCCCACCCCTAAACCCTGGGGTTTAGACAAATTCATACAAATTAACCATCTCATAAAATACATACATTAATCGTGAGATAGCATTGTAATTTCTGTTGTAAAAAAATAACAAAAATAAATAGTTCGTTCGACCTAGTTAATGCAGCCTAACAATCATTTACTGACTTGAATAAAAGAGATTGATAATGTTTTTTGTGTATGCCATAGTAAAGAGATGCGTTTTTAGTCTAGATTTAAACTGACAGAGTGTGTCTGCTTCCCGAACAATGCTAGGAAGACTGTTCCAGAGTTTAGGCGCTAAATAGGAAAAGGATCGACCACCTGCAGTTGATTTTGATATTCTAGGTATTATATTTTTATTTTATTTTTATTATTATTATTTTGATATAATAAACCATAATTCATAGAATAAACCATTAGGTGAACAATGAACTCCAAGAAGAGGATCACTTTTGGATACATTTTAAAGCCAGTAGTGAAAATCATATGCAGAAGTACGAACATGGAAATATTACCATAGTTTACTCCTGTACAATCTTTAGAAATGCACTACCATTCAAAAGTTTGGGTCAGTAAGCTTTAAATAAGTGTCTTATGCTAACCAGGATGTTTATTTTGATGGAAAAAATAATAAAATAAAAATACAGTAAAAAAATGGCAATATCGTGAAATGCCTGTTTTACATTTTAATATTTTCAAAAATCTATAATTTTGTCTTACCGTCGCTGCCAATGAAAAGATAAAGTGGAAGTTTTTTTATTTACTTATTTTTTTTTTTTTTTACTTTTGAACCTTCTGCTTGATCATTACATAGCTGTGCTTCCCCCCCTCCCTCCTCCCTCCCCCTCCTCTCACATATTTCTTTCTCAATCTTTGTTCTCACAAAGTAAAATGACTTCAACTAAAATCAATATTTCATGCCCATTTACTACCTTATTTGGTAAGCAGCCATGTAATATGCGGGATAATGTACAGTCAGCAAAATAAACACCTACATAAACCCCTTGAATATAGTGCTGATACAGCTCTAGAGCTCCAAGTCACAATGCTCAGGTCACTGAACAAGTCTAAACATGAGTTGAGTCAACACATCCAGAGTTTTCTCTGTTATGGAACATCTTGGGCAAAGGTTAAACCACCTCTCTGCTATTTACACCAACACAGCCACCCACTAGCCAAACTGAATAGGAGTTTGAGGCCATCCTGTCCTTATGTCACATGGAGCAAAGCACAAAAGAGCACTAATAATTTGAGTGATTGAGCAAGGAGAGAGGTTGTGTGCTGAAAGAATAGGGATAAAATATCAAGAGCCTTTTCCAAAGTCTAGAGGCGGAAGGGAGACACTGCAATTGCACCAGCAGAAACGATCACTTGGTTATAATGATCCAAAGCCTGAATTAATCATGCACTGAAATATCCCACTGAAGTATAACCACCGCTTCAGCTCAACAAGGTCTATTACACAGCCCTGCAGCAAAAAAAAAGAAAAAAGAAAAAAACATTTGATAATGCTGAGTTAAAAATGTAATCTCAATTTTCAACTTAGATATCGGTTTTAATGCACTTATCAAAATTACAAAAGCAATCATTTCAAACATTATGACATTGTTCATATGTTCAATTCACTCTTTAAAATAAAGGTTCTTTAGTGGCATAGGCGGTTCCAGGAAGAACCTTTAACATCCATGGAAACTTAATAAAAAAAGTTATTTTACAGTAAGAACTGTTTACTGAAAGGTTCTTTCCAAAATGGCTCTTCTGTGGCATTGCTGCAAAAAAAAAAACCCTTTTGAAACCTTACTATAAGACATTTACATAAGTTGTTTTTATTTTTTTTATATAGATTTGATGTAGGTTTTTTTGTGCACAAGCTTTATTAACTAAATTACAAACACAACCAATTTAACAGAAATGCATACATGGGTAAGATGTAAAGTGACAGAATGAAACTGGAAAACGGGAATGAAGCTATGGAAAAGAGTCATTAACCATGAAAAGAACCAGTCAGTGAGTCATTAACCATGAAAAGAACCAGGTCAGTGAGTCAATCGTACTTAGGCTTTCAGAGGGAAAGTTTCACAATCCTTTGTCTTCTAGAAGGGTATTTGAATATGTAATTTGATATGGTGCTAAGGAGAAGAACCTTCAAGATTCTTATAATACTAATGTGGCACAGAGTTAGCAAAATGTAATGTAGATTAACAAATGGGGAACGACATTTGGAGTTCATAGAGACCAAACATGCCATAAACATGATTTTCGTTAATCATAGTATGCAATTCTGAAACATAAATCCAACAGAGACTGAATACATAGACCAAACCCTATAAAAGAAAAATCATGAGATTGATATATGTTTGTATATAGGCTATATGGGTTTAAGATGGTTTATTTGTCCTTTTCAAAACGAATTAAGTGAGTCACAACTCTCTGCAAATTCCTTCTGGTCATAAACCTTATCAGTCTCCATGTGTCCTGTAACCAGAGGCCCGGTGTTAGCTGCACTAGGGATGTTAGTTGCAGTTTTGGGGGATGGTTCACAACCCTTTGTGATGCTGGATTATTCATTAAATATAATGAATAAATACTTGTGTCTGATTTGTCTCAGTCATTACATATGATTATTTTTGAAAGTGGATGTTTCTAATAAGATTTGATAAAATCTTGTCCAGATTTGGCCTTTTCAATATCGGTCTCACCATGGCATGTTTACATTGAGCTGGAGCAGAACCAGAGAGACAGCTTTTCTTAACAATTGTTAAGATCCATGACCCAACACTATCAAATATTGGTTTTAAAAAGTGGGTAGAAACAATATCAGTGGTTGGCTTCAACATGACCACTATATAAATTAAACAAGGCATATCAAATGTCTTGAAAGAATTTGTAAAGCTTGGGTTAAATTAAATGCTCAACAATAGAATGTAAGACAGACTCCCAGCAAGCAATTTTCCATCTAATAGCAGTCCAAACACAGCCCTGACATCTAGGCCGAAAAAAAGCCAAAATTTAATAGATGTCTAACCATAGCACAAGAATAGACATCTAGGACATGAACATGTCAAAGAAATCAAACCAAACAACAGTTAAGTTATTTTGTACAAGTTATTTTGGCAAAAACGACATGTAAACAAATTCAAGGTTATTTTGGCTAGAAGTGGTTTGGTTACTAATAGCTGGACTATATCGTGTCTATAGTTAACCAAGTGACATTATGGCTGGGCTGTCTTACTGCTACTATTTTATCCATAAATAATCTCAGAAACTATTCACACAGAGTAGCAGATTCAGTAAGATAGGTACTGACTGTAGGATTAAAAATGAATGGTTCAAATGTGTTTTTCTGGTGTTTAAATCTCAAGGGGGCAATAGTATATAAGACGTTAGTGCACAAGGAATTAAACATGTTAAGCAGTTCATCAATATTAAACATAGTTATGTATTCAATAGAAAGCATCTGACAAGCCTTGCCAAACTCTGCAGAAAAAGCCTCAGCAGACGTCAGGCAGGATAAGCCTACACATGACTATTTTACAGGTCTAATGATCTAGTCAGATCAACTGTAAAAACAACAGGTCTATGGTCTGAGAATTGGTCATCTAAAATAGATAAGCCATGAGATAAAACCAAGTCCAGCTTATGGCCATGTGTGGAACAAAAAGTATCCTCAATGTATCTTTACTTATCTTTTGTTTCTATTTCTAGATGATTATATATTATACATATATTGTATATTATACATATATTCCAATCAGTCATAAAATTATGAAAAATAATATTGTGTTGGTCCCCCTTTTGCTTCCAAAACAGCCCTGACCCGTCGAGGCATGGACACTTGATCCCGGAAGGTGTGCTGTGGTATCTGATCAAACCACACGGGCCAGCCTTCACTCCCCACGTGCATCAATGAGCCTTGGCCACCCATGACCCTGTCGCCGGTTCACCACTGTTCCTTCCTTGGACGCTTTTGATAGATACTGACCACTGCAGACCGGGAACACCCCACAAGAGCTGCAGTTTTGGAGATGCTCTGACCCAGCCGTCTAGCCATCACAATTGGCCCTTGTCAAACCCGCTCAAATCCATACATATATACATATATAAAAAGACACAATTGTATGATGACAATGCCAGACCACATACTGCATCAATTACATCATGGCTGCGTAGAAGAAGGATCCGGGTACTGAAATGGCCAGCCTGCAGTCCAGCTCTTTCACCCATAGAAAACATTTGGCGCATCATAAAGAGGAAGATGCGACAAAGAAGACCTGAGACAGTTGAGCAACTAGAAGCCTGTATTAGACAAGATTGGGACAACATTCCTATTCCTAAACTTGAGCAACTTGTCTCCTCAGTCCCCAGACGTTTGCAGACTGTTATAAAAGAAGAGGGGATGCCACACAGTGGGAAACATGGCCTTGTCCCAACTTTTTTGAGATGTGTTGATGCCATGAAATTTTAAATCAATTTATTTTTCCCTTAAAATTATACATTTTCTCAGTTTAAACATTTGATATGTCATCTATGTTGTATTCTGAATAAAATATTGAAATTTGAAACTTCCACATCATTGCATTCTGTTTTTATTCACAAGTTGTACAGTGTCCCAACTTTTTTTGGAATCGGGTTTGTAGTTTAACACTTTTTATTTGTGTTTGTGCAATGGGTTGTGGGCAATATTAGCCATTATAGTGCCAGATTTACTAAACAGGGCAAATTAGCATGAGAGCGCAATTCCATAAAAGCACCAATGGGAGTGGACAGTTCTGTGTATGATCTACTGATGATGTGCAAATGAATGAACACAGACACTTCAAAAATCTACCAGAAATAGTAGACCATCTGGGGACTTTCAAGTACTATGCTTTGGGACACACATATTATAATCTCACATACTATTTAGGATGGATAGTATGGACATTGGGACGCAGGGACTGTTGTCTCCAATAGTAACACTCTTCTTCTACTTCACTTTCCTTGTTTTTTTCACTATAGCCACCTAGTGATAAGGCATACAGATCGTATTGCATAGATCAATAAGACAATGGAATGACTATATAAGTCATCCTGTTAATTTTCCCTCAAGTTTTATTATAATAATGAAACTCTACAGTAAATGTACATTTTATTGAAGGGGAATTGCTTTAATCATTGTGTTCGTGTCACCAATGGTTACCTCCAAAGAAAAAATATGCAGCCATCATCACTTTGCATCAAAATGGCCTCACATGCAAGGAAATTGCTGCAAAGAATAATTTGACTAGATAATTTGACCAGAAAGAACAATTCATTGGATCATCAAGAACTTCAAGAAGAGCGGTTCAACTGCAGTGAAGGCTTCAGGACATCCCAGAGTGTCCAGAAAGCACCAGGAACTCAATATTGGCAGTAGGTGGGTGAAAGTACATCTACACACAGGCTTTTGGACAACGCCCTGGTGTCAAGAGGGCAGCAAAGAAGCCACTTCTCTCCAAGAAAAACATCAAGGACAGACTCAAATGCTGCACAAAGTATACGGCTTGGACAGCAGAGGACTTGTATTCTGGGATGAAGCCATCTTCCTCCTGTTTGGGACATCTGGACAAATCGATTGTCTGGAGGTGAATAAAAAGGTGAACATAAAAAGGTGAACTACAATGAGTTCTGTGTCGTGCCAAAAGAGAAGCATCCTGAGACCATCCATGTGTGGGATTGCTTTTCATCCAAGGGCTCCCCTCACAATTCTGCCCCAAAACACTGCCATGATTAAAGAATAATATAGAATAACAGAAAATTCTCCCAACGACCCAGGAGCAATTTGGTGATGATCCACCATGTCACAAGGCAATAGTGGTAATGAAGTGACTTGGAGATCATATCACTAAAATTTTAGATCTGTGGCCAGGCAACTCCCCAGATCCTAATCTCTTAGAAAACCTGTGGTCAATCCTTAAAAGTTGAGTGGATAAGCAGAAGCTTACAGATCAACTCTGAGCACTAATAAGGAAAGAATGGATTGCCATCAGAGTGAATTGCAGAGGTTATGAAGCAGGGTCAACACTTAATATTGACTCTTTGTATATATTACATGTTTTTGCCAATATTAGCATTTTCTTCTGTCACTGGTTATAGATATAGAATATGATATATAAAAGATAAGAATAATGTCTTTGTTTTTCTGGTGATTGAAGGATAATACAAGATTCTTTGCCAAACAAATGGTCAAAAGCAAAAAACACATTTTGGAATCAGCACTCCAAAATTAGTACAAAACAACATTATTTATTTATTTTTATTTATTTATTTATTTTTTTAGAAAGATGCAGTTTGATATTATATGTGACTTCATAAAAGACCATAGTGTTTCTACCAACATTTAGAGAACATTTTGGTGTATATGATCATGATTTACTGTACCAGAAAAGCAGAAATGTGATTCTATAAATGTAATTTTATTTTTTGGAGCTCACAAACACAGAAAACCCAAAGCTGCGGACTTCTTGAATGAAGATATAGCATCGCCAGAGGCTGAATCAGGTCAGGAAGCAACTATAGGTTCCATGAGACCCGAGACTAAGCGTGTTTATTGCTTACTTGGATGGAAACAAAAACTGAACCCTGAAGGCTCTACAGCACCCAAAGCTTAAGTGCAAAATTGCTATCGAAACTGAATTTGGTACCATGGGATACACTAAACTGTTGTTGTGTTACTCCGGGATCAGCGCAGGATCAGTGATCCTGTAGTTCCACAGATGCAGAAGTGTCCTCGGATGCATGATGGGAGTGGAGATTCGGCTGTCGAAAAGGCTGCAGCTGAATTGATGAGCAGAGCCGGGGAAGAGCACCTGCTGTTGCTGTCCGTGGTGCTGAATGAATGGCAGTAGGATTTAATGGGCGCCTTTCATTTCTCTCAGCTCTCATGGTTCACAGCCACAAGCAAAAGCATCGGCTGTGTTACCTGAAATGAACATTCTGTAGAAGACATTCAAAAGAATTATTCCCGAGCACTGTTGTTAAATCATTTAAAATTATAATACAATTGCTTTCATAATTTGTTTTGTGCTACCTTTTAAATGTCTTATATATAGATTGAGATAAGAGATGAAAATTAATAATTACATTTTAAAACTATAACGATCGACAAAAATAGGTTTTACTGTATCGTTTAAAAGGATTTAAAACGTAAATAGAAAAGTATTTAAAAAATAATAAAACAGAAAATTTATAATGTTGTCAATTACTGTATGAATTTAAAACATTATTGTATACAATGTACACAAACCTATTATTAAATGAATATAATGAAAATGACTTCCAATGAATAAGTCTCAATCTCATCAAGGCCACCTCCAAAAATAGTAAAAACAGTAATATTGTGAAATATTATTGCAATTTAAAATAGCTGTTTATATTTTAATAGATTTTAAATTATAATTTATTACTGTGAAGTCAAAGCTGAATTTTCAGCATCATTACTCCAGTCTTCAGTGTCACATTATCTTTCAGAAATCATTCTAATATGACGCTCAAGAAACATGTCTTATTGCTGAAAATGGTTTAATTTTAGGAAACTGTGATACTTTTTTTACAAAATTATTTTATGAATAGACTGTGAAAAAAATGCATTCATTTGTTACTATAAAAAAAGAAATATATATATATATATATATATATATATATATATATATATATATATATATATATATATATATGTGTGTGTGTATGTATGTATGTATGTATATGTATATACACACACACACGCATGCACTTTTGACCAGTTCAATGTGTCCTTGATGAATAAAAAAAGTAAAATAAAATAAAAGAGCAAGAGAGAACTTGAAGAGTTTAGGATTAAAAATAAATCAAGGTGGATGTGTAAAAATAAAAAAAAAAAGAGGAATAATAAACAAAAGCCCATTCAGCCTTTATTTTTGTTGTCACAGCATCTCATTAATTTGAGCTTCAGTGTTTTGAGATCAGAACAACTTTAATGTACGATGTGTGACTCTGTAAAGTAAGATACTTGGTTATGGGAATATTATGCTGGCATTTACATACTGTACATTCTCTTGTATCTTTAATTGGAGTCCTTGAGAAGACAAAGGAAAGGAAGATTTAAAAAAAAAAAAAAAAAAAAAACCATTTCGTGTGACCAGTCGGTTGTGTAACAGCAGAGCCGATGATGTGCAGGCCTATAAATACAGACTGGCAGCAGCAGTGCATCGTGGGCCAGTGTTTCCCCTCAGCCCACTCGGCTTTGTTTATTCCCAACCGCTTGGCTTGTTATGCCTCTGCACTGCTTTGACATTGGCAGAGAAATCAGGAAACAATGCACAGAACCGACTCCCTCACGGACTCTGACCGATGCCTCTGACGACTCCCTCATATGGGAAAACAAACGATCAATTTGAAATACATCGGCTGTTTCATTGGCACAGTTACAATGCTTTTCAGTATAGTAAACCACTGAATAACAAATGTTTTCTCCCTGCAAGATGATGCAATGATTAATATAGCTGCCCTGTCCTGTAAATAATTTCATCTGGTAGCCTAGAGCTAGTGCAACCCGCAACACCTCCGCTGTCATTTGAGCTTAATATGAATTCAGCACAGCTCAGTTGTCAACCAATCCAATTCACTCCCAGCTAACTAGTTAAGGTATCGCCTGAAGTAGTTGAAGGAGAAGATGCAAATGATAAACACATATAATGTGAAGATAAGGCGAAAGAGACAGGCGGAGTTGGGGCTTATCTAAATTGTTAGATAATGCATTCGAATGAGTTGCATGTATCTAGCCTTTCCGGCAA
This sequence comes from Paracanthobrama guichenoti, assembly GCA_018749465.1. Lineage (NCBI taxonomy): Eukaryota > Metazoa > Chordata > Actinopteri > Cypriniformes > Gobionidae > Paracanthobrama > Paracanthobrama guichenoti. The sequence continues at coordinate 15,301,794 of CM031957.1, forward strand.
ATTCTGCCATGCATTTTCTAAGCTTCTAATGAAACAATATATCACCTTCTCTACCCACGTTCCTCAGCCTTGGTGCAGGCTTACTAACACTTCAGCTTTCATATTCTAGACGTGGGAGATATTCATAAAGTGTAAAAATCAACTCTTCAGCTATTTACTGCAAGCCCACCAAGCGGAGAGCAAAAAAACAGAAGCCCCAGGGAGACTGTCACTAAGATCCGGTCGTATCACAACCATGTCCGAAAATATAGCTGCTTACTAACAAACAAGAGATTTGGAGTTCATCCAAAAACAAATGAACTCATATTCTGTATCTAGCAGAATGTCCAAGCTACTGTTCTCCATACAATGAAAGTGAATGGAGACTATGACAGTCTCTGTCCATTAAGGAAGGAATTGGGTGATTCCAGTTCCTTAACTATATATGAGGAAAATATATTTGGAAAACAAATGCAAATATAATTTTGCAGTGGAAAGGAATAATTTCTATAATAAATGTAAAACATTTTCAATCCTTTACCTTTTAAAATGCAACAGACAAAACTAAAGTCAATAACTACACTGATTTAGGTTTCACAAACTGCACATAAAAGTATTTGTGATTTATAAGTGATTTATAAGTTATTATAACTCTTCATAAGAGTCATTAGCTTTGGAATTGGAGTTCACTGGTTGTGCTGTTTTTGATTTGCTGAAAATAACTGGACTGCATTTTCCAATGGCAGGGCCGTAGCTAGGAAATTCTGGACCAAAATATTGATGTGGGCCCCCAATGCCTACTCATCACATATAGCAGTAGGCCTATAAGATATGGGCATGGAGGCCCACATCTGGTGCCATGCACGTAATAAGAATTTCTTACAAAACAACTAAACAGACAAATAAATAAATGCAAATAAAGGTTATTGCTTTTACTTATTTTGCATACAAAGTTGTATATATACACACATTATATATATATACACATATACACACACACACACACACACACACACACATTATACATATTATACATTTAAAAAAAATGGCATTAAGTGATTAATAACTTTGTTTAAAGTCATCAGGCAATTATGCAAGACAAACTAATAAAACAACAACAAAAGACAAGCAATTGATAAAATGTACAAATGTACAAACCCAATTAAAAAAAAGTCAGGACACTGTACAAATTGTGAATAAAAACAGAATGCAAATTGTAATATTTTATTCAGAATACAACATAGATGACATATCAAATGTTTAAACTGAGAAAATGTATCATTTTTAAGGGAAAAATAAGTTGATTTTAAATTTCATGGCATCAACATCTCAAAAAAAAAAAATCTCTTTTATAACAGTCTGCAAACGTCTGGGGACTGAGGAGACAAGTTGCTCAAGTTTAGGAATAGGAATGTTGTCCCATTCTTGTCTAATACAGGCTTCTAGTTCCTCAACTGTCTTAGGTCTTCTTGGTCGCATCTTCCTCTTTATGATGCGCCAAATGTTTTCTATGGGTGAAAGATCTGGACTGCAGGCTGGCCATTTCAGTACCCGGATCCTTCTTCTACGCAGCCATGATGTTGTAATTGATGCAGTATGTGGTCTGGCATTGTCATGTTGGAAAATGCAAGGTCTTCCCTGAAAGAGACGACGTCTGGATGGGAGCATTTGTTGTTCTAGAACTTGGATATACCTTTCAGCATTGATGGTGCCTTTCCAGATGTGTAAGCTGCCCATGCCACACACACTCATGCAACCCCATACCATCAGAGATGCAGGCTTCTGAACTGAGTGCTGATAACAACTTGGGTTGTCCTTGTCCTCTTTAGTCTGGATGACAGAAAAAAAAAAAAAAAATGTCCTATTCTGTCCTTCAATCCGTGCAGATGTGTTTTGTCCTGCTCGCTGTGCTCTTGCGCTGTTTTGTTTTGTCAGTGTTTCGTCTCTTTTTTCTCTCTGCTGCTTTGCTGGACTCCTGAAAATACTGAAATGGAATTGATTAACTGGTCAATCAGCGCGATCGACAAGTTTTGTTGCCCGGGAGAACCCACCTTGAGATACGTGAGGGACCCATGGAACAACTGGCAAGTCCTGTGCCTGGAGGCTCTGTCCGTTCGGAAGATTTCATGATTGGATTCTGATGGCGGGGTTCCACTTCTTTGGCTTTGGATTGCCTGACCTATCGGAAGAAAATAGCTGGAAATACCCTGTCTGTGGAAATTAAGGAAACTGCACGTTTGAAGAACCAGATCAGAGAGTGATACGAATTGAGGAACTGACCAGATCAGTCGGACTGCTTGGATACGATTGATTGATTGATTATCGGGGTGATCGGTGAACACGGACTGTAACCGGAAGATGAGGCAAATAGGGAAACTGCACAGACCAGGACGCCAAAGCGATGAGGACCAGATCTGATTGATTGATTGAATGATCCGGACAAATTGTATTTCATCAAATGGATTAAAAATAATAAATCAACCTAATCAACTAGCCAACAAACCTCACTTGTCCCTATCTCTCGGTTGGGATTTCAGCCTGACAGCTGGTCTGCTATCTTCCCCTGTGCACTGCCTTATCTCCCTTCAAGGACAAACCATAGAACTGAACTCGAAAACATCTGAAGTTATGGCTAACATTCTCACACAACACAATCTCAGACTCACTCGCACCATACATACCCGACCCTATCCCATCCCCGCTCCATCCGTCTGCCTGTCTGTCTTTATCTATCTCCTCTCCCACTCCATACAAAAAATCCCATCACGTGACCACGTGTACTGTGTCATGTTTATGTTTATGTTTTGTTGATGTTTTGTTGTGTTTTGCTATGTAATGCTTGCTAAACTGCATTCTTGTATTTCTGGAGAGCGTGGGGCGGCGCCTGAATAATCGGCTGCGGCCCGGAGGCTTGCTCCAAACTTCATTTCGTTATACTGTACTTGTACATGTGTAATGACAAATAAACTTCAACCTTCAACCTTCAACCTTCAACATGGCGTCCCAGTTTTCCCAAAAAGAACTTCAAATTTTGATTGGTCTGACCACAGAACAGTTTTCCACTTTGCCACAGTCCATTTTAAATGAGCCTTGGCCCAGAGAAAACGCCTGCGCTTCTGGATCATGTTTAGATATGGCTTCTTTTTTGACCTATAGAGTTTTAGCCGGCAACGGCGAATGGCACGGTGGATTGTGTTCACCGACAATGTTTTCTGGAAGTATCCCTGAGCCCATGTTGTGATTTCCATTACAGTAGCATTCCTGTATGTGATGCAGTGCCGTCTAAGGGCCCGAAGATCACGGGCATCCAGTATGGTTTTCTGGCCTTGACCCTTACGCACAGAGATTGTTCCAGATTCTCTGAATCTTTGGATGATATTATGCACTGTAGATGATGAGAACTTCAAACTCTTTGCAATTTTTCTCTGAGAAACTCCTTTCTGATATTGCTCCTCTATTTTTGGCCACAGCATTGGGGGAATTGGTGATCCTCTGCCCATCTTGGCTTCTGAGAGACACTGCCACTCTGAGAGGCTCTTTTTATACCCAATCATGTTGCCAATTGACCTAATAAGTTGCAAATTGGTCCTCCAGCTGTTCCTTATATGTACATTTAACTTTTCCGGACTCTCATTGCTACCTGTCCCAACTTTTTTGGAATGTGTAGCTCTCATGAAATCCAAAATGAGCCAATATTTGGCATGACATTTCAAAATGTCTCACTTTCAACATTTAATATGTTATCTATATTCTATTGTGAATAAAATATAAGTTTATGAGATTTGTAAATTATTGCATTCCTTTTTTATTCACAATTTGTACAGTGTCCCAACTTTTTTTGGATAAAACAACAACAAAAGACAAGAAATTTATCAAATAAAACTTTTAGTCATACCAGCAATGTAATAGGTCTATAAAATGTATTTCCAGTCAGTCTGATGTCTAACAGCTGAGAAATATTCAGAAATGAAAAAGGATGCCGTCAAATGTAAAATAAAATCACTTAAAATGTCTTCATCTGATGAGGATAATGTGTTATTTTATTAAATAAAGCTAATAAATATATCCATCAATAGCAGTTAGTTCTTGACAGCAGGCTATTGTTAAAAATATCACATCAGCAGCCGGCAAGTCTATAAACCTTGTGACACGCATATTTTTATACAAACCAACAAACATAATAATGCAAAAAGATGGGGACTTTGAGCGCATAATCGTTTAGATATACAGAGAGGTTGACAGTACCGGAGTGCGTGGGCGGCATCCTTTTTCCGCGAAAGTACTAAGGACCTGTCTTGTTAACCCTTAAATAACTATTTTGCCCATCATTCTTACATATTCGGGTCCTTTGTGACCCAAATCTAACATGGATGGATCTCTACCTGTCGCGATAATACAAAACTCCCCTGATATAAGAGTAACAGTTACAGAAGAGTAAAATACAACATATTTTGTAACCTTTTGGAGCTTGGAAGAGTTCAGTTTGAGCAGATGTTTTATACCATCATCACTGTCCTCATCAGAGCTCATTTCCCAGTACATTCAGCATCTGGCTCATATTTGCGATAATTTTCAACATCTTCAAAGTCAATATTTTGATCACTGACAGCTTCTTCACCAGATCCATCACCAAGTGACGGTGACACTAATGTTTGATTGTGTTCAGTACTTGCTCTGCAGTAAATCGCTGAGCCATTTCAAGTTTTGCTGATAATATTCTTTTGTTTTCTGTCTGCAGTAACTAGGAGTGAAATCATTCACTTCATCATTGTGTTTCAGACATTACCACCTTGTGGAATAAAGGTGAATCACACTTATTCCGTCATTAAAGATTAAATTATTGTTGTGCAGAAAAAGAAAAAATTATATATATATATATATATATATATATATATATATATATATATATATATATATATATATATATATAAATAAATAAATAATAATAATAATAATAATAATAATAATAATAATAATAATAATAAACATACACTCTTACACACTTCGGGTCACTAGCGACCCTATACAATTTCTTCAAAAAAAATGAAAATGTCTTTTTTCTTGTTATATTGTTTAGAATGAATTGACTGAGGAATATTAAGGCCGGCTACACACTGGCTGCATGGCGTGAGTGTGTTAGCTGCTTGGCATGTCTGTTTTATTTCGGCTCCCATGTTAACAGGTTAGAGCTTGCACACTGCCTGTGTGATGCACATAACGTGTGCATGCTAGAAATAGAACCAACACCTATTTTTTACGTAACATGCAAGCGTGTTGGAAGCGTTTCCTGGCAAAATAGAATAGGAAAAGATGTTTGTCATTGACACAACTACATAATAAAATGACATTGATGTTTGAAAGTCTCTAGGTTGACAAATGCAGATATAATCGTTAAAAAAATAAATCGATTTTCAAATATTCCACCTGTCAATAAAGAACAAAATATTCTGTAGCCAATTTTGCCATCAATACTGCCGACGTCTTTGCTGTATCAGTAGGCTATACATTTATGTTTAACATGAAGTATAGGCCTTTCACAACTCTCTCTCCATATGTTGAACAAGGGTGATCCAAATCAGGTGACTTTTTTCCTAGTTGAAACCAGACACTTTCAAGTCTACACTTGGACGACAGCAGTCTAATTGAAGAGGTAGAGAAACACAGACAACTGTACGATCTACAGGATCCTTGTCATAAAGAGCCATGAAAAAGGAGAAGGCATGGGACGCAGCTGCCACAGCTATTGATTGTAATGGTACGTTTACAGTATATAGCCTACATGTGCATGTTTTGTCATAGGCAACGGTAGCCTATGTCCTGAGATAGCCCCATCTGTACATCACCTAGCAGCTACAGCGCAGACACGTTTCTGGTGTGCAAAGACATAAAATGGCACGCAACAGAAACGCCATGCTCACGCCACGCAGCCAGTGTGTAGCCGGCCTAAGAAAGTTGATGTCTAACTTTTAAAAAAATTAATGAGGAAGAGGGTGGTGAATGACGTGGTCATTAAAGACATTATTTCATGACGTTACTGGTACCCAGATGTTTTTCACAACATTTTCAGCCAATCACTTCCACTGTAACGTCAACTGTTCTCGGAGCAGCGTCAACTATGATTGGTTCTATTCATTAGCTGGGGTGGGACTTGCTGTTTTGCGGGGGACTGGACTGGAAAACTTCTTTAACTAAATTGCATGTTTTTGTGGTTTTTAATCGACATACACACACACACACACACACACACACACACACACACACACACACACACACAAGTATATACACTATAATGATTCATAAGAGTAGGGAAATGTATAGCATACCTACAGGATTTAGTGGGTGCCCTGGGCATTAGGGGCCCCGATAATTGTTAACACCTTTCAACCCACTAGCGACGGCCCTGCCCAAAAGGCATTGTAAACTTAAGTAGATTGTTGAAACCATTAGCACCAATGGTCTCTATGAGCTGTTCGCACTTACAATGCTTTTGGGAAATGCTTATTCATCAGTTTGGAATTAAAATTTGATGCTCTGATTGTGGTTAACTAGATACACCATTCACAAGTCACTTTTACACCAAGCAGCTTTATATGGCGAATTCACAGAACAAACTTGTCTGCATCTGAATATTTTCACCCTCATGAAACACCTGATCGCAGAGATTTCTACTGAAATGACTGTTTCAGTGCTTATTGGTGGAAGAATGCAAATGTGAGAACGTTAACAGAAATGAACAGCATGCAATTTTGCGATTTTTATTTGCATTTTTATTTATTTTTTTAATGGAAAATAAATTATCCTGCCTCCCTTTCCCTACAGCTAAACTTCTCTTGCGTTGCACAAAACCAAACAGGTTTGGAACAATGAGTTCATGATGACAGGGTTTTCATTTTTATGTGAACTATTCCTTTAAGCACTGCAAGTTTGGATTTAATAGATTAGAATAGAACAGTCTACTGACATTTCAAATGTATTTAAGTAGCAAATCATCTGGAAGCTCATGGGGAAACGGTTTGATTCGAATGCTGTACAACTGTATCGACAGGTGAAATGACTATGATGCAAGCACACAGGTAAAGGTGGCCCAGGAGATGTTTACGCTGGCTGAATGTTCCTTTCATTAACAGCACAGCAATGTTTATTTATACTTTTGCCATTTCTGCTATGCCCAACGGGCTGCTGGAGTGTCCTGTGATGATGAGCTAGTGTAATCACTGAGCCCAGCTTGTGATTTATAGCTTACAGCGCAGAACCTAAAAACAGAAGCTCTTTAAAGCACTTGATTTCTACTAGTTTACAAGCCCTAAAAGCACTGCGGTAAGTGAAGGTCTGGCATTACTAGGGGCTTCAGCAGAATTCTGCATTTACGCAAGACCACTGAACTGGAAAAGACTTTTGGAAACTCACAGGTAGGCCATTTATCACATGCACGAGGGATTGTATGCCCCTGCTCCCACAGAGTGTAAATGCTGGTCTTTAAAGGTTTTAAATATCATAATCTTGAGATATATATATATATATATATATATATATATATATATATATATATATATATATATATATATATATATATATATATTTTATGCAACCAATAAAGGAAGTTCATCTAAGAAGTGCTAAAAGGACACCATCTTTTGAGAGAGCAAATGTAAAAGTCTAATTTATTATTGATCTTTTAATTAGTTTTTCTGACAATACCAAAAATTACATTTTGACCCCTTTCTTTGAATGTGGTCTCTGAGCAAGAACAGAGTAAATCAATTATTCTATGTGATTATGAATGTGACATCGTGGAGTATAATTAAAAGGTTATACCTTTTCAACACTTTTCCTACAATTTTTATCATTTTTGTGCAGTAATGATATGGTAATGTGCTTCGATATATAACATAATACTGATTGATGAATGACAATAATTACATGCTATAAAACATCTCAGGTTACTTGACTGTAACCCTGTTCCCTGAAAAAGCAGGAATGAGATGCTGCACTGACAGCATTATGGGAAAACATCTTTGTTTGACGATATGTGTGGCAAACACGCCAAGAACTTGGCTTTAAGTTACCTCTGATGATGACATCATTAGAATGTCATGAGAGGCTATAAATGGATGTGAAACAAGTGCGCTTTCAGGTATCACTTTGTCTGAAGAGACATCCTGAACACGCCCCCGGTGCAGCAATGCAGCGCAGCATCTCGTTCACGCTCTTTCAGAGAACAGGGTACAGTCGAGTAACCGGAGACATTCCCCAACAAAAGCTACTCTCAATGCTGCACTGACAGCGCTATATGGCAACGAGAATACCAATGCTGCCGCACTGGAAGTGTCTGGACCCCTCAATGTTGTAGCACAAACACGGGAAACGTCTCAGACATGAGCTTGGGATGTCAACTCAAGGGCATGTGAGCCCGGAGTAACATGAACATCCAAACTATAAAATCTGATATATGTGTGCAGAGAGGACCAGCCTGCCGCATCACATATTTGTTATCTTCATTCTTCTCATGCGCTTTATCGGCGCTCGGAGGTGGCATTTTCAAATTTCATCTCCAGGTGGCCATTTCACCATTTAATTCCTCAGAATTAAATGTAGCCGAAGAACAGCCAGACAAGATATTAATACAAGCATCTAACTTCTCAAATCAGATGAGCACGTTTCTCAATTAAATGCAGCCAAATATCAACGGTCTGGATGAAAGGTTATAGTTATTTTCATATCAATACAAGCATCTAACTTCTTAAATCAGAGTAGGGGAGCGCGGGACACAACCTAACGTGGGGTTAGCTGTAACACGCATGGTTTAACACTTTCCACACTGTCAGGATGATGAAACTGTATCTACTACTTGCCATATCAACATTATTTAGAGAAAAAAAATTGCATCAATTAAAAAAATCTTTTGAAGATAAATCACAGAACATTTATTTAACCATAGAAAAGTAAATTTCTTAAAACACACAAAAAAAAAAAAAGATGAAAAATTTACTTATATAAGATTAAAATAATATCAGATTTGTATTATTTTAGATATGTAATTTAACAGTTGAGATGGTTCTTTAATGCTGATCTAACAGCAGAAGACACGAGCCGGGTTTAAATCCCAGTTGTGCAGATGGGGTGTGTTGTAACACTGCGTCACAATGAGCCCCTATTAGAAATATGATATTATATTCTATACTTTTATGAATTCTTTTGAGAATCCATGAGAAAACGGTGAATAATGACAGTCAATGTTCAGAAATTATTCATTATTATTATGTTTTGAACTATGCTGTAGAGGTATCTTTAGCGATGTGTTTGTCAAACTCAAATTCGTTTATTTTTAATTTAAAAAAAAACAAACATTTTATTTATTTTTTAAAAATAAGTATTTTATTGACAACACATTTTAGTTTATCTTCGCTATTTTTTTATTTTTATTATATCAGGTAACATTTTAAGCTGTCATTTGGTGATGTTACATTGTGCCCCTCACATGTTACAGTGTACCCCACCTATGGGGCATGTTGTCACATTTCACTTCCATTCTTTCGGGGTAAATCAAGAAGAAAAAAAAAAAAGAAAAAAAAGTATACACTGCATTAATGAAACAAAACCACATAATTGTACTAGACCTGTGTGAAAAAAATAAATACTCTGAACCCCAAGTGGATTTACACAAACTGAGAGTCAAAAAGCGTTAGGTTGTGCCCCGCTCTACCCTTATTTAAATCACTTCTGAATTAAATGCAGCCAAATAACCAGACAAGTAAAAACGGTCTGGATGAAATGCTGAATAGTTATTTTCATCTTAAGAGTTTCAACAAATAAAACCATAGCTTGCAAACACACACACACACACGTTTGCACGCGATCAAAGGACCATGAGAGAAAGTGAACCTCCCTCCCGTGTGCTCAGTTCCTCCGCATTATACTGTATAATGGACCCGCAATCTCCGAGCCACTAGATTCTTTGACAATATACGTCCCACTCTGAAGAAGCGCCGTATTCAGCAGCGGACGTGAGGACGTCGCGATCTGAGAAAGAGAGAGAGAAACGCGCGAAGCACTTTAAAGGAGAACAACTCGCACTCTCTCTTCTCTTTTCACACTGAGAAATGTCTGCACACTGACAGATGGACCTCTAACTCCTAACAAAGTGGACAGATAGAGAGTGTACCGCAGGCACGCACACAAAACGGCCTCAAGACAAAGAGAACCTGAAAGCGCACCTGTTCCACGTCTATTTATAGCCTCCCATGAGCGCGAGTTGAAATGACGTCATCGTCAGAGGTTATTTAAAACCAAATGCTTGGCTTCTTTGCCACACATACTTCACAACAGGTCAGGGAGCAGAGTAAATAAACGTTATAGTACCATAGGACTTTGTAGTACTCTTGTGTGTAGCCTATGGAAATGCACAGAAGAATAGTCCTAGGCTATATAAGAGAAGAACCCAAGTGTCCTTAAAGAAAGCACACTTTCACGACTAACACAACACTTAACATTTTAAATAACTATTTTAATAATCTTTTAATATAAGTATACTGTATATGTGTTGACTAACATACTAAAGCACAACCCTTACGAAAAATAACCATGGTTTTATTGTAGTAAAAGTGTAGTAACCATGTTTTTTTGGCTGATTGATTACCATTTATATAACCACAGTTTTAGCACAAATACCATGGTTAAACTATGGTTAGAGTAGCAAAACCATGGTTAATTTGTGGTTACCATGGTTTTTTGCTTTTATTTGTAGTAAAACCATGGTTCATTTTCGTAAGGGAAGTGCGTGATTATAATTTTAACTATAGTGTTATTCAATATTACATACTGTTAATATACATTAAATGTACAAATTTGCAACTTTTATCATTACAATGGTTTAAATGTAAATGGCAGTTCATTATTTTGTTTACCAATAAATGCTTGGCAGAACATTACACTTCATATTTCACACAAGAATTGTGAAATTACATGTAAAGATGTGCTTAAATCATACTTTGTTCAGCTATGTAATATAAACTGCAAGTAACATGCAATCGAGTGTCATAAAACATTGCATGTGGTTTGCACAATGTATAGTCATTTAAAGTATAGGCTATTTTTCCATAATAAATACTTTTTTTAAAAGTATGCTAAAGGTTTTTTTTTTTTTTTTTAAACCGCTTCCGTCATTTTGTCTAAGGGCTAAATATGAATAATTGTATTCACACTAAATCAAGAACCAATTCAAAACGAGCTAATTCATAAAGTGATTCATTTAATCAGGCATCACTAGTTCTGATTCTAAACGGCTCAATACACACAACATCATCATGGAAAATATAGCATAACGTGATTATGATCATGTATGTTGTTGTTTATCTTTATGCCTTTGAAATGATTCACAGTGTATGTTTTCTATTTTTACTCACTGTATTGTGATGTGTACTCACATGAGGCTCGTTTGTACCCTGGGATTAAAACGAGAAGCTTAATCACACAAATCAGCAGAACTGGTGTTCTCTGGAATAGTCTTTGTAGAATAAGAGGATTTGGGTTGCAGTTCAGCTCTGGATGATAGAGATTGTTTATGGTGACAGAGACACACTCGTAATCCCATTAAAACGAACTACAGGGCAGATCTCAGCTCTGTTTGCCACATTCATCGCGGCCATTTGCGCACTGAACTTAGCCGTATCGCTTAACATGTAGCGAGACGTGCAACAGGTTGCTGGTAGACTTGTTTATGTGCATTTGTGTGTACTTGTAAGTATCAAATTGACTTCTCTGTGAGTATCACGCATATAGCTTTCCTTGTGGAAGCGCAAAGTGTTTTTCTTAGCAAGGGGCATAAATAAAGCTGAATAAATAAGACCTCTGGTGAATTACTATGTAAAAAGGGAAAAGGTTTAGATGGAAGATGGTATATGGAGAAATTTAATATGAACTTATTGTGATCTATTATGATATATATTGTATATTGAACTATATTGTGATATATATATATATATATATATATATATATATATATATATATATATATATATATATATATATATATATATATCATAATAGATCACAATATAGTTCAATATACAAGTTGTCATGCTTCAAAACATATTAAAGTGTCATAAAAGTAGTCCATATGACTTGTGCATATTTCAAGTCATCTGAAGTGATATGATAGGTCTGTATGGAATATCAGATCAAATGAATATCATTCATTTACAAAAACAGATAACTATGTTTTGTTATTAATTTTCATAAATCATGATTTCAGGGTTGTTTTGATTAAGTAATAATAGCTGACAAATACAAGTAACTTACAAAATGAAAGTTCATTGAAAGTATGATTCTTTTTATAAAAGGTAACCTAAAAATGAAAATTAGCCCATGATTTACTCACCCTCAAGTCATCCTAGGTGTATATGACATTCTTCTTTCAGACGAATAAAATCGGAGTTATATTAAAAAAAGTCCTGGCTCTTCCAAGCTTTATAATGGCAGTGAACGACTGCTTCTGTTTTGAAGTAAAAGTGCATCCATCCATTATAAAAGTAATCCACACAGCTCCGGAGGGTTAATAAAAGCCTTCTGAAGTGAAGTGATGCGTTTGTGTAAGAAAAATATCCATATTTAAAACTTACAAACTGTAATCTCAAACTTCCGCTAACTGTCGTACACGCAATACAGGGAGCTTTTCACTCTCCACTGTAGCATGCTGCTTTAGCAAGTTCCCATGAAAAAAATAAATAAATAAAAATACCGCTTTTATGTTCCTTTTAAGCCCAGAAGAAGATATCACGTTCATCAAGTTTGTCTAAATTATCTATCCTCGATCACTTTTAGTCAGCTTTGACGAAACTCCTTCAGTGAAACCCCTCTCAGTTATCACGTTTTCAAAGTGACTGGAAGCTTTGTCACCGGACTGGAATACTGTGCGCTGATTCGCTAAAACGGACTTATCGGGTTGTGTTCACAAACAACAAGGGTGCTTGTCAGTTTCTGTTGTAAAACGTGAACTTGTGATACTTTGACAGTGGACAATACCGGCTTTTGTGACAAAACGTGTTTAGAGTTCAGAATGTGCTATATGTGGAGAATAATGCACGGCAGTCAGTTTATTGTTTTTAAAACATTCCATTTATCGTTTTTTGCAAATGAACTCTTCAAAGTTATGTGATTATTTAGTGAAATCTTGACTTCTCTAGCTCTCCTTAGTGCATTCATGGAAGATTTAGAGATACATAGAAAAATACATAGTTCAGTCATGAAACTCTAACAGAGCTCTGATTGGTTCTTCTAATACTGTGGCATTAGCCAACCAGATGTACTTCATAATCCACGTAACCATACAGTATATATTAATTCCCTATTGCAAGATTATGAACCTTCTGTTTACCCCTCCTCCTCCCCAACTCCACCTGTAAATCTGCGATGGGGGTTTAATATATTCAGCAGCATGTCCTTTATGCATGTTATTAACTAATTATTTAATTTGCTCAGCAGAAGCATAGCAGATCTCGTCTGTCAAAACCAAGCACATGTACATTTTATGCTCCATGCCAATGAATGCTGGTTAAATAATTCACTCCGAGAGTTGTCATGATTGAAGTATGGTTCCGAATCAAAACACAGGTTCAGAATACTTATTTAACTAGTTCAACTGATCTGGATCAACAGCTCATTGTGTCTGTTTCTCACACAAAGCTATATGGCTTCATAGGAATTGGTACATAGTGCACAAATTGTATGGGCTACTTTTTTTACTCTATTTAGAAGTTTAAAAGATTCATCCCTGGTTTCACAGTCTAGGCTTGAGCTATTCAATCTTAAAACTGTAGTCCCAGACTACAATGCATGTTTGAGCTGTTGAGTTTTAACTGAAAGCATCTTCATTGTTTTGTATCAAGACGATGCCCATCAGTATTGTGTGTGTTATTTTTCTAAGGCACGTTTATAAAAGCTAATTGAACTAAAGCCTTATCCTGGCTTAATCTAAGACATGTCTGTGAAACCAGGCCTCAGTCTCCATTATAATTGCTTGGAACGAGTTTGGAAATGTTCACTTTTGTGTAAACTATCCCTTTAAGTAAATGGAAAAAAACAAACAAACTGTGTGACCTTTTCAACGTTTTGAGGTCATCTATTGTTTTTAGGTGTGCTATATCCATAATTCCCAAATACAACATGAAACACCAGAGATTGCCACTCCCTAAAAATCCATTTCCTATTATCTCATCCACAGCAGTTGTGGCGTGACGATCACTTCAAATCCCATTTTGGTCCGACAGCTTCAGCCAGCTCAATCTACTGTTTCACCCAGGCATGGTGAGAATAGAGCACTTCAGTAATCACAACTTCCAAAAAAAAATGTTTTTCTCCTCCAGAATGTTGGATGTTATATGAATTATATGTATAAAGTGTGTGTGTGTGTGTATTATATATACACACATATACATATATATGGATAATTATTATAAAAAGTGATTATTTAATATAAGATTATTTGTGCATTAGTTAGGCATGAATTAATGCATATTAGTGCTACCATATTGTAAAGTTTTACCAGTAGTTGTTATAGTTCTCAGGTTCTAAATGTGTGCAATGGAAATTGGTCATGAACCATAAAATGGATGTATTTATTTTTTACATTACTTTTGTTAATCAGGCACATTCCCCATTAATAATTCTCATTGCATTAATGAAAAAAAGCTTTTATATAAAATTAATATTTCTTTTTATTTTACTTTTTTTTTTTTAAGTAATGACAAAAATCTTATCAATAAAACGACACAGTAGCTTAACATTAGCCACTTAGCATGGCCACTCGCATTATGTTAACCTAGATAAATGTGCGCTATTATTAGTCACATATCCAAGTATTCATGCAGAGTGTGGAACCTAAGTTAATACAGTGCTTACTGCATTACATGTTTAACTTAACGTTATGCATTAACGCATACATTATTAAAATGTTCAGACTGTCTCCTTAGTTTTTTTTTTTTTTTTCCAGACAGATTCATAATCATTACTTTTGCTGGTACGCTTCAGCAAGCTTTATGCATCCGCTTAACCTGTTCTTAAACCAAGCTCATGCTCCACTTTAAAAAAATGAAACGATTGTTAAATGCTCTATATTGCCTTTCTCATTCAGCAAGTGCTATGCTATGCTAATGCTATCAAAGCATTGTGTTTCCAATTAGCAACTTAGCATTTGCTAAATTAGTTTCCACGATCATTTTAAGTTAAAGTTAAGAGCAATTAAAATGTGTGAGTGCAAAATAAAACATCTGCCAGTTCTGCTTACTTAAACTTTGAATTACTTAACTTAAAAATAATAATAGTAATGTATATAATTATGTAACCGATTACCTCAAATTTCTTTGAGTTTGGCCAACTTATTTGGGTTTACAGTGTATTATAAATTATATAACAGTTTTAGTTAACAGATGTTGGAAGGCAGAGATTGCCAAGCACAAAAGTTTATTGCATGCAATTAGCTCTCGCTAATCAACTTTATAAATTTAATGACACTTGAAATCATCTCATCATGCGAGATGTTTGAGAGTAATGCTCTCTCGAGCAAGAGTCCTATAATCTGACATCAATTAGCTATTTCAGTTCAATTAACCATCACAACACAGGAAAAGGTGCAGCCACGTCCAAAACGAGCAAACCATAATTCACGCTCTTAAAGAGACGCTCACCTTATCTGCCTGTCTGGGTTTCACTTCTAAACAGTTTGCTTTTATTTTCTTCCAGAACAGGCCTGATGCAAGATAAAGATTAACCTTGCAGGTCATTAAAAGTAACACAGCGTGAAGAATTTACAAAGTCTGCCCTATTAAGTGTGATAGGTTTAGAAGTTTTTAAATTACCCTTCCATTCTTCTATTGGACTCCAGAGTGTAAGATCTGTAAATCTGTAATGGTAGATGAACTGGAACCAAGGCAATGCATCCAGGTCCCTGCTGTGTATCCAATACAACCTTTCTGACATTGGGAACTTCACTCGTCCCTAAATGAGAGACTGCTGGAGTCTCTCAAGACTTTGAGAAATAGTCTGGCTTTAAAACAAGGTCACTCTGAAAGAGACAGACATTTCTCACAGTGACAGCACAGAATGGAGACAGCACTAAAACAGTCATTTCACTAAAATCTGCCATTACAAACCTCCTCTCATTTCACAAATGCTGGCTGCAAATAAATACTGAATGTGGTGATAAATTAATGTTACAACCAGGTATCGTCATGTTTAATACAGCGGTCATTCTCAGCTCACGGGCATCACCCAAAAATGAATTGCATGTCTGTTCTAAAGAAAAACAAAAAACAATTATATAAATGCAGTAAAAGTAAACTGTATATATATACACAAAGTATACATTTTATCCTTACATTTTAAGTGCAAATAGCATATTTTCTTAGCAATAGATGCTATTTACACTAAATACAAATAGCGAGCTGCTATAGTAATGTGACATTCGGCACTGAGGTTTCGAAGTTTGTATAAAAAAAAAAAATTGGTAATAAAAAAAAAACCTTTTCACACTGAAGCACTGTATCGGCGCTTGATTCGTTTTGCCACAACCATGTGATCTGTGACGTCCGAAGCTTTGTTTTTGCACACAATCACGTGACTGCTTCGTATTCTGATTCAAAAATAGCGCAAACCCTTTGTGAAGCTCTAGTGTCATTTGATTATTTGATGAGAATAACTAATAATAATATTTGTGCATGTAAGGTTTCAGCATTAATCTCCAGTTCACACGGACTTCTACTGACCATTCCAAAGTAGAAACTCATTCCATATAAACTTAGGCAAACATTTGTGAAGTCTGCATGTGTTGATCGAAGCAGATGCCCTAAAAAAAAAAATTACATTTATTAACATTTTTTTCCAACATTTATTCACAGACTCATACATTTATTCACATTTATTAATTTATTATGCAAGTAACGTCACGTGAAAGACTATAATTTATATTGATTAAATATTTGTATTGCCTTAATACAAAAGCACGATGCACGACACAATGCCGTTAGTGTGCAGAGTGTTGAAAGATTCAAGTAATGAACCATTTTTCAATACAGTTGAGGGGAAAGTGCTTTGCAAACCTTCATTTCACCATTACTACTATGTACACTAAGTACAAATAGCGATAGCTGCTATTTACATTGTTTAAATACTAATCGATTCCATTTACACTACAGCGACCTGCTATTTACACTAGTCAGATGATATTTATGCTTGTAAATAGTGGCAGATACTATTTGCACCTTAGTGTTGATGTACATTAAACAGTATGCAATAATAAGAGTGTAAAAGACTATTTGTTAAAATTATTAAATGAATGCTGCCTTATTGGGACAATATGTACAATTGCGTATGAGACTTACGATTTAGAAAAAAAGGTTGAACAAATTTGTACAAATTGTTTTCTTCAATTTCTTCAAAAAGTTTCTTCAATTTTTTTTTTTTTTCTAGTCAGTTATGTACATCAGGTTATGTTGCATCTAATGTTGTTAAATTAATGTTTATTGCATTTTTTTTTTCTTTGCTGTCGTGTTACCATGATGGTGTTTAGTGTTTGTGTGAATGACCTTCTACCTTCTCAGCTTGTGATGAGCTTTGACTCATCATCACTGTGAAAACATTAAATAAAGGTTACATAGTGCAACAACAATAAATAAATAATGAAAAAATGTAAAAAAAAAAAAAAAAAAATTGTTTAATCAAAATGTGTTACAGCACTTACCGGTCTCTTTTATGACTAACCGATTGTGGATTTTCCTATTTTGTGTCCACAGACCTGAAAATTAGTGACTGCAATTTTTTGTAAAGGTCACTATCCTTTCCTGAAAGGTTTTGCAAATTAAATGACACTTTCATTAATTCTTGGCTAACTTGTTATCTGTGTCGGTGAAAGTTTCTGTCTTGTTTCTCCAAATCTTGTCCACCAATCTGGCAAAATAATTAAACGTTGAGTTCTCCTATAAGACTAATTAACACTCAAAGAGGAAAGGTTATTTTACTGTTAAAGTATGTGCCTCCCTCAGCCTCCCATAAACAGGATGTTCACCTGAGACTTTGGGCCAGAAATGAGCCAGATGGGTGTTGAAATACTTAGTTTTTTGATAATTACTGCATTTTTTTTCCTGACTCTCTCTTACCACAGACTTTCAATATAAACTCAAGATGTAACAGCACAAAGTCATGTTTTCCATTTGACTGGTGTAATTATTGCCCTAGTTAAACTGCTTTGACACTTGGTTTGAGTCCGAGACTTTTTCCACCCTGCTCCCGCTGACCCGCTTTTCACATTATATGTTTGGGCCTAAATCACGGTCCATGTGCGTCATCAGCACAAATACTGCTGTGATTACTAGCGGCAGCTGTTTATCACTAACTAGGTGATGTCTCAGGAGAAGGTGCCAGTTTCACTGTTATTGGAGCATTTTTCCCTTTGGATGTATCACCAAACATCAAGAACAATGCTTGTTTCTCTCTGCCGCATGCACATGCATTAGCCTACAAGACCTACAAGAGCTGTGAAGAATGTGAGCCGTCTCCAAATGCAAATTATCTGGAGACAAGCAGCTAAGTGTGACCGGGAGCACAAAGAAATTATGTAATTTACTTACATTAAACATTAATGTTTTAAGGACACTAAGATTTTTGAGACAACTGGATTTTGTGCTGGCAAAGCTGGATTTTTGGGGCTCAAAAATAATTTCTTATTATTATCAAATTTGCTTCTTAATATTTTTTTGAAACTTTGATATGTTTTTCAGGATTATTCCAGATAGAAAGAAAAAAAAAAAAATCTTTGTATATCATAGTGAAAGTTTTAGTCTGACAATTTAATGGATCCTGAATAAGATGATTTATGTATTTAAAAAGATCTTACTAACCACAAACCATATACATATTTACACTCACCTAAAGGATTATTAGGAACACCATACTAATACTGTGTTTGACCCCCTTTCGCCTTCAGAACTGCCTTAATTCTACATGGCATTGATTCAACAAGGTGCTGAAAGCATTCTTTAGAAATGTTGGCCCATATTGATAGGATAGCATCTTGCAGTTGATGGAGATTTGTGGGATGCACATCCAGGGCACGAAGCTCCCGTTCCACCACATCCTAAAGATGCTCTATTGGGTTGAGATCTGGTGACTGTTGGGGCCATTTTAGTACAGTGAACTCATTGGCATGTTCAAGAAACCAATTTGAAATGATTCAAGCTTTGTGACATGATGCATTATCCTGCTGGAAGTAGCCATCAGAGAATGGGTACATGGTGGTCATAAAGGGATGGACATGGTCAGAAACAATGCTCAGGTAGGCCGTGACATTTAAACGATGCCCAATTGGCACTAAGGGGCCTAAAGTGTGCCAAGAAAACATCCCCCACACCATTACACCACCACCACCAGCCTACACAGTGGTAACAAGGCATGATGGATCCATGTTCTCATTCTGTTTATGCCAAATTCTGACTCTACCATCTGAATGTCTCAACAGAAATCGAGACTCATCAGAACAGGCAACATTTTTCCAGTCTTCAACTGTCCAATTTTGGTGAGCTTGTGCAAATTGTAGCCTCTTTTTCCTATTTGTAGTGGAGATGAGTGGTACCGGTGGGGTCTTCTGCTGTTGTAGCCCATCCGCCTCAAGGTTGTGCGTGTTGTGGCTTCACAAATGCTTTGCTGCATACCTCAGTTGTAACGAGTGGTTATTTCAGTCAAAGTTGCTCTTCTATCAGCTTGAATCAGTCGGCCCATTCTCCTCTGACCTCTAGCATCAACAAGGCATTTTCGCCCACAGGACTGCTGCATACTGGATGTTTTTCCCTTTTCACACCATTCTTTGTAAACCCTAGAAATGGTTGTGTGTGAAAATCCCAGTAACTGAGCAGATTGTGAAATACTCAGACCGGCCCGTCTGGCACCAACAACCATGCCACGCTCAAAATTGCTTAAATCACCTTTCTTTCCCATTCTGACATTCAGTTTGGAGTTCAGGAGATTGTCTTGACCAGGACCACACCCCTAAATGCATTGAAGCAACTGCCATGTGATTGGTTGATTAGATAATTGCATTAATGAGAAACTGAACAGGTGTTCCTAATAATGCTTTAGGTGAGTGTATATAGCCTATATATTTTAACAAATAGGTCCTTTTTGAGCATTTTGTTGACTATACGTAAATTTACTCTCATTAGAGTATTTGTAACAATTCCTCTGAGGTGAGCGTAGTGAACCCAAGTGTAATTTATTGGTGTGGAAACAGATACAAACATAGACGTGGAAAACTAAACTTGAAACATGACTCGACTTGAAAAGTAATTATAAATGTAGGCTTAAGCATAAACATGACCATTCACATGAGCTTGACATTGACTTACCAGACAGCAGTTTACAGGGAACTATACTCGACAAGAGACAATGGAAATATGAGGGCTATTTATAGAGTACTAATGGGATCACATGGCAAAAACAACCAATGAGAACATGAAACAAGGGAACCGATAAGAACAAGACACATGAACTGTTACGGGCGATAGGAGAAGGAAAGAGCAGAGGATCCAAATGCAAGTAAAAATGTTTATTATCTCTAACGTAACAAAAAGGTGGATAAACTGAAAGTCCAGACAGAAAGAAAACAAAAGAAGTATCCAGAAGCTCAAGGTCCAGATGCAGGGAGAAACCGGCGAACAGGACCGTGGGACGGTGACGCAGGGACGCAATGGGGAAATCGAAGCGGTGAAGATCCGAAACTGACGGTCCAGCAGTATAACAGGCAGGCCAGGGAAAAACTTCCAACACCCACAGGGTTTCTGTAAAGATCTGACAAACAGGTGAGTGAGAGAGGAGATAAAATAGGGAGAGGTGATCAGGTGCAGCTGGTGGGTGAGATAAGGCAATCAGTGACCACGCCTCCAACACAACCACACAAACATAGAGAGAATGAATCAATGAACCCATGAACAGGGGGAGCACATGACAAAATCAAATGAGGACATGGATGTCACATGACAAGAACCAGGAAATATGACTTGGAACATGAATAAAAAAAAATAAAAAAAAAGACAAACACAAATAAAGCCCAAAACCAACCGTGACATATGCCCCCCCCCAAAAAAGGGCAGCTCCAGAATCCCAAATGTAACACCCATCCGAACCAAAAAGTCCAGGAGGGTGGCCATCTTGTCCGAAGACGCGGGCGAAGTGGCCATCTTGTCCAGTGTGACATGAACAGTCTCTGGCTTGACGGGTACAGCGGGATTGCAGGGTTCCTCATCCATAGTCCCCACAGTAAACAATGAACCACTGAGCAGTAAGGCAAAGTCTATATATATTGTGCCAGAGTCCAGTGAGATGTACTGTCTGGCATTAGATAAGCAAGATGCTCATCTAAACCAATATGAAAAATGTCTTTCAAAGCCACATCATTAAAAGTCTGCAGAATTTCTCAACATACTCCTCCAGGGATCGATTCCCCTGGTGCAGGAGAGTAACTGCTGGGTCCATAGTTACCAGTCGAGTATTCTGTAACATTAGTCCACTGATGCGAGTTGTAGTTGAACCTGTGCAGTTTTATTTACATCCAGAGTGAACATGAATACAAAATAAAATACATGAACACAAACAAAACCCAAAACCAACAGTGACACTTGTACCTACAAGTAACTTTGCAACTACATGTCAACTTATTCTAACCCTACCTAATGAGAGTTAGAAATAGGTGCAATGTTACTTGTAGTCAACAGAATGTGTTAAAGGGGCCATCATAAAGTGAAACCAACAATTTTGTATCTATTTTAACATTTAAAAAGCAACAAATAAAGATTAATAAAAAAATCTCAGTGCAAGATGTATTTATAGACATAAGACGTGACATTGGGCTACAGGGAAATTAGTGGATGTGTGTTGGCCCATCCTTCCCCTCACACTAGTGCCACCATAACCAGCGTAGATCTCTCATCACAGGGGCATCTTTCCATCCCCTTTCAGGCCAAACTGACAGGATTAACAGCGAAGCAGCAGACTGCTGTTATTAATTGCTCTCCCTGAGGAGAAGAACCTCTAAACATTCAGTAAGCATTATATATTTTCACACTCCATCAGCCTATGCCATTCTGGGATTTTTATGTTTTTAGAATGTGCTGCTTTTGCCTTTGCCAAATTTTCTTCTCTTTCCCAGGGCACGTGCCATGTGGTTTCACAGTAATATGCTGCACTAATGACATTTTGATGTCACTCTGCATTCGTAAGCCAGTGGTTAACAAAACTAGAAATGATCGCTTTTTCTTCCAGTTCCTATTCCTTATTCATTTATTCACTCCATCCCCTTTAGACTATGATAAGGCTTAATTCACAGTCGCAGTAAAATGGAGCACGGTCTCGTTTGCAGAACTCACTAACTTTCAGAACGCTTCAGTATATCAAAGAAGAACAAACAGTGTCTATTCAGCCTCTGTCGAGCTGGTTTGAAACACTGTAAAGGGGGTAATAGCGTTTGCAATTCTTTCAACCCATTAATGGGTTTCCTGTCATAACTTAGAGTGTCGTAGTGAGAGAGAAAGAGAGAAACCGGCTCCATAATTACATCTGAAGTACCACATTTCAAGCTGTATTCAATTATGTGGCTGTCAGTGCTAAGTTCAAAACTGCCGGCTCCGAAGCGAGTGTTATTACCGTAACTACATTTACTCACATAATAAATGAGGTGAGAGGTGCATTTTTTAGATAGAATAATTCCTGACCCGCTGGAAACAGACAAAGGGCTCATCCAAGGATTATGATTTTGGCCATGGATGTCTGAACCCATTTACATACTGGAAGCCAGCAACATCGAAAAACTTGATTGTCTCATTAGAATCAATGAAACTGTACATCATTGCAATGCTGCACAGCATTGTCCCTCATAATTGGAGGAGTCTAGCCTTGTTGCAGTGCATATTTTCAGTGTCAAATTGGGTCAGAATGACCCGGAACAATATTCTTGCAATTTTGATTAAAAATGTATAAATTAAATTCCTGTTTATTGTCAGTCCAGTCCATTTCCTGTAGGTTATATTCCAGTCCAGCTAATCCAGTATACACATATTACAGCTTCATTTAGCAAATGTACTCAGTCAATAACTGTGGCTGA
Organism: Paracanthobrama guichenoti; assembly: GCA_018749465.1. Lineage (NCBI taxonomy): Eukaryota > Metazoa > Chordata > Actinopteri > Cypriniformes > Gobionidae > Paracanthobrama > Paracanthobrama guichenoti. The sequence continues at coordinate 15,324,910 of CM031957.1, forward strand.
TACACATCTATGCAGGAGATATGCAGGAGCAATTTTGCTTTTGGTGTATTAAAAGTTGTGTATGCTGGTGGTAGGTTCGAACTCAGAATTGCCCACATCACAAGCAAGAGTCATGCTACTGGGTAGCACACACACACGCACACACACAATAATAATAATAATGATTATGTTTATTTAAAATGTTTTTAATATATTTTATAATGTAATAATTTTGCAGTTAACCTCCAAATTAATGTAGAAACAACATAAAGACGGTATATTCAAAATACTTGCTTAATGGCATATTTTTATGAATGATGGCCAGTATCAATTATACTAATACAGCTACTGATGTCTCAACGAAATTGATTTATCTTTCCAATTTTAAACATTAATTAGCCATTCAACATTACAGTGTAATTGAAAGCTATCAATTTGAACATTTATTAGGCTTGAAAAAATATAACTTTGGTAACACTTTATTTCGATGGTCCCTTTTGAACATTCTGTTGACTATAAGTAATGTTGCACCTATGTCAACTAACTCTCATTAGAGTATTAGTAGACTTTCTGCTTAATATCTGCTAACTCTTTATTCTAATGGTCCACCAACAGACATTCTACTGACTATAAGTAACTTTGCAACTACATGTCAACTTATTCTAAACCCAACCCTACCAGTCTACTAACACTCTACTAATACTCTAATGAGAGTTAGTAGACATGTAGGTGCAACGTTACTTATAGTCAACAGAATGTTCAAAAGGGACCATCAAAATAAAGTGAAACCATAATGTTTAATTTAAGTGAACTTAAAACAGTCCTCACATAAACCCATAATAAATGTCATATTTACCTGTGCCCTTCCTGTCTAACAGGTAGGAAATATAGCCTACAGAAATGGAATAAATTTATCAAACAGTCTGCACTGCATACATTACAAATTAAATATAGATCAATCCTTATTAAAACTGCAAAAGTTCTTAGTTAAGAGCAGCGAGTAATTTTCTCTTGTTACTTTTGGTCTTTGATTAACATTAATGGCACACTGCATTAGCGGCTGCTGTCATTTCAAGATCTGCCGCTGCTGCACATGACACGGATCTCACACGCGTCCCAGTTTCTCACAACTCTTTACGTTCATTTAATACTTTAACTCATTTAAGACTGCTCTTATGAGGATACTCGACAAAACTAACATTTGGGCATAACTGTGTGTTATTTTTTGTTCAAACGTGAAAGAGCGCACTGTCTGTGCGCACGATAATGCCGTGCGTTTTTCTGTGCGTCGAGTGTGCGCGTCACATACAGGACATTCACAGACAGCACATTCCCTTGTTTTATTGTCACGCTTGAATGGTTTAAAAGCATGAATAATGATCATATAATGTAACGCTGGCCAAAGGATGACAGTAAAAATGGACGCTGCATTAATTGCGTTAAATATTTAATATTTTAATATATTGTTAAAATAAAATAAATAAAAAAATAAATCACGTGTTAACGCTGGCAGCACTAATATAGGGGTCGACACGAGACACGAGCCGGGTTTAAATCCCAGCTGTGCAGATGGGGTGTGTTGTAACACTGCGTTAAATTGTGCTGCTATTATATTCTATACTTTTATTAATTCTATTGAAAAATCATGAGAAAAAGGTGAATAATGACAGAGTGTTGTCACATTTCACTTCCATTCTTTCAGGGTAAATCAAGAAAAAAGTATACATTGTATTAATGAAACAAAACCACATTATTGTAGTAGACATGTGAAATGAAATGCTTTGAACCCCAAGTGGATTTACACAAACTGAGAAAGTCAAAAAGCGTTACGTTTAGTTTATACTCGCCGCGTCCACACGAGCGTGAAGGTGCGTACGGCAAAAATTACGTCATCGTGGCGCGGGCCATTTTTGCAGCGCATTTTTTTTTTTTACTTTCCGCACAGCTCAGCATCCGAAGATGTACGAGTTCAAGGCGAATCTAGCCGAGCATGACGTCTCATCACACCGGCACCCAGTTTGCACGTACAAATTAGTTGCTTATATTTACAAAATGAGCCTACAAAAGCATAAATAAGCCCTTTTATTGAAAATAAAGATCCATGTTTATTAAAAAAAATTTTTTTATTGGTGTACATTACTTCTCACCGCTGTTTCCTGATGGTTTCTAGAACAATTGCTCAGAGTCGCCCTCTGTCGTTTCAAAGAATAGTACAATGGCTAGCGCGTCCAGTATAAACGCCTCGTCCATTTGTGGAGCCTGGCGAAAGTATAAACAAGGATTTAGGCATCTCCTGCACTCACTCGGCCATCACCCACACCTGGTTCAATCTGTCGTCTTTTGAGCTAGTGCTTTTCAGCACCTTGTGCTGATAATTGTCAATTTACACAGACTTCACCTGCTTTTTTGCATGTCATTGTTAATTTACTCTATGCAACAATTATCTTCTTGGAAATGTCTTCATTACGTATGTAAAACATATGTTCTACATCAGGATGGGACTGAGTGGGTTTTCAATCTCCCTTTTGAGCTGCATATCTTTTCTTCCATTATCTGTATCAATTTTCTGCTTGAAAGAGCCCTCTTATCTTGCACTAACATGCTCACTTGACTCAGGGTCTTATCCAAGGACCTACTGACAGCTACTGTACACATTGTCACACACAGCAGAACTACCTTGCATGATATTGACAATGGCGGGTTGTGGCTTTTTTTTAGAAGTGCTGTTAGTATGAGGGGGCTGGCTGTGAGCATAAACTGTTGAGGCACTTCAGTTCCTGCTTATTTACAAGCTTAAGCATCCAAATTGAACCTTAATGTCATCTAAGTCCAAAGTTACATACATTGTTTTTAAAGGTACACCATGTAATGTTTGGCCCTCTAGCGGTTAAAAAACAAAACTGCATTCATTTTGTGGAAGAACATTGTTATGGTTGTGCTTCGGCTCTGCATGACTCTGCGGATGAATATGGTTATCTTACTGCTCATAAAATATTCACTACTAGGCTTAAGAGATATAACCAGTTTAGATGGAAAGGATCTCATGCTGACTACCAGAAGACGTTACTGTAGCTTTACCCATTAATGGAAACAGTACTTCCTTGAAAAGCAACTGAAATGAGACTTTACAATAGATAATGCTTTATAATGAACTCAAAAATAATGATTTCAAATCCTTCAGTTCAAGCCAATGTTGATTCTTGTTTTATTACAAGCTCTGTCATGTTCTCTTTTGGCCAGCAGACTCTCACATCATACATGTGTCAAAGTAGCCGGAGCAACTTTTCTCTATTTACGGATATGATGAGACATGCATGGGTGAGTGATGTATGTACGCTAAGTCTAAAATATAAACACTTATAAAAGGCTTACTATAGTGAATCAGGGTAAGACAAAACACATTTTGGAAGAAGGATTGATGATGTAGCCCAGGGGTGTCCAATCCTGCTCCTGGAGGGCCACTGTCCTGCAGAGTTTAGCTCCAACCCCAATCAAACACACCTGTACCAGCTAATCAAGGTCTTATTATGCATACTAGAAACTTCCAGACAGGTGTTGAGGTAAGTTGGAGCTAAACTCTCCAGGACCAACTTTGGACACCCCTGATGTAGCATATTGACTCATTATTTAAATTTAGTTCATTTTGAACAAAAGAAAGGTTCATTGTGTACCTTTAAATATTACTTAAGTGTCCAAATACTTGTTGAAGCTTCTGAATGTTACTTACTTACAAACATTCTTTCAATAAAGTCATTTGGTTTTTAATAATGTTCTCAAATTTTAGCACAGAAACATTCACGGAACGCGTTTTTAAATGTTACTACCCGTTACATATTATTGAGAGAACATTCAAAAACAGCGTTCCCATAATATTTGCAAAATGATAAAAATGGAATGTTCTCTTAACATTCACATAATCCAGAAAATAATGTTTTAATACATTTTTAAAAAATTGACGTTTTGAACATTCAGAGAACAGTGAAAATGTTATTTGAACATAAATAACATTTTCATAACTTAATAGGAACGTTGGCTAAATGTTCTTAGAATATATTTTTGCAAGCTGTGATATAGGCAATGTCAAATGTGTTACTCAGATTTACATTTAGGATGTGAATGTATCTGTGGCAAGCAGCGAGGCGAGGGACCGAGAGAGCGGGCCGATGGCGAGTGGTAATGAGCGCCAGCTACGCGCCACACCGGTCTCGTCTCATGTAGCAGTGACGGGATCATAAAAGGAGGAGCGACGACAGTGCAAGACGAAAGAGGACCAGGCCTGGAATTTACATTGTGTTTTGTTTCCGTTTGAGTATGTGTTCGCCGGCAGCCGTCCGTGAGGGGCTGCCTGCATCTTTACCTTCATTTTGTGTTTATAGTCTTTAAATATTCACCGGTTCCTGCCTCCTCCTTCCTATACTAACAATGTTACAGTATCCTATTCAGATTTCACATTTAGCTGATGTTTTTGTTTTCCATTTTCTTTTTACAGTATACCTACAGTGAAAGTCCCCTTGGAGTAACCTGAGGTTAGGCACAGACATAAACACACATAATCTAAATTATCATTACAGCCTATTTTCATGTTATACATGGAACAGGAAGTGTGATGAAGAATACATATCTAATTGTATCCCGTACCACATGTTGTCTAGAGGGGAAGTTAGCTTTGCAATCTAGGGTTAATGGATGTTGCAGTAATCTAACTAGTAATTTAGCTAATGCTTTTAACTAAAGGTGCACTCAAGTAATTTTGTGCTAATTAAAAATACACAAAAGAAAAAAATGTGGTTTTGAGAAATATCATTAAGATGCGGTGCACTCACATGTGATGAAGACTCTCATATCAATGTAATAAGAAAGCTATTTTATCCTCTCATGGGTGCCACCAGATCACATGACCAGCAATGTTATACAAGTTAATACTACTACTACTACTACTACTAATAATAATAATAACAATTATTATTGCTCACTTTACAAAGCTCTTTAGCCAAGTCAAGGCATTGTACAACACACACACACAAACGTTCGCTATCTTTGTGTGGACTCTCTATAGACGTAATGGTTTTTATACTGTACAAACTGTATATTATATTCCCTTATAACCCTACCCCTAGACCTACCCATCACATCAGTTTAGGCCCCCATTTAAGTGGTTAACATAGCATAATCAGACAGAGCTTTCTCAGAGTTATTTAGCAACAGTCATTTAGTCATCCAGTTTGTATTGATATGATATTCTAAAATCGATCTACATTACTGCAAAGTGTAACAAGTCTCTCACACCAGCCACCGAGCGAACACACAGTTACGTTATAGCATACCACTCAAATGTATTGAGTATGATCGTTTTAACCATGTAAAACAGCGACGCATATGTAGGGTAATGCAACAAAAAGATTGAAAACAGCCGACTGCTGCTGGTCTTGAGACTGGTGTGAATCACAGCAAAAACGTCAGTGTTCTTTCAGCTCCCATAGTGTTAAATTTAACACTTTCCCAGAGTTGATATATTCCACACCAGTTCAGTATTAACTTAACACTTTATAATGGAGTTAAAATATTAACACTATCCAGTGTTAAAAATGTAACATCATTTAAGAGTAATTTTTACATTAAACACGTGTTATTCCTTTTCACTGGGGTGTTAATTCCTAACATTCACAGTGTTATTTTATGACAATTTAAATAGTATTTTTAACTCTAAATTGTGTTACTCCCTTACAGAGCAAAAAAAGCCTGTGTACGTTTAACTCAATTTGAGTCAAATTTAACACTCCTGAAATTTATACATGACCCAATCCATTTCACACAGGTTAAAAAGTATTTTTTTAATTCATACTTTTTTGTATTAAGTTGTGTGTGTGTGTGAGAGAGAGAGATGAGTAACAATGATAAAATAAACATGTAGAACGTTTTTATTTATGAAATGTGCTTTTGACAAAAGGCATCTTGAGTGTACTTTAGAAAGTTAAATTGGGATTATAGTCGAATTCTGTTCAAGTATAAAAAAAAAAAAAAGACAACACAAACTGTTGTTTTAACGAACTAGTTCTTTATTAAAGAGCAAGCCCCTTCATGGAAAGTTAACTTTTAAAATCAATTATGAAGGAACAGGCATTTCTGTCATCAGAATTATATTAGAGCTGCTTATCAAATGGTGTGTAATACTTCAAGTCCTGCATGTCAGTAAAAATAAGTCCTGTGTCAGTGAAGTTGGTTCAGTACCTTTGCAACAGAACAGCAGTGCTTGAGTCAGCACAACATTCAGCAGATGAAAAACAGTTGCAGGAGATGTGTGGATCAGTTGTGTCCAGTTGCTAACAGTACAGTTCAGTGCATAGTTGTTGTTTCACATGCAGAGCAGGAAAGGCTGTGCAGATCCAACTCTCTTGAAAAATCCTGGAATGGTGGTTCCCTAGACCAGTGGTTCTCAAACCTGTCCTGGGGACCCCCCCACCAGTGCACATTTTGTATGTCTCCCTCATCAGACACACCCAAATCAAGTCTTGCAGTCTCTACTAATGAGCTGATAAGTTGAATCAGGTGTGTTAGATGAGGGAGACATGCAAAATGTGCACTGGCGGGGGGTTCCCAGGACAGGTTTGAGAACCACTGCCCTAGACAACACAAAAAGACCAATTACAATTAATACTATTTGTATTTTATAAATACAGCAAGTTTATGGTGGGAAAAGTTCAATCATCTTGGAATTCCGTGACTCAAACAAGAAACTATTGTGGTTCGAATTGAAGTAAATTAAAGGCTTACTTCATCCAAAAATGTTATTTCTGTTATTAATTACTCCCCCTCATGTTGTTCGAACCCGTAAGACTTTTGTTCATCTTCAGAACACTTAATGAAGAGATTTTTTTTTTTTATAAAATCTAAGATATTTCTGTCCTTTCATCGACAGCCTATTCAATCTCCACTTACAAAACCTAGAAAGGTACAAAGGAAATCATAAGTGTTCTATGTGACTCCAGTGGTTTAACCTCAATTTTATGAAGCAAGTGCTTTATTTGCTCAAAAAAAAGTTCCATTTACAAAATATATTTGTCTTCAATGTCTTTCACACAATTTGCTCTCGCATCAACAACATGAATGAGTTTTTTTCTCATGTTGGAAATTAATATGTTATAAATAAAGTGGTAAATGTTTTTTTATTTATTTTTTTTGCAAACAGCACTTGCATAGTTTAATGAAAATGTATGTTAAACCACTGGAGTCGCATGGAGTACTTTAATTATGTATCTTTATACTTTTCTGGGGCTTGAAAGTGGTAGTTGCATGGACTGTCAATGGAGGGACAGAAATCTCTTAATTTATGTTCTGAAGATGAAAGAAGGTCTTACATGTTTGGATTGACTCGAGGGTGAGTAATTAATGACAGCATTTCCATTTTTTGGTTGAGCTAACCCTTTAAATCTGCAGTCCGTAAGTTTTACCTCTTTTTGAACCCTGAAATCTAAAGAGTCTAATGCCGTTTTAAACTTGCTGGATTACAAACCACCATCAAAATGACAAGTTTAATTACATTCCAGCTGCAGTAAGAAGAGGCTACAAACGGTCCGCCACCTGTTGCATCCACACACAGGCGACGAAATGACACAAAGACAAATGGCGGAAGCTAATATTTCCCATGAAATCCTACTAGTACCACTCAAATTATAAAATATTTATTACAAGCTTAACATTGTGAATTGGACTAAGGTGCAGTAAGAAGATCGTTTTGAACACTGGCTGGTTATTTACTTTTTATATATGATTTTGGATCATTAAAAAAAATAAAATTAAATTAAAGACACACACCTTAAGAAATCTCACTTACTAGTCAGCTGCTGGTACGATTTGTGTTCCCTTCTTCCTGACTTTGTGATGTTCAGGGCAGGTGATATGCAGAGATTTCCCAATCTCTTGAGTCTAAAATCAAACAGCAAGAAAACATCTACCTGTCAATTCATGAAAACAATTTGTTTGACTCAATTCTGTTACCAAATACCAACAAAGCTATGATTATTTTTGATGTTTGTGCCCATGATTCTCTCATATGTCATCTGTTAAATCTTACCATCACCAAGTTCTAGTCTGTACAGTCTTCAAACACCAAGCCAGGTACCCTTATTTGATGCATCATAGAAATTCTCCTAAAAACACACATAGCAAACACAATACATTTAAGCATGAAGGCATCTCCAAGCATTAACCAAAAGTTAAAATTATAAATACTTTTTGCATAAATATCCATATTTAAAACGTTATAAACTAAAATAACTTGCTTCCGGCAGACGGCCTACGCAAGTCGACTTAAAAGTTTTAAATATGGATATTTTTCTTACACAAACGCGTCACATCACTTTAGAAGGCTTTTATTAACCCCCCAGAGACGTATGTATTACTTTTATGATGGATAGATGCACTATCCCTTTAAAGCATTAATTGACCCAAAATTTAAAATTCTGTCATAATTTACTCACAATTGACTTCCATAGTATTTTTTTCTATTCTTTCATAATAATTTTCTAACTACCATCACGTCCTTGTCTATAAAACTCTGGTATGCACAGAGGTCATAGTTGTGCTTTATTGTAAATAAATATTATTGGTCAATATCTATGCTTAAAGCATAGATAGATAGATAGATAGATAGATAGATAGATAGATAGATAGATAGATAGATAGATAGATAGATAGATAGATAGATAGATAGATAGATAGATAGATAGATAGATAGATAGATAGATAGATAGATAGATAGATAGATAGATAGATAGATAGATAGATAGATAGATTTTTTTTTTGCTGCAGAACAGAAAGCACGGTCATCTCTCAGCCTTGGTTTCATTCTATGGGGTTTGTCAAAAATCAATGTTGATGCAGCTGATGAACATGATGCTTCTGAAGACAGAGACATCAGACAGGTCAAAAACAAATGAGGCTAAACAAGAGGTCAACATTTTCAGGAAAAAAAAGTTCATGAAACAATCCTGCCTAAAACTTTATCAGTGATTTTTGCACAAAAATAGCTTTCCTTTGTTAGTCATTTGATCTGGGTCTTTGAATCTGGAATTCTACCCAATAAAAATCAGACACAAAGATTAAGTAGTACAATAAGATTACAGTTTAGTGAATGAATTAAAGACGGGAAAAGAAAGCATGCGAGAAAACCCCGTCTGATGCTGCTTCTCCAGCCAGGCCACTGTGCATGGCTCGTCTGTGTAAGACTCTTCAGTAGCAGCCTTTCAAGCAGCAATAGCTACTGAATGTGTTCGTTTTCAGATTAATATATGTGTAGAACACTTACTTTCGGTGTTTTCTCTGTTAAAAGCAAAAAAACTCATCAACCGCATCATGAGCCTAGTCTGTGAGAAATGTTTAGGCGTGTTATATATCATTATAAAACCATATGTCATAAAAATAAAAAAAACATGTTGCAAATTAGGCTAAAACACTTACTTTCGGTGTTTCCCTTATACAAGCCACCCTCCTCATCGTCAGCTCCGTATCACGAATCAAAGAAGATGCTGCATGTGAGAAAGGTTGTCTCATTTAAGCGCGTAAAGCATTTAGATATCGCTTTAAATATATGTTATAAAATACATACTGTAAATGAGGTAAAACACTTACTTACAGCGTTTCCATTAAAATGCAACCGCCTGGCCTGCTCCGAATCATGCGTCAACGAAAATGCCTCTATGAGAGCTGTTTAGCCGTGCACAGCACATAAATAGTTATAAAACAATATGATGTTATAAAATGCATATGTAAATGCGATGGAACCATAGGATGAAACATGCAATATCAATGTTTCCCCTCCTTGTATGTTCTGCATTGCAAGTCAAAGAAAATGGCGTCTGTGAGAAATTTCAGCTTGTTTCAGCACCCAATTGTCCCGGATGTAATTATACACTCTCTCAGTGTTATTGAGATTTAACTCTACATATATACACTAGCGAGAGAATGTGTGGTTTACACTAGCAGTGTTAATTCAACACCAGAAAATTAACTCTTTACTCTAAGAGTCCTTAACACCAGGATTTCAACACTGGAGATTTTGCTGTGATCACAGGTGTCTTTCATCAGCATTTGCTCCCACGGCTCTCGGGCTGCCCTGTTTCATACTACCGTAACGTTAATAAAACTTGAATACATTCTCTCATCCATGAACATGATTTCTGTCCAAGTTCGTCTGATTCCTTTCCATTGGCTGTGGAGGTGAAGACAACAACTTCCATGATTCCACACTCATTCTTGGCGTCATCAAATGAAGCCTTTGTTTTGAATAAGCGACCTTTAGTGGGGAAAATTACATAATGTGCCTTTAAGTCAGTGGGATCAGAGGAGCAAGAGATGCAGATTCACGCTCAAAAGCAGTGATCCAAGTGATGGTATGGATCAGCATATCTGCAATCCTCCTGGTAGATCAAAGTTTGAGTGGAAAATGTTTAAACCATTGACTGTAAAAAAAAAATTCAGACTATGGCGCTGACATCTTGTGCATATTTGAGACCGAGTGACCTCGGGACCGGAGTCTGCGCAGTAGAGAGCAGGAAGTAGAGTCGCCATATCAAAAGCCTGCCCACACTCTCGCAGATGCAGAACAATTCATTATGTTGGTGTGAAATAAACCGTTATGGAAATGTAGAAATTAAAGCTATTAAGTTCCATCTCCTCCAAAAAATCCTGAAAAAAGTCAGTGACAACTTCACTCAGAGAAGCAGTCAGTCTCAGCTGTCAATCATGACGTCACAGCCCCCGTTTTTATAACATTAAATAACTAACTAAAACCAAACTTATTTAAAACCCCCCCCAAAAAAAACAACGAACACTTGAAATGAAATCATCGTGATAAAAACTGCCTAAAATGACAGAAGCCATCTTTGGTAAAAAATTATTTGAAGTGTAATGTGATTGTGTTTAGAATACATGGAGGGGCGGGGGTTATGAGCTATGCTGGGCCAACCACCTGGGGGCGATCGAGACGTTTTGGCTTCAGTTTTCAACACGAGGGCGGCAGGCTTGGTTTAAACAAGCACCTTGTGGTTTTGTAAAAACCAAAACCCAAAACCTCAGTGAATGTGTCTTTAAAGAACACTCATTTCATGCACCATAACCCTGGAGAAACCTTAAAGTGTCTTGGCCAAAAGCACAGTGATGTTTCCACAGCAAGATTTGAGTTTACAACCTTTAGCCATCAGGCAAAAATTGCATAAATTATGCTTTACTACCCATTACACAGCAACTCACAATGTGAAACGACATGTTAAAAGGACATCATTGAATCCTCAGTGATTATGTCTGAAAGCTGGACATAAAAAGGAAGACAGAAAACCCTCAATCCCACTTCTAATTTACATGTTTCACATGCGTCCTGGAGCGCTTCACATCACAGGCAGTGGGAGTTATCTTCTGATATTCTGCAAAAATTCTGTTTATATTACAGGGAGGCTTCACTCTGTCGGACCTGAAGTCCCGGTTGAGTTCATTTTATTGTTTGACCTCATTCTTGGATTCTGAACGCTAATAGACTGGTGAGCTTTATATGAGTCGTGCACTTTTGAGATGTTCATTTGCATTTCACTTCAGAAGAGAATTAGCTGCTGCATATGTGGAGTGCAGTGAGTTAGAAATTAATCACTCTAGCCTCTAGCCATTACAGTAAAAGCTCTGCAATTTTCTTCTTTTTTTTCTGACCCTCAGTTATGCACAGAAAGTTTTTATCATTCAGCGTCTTGATGAGATAAGACTAAGTTAATAAGTGATAGCCTATGCTTTCACTTTGACTAATGCTATGTTTCAATCGACCCCAAAAGTCACAATGTCCAAGTTTCTAAAAATGCACCGGAACAGCACTTGACAAAATGTTACAAACTTTCATTATCTGTTAAAGCCAATGCATTAAAAAAAAAAAACAGCAGACGGGCTGAATGAAAATTCACGCACTGACAGTAGGTGGTGCTTATAGAGGAGCAGAAATACCCTGGTGCGCAAAGTGCTGTGCAACTTCCCGTTTATGACTGCTTATCACAGAGAAGAAAGGAAGTTTTGTATTCAACACCAAATACAAGATGGCCGGTTTCAGATTCTTACTATGTTCTTACACTGTCATTTTGCAAAGTACTTGCCACCAAGTCATAGTTTAATACAACATCAACGACTCTGGGTACAGTATATGACCAAAAATATGAGCTGGCCAGAGTTTTCGCATTGCATTGACAAAAATCGAATGTTTGTGTTGGTCTAAAGAGAAGCATTAACAGCAATTCAAATTCAAATGTTTAGTGTGCCGTTCACACCTACCTTTGTCTTGGTGAACAGGCCTGTGATTGTGTTTTCAAATGAAAACTCTGATTTTGACAAAATGAGGGTGTACAATATCACACAAACATAGCGACACCTACTAGAACTCTAAAGCTAATCCTAAACAAACTTTTATACAGATAAAATGCATGAATGAGTCCTAGATAACATGCTGATAAAAGTTGTTTAGCAAACATTTGGTCATGGACTTTCAAATTGGAAACTCAAAAAATGTGTACAGCAATTTGTACGTATTTTACAAGGAGGCTAATTCATACGATTATTGCTAAATCGTACGTGTTTTACGAGTTGCCCAGCTCGTATGAATTCATACAAATAACCTACCCCTAACCCCGCCCATCACTGGGGTTTAAACCAATTGTACGAATTCGTACGAATTAGCCACCTTGTTAAAATTTGTATGAACTGGTCGTGAGATAGCGTTGGGAAATCTGATTTTGCCAAGATGAGGGTGTATGATGTCACATGAACATAGCAACACCCATGAAGCGCTAATGCTAATCACTCACTTTTACGCCAATAAAAATCATCAGTGAGTCAAAGTTCCTGTGTAACATGCTAATAAGACTTGTTTAGCAAACTTTTGCAGATGTAGGTTTGTAAAACACAGTAAAATATTAATTCTGTTGATAATTGCAGAGCAAATATATCATTACTTAACACTGTTTAGATATTTTTGCTACTTTATTAGCATTTAAACAACTGCAAAGCGAATGGTAGTATTGCCATTTTGTTTTCTTATACAACGTATTTTGTAGCGTCATGCAAAAGAATGGCTTTATGGATATTGGGGATATCAAGTATATTCCACATCAGAATTTGAATGGAACGCAGCATAAAGCAAACAGAAAGCAATTGATTTTCTATGATAATTGCAGATTTCTGGCAATATAAGCAACAGCGAGATTGTTGCAATCATCAGCATTTTGGAATTCATGAAAATTGTTCATCTTGTTCATTTGAAATGATGCACAGCTTCAGTTTATATACCAACACTTTCCCCTCCAGAATGACAAGTTTACCAGAGGCAGACTGTTTTCTTGTCAAAATAGAATGACAGCTTATTTTTACCAACAATACGTTTCATTCAGCTGCAGCTACCATAATACAGTGACCTCCAGCGATAAAATCACAGTCAGGTGAACGGGAATGGAAGGGAAGTGATGTGGCATCAAACAAGTCAAAGATTTCTTGAGGGGAACCTGTTCACAGCATGGCGTGTTGTGGTCCATTGCAATCTAAAGATTGGTTTTCAGGATAGACATTGAGGAAAGGTGAAAGAGCGAGAGATAGAGCAAGTTGGTAAAGACCGTTGTTTTTCTGTGTGACCGTACCCCAGGGGTTTTTCCACAGACCAGACACAGTGTAGGAAATCCAATAATCAGCCCGCTCTGAATGGGCATGCTGTAGCCAATCAAAGCTGCTCCCAGTCTAACAACTCCTTCATGGCAACGACTGGTACAGACGAGCCCATCAGACATCCAAACAGCTGGCTTTACCTCAAAAGCTGACATCTCACAGGAATCTCTTCTCCTTTTTATTGAAAAATAAGATTCCTCAAATCCAAAAATCCCAGATCAGATTTGATCAGAATCTGTGTTTGACTAGCCACAGTAAGGACAGATGCTCAAATAAGAGGTATTAATGATGGACAGACGACTAGATGAGATGAGATTATAGATGATTTAGGAAGCCTGAGGTAGCACAAGTGTGCTGCAGACATGATCTTTAGAATTAAATATAAATAAAAACAGGTGAGGAAATGATGTCACATAGAGGCACATTAAAGAAAGCTGACCAAAAAAATAGCATTTTCAATAAGAGATGACTTTTAATAATGTTTTAGGAAGCTTGAGGTATCTTAGCACAAGTGTAAGAAAATCTAAATGTAACAATAGGGGATATGATCATGCTCAATTAAATATCCAATATTAACTGATTAGCGCTAAAACGTTCGGAGTTGGTAAGATTGAGTCATGTTTTAAAGAAGTCGCTTGTGATCACCAAGGCTGGATTTATTTGTTCAAAAACGAAAATAGTAATATTGTGAAACATGTTATAATTTAAAATAACTGTTTTCTAAAATGTAATTTATTCCTGTGATGCAAAGCTAAATTCTCAGGATCATTTCTCCAGTTTTCGGTGTCACATGATCCTTCAGAAAACATAATATGGTGCTCAAACAGCCTTTCTTATTATTAATAATAAAAATATCATGATACATGTTTTTTTTTTTTTTTTTCAGGTTTCTTTGACAAAGTGTGAATTCAAGCGTGGTACCGTGATAGGTTGCCACAATGCAAAGTACACGAAAAGCATTCGTGAAATTTCCTCACAAAGCGCAACTTGCACTCGAACTGTGCCGCTATTCACATGAATGAGAAAGCAACATGGAAACTGTGCATGCTTTTTATCTGATGACGATGTATTAAGTTCAATTAAACACGTAAGGAATGATAGTGTTTATGATTTACCTTGGATACAAGGGAGAGGGAGTCTTCAAGTGTATTCGCGAATAGCACCAGTGGGAACAATCGCGCTCTGACGTGGACCACAACAAACGTGTCCAGTGTAAAAACACCCTGAGACTAATGCTACATTCCAGGCAGGTTTTTGATCCTGTAAGTTACGACTTCAAACCACGACTTTGTAGCATTCCAGGCAAAGTCACGCCAGTCTGCCTGAGTGCAAGGAATTGTGGTAGCTAGATGTAAACAAAGCATGGCGGACCATATGGCGCTTATGCTCATTTACAATCATTTCTATTTTCCCTTCAAACATCAAGTCAAGAGAGTGGACAATGCACATCAAGAAAGGAATGTTATTTCACTATTTAAGACATTTTTGTAGCCTGTCTGGAAAACACGTTGGGCTTTACAAGCCCTGGCCCATACATATCCGAGTCTAATCTTGAACCAACAACACCACAAATAAAGGATTATTCAGTCTTTGACAGCGTGCTAAGGTATGTTCAGTTAGACATGTCCACATAATCAATTGATCAGTAACAATACAATACTATCACATCAATATTTTTACTCACATTGGTGTGTTGCATCATTCATTCATGTAATCTCATCCAGTCTGCAAATCCAGTCTTTTGTTTACAAACAAATCCGTGATCAGAAATGGAGAAATGGAGGAACAAACACACAATGTCTTCCAAACGTGAGCTGGATATTTATTTTTAATGAAGTTCATCCATGTATTCATAATATTTGAATCCGAATGAAGCTTGTGCGGTATGTTCATTGCTTAGAAGTTCGATCCAGTTTAGCTCTATGTAGGCCTGTCATGTCAGACACGAATCAGTGGGCAGTTTCAGCATGCAATGACGTCAAGGGTCAGCATATTCTGAGATTGATCGTTTGCTGCGTCTGGTGTCAATAAAAGCTTTTCTTTGACTAACAAGGAAGTTTTCAGCTCTGAAGCTTACAGGAAATTCTTATATTACAATGACCTTTTATATATCAAAAGCTCAAGGGAAAGTTGATTTCTCAATTCATGACCCCTGGACTGAAAACTAGCTAATGCTAGAAAAGTTGCTGATAATTAGGGTTGGGTACCGAAACCCGATGCCAATATGGCACCAGTACCTATATAACCGGTATGTACCAGACCTAATCAGAATGCAGATTAATAAACTATTTGGTTTTTAATGTACGACTTTAATAAACACCGCATCCATAGGGGCTGCCATTGTTGTTTCGCGGGCTATGTGACGTCAGAGCTCGTAACTGGGAATACATTGATCTAGTACGAGTTCACGGGTGGGAAGTCACGGGTTTGACTGCTGTTCCAGTGCACTTTCACTGGTAGAAGGTTGGGAAAAACACGGGTTGCCTGGAACGCGGCATAAAACGGATATTTTTGCAGCATATCTTAAAAAAAATAAAACTTCCTAATTTTCTGACCATATGCAAACAACAGTGACTGAATTCAGCTTTGAATGATCTATAATAACAAATCTGACACCAGAAAATATAAAACCAATAAAGTGTAAAAAAGAGCCATGGCATATACTTACCCCATGCCAAAGACAGAAAAAAAAAGCTATTAATAATGACGGTGGAACCTATCACGGCCTCAGAAACTCATTGCCTCTCTTTCCTGCCACCCTGCTGTGCGTGCTACTTATTCCTAAAGCAATCTGTGCCTCCCAAGCAGCCTAATCTCAGCCTGACGGAACCCTACAGACCACCTTCACATGCCCTCAATGTGTCTTCCCTAAAAATCAGCCGTTTAGTCCCTTCCCAGAGTTCCACAGTCTCAATGGAATAATTACTGGCCCAAAGGTACAACGCTCTTCTGTTCCATTTATACGTCTCTCATCATTTGCACGGCAAGCAGTTTTGTGACGCTGGGATATGTTGACAGTCCGCGAAAAGGAAAGAAAGGTGCGCTCCTAAAACAGAAATCAAATCCTGGATGATCCCATTTTAGCATTAATCTCAGCACAAAACAGAGATGCAAGCAAATAATGTGATTAAGAGGTACTTTGATTAGAATTGGCATCTGATGAATTGCTCTCAGCACTCTACTCCCCTAAAGATGGATATATATGTTGCTAAAGAGAATCCAATTACTCAGAAATTGTTGTCCATGGATGGGATAAGAAATTGATATCAAACGTTTGGTCATGATTAATGTCGCCTCTTGGATGGGCCAACAAGAGGCGTTTCCAGCGATGCGGTTTGATGTAGTACGGGTTATTGACTGATCGGGCCTGCATCGCAAAAAAGTGTGCACTTTTAATCATTAAGACTCAAGCCTTCATGGTAGTTGTGAATTGCACATTGCTTGCAGCCCATAGAAATGTGTCTAAATCAAGGCAGTGATGAAAAAAAGTCAGATAAATGATAATGGCAATGTGAGGAGATATTGAGAGGGTAATGTAACACAAGTGTCACAGCTCAGACATTATCGGTTAAGGCTGAGGTTATTTGTGGCTCGCTGAAGATAAAAGCACCATTAAAGCAGGGTGATAGAACTTTCCTCCTTCTCCCTGAGCTGTGAATGTGACAGGGCACCAGAGTGTAGAAATCCTTGGATTTGCATTTAAAAAATGTGAGTAGGGAACTGCAGGAAAGCAGCAAACATTGTGAAGAATGTCCTGCAAATGATAAAGTTCAACATAAAGTCATTTTAAGACCTTTTACCTGAAGGTCCAGCTGAAAAAAAAAGACCACAAATCTGCATTTATCTGGATTGTTGCTGGTTAAAATAGTCAAAGGGATAGTTCACACAGAGATGACATTCTGACATTATCCACTTAGTCCCATGGTGTTTCAAACCTGTAATGCAAAATGGTAGCATAAAAGCAATTCAAAATCTCCCACCAGTAATGTAATTCAAGTCTCCAAATTAGGTTGGACGTTTTTGACGTTGCCATATTTGATTTCCATTCTGTTTGATCAGACATTTGATTTTATTTGAAAGCTAATAGCCACGTAAATTTCACTCTTGCTATCATACAAAGGGATTGTACTGCTTCAGCAAACCTGGATTGTCTGGATTACTTGTACTCCACATTTACAGTATGGCATTTTTGGAGCCTCTTATCAAGCGCAGAGTTAGTTCAGTCAGGCCACGTAGACATAGTGCTGTATGTGTGTGTGTGATTTTATATATATATATATATATATATATATATATATATATATATATATATAAAAAACACACACACACACACACACACGGGGCATTACTGCTTGGGAAGTATGCTTAAACTGCAAAACTCTTGTATGTTCTATTAATCATGGAGCAAGAACCCCCATAAAGGAACCATACCGCAAAAGATAAACTTGTGTTTCAATAAACTGAAGTAATTTGCTAAAGTGGTCCTGTCTGAAGAAAAGTGCATTTAATTGTATTGAATGTGCATTAGTGCACTTAAAAAAAGAAAGAAAGAAAAATGTACTTGTAGATAATATTAATGAAATAAAATGCCACCTAAAGAGAGTACAATTTAACTTTTAATAAAGTGCACTTTGTAGTAATAATTAAAAGTTTTACTTTGAATAATGTTTTAATATTTTGTCATTAAGTATCATTTTTAATGTGTTGACTAACAAGTTAAAGCACATGTAAAGTACTTTTTACTTTTTTTTACTGTAGTGTTATTTGATATTATATTTAAAGTTAATACATTTTAAAATTACAAATATATTTGACCTACAAGTTTAAATATAAATGAAAATAAAGTAAATTTTAGTTTACCAATAAAGGCTTGTCATCAGTAGATCATATTTCAAAAACAATAGAAGTAATTATGAAATTATATATAAAGATATATTAAAGTACTTAAGTGGGTCAAAAAGGGCTCAAAAGTTCAGTTAAAGGTTCAGTGTGTAAATTTTAGTGGCATTTCGCGATGACATTACATTCAGTTCACATGTAAGCACATACTTTTAAAGTATATTCGTTTTATAATAAGTATAAAAAGTATAAATGTTTTTGGATTGACTTCCGGTCATCTTTTTCACAAGGGGCTTGACAACTTTCCTTTTGCTCCACAGAAGAAATAAACTCCAACTGGAAGGAAATGAGGGTGATTAAATGATTGAATTATCATTTTTGGGTGAACCATCCCTTTAAGAAGTCTTGTCTGAATACCAGAAGACCAAAGAAGTCATGTTCCTGGATCAACGTATTTTGCAAACATCATTCCTGTCTTTTGTCTTAACCGTATCTTTATCCCTAAACCTAATCCTAACCATAACTTATTCCTTAAAATCAGAGGGAAATGATAGGTGAATAACACTGATGTAGAAGCACCATGTTGTAAGCCAAAGCTTGGCATAAACTGTAAACTTATCCCTAAAATCTGATTGGTTGGAACATGTTGTACTTGGTGAAATCACGTTCACCCCCACCCATACCCCCCTTTTGATTGCCTGACTTTTCCTGCAGGGTGATCTCTCTCTGTTACCTTAAAGCCACTTTAATATCTACCACGTACCATGATGTATTGCTTTTATTGGAAGCTGGTGGAAACTGCATTTTTCAAGGATTTTCATCAGAACAACAGAAACGCTGTTCATGTTTGATAAGGTGGTAAAGGCGAGTTGCTGCGACACAGCAGTCATTCTTCTCCATGCCTCCCAGTAGCTGCCAGTCCAACCATGTGTGTTTTTCCTTCTAATAAAGAGAAGTTGCTTGTTTAGCAGTGATTATCATCCTGCTGCCTTTCTTAGTTAGGCAGCTACATTTGTTAGAGTAACCTGCCCTTGTTCTTTCATGTTTTTCCCTTTGTTTTTGCTAGCACAGGGGTTTTCAAACTGGGGTCCAGGGAACCCCAGGGGTCCTCCAGAAGGTTCTAAGGGGTGCCCAGAAAATTTCAGAGAATAAAAAGACAAAACAAAAATGGATAAATTCAACCGCTGGGTTAAAACAACCTAATTGCTGGGATAGTCCATTTTCAACCAAGCATTTTTTTAGAGTGTATAGTCCCCTTTATCTTGCTCAGTGGGGTTGTAAGGCAATATTCTTCAGTACGTACTCTGCTTGCATACATTTATTTTAAGTTGCTTATACAAAAAAATTTTTAATTGAAAATGTTCTTCAGGTTTATACATCCAACATTAAGCCAATTTAAATTGGTAAACAATATGTTGTATTATAAATGTCACTGTCATGATAGACTTGAGGACACAGAGGTTAGTACGCAGTAACAGGTTTTATTGAAGTCAGGACACGAAACAGTGAACTGGTGAACAGGTGTAAACACAGGAAATGGTGAGAGGCTTAACTGGAGTGGTGAACACGGAGAATATCTTGAAGAACCTAGGAAGCGTGGAATCTTGGAATCTTGGAAGTAGAGTTTCTTGGAAGCTTAGGATTGCGAAGAGCCACGCCACAGTCTGTGTAGCGTGAGCTGTGACCACACACTGAGTGTGGGGCGAGGGCTGGTGATAAAGGGCTTCAGTGATGGGAAACAGGTGCGGGTGCTCAGTATTCAGGTGATTGGGAACGAGTGGGCGGAGCGTGGGAGTCTGGTGCAGAGGGCGTGGCTGAGTCCGTGACAGTCACACTTACTATCTAACAGTTTAAATGTTTTTTCGTACATACAAATAGATGGATTTTAGGAAGGGGGTCCCTCATAAAGGTTCATCACATTTGGGGGTCCTTGGCATCATTAAGTTTGAAAACTATACCCTGTGCTAAGGTATAGTTAATTTTAATTTACCTGCAGTTTTTCCCCTTTTTAGTCGACTAGGTTTGTTGTTTTGGGCCAGGTGTCATCCTGATAATAAAACTAATTATATGTTGCTTATCCTTGTTATTTAGATTATGGAAATATATAGAAATGCTGGATTGCACTTGTAAATGAATAAATTGTTCAATGCTATCTGTTTCTTGCTTTTATGTAATCATGATGGTATTATTTGAAAACCTCCATTCCAAATGTAAATCTGCAGCTCAACTTTTAATAGAAAATGCATATAAATCTCTTTACTTACTGTGCACGTTTTTAATTGAAAATTTGGTATCACTTTATTTTACAGTCCTGTTCTGTACATGCATTAGCGTTCAAAAGTATCAGTCAGTAATGATTTAACCAACAACACAGTCTAAACGGTAGTACTGTGAAATATTATTGCAGTTTAAAATGTGACTATATTTTAAAATGTAATTTAATCCAGTGATCAAAGCTGAATTTTCAGCATCATTTGTTCAGTGTCACATGATCCTTCAGAAATCATTCTAATATGCTGATGTACTGCTCAAACAACATGTATTATTATCAATGTTGAAAACAGATGTGCTGCTTAATATTTTTGGTAGAAATTGTGATGAAAATGTTCAGGATGAATGAATAGAAAATTCAAAAGAACAGCATTTATTTACATTTTAAGTTGAAACATTTTGTAACACTATAAATGTATTTATTCTCATGTTAGATCAATTTAATGCAAGTATTAATCTATTGATAAATAAATAAATAAATAAATAAATAAATAAATAAATAAACTCCCAAACTTTTGAAAAGTATGTATCAGTAATTACAATAACTGGGTAATAACTAGCCATTAACCTACCTCTAAGCCTATCCTTAATCCATGTAGTTACCTTTTTTTAGGTAAGTATACTGTAAGTGCACATATTGTAAAATAAAATGCAATTGCTGTTAATCACAGGCCATTCAGAATGAAGTCGTCAGTCATTGTAGAATAATAACGCACCAATGAACCCCTGTGACTCATGCCAGAGCTCTCTGACATCAAACTAGCCCTTAACTTACCACGTCTATCACTTCTGATTGGCTGTGTGAATTCAACAATATTAGTTTGTTTTTCAGACCGTTTTTGAGTCAGTAATGAATGCCAATACACTTGCAGGGTTGGTGACAGGTGAAAAGAGAGCCAATTTAGCTCAAGAAATAAATTATTTATTGCAGGTCTGACTATCAAACTTGAGAGTTTTATTGACAGGGTCAAAGGAACCGTTGCCAACTTTAGAAAATCATTAAAAATACCAACTCAAAGGTCTAAAACTTGCCTCTAAGATTTTTACTTTCCTTGTTGGTGGCAATTTTTTTGGCAACGTTTTTACAATACTTATTCAAAATAATTTAATAATTTATTACTATAAATGGCATGACATTGTTATTATAAAAGCATAAATGCAATCAATAATTATGGTGTTGAGTACCAAAGAGGATATGTGCGATTATAAAACTAGCTCATAAATTTGCCCCATGCAGAGTTTAAATCAAGAAACTTTAACTCTCAAACCCAAATCTTTAGTCATTGTCCCTCATGCATCACACTGCCACAATTGAAAGATTTGAAAACAAACTGTTGCTAAATGTTTTTGAATACAATAAATCATTTTATTTTGTTCAGATAAAAGAATTAGTTCACCCACAAAAATTGAAAATGTTTCAAAGAGTCATATCTGGCACAATACATTACACTCTCAGAACAAAAGGTCTACAGTGCAATAACACAGACCAGAACAAAGGGTACCTAAGATACAAACAAAGTGAAAAGGTACTCAAAAAGAGAACACAAGTCTGTATGTTTCCTCTAACCCTATCACTAAATGGTACATATTAGTACCTTAAAATATACATATCAAGTACTTTAGTAGAGTCTGGGACTTGAATTAGGTACCTGTCCTACAGTTTTTGTATCTTCTCTTCAGATTGAGTTTTATTGTTTTAACAGGGTGTTGGATCTCAGTGTCTTAGCAGTAAAACCGGTCCTTACAATATAAATGGCATGACATTGTTATTATAAAAGCATAAATGCAATCAATAATTATGGTGTTGAGTACCAAAGGGATATGTACGCGCATAAAACTAGCTCATAAATTGATGCAAGTTTAAATCAAGAAACTTTAACTCTCCAACCCAAATCTTCGATCACACTGCCAAATGAAGATATTTTTTTGAATATATGAAATCATTTTTCTGTTCCTTCATTGACAAAAACAAAACTATTACACTCCAGAAAAAGGTAAAGACATCATAAAAGTAAGGTACATCATGTGACTCACCCCAATGGTATTATCCTAAAATATACATATCAGTACTTTAAGAGTCATTAGTGGTTTTGTGTGTGCAAAACAGCAGTCTGAGAGTGTACTCACGCTCATGTTGTTTTGATGAATGAAAGAAAACTTTCGTTCATCTTCGGAACACAAATGAAGATATTTTTTGTGAAATATGAGAGATTTCTGTTCCTTCATTACTACCACTCCAGAAATAAAGATATATATATATATATATGGTTTATATATATATATATATATATATATATACAAATTATATATATATATATATATATATATAATATAATGACCCATTCTCACTCCCAAAGTATCAAAATCTGAAGCATGGTCAAGTGCCTTTCACATCGCAATGAAGATGCTAAAGGTGCCCCTAGGCGTTATCAACATGCAGAGTGCTTTATTGATTTCAGTTGTTTGCCCAATGCGCCAGATCAAGACGCATTTAATTCTTTGCATTTGTAAAAGCAGACATGATTTTATGAATGTTTATAGGCTACTTTTTTATATTTTGGAGCAACTAGATTCAAGAGTTTTATTTGTCACTTACACAGTTATATACAGAATATACAACCGGCAGTGAAATGTAAACTAACCCCACTCCTACCCTAATATTTGTACTTTTTGAATAAATTGTGCATGCAGTCGTATTTGCCTGTTATATCCTGTGTTTTATATCATATAACACACAAATGGGTGGGTTTAGGGATGGGATGGGGTTGGGTTACATGTTCAAACATGTCTAAATGGCGTAAATAAAATTATGCTGGCTGATTAAATTGAGAATCCCACTCCAACATGTCATAATGGCAAAATCATAACCCAGTATATCATTTCATCATGACAATAACGTTCCCATGCCAACCCGTCTGTGTATGATGCCAAAGGTTTCTCATTGAAATCAATAAAGCACCCTGCGTGGCGAAAAATTACGCCTAGGGGTACCTTTAGCGTCTTCATTGTGATGCGGAAGGCACTTGACCATGCTTCAGGTTTTGATGCCTTGGGAGTGAGAACGGGTTGCAACATGACCTATTATGCAAAATTCACATTTTTGGTGTTTGAACTGTTGCTGTTGCAACAGTATTCAGGTGTTTGAACACAGATGTGTGTCCACAATGTGTGTAAAAAAACAGACTATAATGGTACAAATCTACCCAATACTTTTTTTTACTTTTTATTTTTATAATCCCCATCAATTATTATCAATCTCTCATAATGCGCTGTTTCTGATTCCCCCCTACTCCTATGTAAGAGTAGGGAAACCCTGCCCATGACTGTTGATGATCTGCCCTTTTAGCATAGACACACCCCTGAGTGAGAAGCACAGAGATCACCATTTCTGTTTATTCACTGTATCAGCTAGCTAGAGTATTACAATGTCTCTGCCAAAAAAAAAAAAAAATAATAACATTCCAAATGTTCTGTTGGATGTACCATAGTCTCCATAGATTTGCTACTCTACCACATCTGAGCCACTGAGGACACCGTTGTTGAATTTCATTTTTGAAGGAAATGTGCCGAAGAATGTTGGTAAAATGTTATATATTTGCACAAATCATTTTACGCATGACTGCTTCACCAACAAGGGTCAGTACAGTGCTGGATTTGCAAAAAAATAAGTTATTTCTGAAGGATGGATCAATACCAATGTTTCGTGCTCTACCTCTTACATATCCAGATCAAGTAAGTATGGCACTTCATATTTTACGAATGTTTGCCAATTTCCTTTCTGAATGAGCTTTCTAGAATGATGAACAGCTAATATGGCTAAAGTTACCATTGACTGTATTCACAGAGACTAGAGCTATGTCGTTTAGTTTTAGTAAAATGCTCACCGCCCTGTGTAATTCATGAACGCACATTTATTATGCGTTGTATAGTCAGGTGAAGGACATTACATAAATGTATCCAATAACCATTTAGAAATGTCCAGGTGGAGTTTTAAAGTTGCAACCTCTTCCTGAGTCTCTCCATCTGTGTCTGACTCCGGTTCAAACATGTAAGGCTGCACTCCACAACTGGTTATTTCTGACATTTTGGCTGAGTGAGATTCACCTGTTTTGTTTTTGGCGGAGTATCCAAAGCTTGAGTAAAGGATCCACCCTCTTCTGGAAGGGGGTGGGAGCAGCATTTTATTTGCATTTAAAGGGACACACAACTTTTACTCACAACCAAATGGGGCAAATTTGACAAGCTATAATAAATGATCTGGGGGGTATTTTAAGATGAAATTTCACAGACACATTCTGGGAACACACAAAAAGTAATCCGTGTAATCTTTTTAATCATTTTATTTACAACTTTGAACATATACATATATATACATATATATATATATATATATATATATATATATATATATATATATATATATATATATATATATATATATATATATATATATATATATATATATATATATATATATATATATATATATATGTGTTTACATGTATATCTGAAGATCATCTGAAGCAAATTTGATGTGAAATTGACTATTTGTTGGAGTGCCAAAAAAGTGATCACCATGCGACGCTGTCCCCAATGTGTTCAGATAACCAGGACATGGTTGTTGATGTTTGGCAACAATATGATACAATTTTAAATGGTGGAAGAAGGCAATATGGCTGACCTTGGAAAAATAGGATTCATTGGACTGTGCTATGACCATGAAAAATGACTCTTCAAATCCACATTTGAAGTACGTGACTTTGAAGAAATACCCCCATATTGTGCAAACTGTGAAAAACATATGCTAAATATTTTTACTTTTTCCAAAGAAAACACTTTTTTTTCTCCTGTCCCTGGTGCTGCTGGTTCCCATTATTAGCATTAGTAACCTGTTGTGGTTAGGAAATGTTAGCGTGTACAATCTAATGTTTACCCAATGAGATTGATCGCTAACATTAATGGTGCACACAGTCATTTTTTCCTCATAAAGTTTTACTCCTAAAGAAATGAACAGTACGTTTTAAACAACATTAATAATAATAATATTAATAATAATAATAATAATAATAATTATTATTATTATTATTATTATTATTATTATTATTGTTACTCACATGCAATTACTCCAGTCATTTCACTAGCTAATAAACGCTTTTATTTTACATTAAGTGGGTCGCCTCATGGTGGCTGCCATATTGAGATCACATAGCCATCCGCTTTATCTAAGAAAAACTCCTGTTACTCGTCATCTTTGTTCACCGAAATAAATTAATCAGTGATTACCAGTATTATAAGTAACTAAAAACTGTTGCTTTTGTGTAATACTACATCCAAGCCTCATTAAAAATGACTTACTACTTGCTATTTGTCAGGGAAATGTAATGTTAGCTATATTATCTAATAAATAAACTGTAATATAAGTATATTTTAAATAAAAATAGATATTATTTGTATTATTATCAGAGATTTGTTTTGTTTTACCCCAATCAAAAAAGTCTAAACTTACCACTGATTATGGGATGAACTGCACTGGAACAAATTTGTAATCTATTTGCTCATAGTTTTTAATGGCTCTGTAATAATAATTTCAAGATTTATCAGAGCTGGCATTTTGTACAGCTTAATGTATTCTAAATCAAATTAAATGGACAGTTTTCTGACTGTAACAGCATTTTACCCTACACTCTATATCCACAGCCATTTTCTCTGGATTTATGTAACATTTTTATCAGAGTGAGAGGTTCGTTTATAGCCTTACTTGGAATTATACATTTATAACCCATTACTTCAGAGCTGAGACACACAATATCTACAGAATTCTCTCAGGATTCTTTTGGGACTCCAAATAAAGAGATGGGAAAAAATATTCTACCATTTTAAAAACACCCACTACTGACTGTGGGGTATGAATGAGTAATATCCAGTCAAAATAATCAGTAAAAGCTATTAACCTAATCAGATACAAGAACCGCATAGAGTCTCTATGACTAAAATCTGCCTTAATCCACACAAAAGTCAACTGTAAAGTCGATGCCAATTCCTAGCATTAGATTTAGCAAGCTGTGTTTGAGCTAGGCTATTTAAAGTCTGCATCTTGCTAGGATGGCAGAACTAGCATTATCCCAAAAGCAATGCATCTGTGACAAGGTAATGCTATTGTACCCAATTAACAGTTAACATATTGGAGGTCTACAACATAATTGTATAGTCCATTGATTTTATGGTATTAGGAGAAACACAAAAGCTGGAATAAACAGATTGGACCAAACAGTGGGTGCATTTCCCGTACAAAGATGTAAATCGCTGCAGCTGCTTAACTACCATAGTATGATGGACAAACTAACTAGCTATACACAACTGTTTTCTGAAACCTTGGTTACTTTGTTGCACATCCTTCACACACAAAAAAAAAGGTGTCAAAATTGTACCTTTTAGGTGTACAACAGCTTGTCACTGGTGCAGTACACTTAAAGGTGCTGTATGTAAATTTCTCACTTTATTAAAGCATAAAAATACCATTATATGCTTGCAGATATGTAGGAAACATGCTAAATGAATCTACTTGTTTCTCAGAAAAACAATTCTACAGTGAATTATTCTACTTTGAAATGTGCATTCCGTGTCGGAATGTCTGTTTTTGTTTTGGTCTGTGCGATAACACACACGTTGCCAGTTTACCCAATAGCATTTTGACACCACAGGTTGCCAGTTGGCGGAAAACACAGCGTACTGCTGCCATGGAAGCCAGCAAACAAACTGAGTCCGAGATCGCAGATTCTATCTGACCTAAAAAGCCTCAGCATCCATCTAAAATTCTCTATGAATGAGAGCATATTAAAACCTGGATAAATCAACTCATCAACTTACAGTGGGGCTTTCATTATTAATTGCGCTCGTTCCTGTTGCGTGTCCTCAAGCTGGCAACCCGCGTGAGCGTCAAGTCTGAGGAGAAGGAGATGGGGGAAACAACTCTCTCCAATATTTGGAATTTGGACTGCAGTACCCATTTCAACCCTACATACCGCACCATTAAAAGGACATATTTGTGCCTTTTTTACCGCAAAGGTTCATAGTAGTACCTTAACGAACTTATTTGTACTCTAGGATACTGATATGCACCTTTTAGGAGTAAAAAGGGACAAAGATATCCCTTTAACGGTACTACCCCAGTGACAAGCTGTTGTTCCCCTAAAGGTACAATTTTGACAAAAGACAGAAGAGTCTACAAGGTGACAATATGCACAGTGTGCAGTCGTTGAAGAAGAGTACGGAAAGAGGGATAAAAAAAACAACGCACTTGAACAGGAGGAAAACACAACAATGGACGGCGAACTTGGCGAGCGTTTGTGCATTGTTGTTTCTACTGAACTGTTGCAATGGTTAATCCACTGCTTTTCTTCAATCCTGTCGCGCGAATGTCATGTTGCTGACACAACTCAGTGCTGCCCTCCGATGTCTGGTAGAGTATTCAAAAATTGTCGAAACGTGGATTGTCGAACCCATCTGCGGTTGAGTACAGTTTGAAAGCTGTGTGTACACAACTGTGCACGAGATGCGTCTGGACGTGGACATTGAAGTATACCTAGGGCTTAACAGTGCTTTAATTCTCTTGACAAACTAAAAGACGTAGAATGAAATTAGTTTTTATATACTACGCTGCATGTTAGCTTGCATTTTGCTAAGAGCATGATCTGTTTATGTCCACATTTCATACTAACAAGATGCTTGTAACCACAGCTTGAGAGCTGTAGTTCCAATCACACAACTTTGCGATGCAGTGTTGAACTATGTTGGTAATAACGGAACTTGTGGCAGTTGGCTAACAATGCTTTTGGGAAACACACCTCAGATTTGTTGAGGTAAGCATATTCTTGTACCGTTGCAGTCTGTTGCGGTAATAAAGATGAGTAAAAGGTCCTTATGTTATCCAGTGACAGCAAAATATCCAAAAATTGTGGATAATATTCCACCTCTGTGCCAGTACTGCGCTTTACAGTTCACTGCTCATGTGGATTATGTAAATGTATTCACAAAATCATGTAGCTAATGTACCCTTGATATGATAACTGTTCATGCAGTACTGTCAATTGATTATGAATATGCTAATACAAGAAGATTAAGTTTAAATATATGGTACAAATGTGATTCAGTACTAGCTGAAGTATATGTGGAAGCTTCTAATTTCTAAGAAAGTATCTAATTTCTGTTTTGTTGCAATTATTGTTATGCATATATAAAATGTCACAATATTTCCCTGACATATGATGATACAGACTCTGTCAGAGGGCTGACATTTTAAAAGCACTTAAACATCATAATTAGTTTTCTAATGCACAGCATCCGCTCATCATACACTATTGTTCATCTGGCAGAGTCAATGAATATAACGTCTTTTTTATGTTAAAACAGTGTGATATGCAACAGAAAAACAAACCTGTATTTTTTTTGTTGCCATTTTTGAATATTTATAATGCATGTAATGTAATGTAAACTTAAAAGTAAGGCATTACTTTACTACTAATTGATTGTTACATGGAAAATGTAATTGATTACCTAACTCACGTTACGTGTAATGCATTACTCCCAACACTGTGTGTGTGTATGTGTATGTGTATATATATGTTGTGGCGAGGCGAGGGACCGTGAGAGCGGGCTGGTGGCGAATGTTAATGAGCGTCAGCTGTGCGCCACACCGGTCTCGTCTCATGGAGGACTGACGGGAGCATAAAAGGAGGAGTGACGACAGTGTAAGACGAGAGAGGACCAGGCCTGGACTTTATGTAGTGTTTTGTGTTGTATGTAGGCGGCAGTCGTCCGTGAGGGGCTGTCGCGGGCATTATATTTTGTTTGTTTGTTTTTGATTAAAGTTTTTAAATGTTCGCCGGTTCCCGCCTCCTTCTTCCCTGATCGTTCATTGCATTACATATGCATATGTATATGTATATACATGTATATGTGCACATGTAATGTAAACAGTTGGGAAAGAAAACACATGCGTCAGGTCTTAAAGTGACAGCACCCTAATAAACCTAAAATATAGTGTGTATATGTATATATGTATATGTGTGTATATATAGTCTTTTGCAATGATTTGTTTCTTTATTCTTTGCAGAATGATGACGCTTAAAAAAACTTAAATACAAAAAAAAAAAAAAAAAAAAAAAAAAAAAGGAATTTAGAGCGTTCATCTGTTTGTTACCAAGTATTACAATGATTGCACCAGCTGAGGTGATCATTTTAGTTCTAATCAAACCACTAGATCACAAGCATATGTAGTATACATTTAAGCAAATAGGTTTAACTGAGACTCAGGAGTCCTCTCATTTGTAGCATATCTCTCTATAGTTTTATTTAGAATGTTTGAAATTGTGGAAATATTCTAGGTAAAGGTTTAAGGTTTTCAGTCAGCAGGCATGACGTCAGGCCTTTTTACCACCCTGCAAAAACTGCTGTGTTGCAGAGCGCATGTAATGTGATCTGTGGGCAGAGTCATTCAGATTCTGCCGTCTAACCAATCAATTCCACAAACGAAGCGCCACCTTATCTTCAGGTGCACTACAGCACTGATAAGCTTAACATTGATTTTTTATGTTTAAGTGTTGTCTCTGCAGGAAGCATGTGTACAGACTTTAAACTCTTTCCAAGCACCAGTGAAAAATCTGAGTTAGTACAGAAGGCTCTGTTTGAATGTGAGACTGGAAAAAAGCTGCAGGCTAAGAAAGTTGCCTCCTTAAGCTCTTTTATGACAACTGTGTGTGTTAGAACAGTTCTGAAGATAACCCAGTGCAAGTCAGGCTTGTTACACTCATTTAAGGGAGTTTTGCCCCTAGTGTATATCGCTTGTTTTTTGCAACTTTTGGTAGTTCTCACAGCTTAATATATGTTAAAGGAAATATTGGTTTTGAATGGAAAAACACACTGCATCACCATGAGTGAGTGGCCATCCTTTGGATTTGTTTATTCAGGTCATATCCATTAACAAGTATAGTGTATTACTTTCTTTCTTCTGTGAAACACAAAAAGAGACATTTGCAGGTCGCTATATTTAATCTATATAATATAATATAAATTTAAACTTTTGTCCAGTGGAAAATTTCTATGTATGTTAAAGGTTCTTTATGGAACCATATGCCTATAGAGAACATTTGTTTAAGACTGTATCATAGAACTGTCGATACAACACTTCTAAACCAATATGATAACTCTGTGTGAAGAAGAAACACATTTATTCACTGATCATCGTCTCTTCCAGAGGCAATGTTTTCATAAATGCTTGTTATACAGGTTAAAATGTTCTTCACATCCTGATAGCAATCAATAATAGAAGTAGTCTAAATATTAAAACATGTATATATATCTTCTGTGGAAGAAAAAATGTCCATCCAATAATAGCATTCGAACAATGCAATCTGAATGCAATGATAGGATGTCCTTCCTGCCTGTATTTGCATACTTCAGAGCACCCTGCTCGTACAGACATTACATGTCATGAGTGCGAACATGAGGCTATACAGAGTTGTAGACACAGTCACAGAGCGCCGCAAACAAACAGCAGTAACTTTTTACAGTTCCTCCTGAGCTAAAACAATGAGCTAATGCTGCGTTCACACCATGTCGTAATTAAGACATGGCAACCCGTGACATTATACTCGGAGCTGTTCACATCCTCAGACTCTAATAATGTGCAGTTTAATGTGCAGCAGTCAGGTGGTACAAGTCAAGTAAGTTGTTTATGGTCATTATTATCGTAATGTTATGTGCTTTGAGACATGAGGGGCCCTATCATACACCCAGCTCAATGCGACGGCAGGTGTGACGCAAGTTTTTTTTTGCTAGTTTCAGCCCAACGTAGTTATCATTTTCATGTACTGCGCCACGTTGTTTAAATAGCAAATGCAAATGCTGTTCACCCATGGGCGTGCTGGTCTGAAAAATAGGTGTGTTCAGGCGCATTGTTGGCGTGTTGCTATTTTGAGGCAACTGAAAATGACTGCGCCATTGACCAACAAAAACCTGGTCTAAAGTCAATAGCGCAGTACGCAGTATTTTTGGTGTTATTTAAAGGACACTGCACAATGCATGTACACTCAATGCTTTTTATACACACTCACACACACACACACACACACACATTTGTTTTTGTGAATTGTGGGGACATTCCATAGATGTAAATGGTTTTTATACCCTACAACTCGTATATTCTATCCCCCTACACTACCCCAACCCCTAAACCTACCCATCACAGGAAACTGCACATTTTTACTTTCGCCCAAAAAAACTAATTCTGTATGACTCATAAGCCTTTTGAAAAATGGAGACATGGGTAATGTCCTCATAAGTCACCCTCTCCTTGTAATACCTATGTCATACCCATGTCATTATACACATTTGTGTCCTGATATGTCACATAACACACACACACACACACACACACACACACACACACACACACACACGCACAGCAGCGCACAAACATTTTTAAATATTAAAAATAAAAGGATTCCTCCCTGGAGAAGCGTTTAGTGTTTCCACTCGCAAATTCCGCCATGTAAATAGTGAATCCACCATGATGCAGTGCAACTGTCTTTTAAAGGGAATGGGTGATGAGACTGAGATTGGTTATGCCCAAAACACACCCATGACTCAATTTTGCATCAATCTCATTTGTAAATGTTTTTTTTAAACCATTCTGAGCCTTTGAAAAGATCAATAATAAAAGAAGCTGCTTCTCTCATGAACACAGCAAGGAAAGGGAGGATGTCAACTGAGGATCTGTTCCTCAGACAAAACTTATGACCACTGCCTAAACATTTAGGGACAGGTGTAGTGGTATGGGTAAGTTTAAGGGTAAGGTTAGGGACAGGTGCGGTGGTGTGGGTAAGTTTAAGGGTAAAGTTAGGGACAGGTGCGGTGGTGTGGGTAAGTTTAAGGGTAAGGTTAGGGACAGGTGCGGTGGTGTGGGTAAGTTTAAGGGTAAAGTTAGGGACAGGTGCGGTGGTATGGGTAAGTTTAAGGGTAAAGTTAGGGACAGGTGCGGTGGTGTGGGTAAGTTTAAGGGTAAAGTTAGGGACAGGTGCGGTGGTGTGGGTCAGTTTAAGGGTAAAGTTAGGGACAGGTGCGGTGGCGTGGGTAAGTTTAAGGGTAAAGTTAGGGACAGGTGCGGTTGTGTGGGTAAGTTTAAGGGTAAAGTTAGGGACAGGTGCGGTGGTGTGGGTCAGTTTAAGGGTAAAGTTAGGGACAGGTGCGGTGGTGTGGGTCAGTTTAAGGGTAAAGTTAGGGACAGGTGCGGTGGTGTGGGTCAGTTTAAGAGTAAAGTTAGGGACAGGTGCGGCGGTGTGGGTCAGTTTAAGGGTAAAGTTAGGGACAGGTGCGGCGGTGTGGGTCAGTTTAAGGGTAAAGTTAGGGACAGGTGCGGTGGTGTGGGTAAGTTTAAGGGTAAAGTTAGGGACAGGTGCGGCGGTGTGGGTAAGTTTAAGGGTAGGGTTAGGGACAGGTGCGGCGGTGTGGGTCAGTTTAAGGGTAAAGTTAGGGACAGGTGCGGCGGTGTGGGTAAGTTTAAGGGTAAAGTTAGGGACAGGTGCGGCGGTGTGGGTAAGTTTAAGGGTAGGGTTAGGGACAGGTGCGGCGGTGTGGGTAAGTTTAAGGGTAAGGTTAGGGACAGGTGCGGCGGTGTGGGTAAGTTTAAGGGTAAAGTTAGGGACAGGTGCGGCGGTGTGGGTAAGTTTAAGGGTAAAGTTAGGGACAGGTGCGGCGGTGTGGGTAAGTTTAAGGGTAAAGTTAGGGACAGGTGCGGCGGTGTGGGTAAGTTTAAGGGTAGGGTTAGGGACAGGTGCGGTGGTGTGGGTAAGTTAGGGACAGGTGCAGTGGCGTGGGTAAGTTTAAGGGTAAAGTTAGGGACAGGTGCGGTGGTGTGGGTAAGTTTAAGGCTAGGGTTATGTGTAAGGGAAGGGTCAGCAGTGTAATTATAAAATGGAACTACAGAAATTAATTGCAGATGTAATTACATGCAGGTAATGTTTTTAAATGTAAGCACAATGTAAAAAAAAAAAAAAAAAAAAAAAAAAAAGACAATGCATGAACAAAATAAGTGCATTGTATCAAATGATTAATTTAAATGTTAGTACATAGTAGTTAAGGCCACCTAATATAAAGTGGGTCCCAAATATATAAATGAGGACATGACTATACAACACAGTAGGACTCTCATTAAGTGATTACAAATTAAACTAAAATGGTAAATGCCTGTATGCCAGAGTTTTGCCTTTTTCAGGCTACAGTTGTTGTTGTTGTTTTTTTTTTCATCCAGTTTAAAATCAACAACATACATACATATTTGTGTGTGTGTGTGGGTTTAGCATCACTCCAGCAATCCAGCTGTCTTACACGGCATCCACAAAGCCAGGCCGAGCAGGAGCTCATGTTCCTGTCATGTGAACCTTCTGATTAGGCTGGAAAGAGAAAGGAACAGGGACTGGAACAGAATACGGCTCTCTGATAGCTTTGACAGCAGGTAATGAGCCACTTAATGAAGTCCAGGGTAATTTTGCAACCACAACAAGAGGGAGATGCATGCAAGGCGTGCTGTGTTAGGTCTGTAACAGCCTTTAATCAAATGGGAAAGGCAGGCTGAAAATGATAGCCTGGGTCTGTGGGGATTTTGACGGCAACCGCAGGTAGCAGGTGCTTCTCTTAACCTGTTGGCATGGCAACCACAGCATATTTTCTTCCCCAACAGTGCATTTACGGCTTCTCCAAAATGATCCTTACACAAGAAAATATGTTTGTTTTATTTCTGTTCATCAGGAGGCCTTCCACCGCCGCCCACACATCTGCTGCTGTGACTCTGCCTCCTCAAGGTTGTGTGTTTACCATTTGCATGTTTTCAATCAGCAACATGATGCTTTTCCTCCTCATCATAAACAATCAGTGCTTTTTTGGTTCCTGGTGGAATAGCGTGAAAAAAAAAAAGAAAAAAAAATTAGTTCACATACTTTTAGCACTGCAGTGCAGAGGTTATCGAAATGTCTGTAGCATAGTGTTTTGGTAATATTCTTTTGATAAAAAGAGAAAGAAGTCTCTTATGCTCACCAAGGCAGCATTTATTTGATGCATACAGTAAAAACATTAAATATTATTGCAATTTAAAGGTACACTGTGTAACAATTTTTATTTTTTCAAAATTAACAAAAAAAATTTCAATCAATCCTTCTTCCAAAATGTGTTTTTGTCTTACCCTGATTCACTATGGCAAGCCTATTATAAATGTTTATATTTTAGACTTTGCATGATGGTTTTCGTGGGAAATTTGCATACACTCACCCATGCGTGTCTCGACACGTGTGGGAGTGTCATAGGTTAGTTGTCACAACGAGCGAGAAAGGATGACATGGAGCTGCTTAATCTCCAACCTCCGGCGAATTACTGAACAGAGACAGTCTGCTGGCAAATAAAGAACGTGACAGAGCTCGTAATAAAACAAGAAATCAACACTGGCTTGGCTTTTCAGAGATGTTGAGAACTGAAGGATTTGAAATGTTGTAAAAGCGAAGCGGAGATGGTGTTTTTATTACTCAACAGGTGAGTATGGTGTTTTATTGAACATATAAATTGCCATATGTAGCTCATTATAAAGCATTACCTATTGTGAAGGCTCATTTTATTATGGGCTGTTTTAGCGCCGTGCTGGAATTTAATTTCAAGGATGTATTGTGTGTATTAACTCATTATTAACTCATCCCCAGAATTTCTGTCAATGCCGGGGAAGAGTTAATGGGTAAAGCTACAGTAACATCTTCAGCTAGTCATCTTGAGATCCTTTCCATCTAAACTGGTTGCCTGAATCCGAAAAGTTAGACAGCTGACTATCAGGCAATGACTTTGCAGGCAGCGTTTGCACACAAAGGTACCTCAAAATACTGATTTCGGACAGACTTCTGAAGCCTTCTGAGGTGTGTCTATTAGCATGAGCAACACAAAACATTTTGTATTTCTAGCTTTGCAGCACGTTCTGGGTCTGTTGTGAGCGCCGCTCTGTTGTTCCTTTATAAAACACAAATAGATTGTGTTGAAGTTCCTAATTACTTCTCCCATTCCGTTCTTGATTACCCCCTCCCTGCCTTCCAAACTGCTACTAGTGCACACAAATCAAACATCACATGTCCACTCAATTTTTTTTTTCTTTGATT
The DNA here is from genome assembly GCA_018749465.1 of Paracanthobrama guichenoti. Taxonomy (NCBI): domain Eukaryota; kingdom Metazoa; phylum Chordata; class Actinopteri; order Cypriniformes; family Gobionidae; genus Paracanthobrama; species Paracanthobrama guichenoti. The sequence goes on from CM031957.1 coordinate 15,360,864, forward strand.
GACGTTCAACATGAGCCAAGCATAAAAATGTCACAACAACAAAAGCAAAATAAAAAATAAAAAATAATTATTTGTATAATATTCATAAAAGTTAATATTAGTCATTTTAACTTATTTATTTATTTATTTATTTTGGGGGTATTTAGTATTTATGTAATTGTCATATTTAATAAATAAACAAATACAATAATTATGCTGCTTTAATCTTGTCTTTCTCATTGCATATTTTCCAATACATTTGCATGGAAATATAGATTTTATATAAACTCCCAAATCTGTTCTTTTCAACTGAGACTTGTGTTTGAGGAAGTAGATTTAGTGTGGAACTGAGATTCACGCTTCTGCTCAGTTAAATTATACTGCACAATAGGCCTAATGGCTGAATGCGTTTTATATAAAATACAATGAATGAATTTTAATGAATTGCTTGAATACAATAAAAATATTATAAACCCAGAATACGGATAGCATTTGACCCAAACTCCAATTAATCCCTTAAACTGAATTAATGTAGATTGAAATTTGGGATTATATCATAAATGCAAATCTGAAATAATTTATAATTTTCTCTACACTTTATGGACTTAATCTTACATATTTACCAAAGGTGTTTTTGTTGCTCATGCACCCATACTAACATTTACAATTACATTTATGCATTAGGCAGACACTTTTATCCAAAGCAACATACTTATTTTTAAGTTTACATGGGAATCGAACCCACGACCTTGGCGCTGCTGGTGCCACGCTCTTATTGTTTGAGCTACAGGAAAGCTGCTACTACTACTACTACTACTGCTGCTACTGCTACTACTACTGCTGCTGCTGCTGCTGCTGCTGCTACTACTACATAATTATTAATTAATATAAATTATTAATTTATTAAATATAATACAAATATTGTGTCTCATTTACTATGCATGCGTATGTGCAAATGTGTTCGTGGAATGAACATATGAACGTTTTTAAGAACAAATCACCAACAAGTTATATTTCATCCTAACATGACTTATATTAAAGTATGTTACATTAATTGTATTATAATCCATATATACAATAAAATTATTAAATAATACAATTTAAATGTCATCATAAATACATTCCATATACAGTTAAAGAGTAAGAAATGCTGATTTATAGCATGTACAGCTGGCTAATGAGAGGTCCGTAGTCTGGGCCTCTATAAAAGGTGTTTTTGAGAACTGGTGAGAATAGCACACTTGGCATCGCTCAAGAATCGGGCAAGAGTATGTCTGCAAACAGCGGCAAGTTTGACGAGAGGAAAGGCTGCAAGGGAAGCGTGTGTGGAAAGCCCTTATATGGAGATGGTTTGGGTGTTTTTTTTTTTTTTTTTATGCAAATGACTAACCTTGTGCACGTGGCCGATCTTTTAGAATACTTCGAATTCACTAATATCAGAACGATGTTAAGAACAAATTCATGTGCATATGCACGTTGTGAATAAGGTGAAGATAAGTTCTCATGAGAAGTTCTTCTGTGCGTACAAATACAAAGTAATTCACGCAATTATTATTATACACTGAACAAAATTATAAACACAACACTTTTGTTTTTGCCCCCATTTTTCATGAGCTGAACTCAAAGATCTAAGACTTTATCTATGTACACAAAAGGCCTATTTATCTCTAATATTGTTCACAAATCTGTCTAAATCTGTGTTAGTGAGCATTTCTCCTTTGCCGAGATAATCCATCCACCTCACAGGTGTGGCTGATTAGATAGCATGATTATTGCACAGGTGTGCCTTAGGCTGGCCACAATAAAACGTCATTCTAAAATGTGTTCAGGTAAATGCATTAACGTTAACACCCCTAAGCTGAAAGGCGTGCATCTGTTGTACTGTAGTCAATTTGTTTGTCGATTAGCACCACCTATTGTACAGGAGCTATTTGAATAGAGCTTTTGTTTCTTATTGCACTTTCATTTGCATCTGGTGTGGAGGTGTGTAGAAGTCTCTTTCACTGCAAAGCAAGGATGCATATACAAACATCCTTCACTCCCACTCTCTCTCTTGTCCATTTGAAGAGATTCATATAACTTGCCAGCACCACAATTAACTCCCAGAGCGACCTACTCACCACCCTGTTGTTGAATCGGATTAGGTCTCTCCCTGTCTCCGCCAAGCTCCTGCTGGCTTATCTGGGGCATGTTTGGAGGGCGAAGCAACAGGACAGGGACACATGCCTGGAAATAAACGGAGTCTCGCGGTGATAGCCTCCCTGCTCACCCAGCCATGAAGGTTAAAACGTCTCATTCTTGCCTACAGTCAACCTTGCTCCATGACTGTGAATAAGGACAGAGAAATTCTGCAGACATCTGCGTCTGTGTCTGCTGTCACAGGTCAGCAGGTAGACAAATGATAGAGATCATGCTGGGGTCACGGTGTGTTTAAACATAGAGGGCAGAAAAGTCAATCAATGGATAGAAAAATGTGTCCGGCATCACAAAGCAGCCAAATGCACAATATTTTCTGTATTTATTGTTTTATTGATTTGATCCTTGCTGCTGCTGTATTGTGTAGCATTATGATATACACTATAAAACTATGTGCATGTGTCAGTATTGACAGTTCACCCAGAAATAAAAATTGTCATCATTTAGCCCCTTAGACTTTTGCTCATCTTCGAAACATAACTGAAAATATTTTTAATAAAATCTGAGAGATGTCTGTCCCTCCATTGACAGTCCATGCAACTACGACTACACTTCAAAAAGTTCACAAAGAGATCGTAATACTAATCCATGTGAATCAAGCGGTTTAGTCTAAATGTTCTGAAGAGAATTGATTGTTTTATATGATGAACAGATTAAATGTAGGCTTTTATTCACATAAACATTCATCAACACACATCAGTTGTGGTAAACGGAAGCTCAAGCATGTTCACTTGATGTGTGAGAACCAATGAGGTTCATTCTTGCGTTACGCAGCACGTTTGAGCCTCCACAAGAACCAATGAGGTTCATTGTCATGTTACGCAGCATGCATGAGCCTCCACAAGAACCAATGAGGTTCATCCTCATGTTAAGTAGCATGTATGAGCCTGCACAAGAACCAATGAGGTTCATCCTCATGTTAAGTAGCATGTATGAGCCTGCACAAGAACCAATGAGGTTCATCCTCTTGTTACGCAGCATGTATGAGCCTGCACAAGAACCAATGAGGTTCATCCTTGTGTTACGCAGCATGTATGAGCCTCCACAAGAACCAATGAGGTTCATCCTCGTGTTAAGTAGCATGTATGAGCCTCCACAAGAACCAATGAGGTTCATCCTCGTGTTAAGTAGCATGTATGAGCCTCCACAAGAACCAATGAGGTTCATCCTCGTGTTAAGTAGCATGTATGAGCCTCCACAAGAACCAATGAGGTTCATCCTCGTGTTAAGTAGCATGTATGAGCCTCCACAAGAACCAATGAGGTTCATCCTCGTGTTACGCAGCATGTATGAGCCTGCACAAGAACCAATGAGGTTCATCCTCATGTTACGCAGCATGTATGAGCCTCCACAAGAACCAATGAGGTTCATCCTCGTGTTACGCAGCATGTATGAGCCTGCACAAGAACCAATGAGGTTCATCCTCGTGTTACGCAGCATGTATGAGCCTCCACAAGAACCAATGCGGTTTGTTCTCGCATGTTGAGGAAGTACAGTTGAGCTTGTTTATGTTCACTGATCGATGTTTAAATGTGAATAAAAGACTAAATTCAATCATAAAAATAAATTCTGGTTGACATCCATATTTGTTTCCCAAAAGCATTGTTAGCCAACTATGGTAGCAAATTCTGTCATTATCAGTATAGTTCAATGAGTCAGTGTTTCCCGAAACTATAGTTCCAACAAACATTCACTAACAGCATCGCAAACGACATGGCTGGAACGACAGCTCTTGACCTGTGGCTAGAAGCATATTTTCTTATTACATATTTTCTTGTGACATGTGGACTTAATACATTCTTATCTTCAGCCAAATAAGTAAGCTGACATTTTACATCTTTCATTTCTAATATATACAAATTTAATTTAGGCTACGTCTTGTAGTTTTGCAAGAGAAAAGCACCGATTTTGAAGAGTGCACATACGTGCAGCTGTCTACATGCGTAAGTATAGCTATTATTATAAGCTATTATTAGAGCAATAGGCAACTGTTTACACTTGTATTCACATGCCCAGTGTGCATGAATGGTCATGTGACATGTGTTTTCGTTCGTGTGGTGTGGATGGAGATTGTTTCTGAAACGCCAGTATAGACGAGGAACATTTTCCACATCATACTATGGTAGTTAAGAGGCGAGTTATGTCGTTATGTCGAAACTCACCCCTGATCAGTCTGATTTGTGAACGAACAAGCCAGTTCTTTTCAATAAACCAGTTGATTCGGCTGGTTTTGAAATATGTGGATGCTACATTTAGATAACAAAAAAGCAAACACTTGTTCTTGAGCTAACACGTGTTCACACAACGTATCTGTTTATGTGAAAGTGGATCACTACCCACATTTCCAAGAGGACACCATTAGATTCTCTCAAACCAGCACATGCAATTGATTCAATAATACAGCTGGGCTGCATTAGCCACCAGCCTGTGCTGGGATGTGTTCCCTGATGGCCATATAATCAAGGAAGTGCTCTTTGCATTATGTCCCAGTTCAAGTATGAATGAATCATTCTCCATCAGCAGACATCTGTGTGGTCCAGCGTTTCACTGATAATGCATCCTGTGAAACTGAGTAGCGAATGAGCCACAGCGGGATGAAGGCTGAGAGAGTATACAGTGTTTCAAAACAGACACTGTATGTCCATGGCAACATTAAAATAAGATTATTTAATAAAGCCCTAATCAAGGAAGTAGGAAAGCAAGTAATTCCTCTTATATAAAGAACTCAGGTTATCACAACGTGCATTAAGTGTGTAGGGAATATGCTACCAACATGCATAACATTGTTGCATTATCAGGATACACAAATATCTATTACATTCAGTGACAAAATAATCAAATCACTGCTACATTTAAACATTGTTATATCTTAGTTTTATTGAATATGTAAAGAAATAGTAACCTACTTTTGGATGGAATAGGAGGCCAGTTTGTGTCACTTTTCCGACCAGCTCTCAAAAGGTTGTCTTTTGATTTAGTTCACCAAAAAGACTCATTTACTAATTCATTGTGACTTTTTCTGTGGGAGTATCTTTGCACCAGTAGGTGGAGTGTTTTTGAGCGTTAAAATACTGTAACAGTAGGTACTGATTTAAAGTTGACATGCAATGGAAGTTACATTACTCTTTTCATTTTTATTGTGATGTATATTCGAGTGAAATGACTTCTCGAAAAGGAAAAGAGACATGAATTAAAAAAAAAGAATTCTACTGTACTACTTTTCCATTGTTTTTTTCTACATAAACGTGTTAGACGGACATTTTTTTTTTTTTTACTGCCTCACACATGAGCACAGAGGTTTTAGAATGCCATGTCTCCAAAACATTTTGCAATATTGCATTATTATAAATTATGGATCCATGCACATTATTATTTTTTATTTTTTTCATCTGCCCTCTTAAAGGGGTCATGAGCTGCATTGTTTTATAATGTTTCCTGGGGTACATTTATAATGTTTGTATAATTTTTACATCAAAAATTGTCATAATTTAGAAATAGAAGGCAATTACCCTACCCTGATTTTAGCTCTCTGATTTGAACACTCTGTTTGAAGGGGTGTGTCTGCTGTGAGACGTCAGTGTAAACACCCACTGCTGTGATTGGCTGGCATCTTTGTATATGAAATAAGTATTATAAGTGGAACTCTCTCGAAAACTGTTTTACGTTTTTACATTATTACAGCAAGATTAAATAATTGTGAAAAGTATAGCATTATATTTATGTGATAGTGATGAGCACTGTAGCCGATCACAGACATGTTGAGCAAATGAATGCAGTGATCTCATCATTGCAACTCAATTTTGGCACTCTAATGAATGCTTTCATCATAACTAACAGTGCAAACACAAGATTTGTTGATTATAATGGTCAGTCCAGAACTCAGTCACTGATGAACTCACATTGTTTGACTGACAGCTCCAGTGACTGTAAAGGAGTGTTCTTTGATTGCTTTATATACTGTGTAATTTAATCACAGTTTAAATAACATTATTTTCATCCCACTAAGGGAAAACAATGTGAAGTTGACCGTTTAGTCACTGGTTTGATTTACTGACACATAGACAAAGAACATCTGACTGTACATGAATCATTACATATCAGAAATCACTGGTCACAGATCAGGCATTGGAATTAAAGTGTCATTACTGTCGAGTCCATATCATAGAAATCTGTTTGCGAAGCCTGCGCCGAAATAACAAAATAATTCCTAGCATTAGGATGTTTTGGTAGGTAATGTTTTTTTTGTTTGTTTGTTTGTTTGTTTTTTTCAATGATCCTGTTTTGCTCTTCTCTCCTCGTCATCTCACTAACACACCAGTGGGTGGAGTCAAAGTTGAAATGATGAAATAGGCATTGATCATCTTCTGCAGAGGCGGTCTTTCACTTTTCACCTATCTATATCATAGATAGGCATATTCCACAACGAGTTGTTCTCTGTGCTTGGTTACAATAAAATAAGATTTCAGGTCTGAAACTTACAGGATATTCTTATAGTATGATGACCTCTTATATGTCAAAAACAAGGAAATTTGTATTTCTCAATGTATGACTGCTTTAATCTTTAATCAAATAACTTTCCCTCACTCTTCTCTGCTGTGTTTAATGGTGTGAGGGCCGGACAGCCTGTCACTCACATGAGATTGACCAATAGCAAACAACTACCATCTAATCAATTCCCAATGGACAAAATCAAATCCTGGCCTACATTTTTTTCTTTTTTTTTTCTTGTTCGAGAGGCCGGTTTACTCGAACATACTTTACAATAGAGAACAAAAGACTGTTGTAACTTACGTTTCATAATGACTTTAGAAGCTGAACTTCTTTTAATAATAATAATAATAATAATAATTTAATTTATAAAATGTATTGCACCATTTATGTATAAAAATGTCACCTTTCCAACACCCAAGATTGCTTTAAAAAGACAGGTTTAAGGAACAAAACTTAATAAACATCAATAACAAAGCACAATACACATAACGAGAGCTGAAAAGTAATATACAGAGGTTACAAAGTTAGGTTAGAGATACAAACAAAGAGGGATTCAAACAGGACTGAGTAATACAAACAAATAGAGGAATACAAACAAATAACATCCATAACAAGGTACAATTTACAGACCGAGAGATGAAAAGTAATATTCAGAGAAAAAAACTGGAGCATAAGACTGAAGTAAGTCAGATAAATATGTAGGACTGAGGTTATGTAGAGCTTTGTGAGTGAGAATTAGTACCTTGACGTTTATACTCTTGAAGCCAATGAAGATGATAGAGGATTGGAGTAATATGCTCATTCTTTCATGTGAGTGATCAAGCGGGCTGCAGAGTTTTGAACATATTGTAATAGTTTGATATTTTTAGCTGAAAGGCCATAAAGAAATGAGTTACAGTAATCTAGTTGAGATGTGACAAATGCACGTATAACAGTTTCAACATCCTGCAGGCTAAGAAAGGAACGAATATGAGAGGTATTATGTAGGTGGAAAAAGCTGATCATTAAATGAAAGAGTGGAATCAAGAAGAACACCAAGATTTCGAACTGGCGTAGAGGGCATTATCAAGTCACCATCCAAGTCTGTCAGTTGACCTGACTTGAAAACAATCAGTATTACCTCCATTAACTCTTTCCCCACCCAAACATGTAATTTTCGGTTATTTGTGAAAAAATGCTTCCCCGCCAAACACGGAATTTTCCGTGTTTTCACTATTATATGCTAGGGGGCGCTATTACACATCTTCTGAATGAGTACAGAATCTCCTGATCAAAACAAAGGAGAAGAAGACGCAAAAAACAAGCGACTGTATGTAAGCAGATGCATATGTAAAATTAGGTGATCATCAATATTAAACATCATATAAATCAAAACTGCCTAATGTTACTGAATGAAATGTTGACCCAGGGCAAGCTACAGGACTGTGCAAGCATTAGGGGTGTTGATGGACTCGATCTAAGTTACTCCATGTGTATTAGATCATCGCTCTGAATCTGATCTGGATGTTGTCTTTGACAAAAACGATTTACTCAGCTTTTTGTTCAAAATGTTGCTTTTTTTTTTAAATGAAACTTACCCATATTTAAGTGTTGATGAAAAAGGAATGCATGTTTTTTATTTTGTGTGTGTGTGTGTGTGTGTGTGTGTGTGTGTGTGTGTGTGTGTGTGTGTGTGTGTGTGTGTGTGTGTGTGTGTGTGTTTAAAAGCAGAGGGTCGGCTCTTTCTTTCAATATATTGCATGCTTAGATATTCATACAACAAAATATTTTATGGGCCATTACATTTTTGTGAAAATTATCAAAAACCCTGGTGGTGGCTGGCAACTTTTTTTTAAAAACGCTGGCGGGGAAAGAGTTAAATTTAAGGTAATCTACCTCCAACCAAAGCTTGAGTTCCTTGATGCAAGTTGATAATGTAGGCGAAGGAAACACTGAAGTGGGAGGTGTGTTAAAATAGATCTGTATATCATCAATATAACTGGAAGTTAAACCCACAGTGTTTGATTATTTGTCCAATTGGTAACATATAAATAGTGAAAAGAAGAGGCCCCAAGACAGAACCTTGAGGTACATGTAAGGGTGGATCTCCTACAGTGGTTCAGGCTGCAGGGTTGCCGAAAGACTAAAAGAAACATTATCAGCAAAAACTGTACATTTCTATTACCACCCACTGCAACTTATACCAACAACGGAAATACGTGTACATAAGTGTACAACGGAATAAGTTACAACAGCAAAATATCTGGGAGAGCGTCGCTGTAATGTGACAATATTGAATTGCAATAGGTAGCACTTCAAAGCCAATACCGAATCAAACGAGTTAGCAAATAATTTGTAATAGAAAGGATTTAATGACAAAATCTGGTTATGGTTACACTTAAAATAGTTACAAAATAGATGTATGAGATGATTAAAAACGTATCTGCTGGGTACGATTAATGGTATATGTAGAATGTTACCTGAGGGATAGAAAGTGAGAGGGAGGGAGAGACAGGCTTTAGAAAAGAGAAGAGAGAAAGAGAAAGAGCCAGAGAGCAAAGAAGCCCAGCAAAAGTAAGAGCCAGAGAATCAAGAGACAGAGTGTTACAATCGTCTTTTATTATTTTCTTGACCATGTGACTGAAACCCTAATGTGAGACATTCAAACTGACCAATCAGGTAATTACAACTTCCCCCACTGTACTAAAGGTGTGACACACATTTCAGCATCTCTTTCTCTTTAGGAATTTCAAATGGCCCTTTTGGCAAGAAAGAGGGTGGTTGAAAACAGTAAAATAAATGTCTATGTTCAATTTCAAATATCTTTGATTATTTCTGATTCTACATACACCAGAAATTATGGATTTGGTGGATGATATGTGCTTCTGGTATGCAACAAATTGTTGACTCTGTCAAATAAGAGGAAAACCAGTCAAAAGGCTCTCTGTCAAAAAAATAACTAATTTTACAGGTAATGGCCTGTATTTATTTTATTTTATTTATTTATTTTTTTACAGAATTTTCCAGTTTTGTCATTATACAATGACATGCCTGTTGTTTTACAGATATTCGTCATTTAAATTTCGACCATTCAATTTACAGGAATAAACTCACTGCTTCAGATTTATACGCCTCCAGAAGCTTGTGCTCTGAAGGAGAATGGCACATTGTGGCTTTACCTGGACTGTTCCATGCTGGTCCAATAACCTGACTAACTCCAACCATTTTCAGGATACTGCTAAAGATGCATCTTTTGTGAACACTTGACCCATTAAAACTAGCTCTTTTCTGTTTAACAAAAAAACAAAAACAAAGCTAGACTAACTAGAAATTGTCACTGCACTTATTGCTGCTTCCATACTCTTAATTTGTAAGTTGCTTTGGATAAAATATAATTGTATATGTATAAAATAATAACTACAATGTTACAGTATAAAGATACTGTAACGATAAGATAAATATAAAAGATCATTGTCTTTTAATGTAGGTATTTTTATATATTGCAAATGATATACTAAGCTCGTATTTCCTAAATGTGCAGGTTCCTTTGATCAAATGTATTCTGTACTATATTTTGTAAATTTAACAGAAATTGGCTGTAAAGGTTGCTATTTTTTTATGTACAAGTAGGCCTACTTATTTAGAGTTTGAAGTTGTGGGTGGTTCAGTAAAAATAAAGATTGATACTGTAAATATGCAAACATTTGTTTTGAATTTGTGCTTACTGCATTTTAAAATAATATCTTAGTTATTGTACATGAAAAACCTGTATTTTAAAAGTAAATTACTGTAGATGGACAGAGCAGATTTATAAAAACTCATAAAACCTTACATTTGCAGAGATTAACTTAAATTAGTTGTTTTGTGTATTTTGACATAATTTATCCATTTTTCCACAGTTTAATAAATGGTTATTGACAGCAATATACTGTAATTTAATTAATTTTGACTGTAAAATATTTTTACGGTTTATTGCACAGAATTTTGTGAAATGTTTTTTTACTGTAATTTGACAGAATCCGTCTGGAAACTTTGCTGCCAGAGATGTATCGTTTTTTTTTTTTTTTTTTTTTTTCTCAAGTGCTGTACCAGTCATTCCAATTGCTGAAAGCCTCGACAAGAATAACATGTCAAAAGCTGAGCTGATGTCTAACAGAAGGAGAGTGCTAAGAGTGGCAGAATCAGAAGCTAGGAGGAGATCATTAAGAAACCAGGTCTGTTTCTGTAACGGACGAAAGTCAGAGGTTATGTGCTGTTAAATAGGCCTGTAACTGGGAGACAACTACTTTTTCTAATATCTTAGCGAGAAAAGAGAGGTTTGAAATAGGCCTGTCGCTACTTAGAGATGGGGGATCAAGACCATGCTTTTTAAGAACAGGGGTGACAGCAGCAATCCCAAGATTAGTTGGTATAGTTCCAGAAGACATTGACATATTAATTAATAGAGTGATGGGTAGTGACAAAGCAGTCAAGCAACTGTTTTCAGTAAAGGGGTAGGTGCAGGATCAAGAAGACTAGTAGAGGAATTAGACAGTCTGGTAGCCTTTTAACTTGACCGTTGAATTTTAGACCGCTGTGTCATGCGCAATACGTAGTTTGCCAAAAATATGTTGAAAAATATGACAGGAAATACAATGTAAAATGCTCTGCTAATCTATTTATTTCTCTTTTGTAATATAGGTCTTCAAATACCAACATCAAATATTGGAGAAATGCTACTCACTCAACATAAACAATGTGAAAGCTGTTGCTTTTTTTGCTTCTTCACCACTTACGTGCAGCTTATGCATGTGGTGGGTGTGAAATGGGCTTTATTGTGTGTTTGGATGAGGTTCCTGATTACATTTTTGTAATTAATTAGTCATTTCTCCATGAATACGTTTCTAAATTCCTCCCATCTCTGGCTGCTGCTGACACATTCAGAAAAGAAAATCGTCTGTTTGCCTTCCCAACACATTTCGTCCCTGATCCTGGTGGCAGCTTGTGAGGGAGAGGAGTCTAGGAGGGGTTTCGGTAACCACATTATCCATGTTCTTTACAGTGGCTGAGTCTCCTGGAACCGTTCAGACGACAGATCAAAGCCTCACGCTCTCTCTGTGCTGGCCCAGCTACTCTGGAGATGCTACCCTTCAGTCCTGGCTCCAGAGACAGGCTTCTGCCTTCACAGACCACGGCTTGGATTGTTTCCCCAAGTACGGACACTGGGCTTTGATGGTCAGTTTGCTGTGACTGAGACCCAAGGGTAGGCTTAGAAGAGCTGAACATGGGAAAAGAGGATGAAACGGAAGCCGGAAAAATAGAAAAATAGTCTTCTTTCCATGGGTATATTTTGTCAGCAGCATCCATGCTTCATAAGATGGAGTTAGCATGTTTGTGGTTGTGTCTAGCACTGTGGTAGCTGAACCAATTCAGAAGTAGTAGAGATACTCCACAAAGAGTCTGATTTATTGGGGGCTAAAATTGAATTAACTAAAAAATTAATCAAATGAATAAAAATTAACTGCCTACATTGATATTTACTTAGACAAATCAATATATTGTTTGTTTTATTTACATATATCTACCCTATAGTCCACAGCAATCCATTTTGCATTATATATTTAATTATTATTATTTATATATAAATTAATCATGATTAATCACATCTAACATAAAGGTTATATAATATATGCGTGTGTTTTTATATTACACACACACCCACACCCCTTTCATTTTTATATTTGCCACTCTGTTCCCTCTCTTCCCCTTCAAATGATTCAGTATGCTGTGCGTGTCAAACCCCGCATGACTATCATTTAAGTGCCCCTCCTTCTGCTCCCAGATAAAAGCAGGGTCCTGGTCTGTCTCGGTTGGACTTCCCAACCAACACTAATTATTGATATGCATTTGTCTGGTTTGCATCAGCCTCCTCTGTGATCTTGGCGTATGAGGTGCGCTTATCCCAGCAATTGCTCATGGAAAAACACACTGGGACAGGCAGGGCTGTTTATGGATGCTTCTCAGCCTCTTAAATTATGGATTTCCTTTGCCCTGCATCTTACTTCGCTGCCCCTATTCGCTTTGTTGTTCTTTATTTAACTTTTTATTGGGTGAACAAGCAGACTGAAGTCTCAGAAAAATGTAGAAAAAGCTACATTAAGGGTTCAAATATTTTAAAACCTCATATTCTGAATTTAGACGAGCTAATGCGAGCTAAAACTTGAAAATCATATCTCAATTGAGACAATCCACACATGTGTTCTAAAACCTATAGTGAGCTACCTTTAAAAAAGCTTTCCAGGGCATTAGAGACATCAGAAACTTGTATAGGCATAAAACACATTGGCTTTGTTTAAAAATAGTAAAACCTGTCCTGGAGGACCCCCAGCACTGCACATTTTGTATGTCTCCCTCATCTAACACACCTGATTCAACTCATGAGCTCATTATTAGAGACTGCAAGACCTGAAGTGAGTGTGTCAAATATGGGAGACTTAGGGTGCGTCTCAATCAGCTCTCTAGTTCAGTAGTCAGGGCACTGATCTGGGAGTCAGCCCATCAACTTATGTCCTGATCAGTGCCCTGACTACTGAACCAGGGAGCTGATTGAGACGCACCCATACAAAATGTGCAGGGCTGGGGGTCCTCAGGACAGGTTTGAAAACCCCTGTAGTAAGCTGCCTTTTAGCATACATATATCGGAAATAATATACTTTAAAAGACTATACTTAAATGTGAACTGAATGTAATGATTTTAGAAATTGTTACATTTGATGTATTTACTTTGAAATGAAAATGTATTATTATTAGAATATGTATTTTTTTTTTTTTTTATTCCATGGCGGAAACAAGCTTCCAAATTAATCCTGCAAGTTGATTAGCCTCAGATTAACTTGTTTTGTAAGATCTAAGTCTACGTTCAGACTGTCAGTCCATATCTGATTGAAATCTGATTGAAGTCTGAATGGCCAAAAATCACATGAAATGCATTTTTTTTTACAAATCCGTTTCAAGCTACACTCATATGTAGTCAAATCGCATTTCTGGAAATCCGTTTCAGTCTGATCGGATCGGATCGGAAACATGCTGAAAGATGCTGCAGAAATAAGTTTGTGTTGTTGTAAAGTGCCGGTCAAGCAGAAAATGACAATATAACGGGGAGATGTTTTGAAACCGTCGGAAACGACAGCACGGAATAAAGCCACTCATACCAGCCTCCTACGGTTCTGCCGTTGCCTCAGAAGACGCAGTAGTCCAGCGTGTGGCAGCTATACAATGTAATGTTGTAAATATGACAACATCTGCATTGCAAACACCTCTATGTCGAGGCTGTTGCTGCTGATTTTGGCTTATGCCTACCAACGCAACGTCATTGCCATAGAAACTAATGCAGATATTCTGGAAAACGAAAGAGCTGCATGGACACACACATCGGATCTGAACAGTTGCGATGCACAATGTGGACATCAATAATTTTAGATCAGATTCCAATCGTATATGCAAATTATCGGAATTGGACTGACAGTGTGAATGTAGCCTAACTGAATTCGTAACAACATATTACTCTAATAATTTTTCCCGTATAAATAGTAAGAGAGATATGATAGCTATTCATGCTACTGATGCTAATTCAAATTAAGCTTCTCTTATGTGCTTAACAAGAGGAGTGCTTATTGGCTGACGCGTATGAGTAATGATTGAATTAACATATGTACTAGTAGACAGCAAGGCAGTTTTGGAACAGAGCCAATGACTTGACCTCTATTGAATTAGCTTAGAATCCTCATGGCCATTTTCTGAGAGGAACAAAAGAACAGTTTCTCTAAATAATGTCTCCTGGACAGATGCAGATGTTGACTAATACAGATTTTCACAGTAAAATACTCATCGGCTGTGGAGTTTAATCCGTGACTGCACGGGTCTGGAAACACTGCCCTGGAAATTGGCCATATGGCTTGACAAAGTGAGGTTTCCCCTGGGTGACTGCACGGCATAGGAGCGTGAGGATGTTTTGCAGAAACACCTTTTGAGTAGGTTGTGACATTACATGTCTCCAGATTCTGTGCTGAAAAATACAAATGGAGTGAGATTTCCAGACGCACGGAGACAGGGATGCATAAGGTTGACCATATTCAGCCACTCAGTAGCTAATGGACAATTTATGTCAGCTAGACTAAAAAAGATGAGTCTGAACTCTGAGGTGGAAGTTTTGTCAGAAGAAAGAATTGACTTTTAAGACTAAAATGTCTATGTCTGAGTTAAGGGAAATTGGATGTAATGAATGTAGCACCGCTGTTGATGGTGGTCATCCCAAATCCCAGATTTTATACAACAGCAGAGCAGCCTTTACTGTATCAAGACGGTCTCTCATTGTATATATATATATATATATATATATAATATATATATATATACACATGCATACAAACTGTGAATAAAAAGGAATACAATAATTTACAAATCTCATAAATTTATATGTTATTCACAATAGAATATAGATAACATATCAAATGTTGAAAGTGAGACATTTTGAAATGTCATGCCAAATATTGGCTCATTTTGGATTTCATGAGAGCTACACATTCCAAAAAAGTTGGGACAGGTAGCAATAAGAGGCCGGAAAAGTTAAATGTACATATAAGGAACAGCTGGAGGACCAATCTGCAACTTATTAGGTCAATTGGCAACATGATTGGGTATAAAAAGAGCCTCTCAGAGTGGCAGTGTCTCTCAGAAGTCAAGATGGGCAGAGGATCACCAATTCCCCCAATGCTGCGGCCAAAAATAGTGGAGCAATATCAGAAAGGAGTTTCTCAGAGAAAAACTACAAAGAGTTTGAAGTTATCATCATCTACAGTGCATAATATCATCCAAAGTTTCAGAGAATCTGGAACAATCTCTGTCGCGTATGGTCAAGGCCGGAAAACCATACTGGATGCTCGTGATCTTCGGGCCCTTAGTCGGCACTGCATCACATACAGGAATGCTACTGTAATGGAAATCACAACATGGGCTCAGGAATACTTCCAGAAAACATTGTCGGTGAACACAATCCACCATGCCATTCGCCGTTGCTGGCTAAAACTCTATAGGTCAAAAAAGAAGCCATATCTAAACATGATCCAGAAGCGCAGGCGTTTTCTCTGGGCCAAGGCTCATTTAAAATGGACTGTGGCAAAGTGGAAAACTGTTCTGTGGTCAGACCAATCAAACTTTGAAGTTCTTTTTGGAAAACTGGGACGCCATGTCATCCGGACTAAAGAGGACAAGGACAACCCAAGTTGTTCTCAGCGCTCAGTTCAGAAGCCTGCATCTCTGATGGTATGGGGTTGCATGAGTGCGTGTGGCATGGGCAGCTTACACATCTGGAAAGTCTCTTTCAGGGAAGACCTTGCATTTTCCAACATGACAATGCCAGACCACATACTGCATCAATTACAACATCATGGCTGCATAGAAGAAGGATCCGGGTACTGAAATGGCCAGCCTGCAGCCCAGATCTTTCACCCATAGAAAACATTTGGCGCATCATAAAGAGGAAGATGCAACAAAGAAGACCTACGACAGTTGAGCAACTAGAAGCCTGTATTAGACAAGAATGGGACAACATTCCTATTCCTAAACTTGAGCAACTTGTCTCCTCAATCCCCAGATGTTTCAAG
The DNA here is from genome assembly GCA_018749465.1 of Paracanthobrama guichenoti. Lineage (NCBI taxonomy): Eukaryota > Metazoa > Chordata > Actinopteri > Cypriniformes > Gobionidae > Paracanthobrama > Paracanthobrama guichenoti. The sequence goes on from CM031957.1 coordinate 15,377,150, forward strand.
TCAAAGTCAAAGTCAAAGTCAGCTTTATTGTCAATTCTGCCATACGTACAGTACATACATACAGAGAATTGAAATTCTATGACTCTCAGACCCTAGGTGCCTAACAACAACAAAACAATAACAATAACAACAAAAGTTTAACAGTAACAACAACAGAAGAAAGATTAAAAAAAGATGGATAAAGTGAATTATAGAGGTAAAGTGGCGATGGCAAATAGTGCAAACAATAGGAACAATAGTGCAATTTCAGATTTAAGTCAGTGCAGGTATAAAATAAAATTATAAGAGTGTGTGGAAAAAAAGAGCCTGTAAGAGGGGAGACCAATTACTCAGAGAGACAATATAATGAGGTAGATGAAGGGAGAAGAACTGGGGGGGGAGATTCCCAGATCAGGTGCGTGGGGCAGAAGAGGGGAGAGTCGGCAGAGTCGGGAGGGAGTTCAATGCCCTGACAGCTTGGGGAATGAAGCTGTCCTTCAGTCTGCTGGTCCTTGCTTGGAGACTGCGAAGCTTCCTCCCTGATGGCAGCAGACTGAAGAGGCTGTGCGATGGGTGGGTGGGGTCTCTCGCAATGATGAGGGCTTTGCGGGAGTTATAAATGTCCTGGAGGGGTGGGAGAGAGACACCAACGATCTTCTCAGCTGCTCTCACTATGCGCTGAAGTGCTTTACGGCAGGATGCGTTGCAGGCGCCGTACCACACAGTGATGCAGCTGGTCAGAATGCTCTCGATGGTGCCTCTGTAGAAGGTGCGCATGATGGGGGCTGGGGCTCCGGCTCTTCTCAGCTTGCGGAGAAAGTAGAGTCGCTGCTCTAGTTCGCTGCTTTTAGTTTGCAGACTAAAAAGAAGAGGGGATGCCACACAGTGGGAAACATGGCCTTGTCCCAACTTTTTGAGATGATTTTAAATTTCATGGCAAACACAACTTATTTTTCCCTTAAAATGATACATTTTCTCAGTTTAAACATTTGATGTGTCATCTATGTTGCATTCTGAATAAAATATTGAAATTTGAAATTTCCACATCATTGCATTCTGTTTTTATTCACAATGTGTACAGTGTCCCAACTTTTTTGGAATCGGGTTTGTGTGTGTGTATATATATATATATATATATATATATATATTATATAAAAAAACAACATTAGGCACCACTTTTATCAGACACAAAGCATATTAACTATGGTATAATGTAGATCATTCAACTCATTTCAGTAGGGGCCAACTTTATGACAACATCCCAGTTGCAGAGTGTTACATTGTTTTAGTTGAAGCGGGAAATGTCATTTCTAAAACTCTCTGGAAAAACTTCAGAATTATGGCAAGCCAGATTAATAGATACGTTTGAATTATCATCAATGGAGCATTTTTTTTCTTCTTTTTTTTTTCTTCGCAATATATCATTACGATTATGTGAAAAGAGTTTTAAATGTTATAAAAACACATTTCTGAGCATTAGCGGAACTGAAGGTGTCAGAATAAACTTGAAACACACATGCTCATCATCATGAAGTGAATCCAGTCAATTGTGAAACAGCTGTGTCATTATCAGAGCTTGTGCAGCCGCTCTGGAGAAACTGCGAGCAAATTCCAAATCGCAAGTGAGCATACATATACTCTACTCGCTGCAAAGGGCAGAGCCCTTGAAGTGGGGACTTTAGAGGGAGCAGGGCACTTGTGTGTCATGATTAAGCCATTTTGAACACACTTAGCGAAGAGAGCAATGTATGACCACATAATTTCCTCATTAGCTTCACTTGGAATGTTACCACAACAAAGCTATATAGCGAATAGGAATATCGCTGTTATAAATAAATGTACATTTATAATGAAGTTTTTAAAACATGCTGTGTGTGTGTGTGTGTGTGTGTGTGTGTTTGTGATCTGTTCTTAATTTTACAAGTTAATCATTAAACAAAGCATTAACACATTTCTTTAAACTTTTTTTAAAAATTGATTTTTTTATTTTTTTAACCCTTAAATGCATGAATGTTTCGCCAATCATTATTACTTATTCTGGTCTTTAGCAACCCAATGCTAAAACACGGATGGATCTCTACCTGTCACGATAATATAAAACTCCCCTGATATTAGAGTAACAATTACAGAAGAATAAAATAAAGCAAATTTTGTAACCTTTTGGAGATTGGAAGGGTTCTCATCAGAGCTCATTTCCCAGTACATTCAGGCTCATCTTCGCCATCTCAACTATATTCTCAGAGCTGTAATTTTCAACATCTTCAAAATCAACAGCTTTTTCAGAGGGCAAGAAAGCAATTCCAGAAAGCAAGGTTAACTTACCGTCACATATACCCTGAACTCTCAGTTGATTAACCCAAACCTTGCTTACTTGAGGTATGTTGGTTCAGCCAACTCAGAGTATGTTCCTGGTTAACACACAATACATTCTCAACAGAGCGACGAAACGATGATTCTCCATGGAAACGCTAAGAAAAAGCGAGCCATTCTACTTCCTCCTTCTTTTGTTAAATGGTAATTTACATAACACTCGTCATCTGCTCTCGAATCGCTCTTGCGGTACTTTGATGCCATATGTCACTGTGACGTGGCGTCTGTACTGTCTCAAGTCGAACAAAATTTCCAACCGACATACACTGGTTCAAGTCAGACACTGACGTTCTGCGCAGCGCCGCATGAAGTCGAACAAGCCTATTCACTATAGAGGCGAGGCAGAGTTATTAATTTTACCAAGAGTTTGAGGATCCAATGGAGTTACAAGGTTTAGACGCAAACACTTTTTAATACTTTTCATTGGTTAAATATTTGCAAAATCTACAGACAGATGTAAAGGGTGACCAATGGTATTCTTGTCTCATGACATTTATGACTCAACAAATTGTGTCCCAAACCGAGTAGCTACAATCTTGGGCTGCGTCTGAAAACCGCATACTCTTGAGTAGCTAGGCCTACTTATTTTGAATAAATACTTCTGAAAAAGTATGTTCTATATAGTATGAATGTGTGTTGTATGAATGTAATCCACACGTACTACATTCGCCATGCTGTCCTTATCACTTGACCAGCATTACCTGTGTCAGTTGCGTCGCTTCACTGCCATTCACAAATCCTCTCCTGTCATTGGATAGTAGAGTGTCCATCGTATACACACTTCAGAATCTCGCCGGACATAGTAGTACGTCATCCGTGTACTTTTTGCCTACTCTTTTATGAGTACTGTGAATTCAGACATACTTCTTTTGTCACATTCTGTTTTTCACCTAGTATGTAGTAGGGAAGTGTGCAATTTTGGATGTAGCCATGGTAGCAAGCAGGTCACGTACCTCCAGTGGGGTCATGCCAGGAACTGTCATTGTGTTGAATGCTAACAGATAGCTTTCCTCACAGTACACCTCTTTGGTGTTCATTTATATGGGTGTTTACTTCCTCAGCATGACAAAACCGAATCCTGTTTGATTTTAACAGCTTTGACAAATTTAGCACACTGTTTGGAAATAATTTTGCATGTATAGTGATAATTATGTTTTCTGTAACTTTATTGTTTATAAAGGGAAGAGAAATGACAGTTAGGAGTGTAAATCGATTTACAAGAAGATTCCTGAAAGGAATGTAACACGTTTAAATGAGACCATTAGAATTGATCTAGTCTTTTATTTTATAAAAAAACACACACCATAAAAATTACATGTACAAAACTATAAGATCTTAAATTGATTTATGTACAGTTACAAAAGAAAATGGCAAAATAAAAAGTGACAAAACAACTCAAATTTAACAGGTATACTCGTGCTCCCATTTGGGACTGCTGCCGCCGTCTGTTTGTTGCTTTGAGTACTTTGAGTTTCAATTCTCACTGGGCGGGAGGGTCATGGCTGACACTGTAAAGCCAGATGAGATGGAGGAGGAGGAGGAGGAGGAGAAGGGCAGATTGATGAAAGTGCAGGAAGCACAGACATGCTGTTTACTGTGTCCCATCTGAGTTTCCTCTCACTGGTGCAGTTTGCATGATTGAATGGGAGGAGGATGATGAATATCTACAGGAAATAAGAGAGAGAAACAAGATCAGAGCCCTTGGCAGAAGGTGTGAAGCATCTGAAGAGATAAGAAAAGACTGCAGCCCTTGCCTAGTCATCCTGAAGCTGCTCGCAGGTCAGCTAACATACAATTTAGAAGAATGATCCAGTTCGATACAATTTAAGCTCTATCTATCTATCTATCTATCTATCTATCTATCTATCTCTATCTATCTATCTATCTATCTATCTATCTATCTATCTATCTATCTATCTATCTATCTATCTATCTATCTATCTATCTATCTATCTATCTATCTAGAAATAGAGCTCCTCTGAAACATTATAAATGTGTATAAATAATAACACATCAATACATTAAAAAAAAAAATATATATATATATATATATATTTTGTATATTCCTGTAATACATATTCCTGTATGGCTGTGTGTTTTAAAGAGGTCATAAATTGAGAAATAACATTTTCCTTGAGCTTTTGACATATAAGAGGTCATCATACTATAATAATATCCTCTGAGTTTCAGAACTGAAAATTAAAAACAGCTTTTATTGTTACTTATTGCCCAGAGAACGACTCATTGTGGAATGTGGCTATAAGTGAAAGACCACCTCTGCCGAAGAAAATCAATTCTTACTTCATCATCACAACTTTGGCCCCGCCCACTGGTGTGTTAGTGAGATGACGAGGAGAGAAGAGCAATACAGGATCACTGGACTAAAAATAACATTAACTTCCAAATGATCCTAATGCTAGGAATGTGGTTATTTATTTTCAACAATGTGAATGTCTCAGTTGAGCATTATTTATTTATATTCTATACATTTCACTGTGGATTATTTGGTAAATCAGTCGCAATTTCAGCACAGGCTTTCCAAACATTTGCAAACAAAAAAATTTTACGATATGGAATCAACAGTAATGATGCAACATGTAAGTAACTGGTCACAGAGATCAGGCATTAAAATTGAAACAGTGATTTCTGATATGTAATGATTCATGTACAGTCAGATGTCCTTTTTCTATGTGTTAGTAAATCAAACCACTGACTAAACGCTCAACTTCACATTTTTTGTCTTAGTATGATGAAAAGAATCTGTTATTTAAACTGTGATATATAATATATATATATATATATATATATATATATATATATATATATATATATATATATATATATATATATATATATATATATATATAAGTTTATCAAAGAACGCTCTTTTCAATTGCTGCAGCTGTCAATCAAACAGCACGAGTTTATCAGTGACTGAGTTCTGGACTCTCACCAAAACTCCCGTTATAATCAACAAATCTTTTATTTACATTGTGCTTGCACTGTTAGTTATGATGAAAGCATTCGTGAGAGTGCAGAAATCGAGTTGCAATTACACGATCACGGCATTCATGCGCTCAACATGTCCGTGATCTGCTACAATGCTCATCACTGCAACCTTTCATGCCACTATCTAGATATAATGTTATACATCTAAATATAATGCTATAGATCTAAATATAATGCTATAATCAACACTTTTCACGATAAGTTAACCTTGACAGCTGTCACAAACATGTGCTTAAAGTTTTCGAGAGTGTTACACATGCAATACTTAACTATTTCATATACAAAGATATTAGCCAATCACAGCAGAGGGCATTTACATTGAAGTCTCACAGCAGACACGCCCCTTCAAACAGAGCGTTCAAATCAGAGGCCTAAAATCAGGGTAGGAAAAATGCCTTTGCACCCCAGGAAACAATAAAACAACGCAGCTCATGACCCTTTAATGTTTATTCTATAAATCCATGGTGGATTACTGTAACAGTCACTTCTACTTGAACCCTTTTTTGAGCATAGACGTAAAAAATACAGCTTAAATGGCTGTAATTCATGCAGACCTAAAGTTGGTCTTTTTAAAAAAACATAGGTTTACTGTAAAACAAATGTGCTGAACTAAAATCTTTTTATGCAAAATATGTATATATATTACAAAATCAATTTGGGAAAAAAAAAAAAGCAAAAGCCATATGTCTAAGTTGTGTCCCAAATTTGAAGGTGATACCACAATTATTTAAAGTTTTTTTTAAAAGGCGCTAAACCAAAAAAAGCCACCGTGTGACACCCATATTCCATTGAATTTTATTGTATGCATTCTCCTGTAATAAATTAATACATTTCTGTCACGATATCACTTCTATAACAACATAGTTGCCATACATGGAACCTTGAGTCTCAGACCTTTCCAATGATGTATGTTTTGTCAAGATTAAAACCATTTTGATTATATAATAGTTACAATTATGTTTGTAATATGAAACACGACACCACCTCTAAAAGGAATTAATTCTTGTTTTCACAAGAAGAAGCTTTTTAAGTTTTCGAATGATATGTAATTTATGATAATTACTAAAATTTGTAATAGGAAAACAAGGCAATATAAAAGAGTGCCAAGTGTCCCGCTAGCTATGACCAGAATTATGCAACAAATGCTGTCGACTGAGCTGAACTTGCACCGAAGCTGGAGTATTCCTTCATAGCCTGAAGTCTTCAAAGACCAGAGGGAGCGGGTGAAATTAGCTTTCATAAGTGGTGATTGTGACATCTATCATTACATTGATCTTGTATGCATAAAGGAACAAAAGGAATAAACAGCAGAGTGCTGGCATCCCCTCAAATCTATGATGGTGGTCTCCGCTTTGGTCTTCTGGACCCTTTGGATGGGAGAACAGCTGATATAAATGTTAATTTGTTGGCAGGCGCAGCAAACGGTGCCGCCAAGCTGTGGAAAGCATGAGAGACCATGAAAGCAGCCGGGATTAGACAAAATCTCTGCCAGAGACTAGACCCCATGCCTTTTCTGCTTCAGTCAAATACATTTGCAGAGACCACCTTCAACAGCTCAACACCTGGGCAAGGACCTCCATCCATGTTTCAGCAAACACCACAATCAGTCTCATATCAAAACCTAAATCAACGTCCATCAATATTGATCTAAGTATGTCACAACTGATTTATTTTTAGCTCGTCCTGACAAAAGAAAATTCATCGGCATGAATTTGGCCTCTTGAGCGGCCATATGTTCCAGCCAAGCGTGTTCAACTCTGAAACAGATTCTGGATGTTTCACGCCGCATGTGGCCTCCGAGATGGATCTGTCTGGAGCCTCGCAGCTCTAAATGATAGTGCAGACGTGATAGTAGACCGAACAACACACGACCAAAATCATCCAAACATAGCTAAGATCAACAGCTCTAGGCATTTGCATATTAAGTGAAGTTTCAGTTCCTGCTTGTTTTTAATCTCAGACGTTTTCTGTGCTCACCTACCCGAAAAACCAAGTGGTTCCGGTGTTTAATCTTGTTAGGTGAAAAATGGATGTTTTCAGCTTGGAGTGTGACGACGTAAACAGACTACTTAAGATATATGGGAGTTTATACAAAGAGAAAAGATATGCCTGTTGTTCTGGTGAGGAGACTATTTTGAGTAAATAAAGAAGACAAATAAACTTCAAACTACAATCCCATTGTGTCATAAAAGCTTGAACCCTCAGCTATACAAATGCTTGCCCTGAAATCTATTTATAATTTATGACAAATAAGTCTGGATTTGTTAAGATCTTTCAATTGCCCTGAAGCTTCTCCTACTTTTTGAAAATATATTTATATGTCAACGCCAGCACTATTGTTCAAAAGTTTGTTTCTGTACGTTTATTTATTTTCATTAAAATTTTTCAGTAAGGATGCATTAAAGGGATAGTTCACACAAAAATGAAAATTAACCCATGATTTACTCACCATGTATATGACAAATAAAAAATGAAAAATATCCATATTTAAAACGTTATAAAATAAAATATCTAGCTTCACCAGACCGCTTTCCTTATTCAACTTACAAAAACTATCGGACGTAGCATAAGCGTTTTGAACTGCGAGAGGCTCTACAGCGTGTCCTAACCAGACGCAATGCGATAAGATTCCAGCGTCAAGCAATATGTGTGTCCACATCAGACGCAACGTGACTATGAGATGCAACAAAATCAATCAAAAACCACAGCCAATCATAACAACTTGTGGGAGCGGGCTTTCATGGCAAGTGTACGGCACCAGAGATTAATCTTGACAGCACTCACAAAGAAATGGATAGTGGATATGAAGTACATAATTAACATGGAAAAGATGCCTTTATCACGTGTTGCAGCCGGTGTAGTTAGGACACGGTGTTACACTTTCTTCGTAAGTTGAATACAGAAGCCGGTCTGGCAGAAGCTAGATATTTTACTTTATAAAGTTTGAAATATGGATATTTTTCTTACACAAACCCATCAATTTGCTTCAGAAGGCCTTTATTATTAAGCCCTGTGGAGTAGGCCTACTTTTATAATGGATGGATACACTTTTTTGGGGCTTAAAATTTTGAGCTCCCATTCACTGCCATTATAATGCTTGGATTAGCCAGGACATTTTTTAATAACTCAGATTGTATTCGTCTCAAAGAAAAATGTCATGTACACCTAGGATGGATTGATGGTGAGTAAATCATAGGGTCATTTTCAATTTTGGGTGAACTAACCCTTTACATAGATCAGAAGTAACTGTAATGGTACAATGTTACAAACGTTTTCTATTTCAAATAATTGCTGTTCTTTTCATCAAAGAACCAAAACGTTCACAGTTTCCACAAAAATATTAAGCATCTTTTTTCAACATTGATAATAATAAGAAATGTTTATTGAGCAGCAAATCAACATATTAGAATGATTTCTGAAGGATCATGTGACACTGACGACTGGAGTAATGGCGTAACAGAAGTTATTTTATATTGTGATCATTTCATAATATTACTGTTTTTGGTCCCACTTTATATTAGGTGGCCTTACCTACTATGTACTTACATCAAAATATAAGTACAATGTACTTATTGTGTTCATATTGTATTGCAAAAAAAACACTTGCTGATCTTGAGGTGGGATATGGATAAAGTTATGGATAGGTGTGGTGGTATGGGTGAGTTTAAGGGTAAAGTTAGGGACAGGTGCGGTGGTGTGGGTAAGTTTAAGGGTAGGGTTAGGTGTAAGGGAAGGGTCAGCAGTGTAATTCTAAATGTAACTACAGAAATTAATTACAGATGCAATTACACGCAGGTATTTTTAAAAATGTATGTACAATGTAAAAACATGTACGGACACAATAAGTGCATTGTATCAAATTATTAATTTAAATGTTAGTATGTAATAGTTAAGGCCACCTAATATAAAGTTTATTAATCAAATAAATGCAGCTTTGTGAACATAAAATACTTCTTTCAAAGACATAAAAAAATCTTACCGCCCCCAAACTTTTGAATGGTTATGTATTTATTTATTTATTTTTAATATATGAACAAAGCAAAGTGTATTTAAAAATATGTATCTTTCTTTTTTTTTCTATTGGAGGTGCATTTTAAAAACAAAAACAAAAATTTAAATCAGCCAATCGAGAGGGCTTATGCAAGACTCATCCACACATAAATGAAATTGATGAAGAACTATACTAAACCCTTAGATGAAAATTTGAGCGTAAACACATCCATTCTTCTTCCCCAGAAACCGAGGATGGCATTCAGCACTCATAGAATCATATTACTTGGTTTGGCTGCCATTATAGCTTTCATTATGAGTTATATCGCCACACCTTGTTTCTCGTCAGCACTATTGATTCTGCAATTAAATCTCGCCTGACCATTAGATATCAAATAAAGGAGTCTTTCAATGGATTTTGTGCAAACCCAGGGGCAAACGGTGAATGACAGCCGGGTATAAATCGCAGGAGCTCTTTAATAAAACAGCAGTCTGTCATGCAAATGACACACAGGGAATGTCAGCCACGTCACTTTCCAAAAGAGAGAGATAAGTAAACTCCATTTCAACTCTAATCACTGTAGTGCTAACCTATTTAACTGACGCATACACTTGGAATAGGTATATGCATAGACATTTTTATCTGGTTCTGCGTACACTGTCTGGAATTTTTTTTTTTTTACAGAGAAAACAGTAAAAAACCTGTCAATTGGATAACTGTAAGTTACCTCATCATAAATAGCAGAAAAGTTCTAAATGGTTTAACATTGCATTATATGTAATTTTACTGACCATCTGTCCTATGTAAGGTGCTATTAAAATAAAATAAATAAAATTAAATAGTTTTTGGAAGTAAAAACTATGAATTACTGTATAATTTATGGTGAAAACAGTTAAATAACATTCTCAGAAGTCCCTTCATGACGCACCACATATGATTATATTTTATATATTTTTGGTATTAGTAATGCACCATGTTTTGTTGCATTTTCTGTTATTAAGATAACTTTTATTGGATTTTTATTGTAGAGTTTTGTGTAACCCTTTACTCTTAAAAAGCTAAACGGTCTCACTCACAACTCGTCACATATCGACGCTTGGTCAGGACCCTTTGGCGTCACTTTTTAACGCGCAGGATACCCCTTTAGCGTCATTTTCTGACGCGCGGGGAAGTCCATTGATTTCAGTTGGCCACGAGACATACAAGAGCCAATGCAATTTCACTATCAAAAAGCTGATGTAATGTTACTTTCTTCGGGCGGCAATTTTTGAATGTGTTCATGATTTTCAGCGGATGGAGACGCTGATCGCTTTTGAGGATTTTCTTCACACAAATCAATCGTTTGGTATCGGAACACTTGGAATATTTGTACTTTTTGAATAAATTGTGCCTGCAGTCGGATCTGCCCGTTATATCATATAATACACACATGGGTATAGGTTTAGGGATGGGGTTTGGTATAGCATAAATAAAATAAATCAATGACACACCCTGCACATCGAAAAATGATGCTAAAGGGGTATCCTGAGCATTGAAAAGTGACGCCGAAGGGTCCTGAGCAAGTTGGGAATGGGAGTGAGGGTTGTAAAAATACAGTAAAGGTTCCAAAAAGGTTTTTTTCAAAGTGATGCCATAAAGAAGAACCATTTTGGTTCCCCAAAGAACCTTTCAGTGAACAGCTTTTCATATTTTTAACAGTTTTTTGTCTTAGCGTGTATGACAGTATTGGCCATAATTTATAGATGGCCAGCTACAATGATCTGATTCATCATGTGGCTCATCTGTATTATCAGTGGTTATCAGTATATGTTCAGGTAAAAACAAAAGCAGATTTTCGTAGTCCAAGTAGCTTGTTATATTAACATTATATTACTTGCTGATGTATCTAGTTATAAGATATCTGTAATTAAAATATTAAGTATTAAACCATATTAACATTGTGAACAATCCATCCATTTTCCAAACCCTCTGTCCTATGTAGGGTGTATATAATAAAATATATTTTTGTATTTCTTAAAATCAGAAGCCATGGAATGTAGGCATTAAATCCTGTTGCAATATTCTAAAATAATTTTACAACCTAAATCCATGTGTGACCACCTCCAAACGAAACGAGACATATTTGGAGAAGTCAATGTGGGCGACCATTTAAATCCATCTGGTTAATCTAAGCAGTGAGCAAATTCACATTTACTCTGACCCTGTGAGGGGAGGATTTGGGCTCATGGAAAGGGCAAATTTGTGAGTCATTATATGTTTCATTCCTAATTTCAATTAGCCAGAAAACGCATGCTGAAGGGTCTCCAAGAAACAAAACATTAGCAACAAAACCAGCACCGAACCGTTAATTTCGAGGAGCACGGCTGTACTACGTGATTAACAATGTTGTGGTAATTACTAATTGCGGAGTACTTATCTCAAAGAGGTGGAAGGTGGAACAAAGAATTAAGGTATCAACAAACATCCCCTCTGGGTGAGCAGACAAAGGCCAGATAACATCGCCGTGGACTCCTTCAACACTGAGTTTACAGAAAACAACAACAAATGGAAAGAACAGCTAATTAAAATAGCATAAAATATGCTATTTTTTATTTTTATAAAATGTGTTTTCTTTTTACACTACCAATTTTGGATTGGATTGGAATTGGAAAATTAAAGGACATTTCAAAGTTTTTACCGTGAGCCAACTGGTCTAAACCAGAGGTAAGATTGCATTTATAATCCCAATATAATTAATAATTACACATCAATATTTAAAACTGCTCTTGTTCGTGTAATTTCTGTTTTAATGGCATGATTTAAATGGCAAATAAGTAATCAAAACGGACAACCTGCATAAGCGTCTGTGGCAACAAAATGTGTTCAGTGAGCTTATCGCTGTGTCATCGGCATGGAGAAGTGATTAGTCACGTAATGATTTTTTAATTGGCGAAGAAATGAGGCTTGACAAGTCAAAATGAAATGCTAAGTGTGGCGAAGGGGTGCCAACAACTAAAATACTGTGTAATTGCAGTTCAGTTGGACTATTTTTAACAAAAACTAACAACTTGGATGCACCACTGAGAAATACTATGAAATAACAGGTTTGGAAAGCTCAGTCATAGAAAATGTATACTTTTCAGCATCATGAAACTTCAGTGTCACATGATCATTCAGAAATTATTTTAATATGCTGATTTGGAGCTCAGGAAACATTTCTTGTTGTTATCAATGTTGAAATCGTGATACTTTTTCTTTAGGATTCGTTGAATGGAACAGCATTTATTTGAAATTGAATGTTTTGTAACAATGTTAGTGTCTTTACTGTCAATTGTGATCAATTTATTGCATTGTTGCTGAAGAAAAGTGATAATTTCTTTAAAAAGAAAAAAGAAAAAAAACAACAACTTACTTCCCCAAACATTTAGTGTATCATTTATACCACAGTTAGAAATGATTGCTCATTATTCTCTCAGCTATTGTTGTTGATATGTTAGTCCATGGCCTGCTTACAAAATCAAGATTGTATCACAGAGGCAAACACCTGACAGCTAGGTTTGATTCACAGCTTTAGGCATTGAAACAGGGAAATAAACATCTCAATCCATCTTAACTTTGCATTTCGAACTTTTAACTGCTCTCGTTTCTCAAAGTCATGGAAAGCAGAAGCTTTGATTTTGGGATCAATAGCCATGTGAAGCACCGATCGTTGGCCTGTCAATTTTTCTTAGTCAGCTCCTTCACCTGGCAGACTTTTGAACAGTCCCACTGATTGCATATGACATTGGCATCAAACACCTTTCTGGGGTCACATGGCCACACGTGTCCTCAAATTCAATCAATATTTCATCAAGCAAGTTGCAACGTAATTGATGGCTAAAGATTTAGAGCTCTGTATATTCTATATATATATATATATATATATATATATATATATATATATATATATATATATATATATATATATATATATATATATATATATATAATTAACAGATGTGTATATACAAACCAGATTTCAAAAAAGTTGGGACACTGTACAAATTGTGAATAAAAATAGAATGCAATGATGCGGAAGTTTCAAATTTCAATATTTTATTCAGAATGAACATAGATGACATATCAAATGTTTAAACTGAGAAAATGTATCATTTTAAGGGAAAAATAAGTTGATTTTAAATTTCATGGCATCAACACATCTCCAAAAAGTTGGGACAAGGCCATGTTTCCCACTGTGGCATCCCCTCTTCTTTTTATAACAGTCTGCAAACGTCTGGGGACTGAGGAGACAAGTTGCTCAAATTTAGGAATAGGAATGTTGTCCCATTCTTGTCTAATACAGGCTTCTAGTTGCTCAACTGTCTTAGGTCTTCTTTGTCGCATCTTCCTCTTTATGATGCGCCAAATGTTTTCTATGGGTGAAAGATCTGGACTGCAGGCTGGCCATTTCAGTACCCGGATCCTTCTTCTACGCAGCCATGATGTTGTAATTGATGCAGTATGTGGTCTGGCATTGTCATGCTGGAAAATGCAAGGTCTTCCCTGAAAGAGACGACGTCTGGATGGGAGCATATGTTTTGCAAATTTTGATTGGTCTGACCACAGAACAGTTTTCCACTTTGCCACAGTCCATTTTAAATGAGCCTTGGCCCAGAGAAAACGCCTGCGCTTCTGGATCATGTTTAGATATGGCTTCTTTTTTGACCTATAGAGTTTTAGCCGGCAACGGTGAATGGCACGGTGGATTGTGTTCACTGACAATGTTTTCTGGAAGTATTCCTGAGCCCATGTTGTGATTTCCATTACAGTAGCATTCCTGTATGTGATGCAGTGCCGTCTAAGGGCCCGAAGATCACGGGCATCCAGTATGGTTTTCCGGCCTTGACCCTTACGCACAGAGATTGTTCCAGATTCTCTGAATCTTTGGATGATATTATGCACTGTAGATGATGAGAACTTCAAACTCTTTGCATTTTTTCTCTGAGAAACTCCTTTTGGAATGTGTAGCTCTCATGAAATCCAAAATGAGCCAATATTTGGCATGACATTTCAAAATGTCTCACTTTCAACATTTAACATGTTATCTATATTCTATTGTGAATAAAATATAAGTTTATGAGATTTGTAAATTATTGCATTCCTTTTTTATTCACAATTTGTACAGTGTCCCAACTGTTTTGGAATCGGGTTTGTGTTTATATATATATATATATATATATATATATATATATATATATATATATATATATATATATATATATATATATATATATATATATATATATATGTATGTGTGTGTGTGTGTGTATACACTGTGTACAATGTGTACTACACTGTTTGACAATTTGTTTAGACGTTTTCTGAGATTCTGAGACTGTCAGCGGCCATTCAGCGCTCACGACCCGCGGAGAAGAGCTTCATCTCAGCCAGTCCTGCGGGAATATGCCGCTGGCTCTTATGTACATAGGTAATGATTCATATACAGTCAGATGTCTTTTGTCTATGTGTCAGTAAATCAAACCAGTGACTAAACGCTCAACTTCACATCCTTCTCTAGCACATATCTGATTTATATCTAATTTATTTCCACATATGAATGAGGCCTGAAACCGATCTTGAAATATCCGAATGCATGCGTTTTTTTACTGTTTACGCGGTCATAGAACACATCCGATCTGTGTCACAAATGAGCAAAAAAATCGAAATTGGGTCACATTTCACTGACAGTGTAAATGAGGCCAAAGATATCACTTGATTGACTTGAAGAATATCATCTAGATTCAGGTAATGCACTCGTTTTGTCTATTAAGCAAGACTTTATCTTAACTAATTTTGCTTCTCAAGTAAATTTCTCTTGATTTAAGAATGTTTTGATATTTGTATAAGACAAATAAGACTGGAAAATAAGAAAAATAAGACAAAACTGAAATTACTAAGTTATTATAAAATTACTAAACTGAGTAAGAAATTACTAATTTACATTTTACAAGAAAATAATATCTCTTTCTACTTCAAAATGTCATGTTTAATTCACTGTTACTTATGAATTTTTTGTAATTATTTGTGAAATTTACTAGCAATTTCATTTTCTGAGTGAAATCTGTTTCTACACCAGCTTTTTTTCAGTGGACGTGCTATTCCGATGGATTGTCCAGTGTCTGTATGTAACATTCCCTGGTGCATTGGGTTTGCGTGCAGCATCCTATTCATTCCCTTTGACATGCTCTGTCAAACCTCTGTTTTGATGTCACAAAGCATGAATAGTGGGGGAATTTTTAGCAACAGTTAAAAATAATACCAGTATGATCAAATAATTCATGAGGCTGTTACATGCGCTGTTTCTGAGCTTGAATGCAATTTTCATATCCACTGTCCAACAACTATGCTGTTAAGTCACGTTGTAGTGTACATTGGCTCCATTATAACCTCTGCTTGACGTCTAGCCTTGAATGAGGGGAACTTACATACTTGGCATTTACTATGGCCTTATGTTGGCATTTGTTTGCAGTCTGAGGAGATTGAAGGTACTGATTATGCAACACAAACAAGTTAATTATATTTACACATGAGTGATCATGAGTTTTGGTAGAGCATCTGATAGATGAAGCTGAGGTGCAAGACATTAGCTGATAACCTCAGGACAGACACAGCAATGTCAACACAAGAGCTGAGAGCTTCCTAATCGCTGACTCTGATCGCATTTGAGTGAGCGAACCTTATGTTATCATATAATAAAAATCAAATGTTTGTTTGTGAAAATACATATATACACAAACACACATATTTATTTATATATATATATATATATATATATATATATATATATATATATATATATATATATATATATATATATATATATATATATATTACTAGAAGTTAACTTTTTCTATTTTAAAGTCTTGCCTCTGTCGCCATCTCAGTACTTATTTGTGGAATTATTATCTTTACGTGGATTGTGCATCGGCATGGCTGCTCAGCACGGAGGAATCTAATGTTTTGAGGAGTATGTGCGGCTTGCTGTCCGTCACCGCACTGGTGTGGATACTGTATTTCGGAATCACAGATTCTACATCTTGGAGTATGAACAACATAAGGATTTTCACCGGAAAATGTCATCTGAACAAGTAAGTAGGATAACATGTCTGCCACTTTTGTTCTGACCAACAGAGAAAAAAGGCATTACAATAAATAGTGCTACCAATGGTTATTAAATAGTTTGCTTAGCTCATATCACATCAAACCGTGCAAATTATTATTACTGTTATACTTTGTTCTCAAATTGTTAATGTTAACAGCATTAGCATTGCGTGACTGTTTATTTAGTGTTTATTAGCATTACCTGTAGAAGTGTAGATTTCAATTTCTGTACAGTCTAATCTTTTGCTTTTGACACGGGTGAATGTCCAGTGCAATTACAATCCGCCATCAAAATTATATGTTTAATTATTCCAGCTGCTGTGAGAAAAGGCTATAAATGATCCATCACCTGCAGCATCCTCACATGCAATACAGTCTACCTGGGACTCCTTATTTATGTCAAGTCAAGTCAAGTCACCTTTATTTATATAGCGCTTTTAACAAGTCCAGTCCAAGCAGCTTCACATTGTTAACAGGAAAATAATGCAACAGAATTTGTACAGCCGTTCTGATGAAACGGTGATGTTATCCAGCTAATTTCAAGTATCATATAGTGTCAATGCGGGCAGATCGGTAATATAGATTAAATTTAGGTGTCCCCAACTGAGCAAGCCAAAAGCCAGAGGCAACGGTGGCAAGGAACCAAAACTCCTTCAGGGCCAGAATGGAGAAAAAAACCTTGGGAGAAACCAGGCTCAGTCGGGGTGCCAGTTCTCCTCTGGCCGACGAACAAACAGTGTATGATTATAATTCTGGCAACATTGCAGGTCTTGCATCATATTAGGTAAATAGATATTTGTGAGATTATTTGAAAGATTGGAGTCGTCACGCCGGAGACGGGTTTAATGAGGATGTTGTGTCGATGCGGCATTTTGCATGCAGACGTGACGCAAAGACGAATGACAGCATGCTTAAATTTCACACGGAAAGCTACCAGTATCACTCAAATTATGGTAGTAGAACACTTTATTACAAGCTTACCGTTGTGGATCGGGCTTGGCTAAGGAGATGGTTTTTAAAACTGGCTGGGTATGTACTTGCTCAAATTTATTTGGGAACATTTTTATCCCAAAAAGATTACGGAGTGCAGCTTTAAATATTTTAAATATTATATTATTAATATAATAAATGATTTTAAATATTTTAAAATGTATTTCTGTGGTGGCAAATTGTATGCATCCTTGCTATTATATTTAAGTAATATATTTAATTAATAATAACATTTATATAGAATGTCAAACAAATATGATATAATGATTAAGAGCACTAGTGTACATTCAAAAACTGTATTTATGTATACACATACACACAAATATAGTGTTAAAGAGAGGCTTTTTATAATACATTTTATTAATGTGTAATTGTTCTGATTTTTAAATTTAAATTCTATTATGTTTAAGTGAGATGAGGCCTATGTCAAGTACAAAAGCATTACTGAAAATAACAGTCTACATAATTTTATTGACAAAACATTTTATGTTGTTAAACCAGTGAAAACATTTGTGAGAACGGATTGCATTTTGATTTATTGCATCTTGATAGAATATGTTGTAATACTTCATAAGTAAAATGTTTCTAATGTTTCAGTTTGCATTAGCAGGTAGAGATACGTCAAGGTGAATGTTCTCTTTCCAAAAGAGCAAGTGTATACTCACCCCTTCCAGTGAGGTGTTATTCTTGAACCCAAACCGTCCAGTAAACAATGCATACTGTAGCCGGCAGCAAACACATAGACAGTCCCGGCCGTGAGGATGTAAAAGGTAATATGTTCCAAAAGCCAGTAGTGGAGAACAGTTATTGTGCTCCATTTTCATTTGTTGCAGCAGCGGATTGAGTCCTCGAATATGTCCCGGTAAGAAACGGTTGGATGGTCCTTTGAAAATAGTGTGATGAGTGAATACTCAGGGGAGAAAGTCCAGTAGGCGTTCAGACAAATTATCCCATATTTCCCCATAATCAGATGACCTGGCGAGCTCTGGGGTGGGTTGAAAAGAGAGAGAGAGAGAGAGAGAGAGAGTGGCCAACGATAAACAAAATACTCTCAAAACCCAAATGAAGTGCAGATGTCTCAGCTGGTAGTGCAGATTTTTTGGAAATACAAACTCGAATAGAGAACAAGTGCATCTGTCACACTACACAGAGCTAAGATGAACCAAAGCTGTCATATGCACCAGACAGGACTGCAGAAACTACGCCAGAACCGGTGTAAAAAATGTGTTTGTTATGCGTAGGACAGTCGTATACCTTCATCTCAGGGTGTTTTCAGTCTCTTACAGCAGAGTGTTATGGCTGTTTTGATCATTTACAAAAAAGAAATGAACTTTATAAAATTCCACATAGCAGATGACTTTAGAAGAATAAAAAATAAAGGTGGCATTACTCTTCAGGGATGATGGCTGTCTCTTGCGGGACAGCGGAAGGAGTCATCAAATTTTAAAGTCACTCCAATCTCGTTGAACCTTCTTCTCGTCACTGACCTCCGGGTTGTCTGTGTCTAGGGAAGACAGAAAAATTGCCATGAGGGATGGGTAGGACTGTGTTAGTGACAGCACAGAGTCCTCTCGTGTCTCTTTTGGAAGACCACTCAAGAGGAACCTGATTGCGGAGGTGAAGGACAGCAGCCGGTCTGTGGCGGCAGAAGGGCTACAGTAGTGTAGCTGATTTTCTCTACTCCCGAAAAAAGAATGTCACAGAATAGATAAATAAGGGATAATATATAATCAGCTGATCGTAAATACAAAATAAACACTGACAAGGTGATCAGGATGCAGAATAAACCCGATAAAAATATGATAAAAAATATGATGAAAAAAAAACGTGTCTGTCCTTAAATGAATTCAATTATAACTAAAAGTGTCTTAAAGATAATGCTGTAAACTATATAGGAGCCCTTACTTACACATTGCTGTAATATTAAAGGTTAACAACAGAGCCCAAACTATTAGCCTAAATTCAGTTGCTATTTATTTTTAGACATAATAATCAACACTCAAATAACACATTGTATGCGAACATGTAAACTTCACATAAGGCAGTTTTTACATTAACCTCTAAATCTAATTATAAAATAGTTTTTTTTCGTTGTTGAAATATAACCATTTATAGGCTTCACAGTGTCTGACAGATTTATTTAAACATACAATAAATACTCAAGACATCACTAACAGGGGTTAAGTAGAATATATAATTATATATATATATATATATATATATATATATATATATATATATATATATATATATATATATATATATATATACACATATACACACACACACACACACACACATACATACATACATACATACATACATTTATACCATTTAACATTGTGATTGCTATCAGGATATGAGGTGACTTTCAATAATAAAAATGTTTCAGTAGAGAATCACCTATTGCACTTTTAAGTTTTTTTTTTTTAAGTAAGCTTTATGATACTGTCAAATTAAAGGTTATACTTTACATTTTAAATCATTGTTTTATTAATCTTTTGTTGTATAATTTCATAATTCATGCCTTCTGGATGATGCTGTCCTGTACACTTCCTCATTCTGAGCTCGGTGAAAAACAAACCCAAATAAACCCAAATTTGTACAGGAGAAACAAGACCCTAATAAACACACCATTATGATAGCATATGGGTGTGATTTGGGGGTATTTTCATATCAAGTCTGGATGTTTACATTATAAATGCTAAGCAGGTGTAGTGATTAGCTGCATTTAAAAGGCTAAAATAACATATCTCAACATCATTATAGGACTAAAATCCACATTAGATAGCGATGAGAAGTTAATACAAACACTCATTTGTAGTTTAATAGGTGGATTAATGTATAGTGAGATCAAGGTGGAGTATATGGGCAAGCCATGTAATGCCAGAATAAAGGCTAATAATGGCTGAAAGGTTTGTCGAGTGAGAACAATAGAACATGAATGGAGCTGTTCACCTTGCCAGACATTAGACATAAGACTGCAAGTAGGTGTTTACAAGGAAATGCAATACTTTATTAGCATCTTATCAGCGTACTCTAAAAACTCACTTGACATGGTCTTAGGAAATGCTTTATAAAATTCATAGTTTTAGAGATATCCTCCTCAGATTTAAAATAAAGCATGACCACACCTGTGGCTTCACTTTAATTGTGGTTTTAAATTGTTGTAATATTTTTATACATGTAAAAAGTATATTAATATTTTTATATCACCATATCAATAATAGTCTGAGTAATTCAGAGTATTGAACTGTAAATTCAAGTACTGGCTTTCTAAATATATGTTGGTTATTTGTCTATTCAGAATGACTTATGAGCAGCAACCTTTTATTTTTTATTTTGGGTATGTAATGTATGCCCCACTTGCCAAAATAAGGGGGGTAAAGGGTTAATTACCGCTATGTTTCCAACTTTGTAAGGAGCGATACCTTTGTGCAGCGTTTACTACAGTAACTTAAGTAAAAGTTGACAGAGTGGAACTTTGAACTTGTCTGAGTGGAGGTGGAGCTAATTTGCATATTCATGAATCTGCATATATTAAATTAATCAATGGTGTAGAGCTCCATTCAAGCTATTTTAAGGCATGACGACCTTTAAATATGTAATTTTGGTGATCAAAGATGAGTTTTAAGGGATACAATTATTCACTACAGGGGGACTTTAAAAGTATGCTAAAGTGTACTTTTTCACAAGGGGAATGTGATGAGTGATGAGAAATGAGACTAGAAAAGATGCTAGCACAGATTGGGGGCAAGGGTCAAATATATTGCTTAATGGTCATTATACAACATATTTTCACTCTAGAATGCTGCAATTTACCAATCAAGATCAAATATTCCAGAAAGCCGTGTAATCCTGACTCTTATGCAGTGCCAAAACAAATTATCTGCTGGTACGAAGCCTTTGGATTTACAACAAGCAAACGTCTTTCTGATGTCAAGATCTGACACTACTCTAGCTGTTCAACTAATCAGCAAACTGTTTGTTGCACATGTAGAACAGAAAGCAAATACAACATACTATTCCATACACAGATTCCTCTGCTGTATTATGTAATGCACAAAGCCAATTTTTATCACTTTATGTTGTTTATCGACTGTGTTGGTGGGATGCCATTTTTGGACCAGAAGCTATACAGAAATGCAATCCTGTGAGGGCACTTTTGAATCCAAGTTTTTTTTTTTTTTTGGGGTTTGACAATAACTTTTAGATTATCACACACAAAATTAACCTATAGCATGACAAGTAATGAGTATTACATTCCTATTTGTAATTTTGTGTTCAGTAATCAAAATAATGACATTGTTTTTGTCATAATCAGCTCATACAATACACTGTTTAAAATGGACTAATAATAATAATAATAATAAGAAGAAGAAGAAGAAGAAGAAGAAAGAAGAAGAAGAAGAAGAAGAAGAAGAAGAAGAAGAAGAAGAAGAAGAAGAAGAAGAAGAAGAAGAAGAAATACAAAATTTATACAATGGATGGATGGATGGATGGATGGATGGATGGATGGATGGATGGATGGATGGACGGACGGATAGATGGATGGATTTGACAGATAGATGGATGGATTGACAGATAGATGGATGGATGGATGGATGGATGGATGGATAGATAGATAGATAGATAGATAGATGGATTGACGGATTGATGGACAGATTGACAGATAGAAGGATTTCTCTGACCGTTTACAGAAAAAGCAAATACTTTTTTTCAGATCCTATTCATAGAAAGAGCCTGTCTGAGTCATCATGCTCCTTCAGAAATAATACATTTTAATTCACATCCTGTGCTAACTTAGTTGACTGATGATTACATTTAATTCGTGGCCATTAGATGCCTGAATGACTGACGGGATAAGGAGAATCATGGAAGATCACTCTTCTGCATCACCAGCTCTTGACTGAATGGACTTTATCGATTTAATGATTTAAGGATGAGGTCCTCTTGAATTCCACGAGCATTCATCTAGAAACTGCAATTACCTGATTGGACCCATAAATCCAAATTCCACAAAGGAAAAGCTCTTCAAGGAATACCTGGACGTGGCCCATTGAATCAGGTGAATAGCTCTATTCCTGGAATAGACTGTATATGCACCCCGAGCAGCTGTAAAGTGCTAAGGCATTGTTAAAAGCCCACGGTCAAAGGGTTAAATGAATGTGCAATTGCCTGAAAGCAACCTTAAACATTTTAAATCAAGTGATTTGCCTTTGGTTTTAGTGTAGGCCCTTGCTGTTATAGACCACATCTTCATGCCAGGAATATTAGCTGTAGTCTCTCTATCCCAGATCCTGTCAAAATAGATCCATTTTGTCTGGTATCCAAAATGGTCAGTAAAGTTTTGTCCCAAAACCATTTACCAGCAAGTTTTGTCTGATGCCCAAAATCAGTTAAGAAAACTGTATTTTGTCTGGTACACATTACAGTTGCTGTAAGATCAGACAGGGCTCCAGACTGCGACTAAAACGTCGCATTTGCAACCAAAAATATTAATTTGCAAGTGATATTTTTACTGCGATCGCCATTGGCGACCATTCTGTGATGAGTAGCCCATCACATCTTTTGTTGTATGTTGACGTAATAAAATGAGACGACGCGCAGCAAAGTTACAGTGGAAAGAAACCTCACTGAGTCTGAGCGCCAAAATACGCATCAGAAACGGATGTCATAACGGAAAATATCATCTCTATCGAGCAACAGCGCTGATGACTGTGCCAGCATGAGAGAGATGGAAAACGACAGAGATGTATCAATGAATGAACATCCCAGTGCTGTAAAAGTGCAGGAAGGCAGTGTCTATTCCTTCTGATAAACTGCAACAGATAAACATGTCAGCTGTGTGGACGCCAACTAATCGGTAACAATTCTCGTTTTTAATCGATACTGATATGGTTTCTTATTCTCAGTATATTTTACTCTTTGCTGTTTTCTGTTACTGCCTGAACGCAGGGTGATGCAGCCCGATGATCCGGGACTATGGTATCTTCCAGCCGGCCAACCAAAACTTATCACGGCCCTGCTTAATATTGGCTACTTACACGGCTACTTTAAATAGTGAATAAAATTCCTTTCTTGTTTTGCGTTGTTGACTCTCTCGACTTGTTATCTGAAGGAAAATAAGATTGCGGATGTTTTTGATCATGCATGCTGATTTGTCCGCAGTTATGTGTGTGTGTGCATATGTGTGTGTTCGTGATGAGCAGTTTGCGGTTATATCCGTGGGTCAGGCGGACCAAATGATAAAACATAACATTGTAATTAATTGTGTATGCATGAGAGATAAATAATGAATGTGTTGATTTTATTAAAAACACACAACTCTAATTTCACTGTAAAACGCAATGAACGTGCATCACATGCCTAGAGCGCCTCCTAGTGGACGGTATATAAAAACAAAGGAAAAACCCTACATGAGACATTGCTTAATCATTTAACAATTTTACCAACAAAAAAAAAAAATAAAAAAAAAATAAAAAAATAAAAATAAATAAATTATAAATAAATTGTATATATATATATATATACACACTAACTTAATTAGTTAGTGTGAATTTTCCAAAATAATGTTTAAAATAAATGTTTTTTTTTTCCTTCAGGTACTAATTTGCAGAATTTATCAAATTAAAAACAAAAGCAAGGAAAGTCAAGTAACGTGGGGGGCGTTACTTGACTCACTGTGTGTGTACGTGTGTGTTAAAATGTTAAGAGGCGCATAGATTTAAGTTGGTGTTTCAGTTCTACACAAGCAAAAAAGACAAAAAAAAAAAAAAGATTTTGATTTAACCTGTTGTCTTCATGAGAAAGAATGGAAGGAGCTAATAATGAAATTCAACACCGCCCATATAATTGCATGTGAAAATTTAAAAGCGCGTTTATTCTTTTGTGGCACTTGAAAAAATTATTTGGCGCCTTAATTGATATTTTTTGGCTGGAGCCCTGTCAGATCTACAGATTTCTACAAGTTCTTGGCAAACTCTCCGTTACACCTTGCCCTGTTTACAAAACAAGATGCTCCGAATAAACATATAATCCTCCAACGCACTCCGGGATGCCATTCAAATAAACCATTTACTTGTTCATGATGTTGGGATCCTTCTGAAGTCTGTACAGAAATGTGCTATTTAAACTGGACATGTCGAAGCAAATGTTCTTTCACTCTTCCATTTGTCCTTTTGTCGACAGACTCTGTGTCAGAAACTGAACGCGCATCTGTGAACTTTTTCCAGTGTAGACAGCATCAGTGATTATAATGGGTTCTATTAGCTTTTGACACAGCCATTTTTGGAGCCCGATTAAATTTATTTATATATATATATATATATATATATATATATATATATATATATATATATATATATATATATATATATATATATATATATATATATATATTTTTTTTTTTTTTATAATGAGGAGGACATTTTAAGCTATGAAACTTGCAAGATGTTTTAAAGGCCCAGCGAATGGCCTTGAAATGTGCATCATTATTCAATGTGTTGATGTAATTTCTACTGAAACTGGAGGACAAGGCGGGACATATCAAGGAGCACCTCCCCCCTTTTTAAAAAAAGTTAATAGCGTTCCATTTATAGCACAGTTCGGCCAGAGCCATTGAGCTCAGTAAAGCCGCAGTTTCATCCTTGTATCTAACAGTTTCTCCTCCTAATCTCCCATATCGCTTTAAAATATAGTGTATGGATGGATTTATTCTAAGACTGAACTCAAGAACTCTAACCAGCAATAAAACGATAAACCTCGCTCATCTGAAGAGGGGATCTACAAGAGAACACAAGACCCCACGTGGCCCAATCTTGATTTCATGGGGGCTTTAATGGAACAAAGACCTCTTATGTGTCAAGATCAAGGCAAATTAGATTTATCATGCCATGACTCCTTTAAAAAATAGAACCTTTTTGTAAAGTGTTACTGCATTTTCTTTGACTTACCTCCTTGTGTGTCCGTGCTTGTACCCTCTTTTGAGGAAAGGGAAGGACGTCTCTTGAGCTCTATACAAGTTCTAGGATGGTGCCTTTTTGTGGGGGAGACTATGTCCTCACAGGTCATCTCTGAAATCTGCATGGCTGTCTCAGAGTCTGTGACCAGCACCATGGCAGTGGAGTCTTTTAAACTAGCGGTTGCTCCGGCGGCCCCCCCTAAACCCGCTCCCGCTCCCGAGGCCTCCTGGCCCTCCACGATTTTGGAGCTGGAGCGCGGGACCTGCCCCGCCGCTTGACCCCCGTTCGTCTGTGAGCGCACGTTCGTCATGGCAGTTCCCTTTCCAGAATCTGCCCCGTGCTGGCTGTAGACTTTATATCGGATCATGAGGATGATGATGAAAACAAGGACGGAGGCCACGATGATCCCTCCGATGATGATGATCATGGTGCCGCCCAGGAAATGGCTGCGGAGTGACTGGCACTGGCTGTACTCCGTCTCCGTGACAAATGAGACGCAGCCCACCTGCCGCGTGGCGGTCAGCGAGGTCACGCCATCGTCGTACACGGCCAGCACGCACAGGTCATACTCCCGTCCGGATACGAGGTCCCGCACCAGGAAGTCGTAACTCGTGGAGGGAATCATTCTGCAAGACAGGCAGGGCAGAGTTTAACGTTATCATGTATTCCTCGGATAATACATGAATATAATTAAGATTATTCTCAGCCAGCATGTGCATGTATTATCTACGGCCACATGATCACAGTAGAGAAAAGTGTGTAATTATATCATAATTCAGAATATTATGGACATTATGTTAATTCTCAATGATGAATTTAATATATAACATACTGCAATGCAATTTCTAGTCATTGCAGAACTACTTCCCATCATTAAATAAAGTGCAGGCAAAAATGTACTCTTTATTAAAAGCCTCCATCAACATAAAGTCAAAATCAATACCCAGATATTACATTGGTTACATGAATAAGGTGTGCTGTAAGGCAGTGGAAATCTATAGGTGCAGTGCAATATATAAACATTATACAGTACAGTATAAATATGTCAGAAACTATCTTCAGGTTCTTGTGATCTATAGTGCACTAAGATCACAAGACTTTTTTTTTGTTTTTGTTTTTATGCAATTACTGAGAGTATGGAAAATACACTATTTTGAGGCATGTATTCATCTGGTCTTCATCTACTACAGACAGTATGTGTCTTAGTACACACATAATTATCATCCACACATGATTACTATTAAGATTATTACAATTATATTTGCTATATGACACTATCCTGGGGTTGACTTCGAGGAAGAAGCGATTTTCCTTTAGACAAATAATGGAACATCTTGACCCAATGAAACCTACATTAAGCATTCTACTGCTTCAAATGACCATTCGAAAAGTAATTAAGAGTTCAATAAGGGTAACTGAAAATTGACAAATTTATCAAAACAAACACTTTTGTGAATCTATCAACTACAACGATCAGAGATATTTTCAAGAACTATGGTACTCATAATAAAGAACTCAACAGTCATGAGATTCAGTTCAGATAAATCCTGGCTCTTGTTAATCTGTGCATTTTCCAAGCACTAATACTGTACATTAATCCCACGTATAATGACTAAGCATCAAAAAGACAATACAAGTAATGGTAGAACAGTTTTAATCTCAGTGTAAATGCATTGCTATTAATATAATCTGTATACAACGCTTTTATTAATTTCAAGTGCAATGAAAAGGATATTGAGGATATTTTAGTATTAAATGTATAATCTTATGGCAGGTTACTTACAGGTACTTACAGTACCGCTCGTTAAAATAAATCAATAGCTTTTATAAGGGCTTCTCATTATGAAAGTTTGTTTCTGCCACATAATAAAACATTGCGACATTTTATCTGACAACTGCGAGTTATAAAGTCAGAATTGCGTAATATAAAGTCGCAATTGTGAGATAAAGTCAGAATTGCAAGATACTGTATAAACTCGCAATTCTGACCTTATTCCTCAGAATAGTGAGATATAAACTTGCAATTGTGTGTTTTAAAGTACAATTCTGAGGGGAAAATATTGACTTTTTAATATCTCATTATTCTGAATTTTATATCTCATAATTGTGTTATAAAGTCAGAATTGTGTGATTATAAAGTCGGAATTATAAAAAGTCAGAATTGCTAAATATAAACTCACAATTCTGACTTTTTTTAACGCAATTGCGAAATATATAGCCCAGTTCTGAGGGGGAAAAAACTGGAACTGTTTATATCTCGCTTTTCAAACTTTATATCTCACATCGCGAGATAAATGTGAGAGAATAAAAACAATCCATATCTCGTACTATCTTAGGCCCTGTCCCAAATGGCACACTTTATGTGCACTTTCGGTCCTGTGGACTTACAATGGCCGCTGCGTGCGTGTGTCCGTTAAGTCCACAAGACCGTAGGGTGTCCCATTCGTCATTTAAGCTTAAAGAAGGGTGCTCGTGGCTTGGCTTGCTCAGTTGGGGACACTAAATATTCAAATAAATCTTCAAATAAATCTTCAACTATATTACTGATCTGCCCGCATTGTCACTATATGATAATTGAACTGAGCTGGGTGACATCACCGTTTTCTCAAGAGCGGCTGTACAGCTGAATCAAATTCTGTTGCATTATTTTCCTGTTTAATACCGTGAAGCTGCTTTGAAACGATCGGCATTGTAAAAAGCACTATATAAATATAGGTGACTTGACTTGACTTGACCCTTTGTGGCTGCTATGCACCCTCGATGCGCACTTCTGCTGAGCCCAACAAGACTGTAAACTATGCAGAGGACTTCTACCTGGCAGTCAAAGCGGCATTACGTCATGAAAGTGCAAGCTGAAAGGAAGACCGTGAGGGTTTAGGATGCCATTTGGGACAGGGGCCCAGAGTAATGTCATGAAACTTTAGAGTGCGCAGGTTTTTAGGTCCTTAACTCAATCTGCTTGCAATCATATTGTCCTCTGTAGGGCACAGCTGATTGGTTCCTTCTGTATCAGCCACCAGTGAGATTGCTGCTCAACTTTCAAATACTTGTTTAGCATTTGCAGTAGCAGTTTGCAGCGCGCTTTCATAAACCCTCCACTTCCCTCAGCTCTACTTGTATAGATCTGATACAGGTAATTCGTGCAACAGCAGCATGTCATACTTGCTCACAGCAGCATGTTGTGTACGTATTAGCAGTAGCAAGACCTGTACTTACTCTGAAGCAACAACAATAACAGCAGTAGCAGATTTATTCCACCAAGACCAAACATATTAACATTGTCATATACATTATCATGCCAAACACTGAGAGTTCTTATAACAGAAATATATAATAAATTAATCTCATAAAATGGTAAATATAGATGTGCTGATTATCAGTGATGTCCCACTCATTGTGCCAGTGCTCAGCAGAGGGCAATACTGAAAAAAAAAAAGAACAAAGATTTTGCATTCAGAGATGTTTTGATGGAGCAAGCTTGCAACATTTGACCTGCTGAACCAGAGAGCAGAAAGAAAAAAAAAAAAAAAAAAAATTTTCCACAGAGGTCACTGGAAAGTCAAGTTGGAAGATGTTTTTTTAACTCTCATACCTTTTGCATTAAGAATATGATGGTGAATAAGAATATGGTGGCGTTCCACATACAGGTCATCCAGAAGAAAATCTCATGTTTATTTTAAACCTTTATGCTGTGAATTATTTTTTATTTTTTTTTCTCTTTTTCTCTCTGGAACACAAAAGTAGAAAACGTTATGCAGCTCCAGCAATACAAGCTCCAAAACAAGCCAAAACCTATAGCTTTATGTGGAAAAGGAAAGACTGAAAATTCAAGTCATGAACTGCAATCTTAGGGGGAAAAAAAGGTTCAGTGGGGTTCAATATAGAACCCTAGAGTTCTTGAATCAAATTTATGCAAAAAGCGTTCTATATAAGGAGTAATGTCTTTCATGTTTAGCTTTAGTTTCTTCAAAATGTTCTACTGATATAAAGTATGTCACAAGCTGCTTAATTCATAGAATGTAATTGAAAATGAACTAAAACTAATTAAAATGAATTAATTCAAACAAAAACAAAATGATAAAATGATCCCATGATGGGAACCCTTACAAGGTTGTATATGTGAAGCACCTGACATAACCCTTTAAGTTTCTATATAGAACCTTTAAGGAACCTATAGAGTGCATTTAGTTTTTTTTTGTTTTTTTTCACTCCACTGCACTACTTTTCCATTGTTATTAACACAGCTGGGTATTAACTGATTACATGTAATCTGGATTACGTAATCAGATTCCATAAATTAAGTAGTCGTAATTAGATTATATTATGTTTTAAAATACTCAAATTCAGACTACAGTTACTTTTTATTGATTACATGATTACATGTTATTCTCACAATGGCTGTCAAATATTCATAATTCATTGATTCTCCCTACTTATTTGTCTTTTACATTTTCCTTTCTAAAACTCCTACTGCTTGTATACGTTCAGAAGGTGCTCCAGGTTTGTGGAATTGCACACACAGACCAGCCACTGGTCATGTGACTATCACTGAAAACTGAGACCCACACAGCAGTTGATCACTGGATTTACAGAAATCATTTCACTTTTAACATTTCATATCTAATCAACTCCCGATTAACATATTAATTGTTATTTAAATTATCACTCAGTTTAGCCATGCATTAATGTCTTTGGAAGGCTTTTGTCTTTCAAACACATTCAAATGCATGTCATTTCATATTCACAGGCAATGCAAGGATTCACCAACTTTTATGTCGGCTGAAATTTATTTGACCTACTACATTTACTTTAAGGATCCCCTGAGATTTTAATTTATAAGTTAGGTCAATAATAAAATTAAGTCAAAAATAAATAAATAAATAAATATAGTTCTCTGATGTCAGGTAATAGGCACATGACATGCAGTGCATTTTTTAGCAGTGTTTTATTTTATAGAATTTATTTAAAACATATTTATTTTAATAAAATAAAATAAAATAATAATAATTGACAGTTTTTAATTAAATTTGCAAGCCGCTGCAGTTCCATCATAAACCCCAGTCTGGGAAACCCTGACACAATATAATATTTAATGCACTTCATGTTGTTGATGACAAAGAATGGAACAGATTTTCTTTCTCTTTGTATGTTTTATATTAATATGGTGCACGATTATTCTACTCAAATCAATGCGATACAAAAGGTTAGGTCAAAAGAAATCTAAAAGTAATCCAAAAGTAGTCTGATTATATTACTTTAAATATGTAATGCAATGAATTGCGTTAGTAACTACAATTTTTGTCATGTAATTAGTTCCCATTCAGTCGGTCACTCTCGACGCCACGTCGGAGTACCGACGAATAGGAATCTCGCTCGCGAGAGCCAATCTACTTCGAGTGTAACTAAAACGAGCCAATGCACATTGGCATGCAATGATTGCACCAGGTGCTCATGCCACGCTGTGCGGGTATAAATGAGACACAGGTGATTGCATCAAATTAGCATTTTGCTTCGGAGCCGAGTGGTAGATGGTTACGCCAGCTATCACTCCCTACCTCGCAGTGACTGACGCGGAGCCGCCTTTCGGAAGCGATCTCTTCAGTCGGTGTTGGTGTGACGGCACTGCAGCGGGTCGTGTGGTTTCGATCATCTGTTGTTCGTTAGAACGATCACAAGGGCTGTTCTCACAGCTGGTTCGGTGCGCTAGGTGGAGCGCTAAAAGCCGTTCCCACGGCTGGTAAGAGCGCCCTCGTGAGAGAGAGCGCGCACGTCAGGCTGCACTACCCCCTGACTGTGTCGCCGCGACCCCTCCCCCTGCGTGCTTCAGCACCAAGGAGAGCGCGTCCTTCTGAAAGAGCTTGCACAGATAGAGCTTGCGTCTTTTTCAAGATGACATTCTATCTGTGTGTTTCTGGATGCGGTGGTTTCCTGTCACCGAGGATGGTCATCAGCGCTGTATCTCGTGTTTGGGCGTTCAGCACGCTGAGGCAGCGCTGGTGGATGAGTCATGTTCTCACCGCGGAACATGACCATCTCGGAGTTGCGATCGCGGCTCCGTCTCGCAGGGGCGGAGCCCCGTGCCTCTGCCTCGATCTAACCCTCCTCAGAGGGTTACTCAGGCAGTAGCCCGGCTGATTTGAGGGTTACAGTGAGCGCGTTTCCCCAGGGAACCAACCCCGGGAACCCTCATCCCCTCGCACTCCGCAGCCAGTAGAGCTGCCATTGAACGCGGTGGGCCGTCCACGAGATGTGCACCATCCGTATCCTTTGGGGCTCCCCTTGAGGACCAGATGTCCATCGCTGCATCGGAGGGAGGGTCAGAACTCTCTGGAGAGGATGTGTCGGCGCAGGGGCTCCTCGGGTAGACCCGCTGTGCCCGATAATGATCCAGAGATGATGGCTATGCTTGCCGGGCCGCCGAGAGAGAGTCGGGCTCGTGTGGAACCCTCCACCGTGTCCTGAACCCTCAAGGCTGGATGATTGGTTTCTCGGGGTGGCCCGTGCTGGTTCTCAGCGCCCCACCCCGGTGCCTTTTTTCCCGGAGGTGCACGAGGAGCTCACAAGGTCGTGGACGGCACCTTTTACTGCCCGAAACCGGCCTAGTGGATCCTCCTCCCTCACCACCCTCGATGGCGGACCTGCAAAGGGATACACGCAGGTTCCTCCGTGGAACAGGCCGTTGCTATGCAACTGTGCCCTAACTCCACTTCCAGGGGGAACCCGTGTCTTCCCTCCAGGGCCTGTAGGTACTCGTCCGATCTGATCGGGAAGGCCTATCAGGCTTGTGGAGAGGCAGGCTCCGCCTTACACGCTATGGCGTTGTTGCAGGTCCATCAGGCCCAGGCACTGAAGGCCCTGCACGAGGGTGGTCACGATCCGCAGTTCTTCAGGAACTGAGAACCGCGACGGACCTCGCGCGCGGCGACGAAGGTTACGGCGCAGGCCGTGGGTCGTCGCGATGTCCACCATGGTGGTCCAGGAACGCCATCTCTGGCTGTGTCTGGCGGACATGAGGGAGACCGACAAAGTCAGGTTCCTTAACTCCCCGTCGCCCAGACTGGCTTTTCGGCGACGCGTCCAGAACTTCGCCCAGCAGTTCTCGGCCGCACAGAAGCAGACTGAGGCGATCAGTCACATCCTGCCACGGCGGTCAGCTGCTGTCTCCACCCGCCGCCCGGCAGCGCCTCAGCCTGCTCGTCACTGAGGGCGGCCGCCTGCGTCTGCCTCCGCTCCCGCGCCGCAGCAGCAGCCTCCACCCAAGCGGCGTCGTGGAGCCGGGCGCAAGCAGGCCGCCCCGCCCGTCCAGGGGCCTGCCAAGAGGGGTGGCAAGGCCAAGGGCAAGCGCTCCTGAGACGGGCGACCCGGAGATGAGGAGGACTGCTCTTCTGGAGACGGTGACCGCACCGCTCCATCCCCCGGAGGAGGGCCGGGAGGAGAATCTTGTGTTCCGTTTTCTTTCTGTTCCGCCGCTGGGCTCAGCCCCAGCGGTACCCAAATTCTCAATAAAAGAGCAGTTTCTTCCGGTCAAACGCCGGACCACACTCATCCTCCTCCTTCGCCAGCAGGCAGCAGTGGACGTCCCCCTCAGGTTCCTGCTGCCCACCTGTGGAATCAGGGAAGTGTGGCACGGCACACTCTCACCTCGCTGCGGCCGCCTCCACGAGACAGCCGCCCCAGCCCGGTACCTGCATTCCACCGCTGCCCCACGGTGGGTACGCCGGTGGTCCCTATGGTCCCGCTTGTACGGTCCCTGGGAGCCTGGCTAGCGCTCCCCGCTCCGTCTCGCTGGCTCATTCGGACCATCAGGCTCGGCTACGCGATTCAGTTCGCCCGGCGCCCCCCCAGGTTCAAGGGCGTCCGCTTCACTTCGGTGAATGCCACAGATGCCCATGTCCTGCGTGCGGAGATCGCTTTCCTGCTGGCGAAGGACGCGATAGAGCCGGTCCCTCCAGCCGATATTAAGACCGGCTTCTACAGCCCGTACTTCATTGTACCCAAGAAAACCGGTGGGTTACGGCCAATCTTGGACCTGCGAGTCCTGAATTGGAGCCTCCACAAGCTACCGTTCAAGATGCTCACGCAGAAACGCATTTTCGAATGCATCCGTCCCCAAGATTGGTTTGCAGCGATCGACCTGAAGGACGCGTACTTTCATGTCTCGATCCTTCCTCGACACAGGCCATTTCTGCGCTTTGCGTTCGAGGGTCGAGCATATCAGTACAAAGTCCTGCCCTTCGGGCTGGCCCTGTCCCCGTGTCTTCACGAAAGTCACGGAGGGCCCTCGTGCCCATGAGAACAGGGCGTTCGCATCCTCAACTATCTCGACGACTGGCTTATTCTAGCACAGTCCAGGGATCAGTTGTGCGAACACAGGGACCTGGTGCTCAGACACCTCAGCCAGTTGGGTCTTCGGGTCAACTGGGAAAAGAGCAAACTCACCCCCGTGCAGAGGATCTCTTTTCTCGGTATGGAGTTGGATTCGGTCGAGCGGACAGCGCGCCACAGAGGAGCGTGTTCAGTCGATGCTGAACTGCCTGAACATGTTTCAAGGCAGGATGGCGGTTCCACTGAAACAGTTTCAGAGGCTCCTGGGGCATATGGCAGCCGCGGCAGCAGTAACGCCGCTCGGCCTGCTTCATATGAGACCGCTTCAGCATTGGCTACACGGCCGAGTCCCGAGATGGGCGTGGCAACGCGGCACTCACCGGTGAGCATCACACCGGCCTGTCGCCAGTCCTTCAGTCCGTGGTCCGACCCCTCGTTCCCGGGCTGGAGTGCCCCTGGAACAGGTGTCCAGGCATGCTGTGGTTTTCACGGATGCCTCCGCCACGGGCTGGGGAGCCACGTACAACGGGCATGCAGTGTCAGGGGTTTGGGCGGGCCCGCACCTGCATTGGCACATCAATTGCCTCGAGTTGCTAGCAGTACATCTTGCTCTGAGCCGCCTCAAAGGGCGGTTACGGGGCAAAGATGTACTGGTCCGCACGGACAACACTGCGACCGTTGCGTATATCAACCGACAAGGTGGTCTGCGCTCCCGTCGCATGTCGCAACTCGCCCGCCATCTCCTCCTCTGGAGTCAGAAGTGTCTGAGGTCGCTTCGGGACATTCATGTACCTGGTGTGCGCAACCGTGTGGCCGACGAGCTCTCACGAGCTGCGCTCCCAGGGGAGTGGCGACTCCACCCCCAGGTGGTTCAGCTGATCTGGAGACAGTTCGGGGTGGCACAGGTCGACCTGTTTGCTTCCCCAGAAACGTCCCACTGCCAGTGGTTCTATTCGCTGACCGAGGGTACACTCGGCACGGATGCCCTTGCGCACAGCTGGCCCCAGGGCTGCGCAAATATCGTTTCCCCAGTGAGCCTACTTGCACAGACACTGTGCAAGGTCAGGAGGACGAGGAGCAGGTCCTGTTGGTGGCGCCGCACTGGCCCAACCGGACCTGGTTCCCGGAACTTATGCTCCTCGCGACAGCCCCTCCTTGGCCGATTCCTCTGAGGAAGGACCTTCTGACTCAGAGACGGGGCACCCTGTGGCACCCGCGTCCAGACCTGTGGAAGCTTCATGTCTGGCTCCTGGACGGGACGCGGAGGTTCTAGGTGACTTACCCCAAGAGGTAGTTAACACCATCACTTCGGCACGTGCACTGTCTACAAGACAGGCTTACGCCTCGAAGTGGAACCTGTTCGTCGAGTGGTGTTCTTCTCGCCGAGAAGACCCCGAAGATGTTCGATCGCGTCTGTGCTTTCCTTCCTGCAACAAGGGTTGAGCGTAGGCTGTCCCCTCCACCCTCAAGGTCTATGTTGCTGCTATATCCGCCTATCACGACCACGTAGAAGGTGAGACGGTTGGGAAGCACGACCTGGTCGTCAGGTTCCTTAGGGGGGCGAGACGGTTAAATCCTCCTCGACCCCCCTCCATACCCTCTTGGGATCTTGCTCTGGTGCTCCGAGCACTCCAGAATGCCCCATTCGAGCCTTTGCAGTCAGCAGAGCTAAAGATTCTGTCTATGAAGACTTTGCTGTTGGCTGCATTGGCCTCCATCAAGAGGGTAGGGGACCTGCAGGCATTTTCGGTCGACGAATCGTGCCTAGAGTTCGGGCCGGAAATACCCACGTGGTACTAAGGCCCCGGCCTGGCTATGTGCCCAAGGTTCCTACCACTCCCTTCAGGGACCAGGTGGTGAACCTGCAAGCGCTGCCCCCGGAGGAGGCAGACCCAGCCCTAGCTTTGCTCTGTCCCGTCCCGCGCTCTGCGGATCTACGTGGATAGAACTCAAAGCTTCAGAACCTCAGATCAGCTCTTTGTCTGTCACGGAGGCCAGCAGAAGGGAAAGGCTGTCTCCAAGCAGAGGATGGCCCACTGGATAGTGGATGCCATCACCTTGGCTTACCAAGCACAAGGTGTGCCCTGTCCGCTCGGGGTGCGAGCACACTCTACTAGAAGTGTTGCATCCTCCTGGGCGCTGGCACGTGGCGCCTCGCTGTCAGACATCTGTAGAGCTGCGGGCTGGGCGACACCCAACACGTTCGCTAGATTCTATAGCCTACGTGTAGAGCCGGTCTCCTCCTGTGTTCTCACCTCAAACGGGTAGAAGCACTGAGAGGCCCCGGCTCTTGTCGGCTTGCTGCGCTCCGGCGCTCTTATTCTCCAGAAGCAAACTCTGTGAGTCCTCCATCTCCCTCGGTGTCGGACGTCGCGGGCGTCGGGCATCAGGCCCCTGCCGCTGAATCCTTGAGAACCGGTAATGGGCTGGGCTTATATGAGTGACCCTGCAGGGATCCCATATATTCTTCCACGGTCGCTCCTACGGGAAGCCCGTGTCTTTCCCTTTGGGAGAGCCTTCCCGTCACGGGACTGAGCCCCCTCCTCCCTTGCGGGCTACGGCTCAGCTTTGTACTCCACATAACTCCTCCGGGTACGATGTGGGCTCCGCAGCGGCCCCTTTTCTAGGCACGCTTTCCCAGTGTCATCCAATAATCACTGAGCAGGGTCATGTGGAACAGCAGTGGTGGACTTCCTGGTGTGAGCCCCATCTCATCAAGTAAGAGAGCTCAGGCGGCTCACACTGGGCACTGGAAGGGGCAGAGGCCATGGCACTTTGGTAGGGATTCCTATTCGCCGGTACTCCGGCGTGGTCGAGAGTGACCGACTGAATGGGAACGTCTCGTTACGTATGTAACCCTCGTTCCCTGAAGGAGGAACGGAGCGCCACGTCCGTCGCCATGTCCTCTGTACCCTGCTGGGGTGCCGGCCTACCTACTCGGCTCCTCAGCAAAAGGCTAATTTGATGCAATCACCTGTGTCTCATTTATACCCGCACAGCGTGGCATGAGCACCTGGTGCAATCATTGCATGCCAATGTGCATTGGCTCGTTTTAGTTACACTCGAAGTAGATTGGCTCTCGCGAGCGAGATTCCTATTCGTCGGTACTCCGACGTGGCGTCTCCGTTCCCTCCTTCAGGGAACGAGGGTTACATACGTAACCGAGACGTTACTGATTACAAATGACAATTTGTAAGTAATCTACCCAGCTCTTGTTATTAATGTACACACAAGCACAAGATGGACGTGTTTGACCGTTGAGCTCGCATCTTGCATGGTGTTCTAAAAACGCGATGCCCAAGTTAAAAGAAGTTAAAGAGATGCGGCCTCTAAATTAGAGACCACATCTCAAGACCATGCGTTTTTCCCCATTTCCCCTTTCCACTGCTCACGTCTCACATTTTTCCAAAGCAAAAGCGCATTTTGTAGGAACCGACCCTTATGCTGTTTTGTTTTGTGTTTTGGAGCTTGACAGACCCTGGTCACTATATTCTGTATCCATTAGGGGGGGAAAAGTGTATTGTTTGGAAGAACATGAAGGTGAATATATAAGAATAATCCTTGTTTGGGTGAACAACATCACTTTAAAGCCTATGTCAAATGTTAAAAAAAAAAATAAAATGAATCAATCGAGATTCAAGATTCAAGAGTTTTATTTGTCACATACACAGTTATATACAGAATATACAACCGGCAGTGAAATGTAAAATATGGTTATAACATGAGATATGGATCATGTTATAACATGGCAACGGAAAAACAAAAACAAACATGCAACTTCTGGTTATTGATTTTTAAGCCGTTTTTGAAGTGTTCTTATTTGTGTCCTTCCTTCTGTTCATTCAACAAGAAACTGTGCCTTTGTTTTTCCCATTGAAGATGACATGCGTCAGATCCCTCTGCACCTTAATTCATTACTCAAACACACTTCACACGCGCTCGCTTCATTTGCATGCAGTCGAGGGCCTTTCCTTTCTGTATGATATTAAGGCCACCAGTGAAGTCTCAAGTTATTACTGAGATATTCCAGGCCATCAAAGACCCTCGGAAAAATAGCTTTCAAAAGAAAAGAGCTGCTAATAATAAAGAAACAGAAAGATAATACAATAGAGGACTTTGTGCAGCTGCGACACAATAAAAATGTTCGAATTAAAAGACCCATAATTTAGTGAACAACTGAGAATCCTTTTCTCTGGTGCCACACAAATCAAAGCCGGTCTCCATTTTTGCAGAGCAGTTTATTGTTGCCATACTCGATTCTGTTGAATTCTCAACATCGCCTGTCTGATAAAGGCTGAAAATACAGAAAAACAGTATTGAACGACTGTAAGTTTGAGTTTTAAAACACACACCTCTTCCTAAGGCTGATTCTTCAACAGAAACATGCATTTCGATAACAAGTTATTAAAATAATGTCCTTGAGGGAATCACATCCTCAAGTCCCTGCATCCACCCAACAGTAATAAAACACCGCGGCATGTAAACTGCAATATAAATAACACTGTTGCTAAGATGTTGCTAACACTGGGTCGTTTTATTGGCAAGGTGAAACGTTATCATAAAAAAATTGAACCTTAAGTAACGCCTACATGCTAGTAAGGAACTGCCTCATTTGTCATAGGCTTACAGACAAATGATGCACAAAATACAAGAAACACACTGCTTTTTATAGCAGTTCGGGCTAAAAAAAAATTTTGTAAACCTATTTATCAATGCACTGGCTTTTTTATTTTTTACTAGGTAATATAAAATAATGACGCGAACATGTAAAACCCATGGTGTCAAACAGGCCTTAGTGATTATTTTGATGAAGGTTTTTTACAAAGACTTTTACAAAGACCCAGTTTGTTTTCAATTCCGATTTATTTGATAACCTTTCAGTTACAATGTGAATTTAGCTTTTTTTCTAAACAGCTAAAGCTGTAGATGATTCAGCTTATTTTTAAACTATTCTTCAAAAGAACTGGCTCATAAGAGTCATTTGTTTGTCACACTGTGGGCCCTATTTTAACAATCTGAGCACATGGTCTAAAAAGGATAAAAGGATTGAATCATATGAATCATTTTTCAGGAATAGGGCTACTCCCCTGCAAGCAATAGCTGTCATTTCACTGTCTCGGTTAACTATAGATCCAGTATAGTCCAGCTATGAGTAACCCACTTCTAGCCAAAATAACCTTGAATTTGGTGACGTCTCTTTGCCAAAATAACTTGCGAGATGAACTTGGGCTATGGTTAGACGTCTATTAAATTTTCAGGGTTGTGTTTGGACGGCTATTAGACGTTTTTTGCTTGCTGGGTCTAGTCTCGCAGCATTTTTTTTAAATTAATTTTTTTATTTACTAAAAAGAATTAACAAAAACTGGCCCATTAGATGCAATTGTTTTGCGATCAGACTACACCACATTGGTCACCTGTATGTTTTTAACTTTTTTTTTGAGAATAAGGGAATATTAGTCCCCCTATATTTTTTTTTTGATTCTTGTAAAGGAACTTCAATGATTTTACGCTATGGTTGTTTAAAAAAAGTGTAGGCCAATATGTTCTCTATACTGCTTAACCAGCTGGAACATATTTTCATTTTGCCTGACGTTTCAGGTCTGTTTTGCTTTCTAGAAATTTCAACATGACTTTTGCAGCATATTTATAAGCTACATGAAAGTAGAGAATACGTCCTAAGACCAAGTGAGTCATTGCACAGAATGTTTGCATATTTTTTGAGTACAGTGCAGGTTATCCAAAAAAAGACTGCTTGTTCATCCTCTTGAGACTAAATGAAATAAATAAAGAAATGCCATAGGTGCATATACCAAGATCTCATGCCTCCCTATGTTCTAGTGTAAAAAAACCCCATCTGTGCTCTTGAACTGTGTAACACAACAATCACACCCGCTCCACAGTAGAGGTGGTGACCCAAAAACATTGCACACATTGCAGATTTTTCCAACATGGGTTGCAGTTTTTCCATACGTTAGCATCCACTAAGCTTATTTATTTGTAAAATTATCAGCCCTGTAGTCTCCAGCGTACCTGACCAGTTTGTTAACAAGGGTGTGCTAGGGGAGCATCGCTGAGTTCAATCTTTCTGTGTGTGCGAGCAGAATCCTGCCACAGCAAGATTGGCTCTCGCAGGTTATGATCTCAATGCTGCTTAGTTTCAGGGACCAATTTATTACACCAATTTATCTCACATCAGGCCAGAGCTAAAAGCATGCCTGCTAACTAGCAGCTGAAAAGCCATTCATTATAAAATGCCTCATTCTCATTGCATCATCAAGCTCTTCAAATTATATGTACATTCAGCTGTCAAAACACACTGAACCAGAATCAAGGAAACTGTAGTTTATTAAGCTACAAGCTATTCATAAAAGTAATTAAACAGTTAATAATAATAATTTTTTTTTTAAGTTAGCTAAATGCTAGGGTGACTGTATTTACATGATTTATATTTCTTTTTGTGCATGAAAAAATGTCTAGTTATAAAGCACAGTCACTCGAAAGTGTGCACTGTTTCTGTTTCTTATGGTTGACCAATCACAACATACTGGTCCAGCCAACCAATCAGAGTCGGCAGATTCTTTTTTTTTTTTTTTTTTTTTTTAGAAGGAGGGGCTTCTACAGACAGCAACTAAACAGAGTGTTACTGACAGACTTGGAAGAGAGGTACTGCAACAATGTAAAATATGTGAAAAATTATGTTTTGAAAAAAATCAAGCATAAAAACCTATTATATAGTCTCAGTCTCAGATGTCACGCCCCCGGCCCGTTGGCTGAACATCTGATGCATATGGCACACTTATCTGGAAACACTTCAGGAATTTAAAATCATCTGATTGGTTGAATTCTACAGGATGTCCACAAGACGAGTGTGTTGCGTTCTTTAACGGTCCGCCTGGAAACAAATGCCATGATGCCAAACTCCCTCATGGAAGAAAAACGCCATTGTGTTTTCAACTGTGACAATGAGCGCTTACCAGGATCAACTAAACACTGGATTTTCAAAAGAATGCGAAGTTGTGCTCCATTGTTGCAGTGAACTTGAATAAGGTTCATGAAAGAATAATCTGTAGATGCACGCCTGTCTGTTATTGCAGGGACATCGACTTTACATTTTAACGCCCCAAACATGACGCGGAACAAAAAGAACTGTGATTGGTTGCGTCACATGTCAATCAAATATCCTCTTGGGCGGTCCTTGGCCAATGAAAGCTGTGATGGAGTTCAGACCTTCCGCCGTCAGTCTGAGGATCTGGCTATGCGAGACTAAAACTATTATAGTAGGTTATAGTATAGTAGCCCGAAAATAAAATCAAGATTTTGAAAAAGATGACACTAAATAAAACTATAAAGCACTCTAATTTATATATCAGAATTAAAATAATTTTTAAATTAGTAAATTATTTCAGCTTAATATTTTGTGACATTAAGGGTCCTTTTCAGGGGTCTGAGCGCGGTTTGCATGATTTTTGGCCCATATGTGAACACTCCAAACGATCTCAGACCCCTTTAAAGTGAACCGAGCCTTGACCATCTCGGGAGGTGGTCTGGGTACGGTTCGATCTCATCTTATGGTACGGTATGGTACACAAACCGCTCTGGGCTTACTTGATTTTTCTGTTTGCGAATTCCAATGTAGTTTGGTCATCTGATGCCTCCGTACAAACCGACTGTTCATCATGGCTGCTTCTTCTGGCAAAACAAACTTGTTTATTGCAATTTCAACCGCTTCCGAACTGTGTAAGAGAGACTTGCCAGTTTAAAATGGTTTTACGAGCGCACACACCTAAAGCGCATGCGCAAGGCCAGCGGTCACAGCGCGTGTACTAAACGGAATCTTTAGCGTCTTATTGCATTTATTTTAAAATGTCAAAAACACACAAGTTTCACATAAACAGGTGGTTTTGTCTTAAGTGAATGTAAACATCTGCATATACTAGCCTAATATAAGAATCAGTGGAGTACGTCATATACAGTGAAGAATACCATATTATTTTTTTGATGTGATTATTCCATTTCTTACTTGAATGCTGCTTTTAGGCATACCTATACTTTACCTGGGAAATTTAAAGCAGTTTATTTAATTTGCATCTTTCTTTTTTATTTTTTTGTATGCTGATGCTGATGTGATAAAACAAAGATGATTTGAGGAAAACAATTGAAAATAAATTGTATTTACAAAGATGGATGTGTGGTATAGCTAGTGCAAGAATATGTAGTATTGCAAAAAAAAAAAAAAAAAACTACAGCATTAATAAAAATAAAAATAAATAATAATAATATTTACAAACAAATATCTTTGTTACTGAGGCACAAACAATATAAGTGAATGGGATCAAATGTTGAAGGCCATAGGGTCAGCCGTCAAACACTGAACTGGACTAGATCAAAAAAGCAACAGTATGAACACAAAAGGGTCTGAGACCACATTCCTACTAAAGTGGACCAAAAAAGGATCCGAGTCCTCTTTCAGGTACAGGGACAGTGTGAACGTGAAGAGAACTGGGTCCTTTTCACTTGGTTCACCTCATGGTCCACTTAAGAGAGTCTGAGTTTGGTTCTTTTAAAGAGGACCCAAGTGTGAAAACACACTAAAATGTTGTTATAAAAATATGACTTGGTGCAAATTATACAGGGCAGCATTTCAAACAGATTCAATAGGTTAACTCATCTTATTCAACTATTCTCAAAAGAACCAGCGAATAAGAGTAATTTGATTCAGGGATCAGGCTACTTGTGCTACATGTTTTAATTCAATAAAAAGAAACCGCTAACAAGAGTAATTCGTTCATGAATCAGATTACGCCACCTTGGTCATGTTGTATGGTTTTAATTCACGAAAATGAATCAACTCACATGAGTTACTTTTTGTGAATCAGGCTACCGTCACACTGTACGTTTTTGATTCACTAAACAAAACCGTCTCATACTATTTAAATAAATAAATAAATAAATAAATGTGATTGAATAAAAATAACCATATCATAAGAGCTATATGTTTTAATGTTCATTAAAAATAATAAATGTCTCTGGTTTTATACATATACTACCCCCAAAGCTTCATCCTAAAAAGCTTCAGAACCTTTTTCTGGTGGAATGCAGCATGCTTTGTTAATCAATATGTTAACGAGATAAAGATTGTAGACTGATGAATACACTAAGATATGTTTCGATGTGATTAGTGGATTGATTAAAGTGTCTGCTTGTCTTTAAAGTCTGACTTAAATGTCACAAGCGACATTGAGTAATATCTGTGTGCCAGCTGATATCTGATTCAGACTGATGGTGTGTCTGTCTTAATATCTTTGTGTAGTTCCAAAGATCTTCTGCCCAGCATAGAACTTAAAAATATCTTAAAAGACCAGTTGGATGTAAAAAACTATTTCAGTTAAACTCAAAATAAAACAGCATTCAGAACCCATTTACATCCATTATTTGAGATATATCTTAAAAATTGAATGGATTGTGAAATGTGAGCGTTACACACAAAAACCCCATTTGAGGAGGCTTTTGACCAGAAGATGAATGCTGAAGGTCAAGTTCACCCTCGAGAGCATCTTGACATATTCCAATGGTGGCACTTCTTTTTTTTAAATCTATTATTATGGCTATTATTGCTGTAACCTTTACTACATGAAGGTTAACCAGCATTAAATTACTACTATAGACTACTACCACAATTTTAGAAAGGCCACATTACCTACAACAGCAGCATAAAACAATGCTTGAATAGCTATTGGTTAACATTAAAATGAAAATAGAAATAAAACAAACAATACATTGACATCCAAAGCCACTTTTGGTTTAATGTTTAATTCAATGCTTCACTTGTCTGTTTCAATAATGTAATGTTATTTTTTAAATTATCTTCATTTGAGGGCTTTTCTCAGCAAATCTTGACATATGCGATTATTTGTAATTCATTTGACTGAATTAATTACAAGATACACTGATTAAGTCATGAAAATGACAGTTTTAGTTATTACATTGTAATGAAATAATATGAAGGCAATATGAAGTTGTTTTTCTTTTTTTTTTATCTCTGCCTCCAGCCTCTGATCACCTCGCTCCATCTCTGCCCGTCGACCTGTTGGCTCCTCCCACCCTTGGCCCCACCAGACACCCTTGGCCTTTCGACTCCACCAGGTTCCCTCAATTCCACCGGCTGTTCCTTGGTCAGTCATCACACCACCTCCGCCACGGACTTGCGGATCTTCCACTATGCTCCATTCCTCCACCCCTACGACTGCAGCAGGCTATCTGTCTCCACCTCAGACGCTCGTCGCAGCGGCATCGCCTAGGCCTCCTGTGCCAGTGATGTCGCACTTCTCCATTGGCTCTCCATCTGCGCCCTGGGATCCATCAGCTCCTCCTCCGTTGGTCGTCCCCCAGTTGACGCCAGCCTCTACACCACCTTGGCTCATTCCACACTCGACTCCGCCGTGGGCTGTCGTCACTGTGCTCTGGGTCTGTGCCATCGGACGTACACCATCGCTGCTAGGGTCTCATCGTCATCTATCTGTCACCATTCTTCTGCTGCCTGCCATCACCATTCTGATGGGCATTCTGTCACGTTCATGGACTTTTAGTTGGTTTGTCTTCAGTCACATGTTTCCTTTGTTAAAACCATTTGTTTTACAGTGTAGGAATGTTTAAGAAAAACAGAATAAATGTTATGTTGACTTTAAAATCTTACTAAAGGATAGAATACATTTTATTTTTGTATGTTGTTTTTGAAAGATTATGCTCACCAATTCTGCATTTATTTGATCAAAATGCAGTAAAATATAAACTGTTTTGTTTTAAAATGTTATTTATTTCTGAATTTTCAGCATCATTACTCCAGTCTTCAGTGTCACATGATCCTTCAGAAATCATTCTGATATGCTGATCGGCTCAAAACACATTTCTAATCATTATCAATGTTGAAACAAAAGAACAGCATTTATGTGAAATATGAATCTTCTGTAACACCATAAATCCCTTTACTGTCACTCTTGATAAGTTGTGTTGTTTTTCTTTCAAAAGAAAACTTCTTACTGACCCCGAACT
Organism: Paracanthobrama guichenoti; assembly: GCA_018749465.1. Lineage (NCBI taxonomy): Eukaryota > Metazoa > Chordata > Actinopteri > Cypriniformes > Gobionidae > Paracanthobrama > Paracanthobrama guichenoti. Next base: position 15,421,946 of record CM031957.1, read on the forward strand.
TTTGAACGGAAGTAAAAGTTGTAGCACAAGTTGTAGGACAGCAAAAGTCAACCCAGACTATGAAACTTCATGTCACATGGAGCTGTACTTTATCAGAGATATTCATAAGCAGTTGATGTTGGGTTGTCACACTGCTGGCAGGCCTGTGGAGAGGTGGAGAGGGGGGTTGGAACAATGGGGGTTTGGCCCGTTCCTCATTCCCAGAAGAGAGCCAAGGAGAGCATGAGCCTCGGGCAACTCAAGATGTTCTCTATCTCCTTTCCCAGCTCTTCCTATGTAGAGCAGGTCTTTTTCCAGTTTGCATGCGAAAGGGAGAGTCGCAATACATTTGCAAGTCTCGCATTCCCAGAAAATCCCTGGGAGCCGAGTGATGTACAAATACGTTTTTCAAAAAATGAAGACATTCAGAGAGCCACTAGGTAATGTATTCTCCAGACTTCACCCTGTTTCATGATACTTCATTATCACTGGCTCCTTCCTCATTTGAATTGCGTGAAAATAATTGTATGCAGTTGCATAACAGCTTCCTCATTACAAATGTGGAGCCAGTGCCCTCCGTCCCAAATGTACATTATACAACAATGAGCTTCTGCGCATCTGCGTCTACCTTGTGCATTGTGCCAGGACTTGCATTATTGATGTGCGGTGAGTTTCTACAGAGGTTAGGCGGTGGGCGGCATACAACCGGTCTCCATGCCCTCAATGTCCCTCTTCTTCTGCACCGGGACACCAGGCATAACCGATTGCTAAAAGAGTGCCTAAAATATTCACTCATCACTTATTCATAAGCTCACATCGGTGGTCTGTACCTAGCAAACATGATTTCTGTAATAGAGGTCTTCGCTTGAGGTTGGAGGTCCCTTGAATATTGATCATTGTAACCAGAACAGCCAGAGAAATGGCTTAATGCTAACTTGAAAAGCACAGCCTCTTACCTTGAAAAAAATAAAATAAAAAAAAGTGTGCTTAACTGTACTGAATGTGCACTTGTAATGTAAAAAAACACTTAAAGAGAATACACTAGAGATCGCACTGTTTTGTAACACACTTAAATATCAAGTTTTACATTAAAGTTAATTTTTTTAGTGATTGTTTTAATAATCCTTTGTTGTGCTTTAAAGTATACTTATTTCGATGTACTGACTTGCATATTAAAGCACATGCAAAGTACTAGATTATTTTAATTATAGTGTGTTGTTTGATAATACATTTAAAGTTTTATTTAATGTACTAAATTGCAACATTATTGCAACATGTAATTACTAATATACTGTATGACACACATTTCAATAGAAATTACATTATAGTGTATTTTAGTTTGCTATAAATTCTTGTCACTACATTCAGCAGTACACTTTACTTCAAACCACTTTATTTAAACCATATTTCAAAGACAACAGAAGTAAATTAATTATGAAACTGGATATAAAGATGCACTTTCCTACTTAAGTGGGTCAAAAATCACTCTAAAGGTCAGTTCCGTCATGACAACTCTCGGAATGTTTGGCATGGTATAATAATATGACAATAAGTGCCTTTACATGCTCCCTCATAATGTGATTATAATAGGGTTTTGGCAATATGCAATTAAACTTTACCTCATGTAAGCGCAGTACTTCGTGCAAACTAATGCGATTAAGCTCATATTTATAGTAACCATAGTCGCATTAAACTATGTGGCGTAGAGGAGCGCGGGGCACAACCTCACGCGGGGTTAGCTGTAACGCGCATGGTTTAACACTTTCCACACATGCCAGGATGATGAAACTTAGTGTATTTACTAGTTGCCATATCAACATTATTTAGAGAAAAAAATTGCACCAAAATTAAAAAAATCTTTGGAAGATATCACTGAACATTTATTTAACCATAGCAAAAGTACATTTCTTAAGTACATTTTTCATCTCTGTGTTTTGTGTTTATTTAAAATAAGACCAATGTGATATTATTGTAATCTTCTATCTGTTATTTAACAGTTGAGATGGTTCTTTAATGCTGATCTAACAGCAGAAGACACGAGCCGGGTTTAAATCCCAGTTGTGCAGATGGGGTGTGTTGTAACACTGCGTTACAATGAGCCCCTATTAGAAATATGATATTATATTCTATACTTTTATGAATTCTTTTGAGAAACCATGAAAAAAGGGTGATTAATGACTGAGAGTCATAAATTATTCATTATTATTATGTTTTGAACTATGCTGTAGAGCTGTGTTTAGCAATGTTTTTGTAAAATATTTTTAATGATTAAAAAATGCCATTATTTTAAAAAGTTAATAATTATATTTTATTGACAAAATATTTTAGTTTGTCTTGGATATTTTTTTGATTATATCAGATATTACATCGTGCCCCTCACATGTTACAGTGTACCCCACCTATGGGGCATGTTGTCACATTTCACATTCTTTCGGGGTAAATCAAGAAAAAACGTATACACTGTATTAATAAAACAAAACCACATAATTGTACTAGACATGTGGGAAATGAATGTGGGAAAATAAATAAATACTCTGAACCCCAAGTGGATTTACAGAAACTGAGAAAGTCAAAAAGGGTTAGGTTGTGCCCCGCTCTCCCCTACGCCAATTTTAATCGCAATAAACAGGTATGTAAACACCTTAAATCGCATTATTACTGCTCTGACCAAAGTGTGCATGTGCGTGGACGTACACGGATGCCGTGTTCACACAACATCATGAATGAACTCCTTGACATTATTCTGAAGTTTTCTCTTCTCCAGATCGCTAAACTCTGTCAACACAACTCGCTGCGCAGTCTCTGCTCCGTATCTTCACCCATTCGACGCGAAGAACGCGATGGCGGCAGGCAAACCCACATTGCGATTTTGATCACAGTGCCAAACTGTATCCAGTTATTTTGAATTTGATGTGAGTAGTGCTGCAGCGTAAGTATGGGACTTCCTACTACCAATACATACACAAAACGCTGCTGTGAGCAAGTAAGACATGCTGCTGCTGTACATGAATTACCCATAGCAGATCTATACAGGTGGAGCTGGGGAAGGTGAAGGGTTTCTGAAAGCGTGCTGCGACTGCAAATTCAAAAGTATTTGAAGGTTAAGCAGCAAGCTCATTGGCCACTGATACAGCAGGAACCAATCAGCTGTACCCTATAGAGAATGATGTGATTGCAAGCAGATTGAGTTAATTGCATTTAATAAAAAATAAATAAATAAATAAATAAATGTCCATTTTGATTTCATGGTGACGTTAAGTATATAATTTCTGTGAAATGCTAAAGTGTAATAAAAGTATGCTAAATTGTACTTTTTTTTTTCTTCACAAGGGTACAAACCTAAGGCCTGCAAACATTTACTCTGAAAAAAAAAAAAAAAGTGATTGTTGGTGGAAATACAAAGCCTTGTTAATAATTGATGCAATACATTTCCACTTTGCTCGGACACTCCTTTGCTTGTAAAAGGACACCGCTACTTCGCTTTGTCGTTAAATGAATGGCTTGTGTTGGTTTTAGCAGAAAGCTGAATGACCGTACGGTGAACTGTGAAATGTCTGGAGCATGTGTGTGCAGATCCATGCATAAATACAAGCAAACATGAATATCCTTGAAGCTGCAAGTTGTTATTGAGATTCTGTAATGTCTGAAGTCAACCTTTCAATTAAATATGGATTATAATGTTACATGTTCTTGAATTAGTGTTTACAGGTTGCATTTATTGCTCAGATAACATGCATTTATACAGGGATTTCAACCCACGCTTTTTTTTTCCGACGCTTAGTCTACATAATTTTCAAACTAATATGAAAATATGTTACAAAATACCTTTTTAGAGCTGTCAAAGTTCACATGTGCACTTAAAGGGATAGTTCATCCAAAAAGAAAAGAAAATTCACTCACTCATCTCATTGCAAACCCACAAGATATGCTGAAGAACACTAGGGTTCAAACAACGTTAAACCTATCACTGAAACATTTTTCAAAATATATTTGAGTTAACTATTCGTTAAAGATGTTAATATGTTTAACGTAATGTTTTTAATGTTTGATAATACATGATCAGTTATAATGATAATTTCATTCTGGTTCCTAAAGACAAGGTTAGAAATCATGCAATTAATTGTGTAGTTTATTCTATATTTCAATTTTTTTCAATTTCAGTTTGCTTTTCCAATATACAATAGACACTATTCCACATTTGCCATTCTTTTTGACAGCCATATTTTTAATAAGATTTTTTATAAAGTAATACCCTAGAAAGTGTTAATGTCAGAACATAATAAAAAAAGTTAATATTTTCTAGATAATAAAAATAGAAGATTTATTACCATTTACAATGTATTTACAATATGGCTTAAGTATTATAATAAATAATTAAATAAATAATTGGCAATTATGTACCAGTTAACCCAACCCAGCGGTTGGGTTATATGTTTGCTTAAAACAACCCAATCGCTGGGTTAAAACAACACAATTGCTGGTTTGTCCATTTTCAACCCAACTTGGGTTGTTTTAACCCAGCATTTTTTAGAGTATATCTTTACAAACTCACACTTAATATTTTCCCCACACACATATAATAAAGTATTTTATGTACTGTATGAAAACATAAAGCTAAAGGAACACTAAAGGTTATGCATGCCACAACTCAACATTAAAACAGAAATTAGAAATAAAATAAATTACAGTCAATGTCCTTCATGGCCAACTTGTACATTTTTCCATCAGAGCATCATAATTATAAAGCATTGCATTATGTGCCAACATTTAGCAGCTTAGACTTGAATTAAAGCAAATTAAAGAGGCGCTACCATAGATTAACTTGTTACAGTAATTTACTGAAGATTTAAAAACATGAATAAGTTAAATTTCTTTCCCTAAATTCTTTCCTTTTTTATTTGCCAGTACCATTGGAACATAAAAACTCAACACAGCTTTATTTGCATTCAATCCAATACATATGGCTTTTGGCCACATCAGCTCAATATAGTGAATAAGATGGCTCTTCCTTTTCAGTCATCTGAATAAGATCAACTAATTAGGAAAGATGAAGACTGCTTGTTTCCTGCAGGTAAACAGTGGCTTGTGTGACATCAGTCTGACAGTCGCCCTGGAGTCGAATAATCACCACAAATGAATGTATAACGGCACCCCATGCTCTAGATGTCTGATTGGAGTATGATTACATTCAGTCAGAGAGAATATCTCTATATTGACATGAGAATGCGGCTGAAATTGCATTTAGGCGTGCTAGCCAGTAAAGAGGCGGTGACATGTCAGTGCTTTCCTCTGAGAAATGCCAATTCTGTCCTCACAAGGCCCACGGTTTTCTAGTCGGCCCGCGCTAGTGTGAGCTAGGGCTGTCTCTGAGCTAATGTTGTATAAAGTGAGCTGGGCCTAATAAAGCATGGCGAAATGGGAGTCGACAGACCCAAGATGTCATCAAGGAGTGGGCCAAGAAAATGAGACATGCTGAATTCTGCTATATTATTCTGGCTGGTCTCAAAACTAAGCTGCCACATTTGTGTTTGAGTGTTTAATTGTCTGTTTAATTTTCTATCTGCTCATGGAAGTTGATCAGATACAATGTTAGATGCATCCTGGCACAGGCATTTGCAGTTTTTTTGTCCCTTAAAATAATCTGCAGAATGAGAACGTCCCTGATCTACTGATGTCTACAGTCAGTAAGTAGCAAATTGTGGTTGTACTGGTTCTTATATCTTATACCATTTACAGACCTGTATGTATGTATGTATGTATACATATTATATTGCCAAAAGTATTAGGACACCACTCCAAATCATCGAATTCAGGTGTTCCAATCACTTCCATGGCCACAGGTATATAAAATCAAGCACCTAGGCATGCAAACTGCTTCTACAAACATTTGTGAAAGAATGGGTCGCTCTCAGGAGCTCAGTGAATTCAAGCGTGGTACCGTGACCGGCCTTCTCGTCCAACATCAGTGCCTGACCTCACAAATGCGTTTCTAGAATAATGGTCAAAAATTCCCATAAACACACTAAACCTTGTGGAAAGCCTTCCCAGAACACCTGAAGATGTATAGCTGCAAAGGGTGGGCCAACTCCATATTAAACCTTACGGATTAAGAATGGGATGTCATTAAAATTCATATGCATGTAAAGGCAGACATCCCAAAACTGTTGGCAAATATTTACTTTTATTGTGTACGAGTTAAAAGAATAAAATAAAAATGCAAAGTTAATTTTAAATATTTATATTAAATATTAAACTATAATATATTAATTAAAGGGGTGGTAAAATACATTCTTTCGAAGACTTGATTGTGTTTGTGGGGTGCAGTGTAACATGTTCATGCTTCGTTTAAAAAAAAGTGCATTATTTTTCATATATTTTACCTTTTTACCTCAGATCGGTTAGCTGGCCCAGTGTGCTGTGATTCGCTAACCGCCTAGTGCACGTTTTCCGGAAACGTCACACCCCTTACCTTTACTGGTAGTCTGTGCTTTGGTAGTATTAGAAACAATGTTGATTCTAGCGATTATAGGCAAATATCTGTCGCAAGAACTATTAACCCAATTCGAACACTAAACATTGGCTTTACTATAGTATCCAAATCAAACACAGAACCATGTTTAGCCTGTACAAACCCAATTCCAAAAAAAGTTGGGACACTGTATAAATTGTGAATAAAAACGGAATGCAATAATTTACAAATTTCATAAACTTATATTTTATTCACAATAGAATATAGATAACATATCAAATGTTGAAAGTGAGACATTTTGAAATGTCATGCCAAATATTGGCTCATTTTGGATTTCATGAGAGCTACACATTCCAAAAAAGTTGGGACAGGTAGCAATAAGAGACCGGAAAAGTTAAATGTACATATAAGGAACAGCTGGAGGACCAATTTGCAACTTATTAGGTCAGTTGGCAACATGATTGGGTATAAAAAGAGCCTCTCAGAGTGGCAGTGTCTCTCAGAAGTCAAGATGGGCAGAGGTTCAGCAATTCCCCCAATGCTGTAGCCAAAAATAGTGGAGCAATATCAGAAAGGAGTTTCTCAGAGAAAAATTGCAAAGAGTTTGAAGTTATCATCATCTACAGTGCATAATATCATCCAAAGATTCAGAGAATCTGGAACAATCTCTCCCAGCGTAAGGGTCAAGGCCGGAAAACCATACTGGATGCCCGTGATCTTCGGGCCCTTAGTCGGCACTGCATCACATACAGGAATGCTACTGTAATGGAAATCACAACATGGGCTCAGGAATACTTCCAGAAAACATTGTCAGTGAACACAATCCACCGTGCCATTCACCGTTGCTGGCTAAAACTCTATAGGTCAAAAAAGAAGCCATATCTAAACATGATCCAGAAGCGCAGGCGTTTTCTCTGAGCCAAGGCTCATTTAAAATGGACTGTGGCAAAGTGGAAAACTGTTCTGTGGTCAGACCAATCAAAATTTGAAGTTCTTTTTGGAAAACTGGGATGCCATGTCATCCGGACTAAAGAGAACAAGGACAACCCAAGTTGTTATCAGCGCTCAGTTCAGAAGCCTGCATCTCTGATGGTATGGGGTTGCCATGAGTGCGTGTGGCACGGGCAGCTTACACATCTGGAAAGGCACCATCAATGCTGAAAGGTATATCCAAGTTCTAGAACAACATATGCTCCCATCCAGACGTTGTCTCTTTCAGGGAAGACCTTGCATTTTCCAACATGACAATGCCAGACCACATACTGCATCAATTACAACATCATGGCTGCGTAGAAGAAGGATCCGGGTACTGAAATAGCCAGTCTGCAGTCCAGATCTTTCACCCATAGAAAACATTTGGCGCATCATAAAGAGGAAGATGCGACAAAGAAGACCTAAGACAGTTGAGCAACTAGAAGCCTGTATTAGACAAGAATGGGACAACATTCCTATTCCTAAACTTGAGCAACTTGTCTCCTCAGTCCCCAGACGTTTGCAGACTTTTATAAAAAAGAAGAGAGGATGCCAAACAGTGGGAAACATGGCCTTGTCCCAACTTTTTGGAGATGTGTTGATGCCATGAAATTTAAAATCAACTTATTTTTCCCTTAAAATTACAAATTTTCTCAGTTTCAACATTTGATATGTCATCTGTGTTGTATTCTGAATAAAATATTGAAATTTGAAACTTCCACATCATTGCATTCTGTTTTTATTCACAATTTGTACAGTGTCCCAACTTTTTTGAAATTGGGTTTGTAGATAAACAAGCATGTAGATAAACAATACATAAAAACTCTAATCAAAGAATAATTTATACTAATTCCAAGTTCACTGTTGAGATTTAAAAAAAAAAAAAAAAGTTTGTAATGTTAGGTGTTTGTCGGATAACGTTAAGCATGAATGAGCATTTAACAAACTGCTTTGCAGAGCCAAACAGCATTTTCATTTGTTTACTTCCTTGCTACACCGTACAATTAACAATACGAACTATTACAGGAAAACACTTAGACGAAAAATAAATCATACTTACAGGTTGTGGCCCACAAACAGCTTCTGTTTTTTAAAGTTGGAACTGCTCCATCTTTCAGGACAAGCCGTTCTGCGAATCCTGCATTGAACTCGCGAAGACTGTGGAAGCTTTCCTCCGTAAAATGTGCAGCACAGAGAGCGAGATTTGGGTAATAATTATGAGGGACCGAGTTAAAAATAAATTTGAACCATTGATCCCTAACTCCCCCGTCCCTAGGAAGGATGAACAAAGTGGACCTGCAATCCGGATGAAAATAACAGCGTTTCGTCGGCATTGCGGCAACAACACTCCAGCCTACTAACTATACCACAACAACTCTTCTCCACAGCAATAAAAAATGGCCTCCCCCCATTTTTTGGTGAAAAGTGAAAAGTGAAATCGTGTTTTACCACCCCTCTAATATGATATATGAAATGTATAAAAGATAAATGGATATATGAATGATTCTATAATTTGAGATGCATTTTGCACTTAAAAATATGGTAACAGAATTGACACAATTTATGGACACACATTTTTATAAGATAAGTTAATTCAATAATAATATTGTAGAATTAGGAAAATGACCATTTTAGTCCTATAAATAAAATAAATATTACCAAAAGAAAGGTAAAATAAAATATTACGATACATAATGGAAAAAGAACACTGACTAATTCAGACATCAAGAAATCAAGGTTTTCAGCTATATAACACACTTTTTACAGAAAATAGTATAGTGTTATGACCTGTAACATCTTGTGATCCATGACAATGAGTAACAAATAAAAATAATTAAAAATATAACACGTGTTCCCTATAAATATAAACATTCCCTCACAAAAACTTCTGGGTTCCGCAGAGAAACTGCATTCGCTCGCAAAGAGCTCAAAAGGACGCAAAACATTTTGCAAGCACATGTAAAGTTTCTCGGAAGAACGCAAAATGTTTTCGCGAGGGAGTGCAAAGTTTCTTGGGATATTGTAAAACGCTTAGCAAGTGAATGCAAATTTTTATTTGCAAAAATTTGCAAAAAAAATTTTTTTTTTTTTTTTCACCACCTTTAGGGGCTCCATACATATATACACTCACCTAAAGGATTATTAGGAACACCTGATCAAATCTCATTAATGCAATTATCTAATCAACCAATCACATGGCAGTTGCTTCAATGCATTTAGGGGTGTGGTCCTGGTCAAGACAATCTCCTGAACTGCAAACTGAATATCAGAATGGGAAAGAAAGGTGATTTAAGCAATTTTGAGCATGGTATGGTTGTTGGTGCCAGACGGGCCGGTCTGAGTATTTCACAATCTGCTCAGTCACTGGGATTTTCACACACAACTATTTCTAGGGTTTACAAAGAATGGTGTGAAAAGGGAAAAACATCCCTGTATGCGGCAGTCCTGTGGGCGAAAATGCCTTGTTGATGCTAGAGGTCAGAGGAGAATGGGCCGACTGATTCAAGCTGATAGAAGAGCAACTTTGACTGAAATAACCAAACAACCGAGGTATGCAGCAAAGCATTTGTGAAGCCACAACACGCACAACCTTGAGGCGGATGGGCTACAACAGCAGAAGACCCCACCGGGTACCACTCATCTCCACTACAAATAGGTAAAAGAGGCTACAATTTGCAATTTGCACAAGCTCACCAAAATTGGACAGCTGAAGACTGGAAAAATGTTGCCTGGTCTGATGAGTCTCGATTTCTGTTGGTAGAGTCAGAATTTGGCGTAAACAGAATGAGAACATGGATCCATCATGCCTTGTTACCACTGTGCAGGCTGGTGGTGGTGGTGTAATGGTGTGGGGGATGTTTTCTTGGCACACTTTAGGTCCCTTAGTGCCAATTGGGCATCGTTTAAATGCCACGGCCTACCTGAGCATTGTTTCTGACCATGTCCATCCCTTTATGACCACCATGTACCTATTCTCTGATGGCTACTTCCAGCAGGATAATGCATCATGTCACAAAGCTCGAATCATTTCAAATTGGTTTCTTTAACATGACAATGAGTTCACTGTACTAAAATGGCCCCCACAGTCACCAGATCTCAACCCAATAGAGCATCTTTGGGATGTGGTGGAACGGGAGCTTCGTGCCCTGGATGTGCATCCCACAAATCTCCATCAACTGCAAGATATGCTATCCTATCAATATGGGCCAACATTTCTAAAGAATGCTTTCAGCACCTTGTTGAATCAATCCCACGTAGAATTAAGGCAGTTCTGAAGGTTAAAGGGGGTCAAACACAGTATTAGTATGGTGTTCCTAATAATCCTTTAGGTGAGTGTACTGTTGATGTAAATGTTATAAATCTAATATCCACAAATGTAACTTCATTCCAAATGATCCCAACACAATACAAACTAAACCTCACCAGAGGACTATGCTTCCAACTAAGCTTTCTTCATTTTTCATTAAACATATTTAAATCCCACCTAACTGCCTTAATTGAATATTAGGAGTTCATATTTACTTCATATCCACATCTCAGTACTGGATTCTAATAAGTCTTCTTTTTTTTTTTTTTTTTTCCTTTTTTCTTTTTTTTTTTTTTGTATCAGCCATGGACATTTGAGCTGGCCATAATTGGAAGAAATACTAAATTGGAAAATATACCAGAGGCAAAAGAAGCAGAAAGCCACGAGATCACGGGGAGTCACACCGCAGCTTCTCATCTTTCCATGTTAACGCCGTGGGTGATCCGGCCACGCTGGGAAAGATGCATTCCCGCAATTAAATCGGTACATGCTTAAACAGTCCTGCTGACTCCTCGTTGTATTTCTGAATGCTATCTCGTGCTCAGCCAGGAGAGGAAACCGTTTGTGGTAACTGCCTTACAGACAGGAGGAGAAGAGGATTGGATTGTGTTTCTCAATGCCGGCTAAACAGCTTTCAATGCCAGTGGTATGGATAGATAGGGCATTTTGTAGCAAAGCTGCTGTCCGACAATCAACTCGTTAAGTCTCACAATATGGCTTGCAGACCTTGTGTAAGCCTCAGGTGGGCAGCGCAGGATGCTTCATCGTTTTATAGTCACATCTGCCAAAGCAATAGCTATAATTTTACACAGCATAGTGGAAATAAATGGCCTATTGGAACCAGGTCAAGATCAAACGCTCAACAAACTAGGCTCATTCGCAAACTGCCTGGATAATCCATCAGTTCCAGTCCGAAAGAAGATTCCCAGTCACCTTGAATATTTCTATGTGAATGTCCTCAAAAGAGACCCACTCTCTCTCTCTTCTTCAGAACATCAACTGTCTTTTCTTCTACCATATATTCATAAATAAAAATAAAAAAATACAGAGTGGAGAAGAGTTGCTGGCCAAAGTTGCACAATAAACAAAATGCTGAGATAATAAGAAAAATGGTGTGAGAGAGAGAGAGAGCAGGGAGGAAAAAGCTGGTTCAACAGAAGAGCGTGGCCTCATAAATCTCTCCTCTTTCCTTCTTAGGATCAATTGATTTGATAAACGGGAAAAAATATGGTGGTGCTAGTCACTCCTTCAAATCTGCCTGGTTTCACTGTAAGCACAGGGACTTTAAGTAGCTCTAGGAGGAGATGGTCTGGCTCAGAAAATGCCTTTATTGCATTAAAGTGAAACCTCAGTCACACATGCTAGCTAAAGGGCTTTGCTGTCTAGCTTAAGGGAGGGGGTGTACTTACATTACAACGGATGCATTTCGGCCCACATAGTGTTCTTTTGATGGCTGAACTGCACTATGATTTTGTACGGTTTGGTATTGAGACCCTTGTAACGCAACCTTATTTATTCATGGCAAATGGTGCTTCGGAAACGGACCACTCAATCAAATTTGTTTCACCCTCATGTTCTGTTAGAATTCACTTTACGGTTTTTGTTTGAGGTCTCAGACCCCATGGTTATTTTGAAACCAACCTTTTATTTTCCCATCAAAATCTTTTCAGATGTTCCTCTGAGTCAAAGCCCAGACTGATATTACTGAAGCTGTATCCCTCAATTTTACACAAGCTCTTTTAGAAAGGTATTTGCTAGGGCCACACTATTTGGGGAAAACATCAAATAGCTTCTTTTTGTGTGTGTGTGTGTGTGTGTGTGTGTGTGAATAGGATTTAAAATGTGCTTCAAAAATAATAACAAAAGCTGTAGGTTTGTTTGTAGAGCTGCACAATTTGGCCAAATAGTTTGTGATTTATATATCAATATGACTAATAATATTTATTATAACACCGTATCCTAACTACACGTGCTGTGACACGTGATGAAGGTATCTTTTCCATGTTAGGAGGTATCTTTTCCGCGCGATGATTCTATTTTAGAAACGGTTTCTATTTCTGCGACTTCGCAGCTGGAACAACACAAAACATGGCAATGATAATCTCAGGTAATGCTTATGCTTTATTTAATATTAAAAGCGTGTAATGCGACTTTGAATATCATTTAGTGTTCCCAGGTTTGTAACGTAGGTGTACTAAAAGCAACAATGGGTAATTCGCCTCAGATCTTGAAATGAAACGAATGGAAACAAGAAAGTTCTAACTGTGAACAGACAAGTATATTCTATGCCAAAGATTGTTTTAGTAACTTAGTATTTTTAGTAATGTTTAAATGGTGTAATATTTGCGAATTTGATTATGTACTTATCCACTTCCTGGCGAGTGCTGTCTCTTGTGCCATACACTTGCCACGAGATCCCGCCCACATGCTGTTCTGATTGGCTGTGGTTTTTGATTTGATTTTGTCGCATCTCGTAATCGCTTCGCGTCTGGTGTTGCTTATCCTTGGAATCTTATCGCGACACATGTAGTTAGGACACGGTGTAATAAAAATTATTATAATTTTTGTATTAATAATATTTATTATTATGAAAAATATTTTATTAGATGTGTGTATATTTAAATATCTTCACTGTCAAGCGGAAACATTATTTCTCCAAAATGCTACTTTTCAGGAAAAGAAAAAAAACAGTATTTTTTAAATAATGAAACACTGCGTTGTCAAGTTGACTTTGTGGCTTTATATATGGTCAGATACTTGCATGTGTCATTATATTATTAACATTTCACCAAAACCAAGGTCAAATGGAGTTTTTGACCAGCGAATTTGATATTTTCAGACATACATGTTTTGTCTGTCACTGGAACGGTCACAACTTTGTTTGTTGTTTCTGTCATTTGGCCAAAATCTCACGTTATTAAGGACAGTATTGACCATGATTCGACGACAAATGCTGGACTAAGAGTATAGACACTCTTCTCCATTCCTCAAATGCATAAGACATTAGCCTTCATTCATATAGTGTTTCTTGAGTAAAGAAAATGCTGTATTTATTAAATAAAAAAAACTGTTCTTAATTTACTCTTGCATTGCAAACAAGCAGAGACGGTGCAAACTGTGTGCGGAACGTAAAGCTTCTGTTTTGTTGGCAACAGCTGGTTTATAAGCGATTAGTCTCGTTTTGAATTTGAGGGGTAAATGATGTGTTCCCAAAAGCATGTTATGAGCGACCCAAACTCAGAGCAGATGCAGAGATGGAAAAAATAAACAGTGGATCATGTTGCTCGTCTAAATAAACAGTGCTGCTCCTCACTGTGAAACATGCAGCACATTTATTTATTTGAAGTGCCCTTATTATGCTATTTTAAAGGCTTCTCGTTTTGTTTGAGGTATCCTACAATGTATCAAGGGTTTCATTTTCTCATAATTTACATTATATTGCACATCACCACATTTTTCAATGATTCTCAAACGACTCAATGAATGAATCTGTCTCTCTAAATCCCTCCTTTCCGTGACCTACTCTGCTCTGATTGGCCTGATGGCCCAGTCTGTTGTGATTGGTCTACTGCGTCCAGCACGTTTTGGAAGCTAAACGGCCATTACCATAACTGTACTTCAGCTCCGCCCGGAGGCTTCCTAAAGCTCAGCGATCGTACACACTGTAAAGGCTGTAGCGAGGACGTGAATTTTATCATATCAATCCGAGCGTGAGTCCGATGATGAAACATTAAACTAGTTATTCAACCCGAACCTCCATCGCAAGGACGATTTGAGCAGGACGTTTTTCTCAGCGATACGCTATTCAGTTTGAGGTACATTATGAGATGTTGCAGCTGTATTTCCTCACCATCAGCATTACCGATGTGTATATTGCTAATTTATTGCGATGTACATGTGGGAACTGTATCAATAACGGTGCATACGTTAGCCGAGCACTGACGTGAATGTCTGACGTGACCAACGTTGGTGTAAAACAAATCTTGCTTCATCCTATCTTTACTCAAAGTAGTAAGAACGACAGACAATCTGCATTAATAGACAATTAATAGACAATAGGCCAACAGCTGCTTAGCAGTTAGACAGTAATAACGTGAGTTAGCCAGAAACTTCGTATTTTGAACACCAGGTAGAAAATATATACAATCAATAATTATTCATACTTGCATGTTGTGATTTCTGAGGAGCAAGCTGGTTCAAATAAACGGTGTACTGACCCATCTTTCAAGAGCAAGCATTTTTGCGAAACCCGCGTTGAACTCTGGGATTTGAGAAGCAGTCATCATTAAAATACATTAATGACGTTTGAGGGTGGGCCAAATTGTTCGCGGGCGGACAATGTACAACATAGGCAGCCATTACGCAAATGTCCTTCTAGTGACATAGACCTGTAACGCAGTGGGATTCGAAATACAAACAACTCGTATAGTTGGTCCAGTTGATTTTTACTTCAGGGAGACAATAACTTTATTTATTGTGCACTTTTGACTTTACAACTGTGCAGAACGTCTACATAAACAAACAGCTATATTACACACTGTGTGAGAGGGAATATTCAAAAAACCATAATAGAGGCACTTTCATTAATCGCACCTAAGCCATGCCGTGATTTTGGTTTTATTTCGATGAATCATGCAGATCTAGTGATACACAGTACAGCAGCATTGTTTGTGTTGGGGTGAGAGTTACCCCTGCAAGAGCACATATTAGAAAAATACAATGAAGCAAATAGAAACCAACACCAAACAGAAAATGTATCTACTGTCTGAGACCACAAACACAAGTAATGTAATATTTTTCAGGAAAGTTAAATTGGAATTTAGTTTATGATTCGTCCCCATTATATTGAGAAAAGTCAAAATGCAAACATAACATGAGGTTTAAAATACATTTTCTTATATAACACAGAACACCCAATATCTAATGTAGATAAAAATCCCCAGAGTCGCAGCTTACTAATACATGCTAATTACACCCCCACAAGGAAAATTAATTTTATGCTTCGTTTAGAACGACGGCAGTACAGAGGATGGAGAAAGACATGGAAAAATGAAGCAAAATATTTTTCATAATCAATCTTTAATAGGTGGCTGACTCTCCAGGTAAACAAATGCAATGCATAAAGATGAGGTGCAGAAATGTTTAACTGAAAAGTGTAATTGTTTCAATGTTAAAGAGACTGCCCTAGCTTAATGTGGATAGACAACAGTTAATACATCTTTAGTTCATTCTCTCTAAAACACAAAAAGGGAAAGGTTTTAGTATATAATGTGACGTATGTTTAAAGACATTAGCATATTTTTATGATTAAGAATAATAACTTTTTTAAATTGTAATCAGACACCAAATATTAAAGCTAACAGTTCGTTTTAAATAATAGTTAGCTTTCTGCATACACTGATACAAATGAAGTAAATACTAAAAACAAATGTAATTTCTACATGAAAAAGTTAGTTCAGGCAAGAATAATAATAATAAAAATGCACATTCTATATTAGTACTCAATTCAAGCTTGTAGGAATTAGTGTACATAATGGCATTATAAAATTAAGTGAAACTACTCAACTTTTCTGATACTGGTGTTCCCATCATGCACTGGGGTTTGAATAATTAATGTTTTCCAGCTGTATTTACACTATTATTCCATCGAATGTTACAGGCCATAGAACCACTTGCAGGAGAGTTATGAAATTTGGCACACAGATGGAGGACAGCCTGGACTGTCACCATAGCAAATTTGAAGTCTCTAACTCAGTCCCTCTAGCGCCACCAACTGTTTAAATTTGCACTCACGTTTATGCTAATAACTTTTGAAAAAAATAAATAAATAAATAAAATCCTCTGATTCTGTGGCTCAAGACGATTACATTTTCTGTAGTGGCAATTTTCCCGCCAAAAATCTTACTTTTTCGAACTCCTGTTAGACATTTTATCCGATTTGAAAAATTGAACCAGGTCATCTTCAGACAATGGAGCCAAAAAGTTATGACATTCAAGTTGATTCATCAAATTGTTTTCGAAATAACACGTAAACGAATTTTACGTAGTGCTTGCAAAAATAGACACAAGACTGTATCTCCGCAATGCTTTATCGTATTAAAACCAAACTTGGTACATGTAATCACAAGCATGAGTTGAGGCAACATGCAGCGTTTCGGCGCAGTGCCACCTACTGGTCCGGAGATACAAAAAATGGCTATTTTTCCTTATAACTTCTGATGAAAAATTGATCTGATTTGTCCAAAAACCTTAAATGTGGTCTCATTAGATTCAGGTGGCATACCGAGTCGAATGATATCCAATTTTACCTTGTTGGTCATTTTGGCTGTCGGCCATTTTGAATTTTGTGTTAAAATGCTGTATTTTAAGAACGCATGAATGGATTTTTCAAACACTTATATCTTTTGGTGTGGTTAGCTTATTTTCACGGGAGTAACTTTTTTTTTTTTTTTTTTTTGTCTCCTGAATCCTTGCTGACTCCAATGATACCAAACATGCCAGGTTTTGCCTTATGGTTTGTGCAGCATTGTGATCTAGCACTTAAAAAACATTTGTCTGAAACATCTTCAAAACCGTTAGTCCGATCGAGACAAAACCAGCATAGGAAACACAAAATACAAGTTGATTAACTAAGTATTTAAACCCAAATGTCAAAAATTTTGATAGGAAGTGGCAAAAATAAATAAATAATAATAATCAAAAAGTTGTCCATGGGTCATTTTTTTAATGTTGTTATTGATATAAATGTCTATAACTCCGAAACAAAATGAGATATTGTCACTAAACTCGACACACATATGTATGCACTCACTATGAGGACACAAAAAAGTGATGGAACTATAATTAAACAAAATATGAAATTGGCTCTCTATAACTCAATGTATTAATGTGGGCTTTCAACCTTTTTGCTTAAAATTGTCTCCAGATGTCTTTACTCATTTTTGCAGTTGGTCTGCTGCTAGCTTCCTTGTTTGCTATTGTTGTGCTTATCCCCGGTAATGGCTGCTTGCAGCTAGATTTATTATTATTATTACTTTGCCATTCTGTTAGGTTAGAATATGTAACAGAATATGTTCTGTTAGAAATGACACATTTCAATTTTAAATTATTAAACCACTTTGTATTCAAGAAGACAACATGGTCTGAGGCAGAAAGAATCCTTCTCTTTCATAACAAAGATTCCAAGTTCTTTTGTTTTGCTAGATTAGCATCTTTTTAAGGCTACCTGTTGTCGGCTGTCATTAAAATCACTATCTAGGGCAGGGAGAACTGTTTTATCTTCAGGGCTGTGGCACGTCATTTTAATTAAAGCGTGTAGTCTTACTCCGGTAGAAGGAGGGGAGCCATAGTGACGTCCATAATTAAAAATTGATCTGGGGCACTGCATTCATGATGAAGTCCCTGGGAGGGAGGAAGAGAAGATGAGGAACGGTTGATCGAAATGCAAACTCGACATTTTGACAGTCTGCATCTTCAGGTGGCATATAAGTGTATGCATTGCAATAGGGCTGGGAGAAAAAGAAACTGTAAAAATCTGTATTGTTTTCTCTCTCTCTCTCTCTCTCTCTCTCTCTCTCACACACACACACACACAGCATTTTTTTCAGCATTATTACTCCCGTCATCAGTGCCACATGCTCCTTCCGAAATCATTCCAATAAGCTTATTTGTTGCTCAAGAAACATTTTTATTATTACAATGTTGAAAACTAAAAAAAAAAAAAAAAAAAAAAAACTAGCAAAAGAAAAATACATGAAAATAATTTTTTGAAAATGTGATACTTTTTCAGGATTTTTGCATGCATCCTTGCTGAATAAAAGTAAAAAAATAAAAATTATATATATATATTAAAATCTTACTGACATATTTTAAATTTATCATTGATTCACAGAAATTCAGAAAATCTATTTTTGTATCAAACAATGATGTTTGGAAATGATCTTAATATTCTAATAATTTCAGGAACAGAAATGTATTAATAGAAGTCCAATGACATGCTCTACATGTATGTACATGTATTTAATTTTAAAGAATGTTACTGACAAGTGATTGTAAAAATATCACAAACTTTCCATTTGTTGATGAGCTTAATATATTTACTGACACTAGGCCTCATTCATGAAACTTTCACAAATATGTTAAATAAACCTTCCTGAAATCTCTCTCCAGTTTAACATGTGACTCTACTGTCCAATGAATAAAGGCAAGAATATGTTAATATGCACACTTCACTTGAATTGGTAGTAAACTACAGTAGGAGCTCTACCAACAAGATTGACAATAGCAAAATTGCATTACTAGATCACTGACAAGTTGTTAATCTTGTATGCACAAATACAGTGTTTGGATGGGGATTTGTAAACCAACAGTAATCTAGATTGCAGCATCAAGCATATAGCGTCAGTTCTGGCGGGTCACGTTAGTCAAACTCGCATCAGCTGTCTGTCAGCTGATCACGTCTACCTATAGGAATACGACGTCTATCACAGCACACATATATTTCCTCAGTACTATCAGGAGCTTTCGCGTTCTCCAGAGCTCATTTACCTCCCTCTTGTCAATCAGGATTTGGTATTCTAATTCCCCTTGAATCCGACTAAATTCCTGAATTATTTTGTACATTTAATATCAACATTAATGATATCTGCAATACATTATGTTGGTTCTGTTCTGTTTACTCTAAGGGGGGGTTATTGCTGCTCTCCCTGCTCTTATCCATGCTAGGCTGCATGGATGCACAGAGAGTTCATTCCAAGAACAGAACCATACCGCCAATCCAAACTATATGCTAATAGTCAATCAATCATATTTGATGATAGTGGTCCTGACTAAATCTACCCAGATAATGGCCCTTCATCACGATCAGGCAGTGGCATCGCATGCAGAAAGTTTGGCGTCTGAAACTCAAGGAATGTTGCAGATAACGCTGGCTTCATGCTCTCTACCACTGCAGTCCAGAAATGCCCTTGCTGGGAGTCTGTTTAATCAGCTCATCAGTCATTCACGATGAATGAAACATTAGCCCTTCTCTGCCTCCCAGTTCACACATTAACCATCTGCTAATCAGGACTGATTGGGCACAACTACTCTTAAGTTCACCCAGGGAAGCATGAACACAACATATCACAGCCGTCATCTGTCATTATCAGTATGTGGGCTGTTTGTTTGCCCGTGTAACATGCAACAACCTCACCTGACTATGCCACGGGAAAGAATCCTATAAGATAGTTAAGAAGCCTGGTAGGAACATCCCATGCTAAAGACCAGCGTTTAAAACACACATCACATGCGGCAGCTGTAGTCTGCTCAATAGAAATATATTGCTTTAACAAGGCAATATATATTTTAGCATTCATATACCAGGTGCATGGTCGTTGCACAATCACTACTCATGTGATCACGACAGATGATGCAGGTATGCCCAATTATTTCTAACAACAGGACATCTGGGTACAGTCAAATTTCTGCATAGGCTACTTTTAGATGGCATATTTTCAATTCATGAAATAATTATCTGTGTTAATAATAGAGACAATTTTGGGGCTGTCACGGTTATGTTTTATTTAGTTTCATTGACATGTTCGGTCTAGTTTCATTGTCAAGGGCTGCATCCAAAATCGCATACTCTCTTGAGTAGGTAGGAGAGACCGGGTATAGTTTTAACATGGGGAGAGTTGTAACAGTACCAATTCCATGAATCACAGATAAGATAGGAGTCATATGACAGTTTCAGTTTTCTCTGGCTTCCTTTATGATCCCACATGGAGGTTTTCCAGTCTTGTGTTGCTATCTCTCCTGAAGCTACAGCAGAAAATCTAATTCTGAGGTAATAAAAAATAACACGATAATATTTTGTTTAGTACTTCTAACATTGTAGATAATGTTGTATGAGTTGTATCAGGTCAAAGTGTAGTTTCTCTAGTAAAGAATGGTGTATTAACCATGCTAATACAGCTAGCTAAACAATGAGTGACAGTGGCGTGGTAGGTTATAACGCGTGTTTTGAAACAGCCATCCACTTACATACAACTAAGGACATTTTTGTGATTTTAATAATTCTACAGAATGCCTATGTTTATGTTAATTTGCTCTCGCTTACACACACACACATTGTGTTTTCATGTTTTATGGGGACATTCCATAGGCGTAATGGTTTTTATACCATATAAACTGTATATTTTATCCCACTATACTGCCCCTACCCCTAAACCTACCCATCATAGTAAACTTTATGCATTTTTACATTTTCAAAAAACATCACTTAGTATGATTCATAAGATGTTTTCCTCATGGGGACCAAAAAATGTCCCCACAAGGACACGGATTTCAGATATTGCCATCTTTGTGGGGACATTTTGTCCCCATTAGGTAGGGTTTACCAGGCCAAATACACACACACACACACACACACACACACACAAACCAACCATCCATATGAATGTGCACATACAGACATGCTCAAACAAATACACATACAATCCCCATATTCACACATATTTTACTGTTGCAGCCATTCATTTAAAATAAAACTGTTGTTGTGGCATATTGGAGTACC
The DNA here is from genome assembly GCA_018749465.1 of Paracanthobrama guichenoti. NCBI lineage: Eukaryota > Metazoa > Chordata > Actinopteri > Cypriniformes > Gobionidae > Paracanthobrama > Paracanthobrama guichenoti. The sequence continues at coordinate 15,443,228 of CM031957.1, forward strand.
CTTAGTTTTTGTGCATTTTGTCTACCTATTACAACTTATGTTACAACCTGTTTGTAACAAAGGACCAATTAGTATTTGTCATCATCTCACAAAGTCTGTGATATAGTTGAAGAAATTTAAATTGTTGCCATTTGTAGTAGACAAATGTGGGTACTTTTGCCTAAAAGTTTCAGATATGTAGCAAAAAAAAAAAAAAAAAAAAAGTTTTAGGTGCTGAAGAAAAAAGTGTTACAACCATACCCAGTCTCCCCTACTTATTGTGAATAAGTAATACTTTGCAACCACTAAAAAAGTAAGTTCTATATAGATGCATGTGTGCAGTATGTAATCTGGACGTACTTGCCATGTCATTATCACGTGACCTACCATTCACAAATCCTTTCCTGTGGCCTCAAGCGATAGTAAAGTGTCCATTGTATGCACGCTTCTAGAAGTAGTAAGTCATCTGGGTACTTTTTGCCTACTCTTTAATCAGTACTATGAATTCATACATACTCTTTTTCACCTACAATATAGTAGGGAAGTGTGCGATTTAGGATGCAGCCATGGTTTTTGCTGTTTCCTTGTTTCTTACCATGGTTTCAGAGTTGCTCACCTGTTCCTTGTTCCATTCATAATTCCTGTGTATTTAAACCCTCTGTTCAGTTCAGTTCGGTGTCTGGTGTCATCAATGTTAAAGGGTTAGTTCACCCAAAAATGAAAATGCTGTCATTAATTACTCACCCTCATGTCGTTCCAAACCTGTAAGACCTTTGTTCATTTTTGATGAAACCTGAGAGGTTTCTGAACCAGCCATAGGCAGCAATTTAATCACTTAATCAAGGCCCAGAAAGGTAGTAAAAACATTGTTAAAATAGTCCATGTGACTCCAATGGTTCAACCTTAATTTTTATGAAGTGACGAGAATATTTTTTGTGAGCAAAAAACAAACAAAAATAATGATGTTATTCAACAATTTCTTCTCGTCTGTGTCAGACTCGTACGCTATTCACGCAGTGTAAACAGTGCAGCACATCCAAGTTCTACGTCAGAACGCCGGCTCACCATTGGATAGCTCCTGCATCAGAATCACACGCGTGTGTCGTGGTGCTCACGTGAACAGCATCGGCCAATGGTGAGCTGGTGTTCTGACGTAGAACTTGGAAACACTGCACTGTATTTACAACATAAACTGCCTAGGAGACAGCCTTAGTGTGAAGGTAGCCTTAGATTGATCTTCTTGATGCTAACGGATCTTATACTTGTTTCATTGTGGATCCAACCCGTGACATGGGTTAGACACAGCTGAGCTAATATGATGGGTTTATGAAAAATATAGAACAGAATACATACATCAATAGTCTAAATAGAGGTGTCTTTTTCCCCCATTAAAAAGAGCTTTTTGGTGGTTACAATCAGCTATTGAAAACAAGAGTGTGCCAGACTGGCAGGTTGCACCAACCATCTGTCCCGCTGTTTGAATAACAAGCATATCCACCTTTTCCATCCAAAGGCACAATTTACGTTGCCTGCTTTTAAAGCACACATGATCTGATCTAATTAAGATTTCAGGGAAGCTCTGGACTTTGCTTTCGTCTGGCTGTGAAGTGGATAATTGCTATGTTTCTTTAAAAGCCTCTGCTGGGGGCCCAGTGAAAATAAAACCCTGGATTTTTCGGTGCTGGTTTAATATCCATTAAGAAAGCAATTAGCAGATTGCTAAGAGTAAAACCTTTCTGCCATTTGTATTAGCAGAATACCCATCTGCCCCTGTGTTGGGTGGCAACTAATTAAAAGTAGCAACACTACTTACTTAATTTTCAGTGACATGAAAGTAGTTTGGCTGCTTTTAAAAGAGTAGCTACAGCTTTGTCAGTAACAAGCTTTTTTTAATTAAATTTTTTTATAGTTTTTTAATCTATTATTTATATTTGTTCCATTATTTTAGCTTTATTTTAATAAACATAAATAATTTTAAACAGTTTAGTTGGTAACGCTTACAATAAGGTTTCATAAGTTAACATTAGTTAATGTATTAACTAACTTGAACTAACCATGAGCGTACATTTGTTACTGTATTTGTTAATCTTTGTTAACGCTAGTTAATAAAAATACAGCTGTTCATGTTAGTTCACAGTGCATTAACTAATGCTAATAATGTATTTGTAAATGTTGAAATTAACATTAACAAAGATAAATAAATGCTTTATAAGTGCAGTTCATTATTAGTTTGTGTTAACTAATGTAGTTAACTAACTGAGGAACCTTATTGTAAAGTGTTACCGTTTAGTTTTAGTTACCAATAACAACCCTGCTTCCAGGAAGTGTACTTTAAAAAAATTTTTTAATTAAATAAAAGATTTATTTTTGCCACAGTTTTGATACTTAAGTAGTATACAAAAACCCTGTCCCTTTAAATAGCAACATTGAAACCTTCTTTATCTAATTGAATAGTGTTTTTTTTTTTTTATTTTTTTTTTTTTTTTTTATCTATTATCCATCCACACGTCTCATGACATTACCACTATGTGATTCACAGTTACACAGTGCAGAAATAACCAATAGTGCACATGAACATGCCCACAATACTCATGCTACTGTCACTCGCACCAACTGTGAATTTCAGCACGTCATTCGCTCTATTCGCTTGTCACACTGTATTTATCCCCTATTCAGACAAGTTTTCCCTGAGGAGTTTGTGTTTCACAGAAAATCCTCTTAAATCCCATCTGAATTGAACATGTCCGGCTAACTCTACTCCTATAATATACTGTATTCTGACCTTGTCAAATTCGTAACTAACGCTAAATTTGGCATTGCACTACCTGGTGCACCTTAATTATAGATTTCGACCTTTTTGACAACTTTCTAATACAACTTTCTAGTAAAATAACAGTTGGTGGTTCTAGTACTGCAGGCATCCCATCCGATGCACAGAAGTACTGTAAATAAATAAGAACAGCCTGATCACAAACTGTTCTGAACTACTTTAAAAGTCAAGCATGGTCCTCATTTGATTTAATTCCTCCCTTAATTATACATACAGTACACTTTCATAAAAAAAAGAAAAAAAAAGTACAGTGCTGTCACTGGGGCGGTACCCTAAGGTACAGAAGTGAAAAGGTACATCTTTGTACCTTACCCCTAAATGGTACATATTAGTACCTTTTCAGTTTTGTACCTTAGGGTACCGCCCCAGTGACAGCACTGTACCTTTTTTTTCTGACAGTGTATGCAAGTCTTGCACATTTCAATCCTGTCCGAATCAAATCACATAATAATTGTTAAAGGTTTAGCTCACCCAAAAATTCTGTCATTAATAACTCACCCTCATGTCGTTCCAAACCCTTAAGACCTTTGTTCATCTTCGGAACACAAATTAAGATGTTTTTGATGAAATCCGTGAGTTCTCTAACCCCACTGTAGACAGCTATTCATTAAAATAGTCCATGTGAACTTTTTTGAACGCAAAAAAAATAAATAAAAAAAATTATGACTTTATTCAACAATTATTTTTTTTCTGTCAGTCTCCTACGCTGTTGACGTAGTAAATACAGTCCAGTGCTTCCAAGTTATGTCAGAGCTACACCAGAACACTGGCTTACCATTGGCTGAAGCTGTTCACGTGTGATGCTGACGCAGGAGCCAACGTAAACTGCGTAGACACAGACGAGAATAAATTGTTGAGTAAAGTCGTTATTTTTGTTTGTTTTTTTGCGCACAAAAAGCATTCTCGTCACTTCATAACATTAAGGTTGAACCACTGGAGACACATGAGCTATTTTAACAATGTCTTAACTACCTTTCTGGGCCTTGAAAGTGTTAATTAAAAAGCTGTCTATGGAGGGGTCAGAGAGCTCTCGGATTTCATCGAAAATATCTTTATTTGTGTTCCGAAGATGAATGAATTCTTCTGGGTTTGGAATGACGCAAGGGTGAGTAATTAATGATGGAAATTTCATTTTTGGATGAACTAACATTGTTTGGAAAATGTATTATATCCAAAGAGTGCTTATTGAATTTTGGAATTACAAGATGGAATGGAAAAGAACAAAAAAACTGTGTTTTGGCTGTTAAACAACAATGTCTCGTTCTGTGATTTATGAGGAGCTGCTTTTAACCATTTTTAGCATGCGCTACAAGGATAAGCTTATTTTCTGCAGTCTTATACAAGGCTTTCTTAAGGATCTTTATTTAGGGAACACAGCTGTGCTCTTTTCTTCCTCAAAATAAAACACTCAGAGAATAAGTATTACCCTCACAAGATGTGCTTTAAAGATGTGCTGCTCAGAGCATTCTTTTGCCACAATGAAAAATTGCAACTGAACTTAATTTGTGCTCGCTGATAGATGTGAACGCTTTCTTCCCAACAGACACCCCTGTGAGCAAAGCCACTTAATCAATCCTTTCTAGCAGACAATTTTCAATGACAATTACATTTTCATTATTCTTCCAGCAGGTTTAATTACTCTCCTGTACACATTATCTTATGGCTGTACTAGCACAAGGTTCAACCGAATGATAGCATCGAATGTGATTTGGATTACCTATTGTTGATAATCAAAATGTGCATTCTTTCGTGGTGTCAGAAATCGAATACTTCTCTACTATACAGTAGGGCTACCCCCTAATAGTCGACTAACCATTAGTCGACTAGAAGAGGCTTAGTCGACCAAAATTTTATTAGCCATTTAGTCACAAAAAAATAAAACTCCACAGGAAGTGACAAAATCACACAGCCTGTGACAGACAGATCATTAACCGCAGGAAATCCAAACATTCACCCATCATTCATCAACATTAAATATGGCTTATCACTTGAAACATGCAAGTAGTAGCAGCAAGTCCGCTCGCTCTAACGTTAACCTAGATAAATGTCCACTATTATATAGACGCATATCTGTTTTTGTGTGGAGAGCGCACTTACTGCATGACGTGCGCCGGTGCAATCACTTAAATACTCCATCAATTTTGGTCATGTAGGAGTAATGCAAACTATAAAAGGTCTATTTCTATAAACTCACAATAACAACAAAACATTGTGCTTTGTAAGATAATGAAAACAATCAGGATGCGCTTGATCTGCCATCTCAGTGAACTTGAGCACATAACAAAAAATAACCGAAACTCAGCATATACTTGCCTCACAGACATGAGAAATGTAGCCTATACAATTATTGAAATGTCTTCTTTTAAATGAGTTCAAGTGGAAAACAAATATTGTCAGATTATGTAATCCTGAAACATGCATATAGGCATTGTTGATTTAATCTCTGCAGTCAAAAACACAGAAAACAATAAATTATTAAAATGTTTAAACAGTCTCCTTGTTTTGATTTTTTATGCCACATTCATAATAATTACATGTGCTGGTGCGAGCTTAATGTATGCGTTTGAGTGCTGATTAAGCTATGTATATAAGCAATTAAAGGCTCATTATTATGATTTATGGCTTAATAATATAAACGTCTGATTAGTCGACTTATGGCTTAAATGAACGACTACTAGTCGACTAGAAAAATCTTTAATCAGTGGCAGCCCTACTATAAGCTACAGTATGCAAAAAACAGTACGCCAAAAAAAGTAATATGTATGAATATATATTGTTTGCGAAAAACAGTCGGTGAAAAATACCCGGATGACCTACTACCTGGATGAGCCTCTACTTCATTCCAATGTTCTTGTATGTTATACTGGCATCTACTGGCCTGGATGAATAAAGGTGTGTTATTTTCTTTTCTTTTTTTTTTTATTATTATTTTTTTTTAATTATTATTACTGTAGCCACTTCACACGCCATCCATCCATCCATCCATCCATCCATCCATCCATCCATCCATCCATCCATCCATCCATCTATCCATCCATCCATCCATCCATAAGACATTTTAAACTTGGCTTTGTTATTGTAACATTCAAAATTTATGACAAACTTTGCTTTTTTATTTACTTTCCATTTTCAATTTATATGAAATTCAGGAATATAATTCAAAATATAATTTCAAAGTCATCGATTAATTTCTGAATGATGCACAACCTTGTTAAACACATGGATTTAACAAATTACTAAAGCACAGTTGCCCCTATGTGTAGCCTATTCATAATATTCATATTCATATTCACATACCTACATTTCAGTCTTATAGGCAGCCTTAAAAAAACTATAAAATAAATGCACAAGAAACATACTGGTTCAGAGTGTTCTTGTCCCCTCCAGCTGTCCTCTAGTGTGAAAAGAAAGCAGAAACCCATTTTGATATGTCTGTCTCTATTCGTCTGTTCTTTTGGAGAGGCTGTTCTAATGTGTTACTCTTAGCTGTCAGTGGTACATTGACTTCCTGTGGCATCTTGTCAGAAGGAAGTGTGGCCAATATCATCACTGATAATAGAGCACAAGTGCCTGTCCAAATCCAGTGTAGCCTTTATGGATTGTTACCTGTTTATGTACCATAAACGTATTTACCCCTATCATGTCACTGGCTTTAATAGAGAAATGCGGTACAATCTATGTGACCTAGACAAACCTATTGACACGCTTATCCAGTCAGGAGGAGGAGCATTGTGGAGATTTGGTTAAAAGGTTAAAAGAGAAAGCTTAAGCAAAAGTGACTGGATGCCTGTTTTAGAATCAATCGATGTGCTTTAATGCGCATGATGTTTGGCAAGCTGGACTTCTCCTTGGGGTGACCCAGTTTCCCAGAGTTTCACAGTAATTCACTCTTAAATGGATAGTTCACCCAAAAAATTTAAATATATACACTGCTTACGCTTGAGGTGTGAAATAGACCAAAGTCTTTTGATGTTATATGATAGCGTTTTATGAAGAAACTATACAAATTTATAATTTGCTATAACCTTCTCTAAAACCTTCCCCTTCATTATAACTTCTGGACTCTTTGTGCTACATGGAAGAAAGAAAATCATAGGTTTGGAAGGACAAGAGGGCAAATAAATAATTAAAGAATTTTCTCTTTGGGTTAACTGTCCCTTCACATTTATTTTTTATTTTTTTAAATACGTTTTTATATTCTGTGCATATAGATAGCAATGTTAGAAATGTATTTAGCATAGCTAACATTTTTATTTTTAATTAATGTAACATTTTCCATTAGTGCCCTTTGTCTTTTCATCAAATCCAACATGAATGTTCTTGTTTCCCTGACCCAGCAATACATCTACCAGTATCAATGATTCATAAAGCCAAAGTAGCCTATCTTTCATCTGTTGAGTTTTTTTCTTTCTTTCTTCCCTTCGTTTCACTCTAGCATTTTTTTCGCCCAAGGTTGTGAGATGGATACTAATTCATGGTCTTCCCCAGACTAATTAAACATACCAAACAGCTGCAAATGAGAAGATATCACAATGGGTGTGGATTCTAAACATTAGCAAAAACAAATTAGCCTGTTTTGTGCCCACCTCTCCCAGCACAGATTTTGTTTTCACTTTCACGTCAAAAATAATAATTTGTTAGTCTGACCATAGAGTCATCCTCTCTGATATGTCTGTCTTCTTTCATGAATGGGATTTCTGAGGCTCAAAAGAACATTGTGCACAAACACTTTGAATTTTGGATATCCCACAGCTTAGAAAGTGCTCTGGGAATACATGGCCCATAAACAGTGCAACTTCTGACAGATTTTCTCTTTTATCATGACAAAGACATCCTGCAGTGCAATACAGATGAAGTTTCTCCTGTCATTTTTGTCATTCTGAAAAATGGAGCATAAGGCAGGTCCACGGAGATGAAGGCCATTGATTTTTCAACAATACAGTAAATAGAGAGCAGCAACACCAAGAGAAAGTCACAGCAATAAAAGCATAGGAGATGCGTAACAACACATGAACAACATATCATTGTAATAAACATATATAGGAGACGGCTGGAAATGTTATTAGATAAGAACCTTGCTGTTAGCACAACCATTTAGCAATTTAACCTTCTAGATATCTGCTGTACTCCTGGTGGTTCTAGTATTATCATCATCCTGTCTCTTTAACGGTTTACAAAGAACCAGTGGTGACTTATTGTGCAAACATTTAAACCGTTTAGCTATGCATTTGCACCACAAGAATATTGCTATGTTAGCACAACCATTTATTCTTCTATAACCATAATTAGACTTCACAAAATAATGAGGTGTCTTACCTGTAGACCAAGGTGTCATCTGCAGTGCTGTTGTACTGAATCTGATACATCCTGATTCCAGGGAAATGTTGTTGCGAAGGCCACCTGATGAGTGCAGAATTTGCCGTAAGCTCAGCAAGTACCACCTTCCTCTCCTGAGACCTGGTCTCATTGCTGACTGATGAAGTCGACTTAGCAGAGGTTAGAATATCAGATGGTCCTGGATCAGGTTCTCGGATCCGGTTAGTGCTGTTAGCTAAGTGTGGCAGTGGGCTGACCACTAACTCCACCGTGCCTGTAGACTCGCCCGCAGCATTAGATGCAATGCAGGTAAAGACTCCCGTATCCTTCAGGGAAGTGATGTTGATCTCCAAGCTCCCGTTGCTAAAGCTTAAAGTACGGGAAGTGTTGGCAATTAAACGGCCCTCTGGGGATATCCAGTGAACGTCTGGATCTGGGTCCCCATTGGCCTTGCATTTCAGGCTGGTGGGTTGACCCTCCATGACAAAGGTTTTGGGAGATTTCCTTGTAATCACAGGGGGATCACAGATGAACTCCTCTTCTGGGATTGTCCAGAAGTACTTTGCCGTAAGGTCGGGAGGTGACGCGCAAGTTTCCAGGTCATCCTCTCGCGTTACCCTCCTTAGCCAGAGTAGCTCACAGTTACAATGTAGTGGGTTCCCTCCAAAACTGAGGACGAGGGAGGAAAGTGGTGACCCTTTTGACTTGGCATAAACTGGTATTCTAAGGAACAAGGGGTCAGGGGGTATTTTCTTTAGCTTGTTGGATGTCATATCCAGACGTGCTAGTTTGTGTAGGTTCGAAAAGACTCCTAGAGGGACATGCTCTATGAGGTTATGGTCCATGTTGAGAGTGTTCACATTGGTGAGGCGTCCTATAGTCTCCCATGGGATGTCCACCAGGTTATTGTATGAAAGATCCAGGTCCTCGAGAGTCCCCAAAAAGTCATCAAATGCATGTGGCGAGATGTTGTGCAGTTGATTGTTGGCAAGGATAAGGTGCCGTAGGTTGGTGAGTCCTCGGAAGTGGTCGTCCGTGATGACGCTTAGGCGGTTACTGTCCAGGTGCAGAGCCCGCAACCGCTTAAGATCAGCAAAAGCATAAGGCAAAATCTGGCTGATGGTATTGCGGGACAGCGTCAGGTGCAGGAGACTGGTCATGTTTGCGAAATCCCTCCTCCTTACTGCGGTGATAAAGTTCTCAGTGAGACGCAGCTCCACTGTACGCCGGTCGATGACTGTTGGCACAAAAAGCAGGCCGGTCTTGGCACAGAGGATGGCTAGAGATGGCGACAGGTTCTGGCACATGCAACGCTTGGGGCACAGCTGCCCCGAAGCAGACACAGCCAGCATCAGTAGGGAGAAGATCAGCCACTCCATCTCTCGGGGGAACTGCAAAACAAGCAGACACAGTGTGTCAATGTGACAACATGTACTCTACAGCTGAAGTTGAAAGCCAATGACTTTGTAAAATGCAATGTCACTGTATTGGATGTATAGCCCTAAACAACAACATCATGTTGTTAACACTGGCCTAGAGTAAGGGCAATAGTTTGTAATGAGTCACTTTTGGGCTCCGTATACAAATCCACAGTCAAATTCATGTTCTTTTAGGGATTTTAGAAATTCCAAGGCTCTATTACTACCTTGCAATGTATACTTAACATTGATGTATAAAGTTGATACTTTGTGACTTATTGCATTGCGAATACATATACAGTATAAATATATGCATACACCTACAAAATAACACTAGATACCTATTTTAGGGATACTTCCAACCCTGGCAACATATAGATATATGAATAAAATGATGTATTATGTTTAAAAATATGTACAGCTCTGGTTTGTTGTAAACCAGTGCTTAACCATCACTGTGAAAGGGTTTATAACATGTACTGCTTTAATTTCAATTGGAAACCTGTTCCAGAGCTGGGAGTCCTTTACAGAAAAAAGTACTTTGTCCTTGTGTGTTTCTGCGGTAGTCAATTCTACAATTTCCACCTGCTGTACTCCTGATAGTTCTACTAATTATCATCCTGTATCTTTATCAGTTTACATACAGTAGAACCAGTGGTGACAAATATATGACAAAATTATACATTTTGTACAACTAAGAATATTGTTTTTTTTTTGTTTGTTTATATATATATATATATATATATATATATATATATATATATATATATATATATATATATATATATATATATATATGACAATGATGCCATTGATTTAGTGTTTTCTTTTTTTGTATCCATTACTTTTAGAGCCTGATTATACAACCTCTTTACGCTTTTTTAATTACGGAGACACTTGTTTGACTCCAAACTGTATATCCATCTGCATAAAGTTGACATTCAATAACTGGGCAACAACATTCATTTATAAACAAAAGACTAAATAAATAAAATAAATGGGCCTAATATTGAGCCTTGTGGTATGCACATCCTCAATTTTCACACATTGCTCTCTTAGATATGAGGTAAACTACTCAATTGTATGTTTACTAAAATTAAATGCACTTAATTTAGTATGGTTAACTGTATCAAATGCTTTGTTCAGGTCAATGAACACTGCTCCCAAAACTTCAAGGTTCAACTGTCCTGCATGACACATTATGTCATTTGGGGTCTCAGATAGCCCAGATATAAAACATTAATGCACTGATTTTCTTTTTAACATGCTGCAATTATTACTGGTGTACTTTGAAGCCTTTAGAGATCCACTCTAGCTGTTGTTTTGTTATACTTATTTAATATTTACCTATCATGTATTTTTGCTGGAGTCAAAGAGATCCCCAAAAAAAAAAAAAAAAACAAAAAAACAGTTATTAGAATGGATACAAACCACATTGGTATGAAGGTTAAAAATAGGTTCTTTATGTCACTATGCATCAAAGCTTACAAGATACACTGATGTCAAAAGTGAGAATCTTTTTACCACTGCAAAAGCAAAATGGTTTTTCCATGTTATAGTTACACAGTAATGTAGAATCAACTCATTATAAGTAAGTTTGTGTGGAGATGATGCAAGGTGGCAGAAATATATAACCTCTTGAAACTACATTAAATATCCAAGTCTGCACTGCAACACAACAAATAAAACATGTTTTCCTACATCTAACCAGATTCCTCTGTGTGCAAACATCAGAAGTAAAAGGAGGCCAGTGCAAAAAAAAAAATAACGAAAATAATCTGAAATATTCAATTGTGTTCTCCTCTCAGTCACAATAAAACAAATTTAAAATTTTACAGATAACATTCAATCTGAAATATCTGTACTTCATGAAATGAGTGCATCTCAGCAGGTCTTAAGGTAAGCTTAAAATAATCTTTGTGTATATTAAGCTTCCATGCGACAGTACCACAACATCACGGAAGCAAATCTGTCCTGCTGAAACGAAAACTCTTTTGCTGCGATGCATCTTATGACCTCTTTAATAGATTTATCACTGTTATTGTGTGGTTATGCTATGATATCATAAAGCTGCCCCTCTTGTTTACAGTATTTATGACATAATTTCTGCTGCTATGGCCCTTGGTTTTACAACATAACGGTCTACATGGAACTTGTTATAGGCCATTAAATGTTTGTTAGTGTGTGTCTTTGGAAAAAGGAATAATACACAAGGAATTAATAAGTCATGACACTGTCTTTAATCAGGTGGGGTTTTTTTTTAATACTTAGAACTTAACACAGATAGAATCCAATGTAACCATGAACTTGTGACTTGATTATAGTTGCCATGAGTGAGGCAAATGGATTTGCATCTCATTACAACATAGCCATGTTAAAAAAAAAAAAAAAAAAAAAAAGAAAAGAAAAAAAGAAAATCCGATAAATCAGATAAATACTCTCATGGGGCTTTGTTTGAAGACTTCTCTGATCATCAAATTCATAGAAAGTTATCTCTGATGTAACCATCTGATTTGGCATCCAGTTAAATGTGTGTTATTCTGCACCACTGGCGTCAGCAAACAATGTGCTGTTCTTTGTACTTTCTTACTGAATTATCTGTATTTCATTGTTGATGATTAGACATGATTCTGGATTGTTCTTCAAAGCTTCTCTCGAATTTGCAGTCATAACAACAGGTCAAAATTTAGCAGAAGCAGGTTCGCTTAGCATGATTCGATTGCAGCTTTATAAACAGTGTATAAAAGACACAATTTATACTACCATTCAAAGCTTGGTGTCACGCCTGATCGGTGTTAGTGTTTTGGAGTTATGCTGTGTTTGAAATCGCCCCCTATACCCTCATTCTCTATTCCCTACATTACTCCAGTAATATAGTTCACTTAAAGGAGTGGATAAAAATGAGTGAGTGAATTCAGACACTAAGTGTGCCGGAAGGGCTGCTTTTGCATAGTTTCTGCTTGCTTTTTAATAACTATTTGAAACGTAGAAAACAGGCAGCTCCAGTAGTAATGAAAAGATTTATCTTGAACTCTGCTATGGAAACTAGCATGTGTAAACCGTAATCAATTTAATAATCAATTAAAAATTAATTTATACCTTTATGTTATTATGCTGGACCAGCGCAGTTTGGAAAATGAATGGATGATTGATTCAGCTGCGGGGGCCATCTCCTGGCAAGACGCGTGAATTCATCCAGCGTGTGACTCTCACAGTGCATTATGGGTATTATACAGCCATGGTATGTACATCAGTTGTACACTTGTTATTGCGGTGCATTGTGGGATTGAATGAGTACACTCAATAACGTCCACTATGGTTTCGGACACCACTACAGATGGCTGTCCCTCAAATAGTGCCCTGTTTGGCAGGGGAGCGATTTCGCACAAAGCCTTAGTTTTGCACTGTTCTCAGTTCAAATTCCTGTGCTTTTGTTGTTCATGCTCTTCTGTTGCCATGGTTTTTTGATTTACCCTTATGTGTTCCACCTGTCCTGTTAATTACCTTGATTAGTCCCAGGCTGGGTCTGAAATCACCCCCTATACCCTTAAAGAGGGCACTATTTGAGGGGGCAGCCAATTATAGTGGTGTCCGAAACCATAGTGGACGTTATTGAGTGCTCTCATTCAATCCCATAATGCACCACAATAACAAGTGTATGACTGATGTACACTCACAGGCAAGAGAATACCCATAATGCACAGTGAGGGTCGTGCTGCATGAATTCCCGCGTCTCGCACACACAGCTGATTCATCCATCCATCCTTTTTTCCAAACTGCTGGTCCAATACTCACTTGTTTTATTTGGCTCCTTAAAGTAGACTCTATTAGTAAAGTAATGTAGGGAATAGTAAATGAGGGTGTAGGGTGCAATTTCAAACGCAGCTCGTCGTTCTTTTAAATTTGAACCTTCTATTAATTGAAGAATCCTAAAAAATGATAGCACAATCTCCACAACAACAACAACAAAATGTTTTCAGCATGTTTTCTACATTGACAATTTTAAGAAATGTTTCTTGAGCACCAAAATCAACATATTACAATGATTTCTGAAGGATCATGTGACAGTGAAGACTGGAGTAATGCCTACTGAGAATTCAACATTGCAGGAATAAATGTGGCTATATTTTAAAATATATAAAAATAGAAAACATTTATTTGACTTCTTTCAAAACCATTAAAAAACTTTTGAAGGAAACAATGTTGTGCATTTGAACGATGTTGTGCATTATTTAAACAAAAAGAGAAAAAAAGTACATGCAACACTTGCAAGGGTAATGACAATGAAAAGTATGTATATATACACTCACCTAAAGGATTATTAGGAACACCTGTTCAATTTCTCATTAATGCAATTATCTAAATCAACCAATCACATGGCAGTTGCTTCAATGCATTTAGGGCTGTGGTCCTGGTCAAGACAATCTCCTGAACTCCAAACTGAATGTCAGAATGGGAAAGAAAGGTGATTTAAGCAATTTTGAGCGTGGCATGGTTGTTGGTGCCAGACGGGCCGGTCTGAGTATTTCACAATCTGCTCAGTTACTGGGATTTTCACGCACAACCATTTCTAGGGTTTACAAAGAATGGTGTGAAAAGGGAAAAACATCCAGCATGCAGCAGTCCTGTGAGCGAAAATGCCTTGTTGATGCTAGAGGTCAGAGGAGAATGGGCCGACTGATTCAAGCTGATAGAAGAGCAACTTTGACTGAAATAACCACTCGTTACAACCGAGGTATGCAGCAAAGCATTTGCGAAGCCACAACACGCACAACCTTGAGGCGGATGGGCTATAACAGCAGAAGACCCCACCGGTACCACTCATCTCCACTACAAATAGGAAAAAGAGGCTACAATTTGCACAAGCTCACCAAAATTGGACAGTTGAAGACTGGAAAAATGTTGCCTGGTCTGATGAGTCTCGATTTCTGTTGAGACATTCAGATGGTAGAGTCAGAATTTGGCGGTGTAATGGTGTGGGGGATGTTTTCTTGGCACACTTTAGGCCCCTTAGTGCCAATTGGGCATCGTTTAAATGCCACGGCCTACCTGAGCATTGTTTCTGACCATGTCCATCCCTTTATGACCACCATGTGCCCATTCTCTGATGGCTACTTCCAGCAGGATAATGCACCATGTCACAAAGCTTGAATCATTTCAAATTGGTTTCTTGAACATGACAATGAGTTCACTGTACTAAAATGGCCCCCACAGTCACCAGATCTCAACCCAATAGAGCATCTTTGGGATGTGGTGGAACGGGAGCTTCGTGCCCTGGATGTGCATCCCACAAATCTCCATCAATACGGGCCAACATTTCTAAAGAATGCTTTCAGCACCTTGTTGAATCAATGCCATGTAGAATTAAGGCAGTTCTGAAGGCGAAAGGGGATCAAACACAGTATTAGTTTGGTGTTCCTAATAATCCTTTAGGTGAGTGTATATCATATATCGCTCATGATTAAACTATGATACTGTAGAAGAAAGCATTTCAAATTCAGTGACTTTTGTCTTGAGTCACTGAATTAAACTAAAGTCACATCATATAAAGTATAGAGGAATTTCCACTAGGAATTAGTAAAAGATTAGTTCATGGCAATACTCAGATACAAACCTAAATACCCTTCAGAACAGTAGCCAACCCTTCTCTTTAAACGTCTCCATCTGTAAGCAGCTTAGATTTAAAGACGAATGGTGGATAAAACCACCTGAAATAGACTGAGAGAGTGACACTCTTCCACTTTACTCTGATGCTAGCGAGAGGCGGTAAGTGATTTCCGGAGTCTTTCTAACGTTCCGTGCCTCTGCAGCTGACAGGATTCCTAGCCCAGCGAGCTCTGATGCAATGGAGATGGATTACCAAGTCCATGTTTCTTTCTACCAGAGTGCCCATGGGCCCTGTGAGGTAAAAGTGTGGTGAATCGATATGAACTTCCTTTTCCTGGAAGGAATGAAGAAAAATAGCTTACAGACTCTCAGAACTCTGACCAGATGCAGCATTACTTTGCTTGTTTTGCACCATTATTTTAGCTTGTTTTTATTTTGTCCGTCCATTCAAAGTGCAACTACTTTTCTGCAATGCATTATGTATCATCATGTGACTCAAACCCCTTTATGCTTCAATCAGTGTCATCCAGTGGAGAGCTCTAGAATCAAGCAATCACAGTAATCATATGCTGCCTTGAGACTTGAGTCGTGACCCGCAGGGTGGATGTCATACTTGTCTGTCACTCACAGTGTGTGCCGAATTACGAACTGAACGAAGGCTACTGTATGGAGCTTTTCAATTAAAAATTCACAATGGATTTAATTTGGAACAATGGAGGCCCAGTCGGGTGTCATCAAAGATGGAGACCCCTTTGGGGTGCACCAAATTAGCTTGTAACACAGAGTAAAAACATAAAACTAAAACTCTGAGACCAGCAGGGACACAGACCCGAGCTTTTTACACTGGATATCAGATGTCTCCAGCACTCCAGAAAATTATGCCCATTAGTTCATGTTGCTATGACAATCCAAAACTGAGAGTGCATTAATCACATCCCATTATAAGGCATTTTATCTTAACAGTGGGCCTGTGGTTTGATTCTCAGTATTGAACAGTGATCTGAATTTTATCAACACAATGACAACCTGGCATTTTTCTGAGCCAAAACAGATGCATTCAATCAACAGCAGTTAGCCATTTCCACTGTTAACAAGGTCTTGTATCCATTACAATCAATCTACACTCTCAGACAAAAAGGTACAAAAGCTGTCACTGGGGCAGTACACTTTTGTACCTAAAGAGTGCATATTAGTCCCTCAAAGGTACATATTGGTTCCAAAAGTGTAAATATTAGTACCTACATGGTACATACACTATATTGCTAAAAGTATTGGGACACCCCTTCAAATCATTACATGCAGGGGTTCCAATCACTTCCATGTTCCAAGTGTAAGCACCTAGGCATGCAGCCGCTTCTACAAACATTTATGAAAGAATGGGTCGCTCTCAGGAGCTCAGTGAATTCAAGAGTGGTACTGTGATAGGTTGCCACCTGTGCAATAAGTCCATTAGTGAAATTTCCTCACTACTAAATATTCCACGGTCAACTGTTAGTGGTATTATAACAAAGTGGAAGCAATTGGGAACAACAGCAACTCAACCATGAAGTGGAAGGCCATGTAAAATCACAGAGCGGGGTCAGTGCATACTGAGGCGCACAGTGCGCAGAAGTCTGCAACTCTCTGCAGAGTCAATAGCTACTGACCCTCAAACTTTGTGTGTGGCCTTCAGATTATCTTATGAACAGTGTGTAGAGAGCTTCATGGAATGGGTTTCCATGGCTGAGCAGCCGCATCCAAGCCTTACATCACCAAGTGCAATGCAACGCATCAGATCCAGTGGTGTAAAGCACGGCGCCACTGGACTCTAGAGCAGTGGAGACGTGTTCTCGGGCAATCCGATGGACGAGTCTGGGTTGGGCGGTTGCCAGGAGAACGGTACTTGCCTGACTGCATTGTGCCAAGTGTAAAGTTTGATGGAGGGGAGATTATGGTGTGGGGTTGTTTTTCAGGGGTCGGCTTGGCCTCTTAGTTCCAGTGAAAGGAACTCTTAATGCTTCAGCATACCAAAACATTTTGGACAATTTCATGCTCCCAACTTTGTGGAATGGGGATGGCACTGTCCTTTTCCAACATGACTGCACACCAGTGCACAAAGCAAGGCCCATAAAGACATGGATGAGCGAGTTTGGTGTGGAGGAACTTTTGGCAATATAGCGTATTAAAACCTTTTTGAAGGGTACCGTCCCTGTGACAGCTTTTGTACCTTTTTTTCTGAGAGTATAGTTAGGTCCACTGAAGTATATATATTATTCTTTCTGAGCCAAACAGGTGTTTCGAATACATACACATCCAAATACCAGCAGTTAACCATTTCCACTGTTTCCAAGGCCTTTGAATCCATCACAGTCCTCCTAGTCACTGTAGGCCTCATTTGGCTGCAGATGCTCCCTGGTCCATTTAACATGGCTCAAGTTTTGAAATGAAATGCAGTGGATTCATATATTCACAGTTTGCAAGTCTTCTCATTGAAGAATATGGAGACGTTGTAATCACAGACTCATGCAGGATGAGTTGTTAATTGTTTGTTCTGTGTTAAGTCTCAGAGGGAGACGATGCCCTGAATATCCTTGGCACTGGAGTGTGAGTAACTTGCAGACTTGTTTCAAATGTGAAAACATTTGTTTTAGTGGTCTATTAAGCACAAGTCCTTTATAGGAAAAATAGTGTGGTCAATAGCATGAAATCCACAGAGCTCAAGGTGTATTTAACCCTGAAAATGTATTTAATTAGTAATGGGACAATTTACAAATGGTTCATAAACATTAAAGGCCCTATTCGTATGCAAATGTAATCCTAAACATTTAAAATGTAATTTAAAATAACTATTGAAAAATGTATAGTCTCTTGTCATTGATGCCTTATTTTGCACTACACAGATTTTTGTTCAATTAAATGGTCTAAAATGAGAATGTCTCCAATCAAACACATAAATAAACCATGCCGTCTGTCAATTAATATAAAGTACATACAAAAATAATAAAAATAATAATAATAATAAAAATAATTAAAAAAAAAATAACAGCATAGTTATACTGTGCTGCACATATTCCAAGTACACTGCAGGACACTGCTGTCACACTAAACTATTCTGACATGTTGTTGCCAACACTTATACACTCATATGCTAATGTCCACACACATAAGTACAGCTTTAACCTCCTTTATTCTTATTAATGCTGAAAATCTTGTGCTTGGTAAGGGTCACACTGTAGGACAGTGTAGGAAGCAGGTGCAAATAAACACTGCAAAATGAAATGAAACCAGTAGGAGGTAAAACGTAAACTTTTTTTAAATTTAAAAAAAAAAAAAAATTATTGAAGCACCTTACCTGTTGAGATCATGATTAGCAAAATTATGCTAAAAGCACCAAGAGATTGCCTGGTTCAAATTTTTGTTTTTCACTTGACACTCATCACCCAACAAGCAATTCACCATCTCAGTTAACTATAGACACGGTAGTCCAGCTATGAGCAACCCACTTCTAACCAAAATAACATTGAATATGGTTACATGTCGTTTTTGCCAAAATAACTTGTGAGACTGTTATTAACACTGTTGAGCAAAGTCAACAGTGATTGCAAGGTGTTTGGTTTAATTTCATTGACATGTTCATGTTCATGTTGTAGATGTCTATTATTGGGCTATGGTTAGATGACTATTACATTTTCACTGTAATGTAATAATGTAAATACTGTAAAAAAGCCCAAATTTTGCCTTGTTTTAACCTAGATGTCAGGGCTGTGTTTGGACGTCTTTTAGACGTCTTTTAAATGCAAAATTGCTTGCTGGACAGTAACTGGTCAAATGTTTTACACATACTGTAAGGTAAATACATTAACAGTCATTTGTAGATAGTTGTAAATGTCTTTTAAAATGTATCAGTCCGTATATCTGTCCATCTTGCAGTCTAACCAATTTCTAATCTTAAAAAGGAAAAAATCTTAAAAATATATAAATGGCAACTGTCTTTTTCAAATACGGCGATAATGGCAGTTTTCTGAATCAAACTCCATTTATTCAGAGATGTCAAAACACACAGCCATGAAAATGTAAAGCTGGGTCAAACGAGGAAAAAAGGAAAAGTGGCAATTTGGTTTGATGCCCCAATGTGAATTACAGAGGGCATTCTTAAAGAGCTCTTTAATACACAAAGTGCTGCAGGAAGAGAAAACACACAAACAACACATACAGAAACACATAATTGTCCGTGACCTTTGCGCAGGGCTCCCGCAGAACTGGGCAGCTCTTCAAAAGAGCGATTTCAAGGAGAAAGGAAAGCAGTGGCATACTCTCTGAGACAGGCTTCTATTCAGCATCCCTACATGCAGCTGTCCCTCATGGCCACTTTCTTTGATGTGATAAGAAAAATTATTTAAAGATATACGCTACCTTTTGAAGATAGATTTCCATGTGCATTCTGAAATATTCCTGTAGCTTTCCGCAGTGGCTGTCTGGGTGGAGGTTTGTTAACAATTGTGATGTTAGTTTTTGAGAGGGTCAATAAAATAAATAAAATGAATGAAAGTAATAGGTAAATAAAAATGTTTCATTCATATTTTGTGGGTAGAAATGTGTAGTTATGACTAAGCTCATATCTGTTTACCCTTCTCCCACAGTATTGTAGAGTTTGCTCTTGTCACAATAGATGCTACTTACACTAAGTGTAAATAGCAGACTGTCCTCAAAAAAAAAAGCTTTTCCAAGCACCTCATTACGACCTTTATTTACGTTTTAAAGTCATGCGCCCTCTAGCTGGTGTAAAAATAATTACGTCTGTCGTCATGAAATGACGTATGACTGTTGTTACCAATCAAAATGCATGTTCATCTAAATGCAATTTGTGGACTTTTTACCACCATTGAATGAATGAATGAGGCATTTATATAGTGCTTTCATATGTACTACTGTACACCCAAAGCACAATCATAGGGGATCTCTCCTCACTCACCACCAGTGTGCAGCATCCACTTTGATGATGCGACGGCAGCCACAGTACATCGGCGCCAGTGCGCTCACCACAAACTATAGGTGCTATAGGCGGAGAGGAGAGAAGGTGATGAAGCCAATTCAGTGGATGGGGATTATTAGGAGGCCATGATTGGTAAGGGCCGATGGAGGGAATTTGGCCAGGAGACCGGGGTTACACTCTACCCTACGAGAAGTGACATGGGATTTTTAATGACCACAGAGACTCAGGACCTCAGATTAACGTCTCATCCGAAGGACGGGTCATATTTGTCATATTTACATTTAACGAAAATCTTTTTTTATTAACAACTACCCCCACCCCACTCCTAAACCTACCCAGTGATTTATAGTGCATATACACTTTATGATCACATGTGTTCCCGGGGATCGAACCCACGATTGCATGATCACATTACACGATGTTGTATTTTGCAATCCTCTATCAATTGAGCTGCGCAAAACCAGAAATATGACAAAAAAAAAAAAAACACTCCTATGAGTCGTATTTCAGGGAAGTGACAAACGACCTATATAGGCATATTGGTTGTAGGACATGTTGGTAAATAGCATATTTTATTTGCAATAAGTGTAAATAGTAGTTAAATGCTTTTTATACTTATAAATAGTGTCAGATGCTATTTGCACCTCAGTATTGTTGCACATTAAACGGTATGCAATAATAACAGAGTGTAAATGATTATATTATTAAAATTATTAAATGGATCATGCCACCTGTTGTGGTCAATAAAGCACTCCCTACACCCACCTTATTATTAAACACGTTAGACACTTTATTTCTACTTTTCGAATATTTTCTTCATTTTTATTGAAAATAAATGCTGTTCCGATCTGATACGTCATAGGAAAGGGAGTAGAGCGAGTTTCGGCAAAAGGCAGATTTGAACTCGGGTCTCAAAACTTTCTGCCACACGCAATTGCTATTGATGACAATCCAGCTCTTCCATAATTTTGTCTGGCTCAACCAGACATCAGTGGGCGGAGGTAGTGTAAATAGCCTCTGCCAACAAGGTGTACTAGAACAACTGACATTTGAGTTTGTACATTTTATCTAGGTAGCCTTCATTTATTAGCTTATGTGCTGTGGAAGCCTGCAAATTTGTGCATAGGCGATAAAGAGGACGAAGACGAGGATGAGGAGAAAAAGAATGTTTTTTCCAGTTTTCATAGTTTTCAAGTTTTGCTTGTATAGAGCTGTCACTGTGATACCTCACTGTTCCTCCACTGACTACTGTCACGGCTGTCTGAGTGACAAGAGTGACGTAAAAGTTGCATGAATTTCAATATGACCATTCAGACTGAGGTCGTTCTGCAAAACAGCCTAAATTAGATCATCGGATATGTTCAGCCTGCCAGCATGAATCAGATATTTTGCATATCTGTACAGCAGAAAAAAGAATCATGAAATTCGATTTTTCCAAATCTGATACAACGACCACATTTGGAGGTGGTTTGAAATGACATTCCAATCCGATTTTTACAGATACGTCTCGGTCTGGACACTCTGGATGCTCAAATTGGATTTCAAGTTGTCTTTTGCGTCACTCTTAACACGCACCGTTAACATCAAACCCGGTGAAGGAAACGCCGGAAGTATTCATAAGGAATTTAAACGGTATGTCCAAAGATTTTGACCATGACTACAGCACGGAACATCACAATATATACCAGTCACAATATATTGGTGGATTGTAATCCATTGCACACCTTTCTGTCAAAGTTATCTGACATTATCAAGATTAATTTGTTAATTAACAGTTTATTAACATATGACAGTTTAACTCTGAGTTCTTGTCATATTTTATTACCATTTTCTAAACTTTAACGAATAAACTGTGATATTGTGAGAAAATGTTGAAGGTGTCTGAATAAATTTTGGTTTGACTTTATATGTACGAATTTGCAAATCCCTTTCCCATGGCCTTGCAAAAAATTCCAAATGCAACTTGATAATACAATTGGACTTGATCTGCCTGAAATATGGTTCTTTTCATTTGTTTTGGAGTAATATTCCACATCCTGTTTACTGCACATTTCATGTGCCCTCATTTTTCTGTCATTGATGTCTAACTTGTTCCCTCAGCTCACTATTCTGAATAGCAAAATAAAGACAGAGGCCTATTTAGACTAGAAACAAACCTAAAACTGCCACTGAACACAATATTTGCAATTTGACATCATTAACTCCAAACAAAACTCAGCAAAATCATATTTATATAGGAAGTTTACAGCTGTCATATCTCATTCTGTCCTCCAAATCACTTCTTTGTTGAGATTATACAATTCCATCCTTTTCAACTAAACAATAAATGCTGTGACCGTGTGATCTGCAAATCCATCATTGTTAAATAAACCTACATAATACATGAAACAGTGAAATAAAGCAGGTCACACTTTTTGCACATAATATATGCAATATAAGTACTTATTTTGTGCAACAGCTTGCGATTTCACATTATGTTAATGTAATAAAGTATATTAATGCAGTACGAACATGGTCATATGGGCATGATGATGTATAGTGTTAGCAATGATAACTAAACTGTTAGAGTCATGCATTTGCTCAGCCATTAAACATGGAGGTCAAACTTCATTGCACACACAAACACACAAATAAGATCTTATCAGCTCTTGAGACAGTAATTCAACACTCCACAGCCCACGCTGATTTAAACCCCAAACAGTCCCTCTTCCAACGCAGTAATCTTTTCCTGTTTTCCTAAACAAAAAACCAAATCACTGATGTTTACAGTCATGTAAGCAGGGCATTACATCATCAGAAGGGACATGCATATGTCTTACGACTATTACAATTATATAACTCTGTTTAATAATAAAAACATGTTGATTACACTTTATAATAACTGCATGCTATGAATCATTAGTTAAGCATTAGTAAATAGTTAATTATTTATAAAGCAATACTAGACATTAATAAGCAGTTTATAAATACAGCTAAATGCTTTATTTTTGATTTATAAGCATATCTATGTGTGTTTATTAATTGTATTTTCAAGCTTTATTAATGATATGATATATGATAATGGTTATTTAGGAGTTGTCAGTGGTTCATAAGATCATTTAGAAAGTGTAAGTAAATGATTAATAAACTATTTAAATGTAAATGTAAACTATTATTATATGGCTAAATAATATGTTACTCTGTGTGTGAATAAATGCTTTATTAGCATGTATTCCTATTGTAATTCATGTTTAATTCAGGTAGTTATAAAACATTTAGTAGCTGTCAGTTAACTCTTTTTGTGAGCTCACCTAAAGTGAGGACTTTTTATGCCCCGTAAAGCTTTTTCAAAGGAGTTTTAAAGGCTCCGCTATCTTCTGCACTGCTGATCTCTAATGTTTGAAATTTAGTACTGAGGTAGTTTTGACACTGCAGAATATTTGATTATATTATTATTGTTTTATTCAAATTGTATTTGTTGTATTTTGCCACTCCTGTAATCCAGTGTTGGCACTGGCACATTTTTATTCAGCAATGTTTACACTTTACAGAAATGTATTTGGTCACACTTAGTTTATGGGGTCCAATTCTCACTATTAAATAACTATTGACTACGACTTTTGCCTCAATAAACTCGTAATTACTGCTTATTAATAGTTAGTAAGGTAGTTGTTAAGCTTAGGTATTGGGTAGGATTAAGGGATGTACAATAACAATAACGTCCTTCTCAAATCAGAAACCGTGGGTGGACAATTCAATCCGCGCGGCAGTGAACGCACGCACTGCTGCTTACAACGCCGGTCTCCATTCAGGGAATATGACTGAATACAGAACGTCCTGCTATGCTCTGCGGCGTGCAGTTAAAGCCGCAAAGCTCTGATATAAAGACCGAGTGGAGTCTCATTTCCAACTCAACGACTCGCAGCGCATGTGGCAAGGTCTGAGGTCCATCTGCTCTTTTGGATCTAAATCCTCTGCAGAGGTGAACGCTGACCCGTTGCTCGTGAACGAGTTAAACTCTTTCTACGCTCGCTTTGACTGTAACCGCGGCAACGCGACTCCGCCAAGTGGCGCATCAGAGGGAATTACTCAGAGCAGCAACAACCACATGATCTCTGGCTCGGAGGATGAAGTTCGGAGGGCACTCAAGCGTGTGGACGTCAGGAAAGCTGCTGGGCCGGATGGTATTTCAGGCCGTGTTCTGCGGTCCTGTGCTGATCAGCTCGCCGGGTTGTTTACATCTATCTTTAATGAGTGCCTCGCTACATCTGTGGTCCCCACCTCCTTCAAAAAATCCACCATCATCCCTGTCCCTAAGAACAGTAAACCCTCTTGCCTAAATGACTATCGTCCAGTGGCTCTCACGTCTATAGTCATGAAGGTCTTTGAGAGACTCATTAAAAACACCATTTGCTCCTTCATTCCTGACACTTTGGACCCTCTTCAGTTTGCCTATCGTCCCAATAGATCGACTGAAGATGCCATCTCTCATGTCCTCCACTCCTCCCTCACTCACATCGACAGCAAAAGTGGGAACTACATAAGGCTGCTATTTATTGACTATAGCTCAGCCTTTAACACCATAGTTCCCACCAAGCTAACCTCCAAACTCCTGGATCTCGGCCTGAATCCTTCTCTCTGCCACTGGATTGAGGACTTCCTCACTGGCAGGCCTCAGGTGGTGAGAATAGGCCAGTCCACCTCCACCTCCATCACCCTGAGTGTGGGAGCTCCACAGGGCTGTGTCCTGAGCCCCCTGCTCTACTCTCTCTACACGCATGACTGTTTGTCCACACACAGCTCCACCTCTATCATCAAATTTGCTAATGATACTGTTGTCCTGGGCCTCATTTCCAACAACAATGAGACAGCATACTTGGACGAGGTGGAGCATCTAACATCATGGTGCCAGGACAACTGTCTCTCTCTGAATGTTGGCAAGACCAAAGAAATGATTGTGGACTTCAGGAAGAGACAGCAACGGACATACTCCCCCCTCATGATCAGCGGGTCACCAGTAGAGAGAGTGAGCAGCTTCAAGTACCTGGGAGTAAACATCTCCGAGGACCTGACCTGGACTGCTCACATTCAGACACAGGTGAAAAAAGCCAGGCAAAGACTGTACCACCTGCGCCAGCTGAGGAAATTCAGGGTTTCACCAGCTATCCTGAAAACTTTCTATTTAGGGGCGATAGAAAGTGTTTTAACTCAGTGCATCACAGCGTGGTATGGGAACAGCACCAGTCATGACCGCAAAGCCCTGCAAAGTGTCGATGCGCTTATCCGAGCGTATCTCAGGGTCAGCTCTCCGTCTCTGCAGGACGTCTACACCAAACGCTGCAAAGGTAGAGCTACCAAGATCATCAAGGACTCTAATCACCCTGCAAACCCTCATTTCACGCTGCTGCCATCTGGTAAGCGCTTCCGAAGCCTGATGGCCAAAACTGAGAGACTCAGGAGGAGCTTCTTCCCCCAGGCCATCAGACTCCTGAACTTAACACCACGTGACTTCACTTCAGGATAAACATCGATACACTGTCATTGCACTGCACTTTCTGTTCTCGTTGTTACTGTGTAACAACCTGTTATAAACCTGTTTGCACATTATACTCTTTATACATTTGTTAACCACATATTTATAAGTCTACAGTTTACTCACTGCACAGTCTACTTCAATTATTTTATTCCACTTTATCCTTATTTTTTACCTTTTTTTTCTCTTGACTTGATTATTTATAATTCTACAGATATATATATATATATATAGTACTTTTTTTTAATCCTATTTCTATATAATTTCCTCCTTGTGTTTTTAACTGAATTTGCACTGTCCATGGAGCGGACCTGTTTACATTTCACTGCCGGTTGTATATTCTGTATATAACTGTGTATGTGACAAATAAAACTCTTGAATCTGGAATATGGTCATGCAGAATAAGGCATTAATATGTGCTTTATAAGTACTAATAAACAGACCGATTTATCGGTCCGCCGATTTTATCGGCCAATATGAGCCTGTCGCAGATATATCGGCATCAGCGTAGGGGAGCGCGGGGCACAACCTAACGCGGGGTTAGTATTAACACACATGGTTTAAAACTTTCACACGTCAGGATGACAAAACTTTGTGTATATACTAGTTAACCATATCAACATTATTTAGAGAAAAAACTGCGCCAAAATGAAAACATCTTTGGAAGATATCACTGAACATTTATTTAACCATAGCAAAAGTACATTTCTTAAGTTCATTTTTCATCTCTGTGTTTTGTGTTTATGTAAAATAAGACCAATCTGATATTATTGTAATCTTCTTTCTGTTATTTAACAGTTGAGATGGTTCTTTAATGCTGATCTAACAGCAGAAGACACGAGCCGGGTTTAAATCCCAGTTGTGCAGATGGGGTGTGTTGTAACACTGCGTCACAATGAACCCCTATCAGAAATATGATATTATATTCTATACTTTTATGAATTCTATTGAGAAACCATGAGAAAAGGGTGATTAATGACTGAGAGTCATAAATTATTCATTATTATTATGTTTTGAACTATGCTGTAGAGCTGTGTTTAGAGATGTGTTTGTTGTCAAACTCACAAAAATACCATGATTTTATTTAAAAAAAGTTAATAATTGTATTTTATTGACAAAATATTTTAGTTTATCTTGGAATTTTTTTTTTTTTTTTTTTTGTTTGTTTTTTTTGATTATATCAGGTAACATTTTAAGCTGTCATTTGGTGATGTTACATCGTGCCCCTCACATGTTACAGTGTACCCCACCTATGGGGCATGTTGTCACATTTCACTTCCATTCTTTCAGGGTAAATCAAGAAAAAAAGTATACACTGTATTAATAAAACAGAACCACATAATTGTACTAGACGTGTGGGAAGTTCATGTGGGGTTCAAATAAATACTCTTGTGTAAACCTCAAGTGGGTTTACACAAACTGAGACGTTAGGTTGCGCCCTGCTCTCCCCTATATGCCGCCGATATGAACACGCCCCCATGCGTCTCACAGTGTGCGAATATTCACACAAAATGATGTCAAAATTCTGGTCTTATCATCGTAAACTGAAATGTGCCAGTCACCACCAGTGTTTTTGGTCATTTTCACGTTTCATGGCCCACTGAATATCTTGAACATGCAATATATCAAAAGAAAGAACATGTATATGCTGTTTAATGTTGATTATCGCGTTATTTTACATATGAATCTGCTCGTTTTGATCAGATTCTGTACTCGTGCAGGAGATTTGTAATAGCGCCCCCTACCGTATAACAGTGAAAACACGGACACATTTTGTCAATGGCAGGGAAGCGTTTTCTTATAAAAGATGAGAGAACGAAAAAAAACAAAAAAAAAAACATTCACGGCTCTTGACTGAATAACTTTAATAAAGGTTCATCTATATTTATACAGTGAAGATTATGAAGTGGTATTTGACATTTGATTACTATTTCTGTAGCTGAAATTCTAGTTTAGACCACCATGAAAAACATGAAAAGAACGGTTTATTTCATTTATATGTTTGTTCTGTTGTATTTATGTACAATGTACATTATGTATATACTTTATTATATATACAGTACCAGTCAAAAGTTTGGACACACCAATGGGAAAGTGTGTCCAGACTTTTTTGTCTGGTACTGTACTATAATATACACAAAGAATATCGTCCAATATATCGATATCAGACTTTTTTTACACCCTAATATTGGTATCGGCCCTCAAAACCCCACATCGGTCGGGTTATTAACATGTATATTACTAATCCTAGTAATATGCATGTTAATAACCAACTAGTTAAGAGTGAGAATTTGACCTAAACTAAAGTGTTACCAATTCATTATTTATTTATCTATGACATTGAAGAGAAGCTTTACGAGACATACATAGCCCTCACTTTAGATGAGCTCAAAAAAAAATACTGACAACTGACAACTACTTAATGTTTTATAACTACCTGAATTAATCATGAACTACAGTAAGAATATGTGTTAATAAAGCATTTATTAACACACTTAGTAACGATTACTATATTTCTAAATAATAAGATAAATGTACATTTCAATAGTTTTAAATCATTTACTTATACTTTCTAAATGATCTTACGGACCACTCACAACTCCTAAACACCTGGTTTGCAAATAATGTAATAATTTAGAAATGATAAATTGATCATTAATAAAGTATGAACATACAATTATTAAACACATTATAGATATGCTTATAAATCAAGAATACATCACTTATAGCTGTATTTATAAACTGCTTATTAATGTCTATTAATGCTTTATAAATTATTAATTAACTATTTACTTATGATTACCTATAACTTATGATTCATAGTGTGCAGTTATTATAAAATATTGTGCCCTTAGATGTTTAAAGTGGACAAATACAGCAATAATAATAATAATAATAAAAGTCTCATAAAAGTCTTATCTAGCAAAGGGCACCATGTGATGCAGCACCGCCACATAAATTGCCTAAAAATGTGTGCAATGCCCCTAAATGAACACAAGTCAATTTAGTCCATTAATGCCTTTCAAAAGTACTCTTACTAAACTGATATTAGGTTTTTGTTGGACAGACACAACAGACTGCCTGAATGGGATATGTATTCTAGCCACAGTGATTTATACTAATGCATCTGAATCAAAACCTTTTGTCTATTCAAACTCCATTTTAAAATCACTGTCAAATGAGTTCAAGAGGTTTCGCACAGTGAGAAAATCGCTGCATGAAGCGCATCATTGTTATGATTGATCACTTATATAAGTGCGCTCAAACAACAAGCCTCTATACCGACTGATAATTATATCAACTCAACGGCTTCATCAAAAATGCTGAGATAATTTAATCTGACCCAGTTTGTGTGATTTATTTTTCTAGGTCTTGAACTCAAGATGTATTTTTCAAGTCAATAATCCATCATAAGATGCTTAATCCTGCCCTATAAACATACTCCAGCGTTCAGTCGTTGTCCTCTCGGTTTGTCTAACTCTTCATGATGTGTTCGTTTCATAGTGAGATTCAACATAAGGAAAACGTAACCAGCGCATTAAAATTCGGTGCCCTTGAATGACTAAATTCTGCTGGGCGTTCTGCTGAGGTTTGCTTTAATTAGCGCAGCGCCGCCTGGATACCCCCTGGAAAATAAACTTGGCAGAGAAGCGAATGGGTTTGAATCCTGCTCGGTTCTGTGATAACCTCTCTCAGTCAGTGAACATATAATATCAGTCAGCTCCCTGCTCTACAGCCTAAATGACCCTGAAACGCTCTGCCGCCCACCCTCTCCAGATACTGTCATCATCTACACTCTTCCGTAGTGTCTGGGCGAGCATGTGAAGCTCCACCACTGAATGAGGTCAGCCAGACAGATGTGGTCTTGACACATTACTGCTGGTTAGCATAGACAACCTTTCAGTCCCCCACTGCTATTCATTCTGCCCACACTGTGATAAGGCACTAATGGTGGGTTATATCAGCTGTTGCTGCCCTAACTTGTCTTGTTTCACACATCTATATGTGTGTAAAACAAAGAAAAACAAACACACAAACAACAAAGCAAAAAAATATATATAATAATTCTCCAAACCACTTGTCCTTTGTAAGGTCTTGGGCTAAAGTCGAGCCGAAACAAAACAAATACATATGTCCCGGGTCTTCAGTGTCTTGGGCCAAAGGCCAGAACCAAACAAAACAAATACATATGTCCTGGGTCTTCAGTGTCTCGGGCCAAAGTCGAGCCGAAACAAAACAAATACATATGTCCCGGGTCTTCAGTGTCTCGGGGTCGAAGTCGAGCGAAACAAAACAAATACATATGTCCTGGGTCTTCAGTGTCTCGGCCAAAGGCCAGAACCAAACAAAACAAATACATATGTCCTGGGTCTTCAGTGTCTCGGGCCAAAGTCGAGCCGAAACAAAACAAATACATATGTCCTTGGTCTTCAGTGTCTCGGGCCGAAGTCGAGCCGAAACAAAACAAATACATATGTCCCGGGTCTTCAGTGTCTCGGGCCAAAGGCCAGAACCAAACAAAACAAATACATATGTCCTGGGTCTTCATTGTCTCGGGCCAAAGTCGAGCGAAACAAAACAAATACATATGTCCGGGTCTTCAGTGTCTCGGGGGAAGTCGAGCCGAAACAAAACAAATACATATGTCCTGGGTCTTCAGTGTCTCGGGCCAAAGGCCAGAACCAAACAAAACAAATACATATGTCCTGGGTCTTCAGTGTCTCGGGCCAAAGTCGAGCCGAAACAAAACAAATACATATGTCCCGGGTCTTCAGTGTCTCGGGCCGAAGGCCAGAACAAAACAAAACAAATACATATGTCCTGGGTCTTCATTGTCTCAGGCCAAAGTCGAGCCGAAACAAAACAAATACATATGTCCCGGGTCTTCAGTGTCTCGGGCCGAAGTCGAGACGAAACAAAATAAATACATATGTCCCGGGTCTTCAGTGTCTCGGGCCGAAGTCGAGCCGAAACAAAACAAATACATATGTCCTGGGTCTTCAGTGTCTCGGGCCAAAGGCCAGAACCAAACAAAACAAATACATATGTCCTGGGTCTTCAGTGTCTCGGGCCAAAGGCCAGAACCAAACAAAACAAATACATATGTCCTGGGTCTTCAGTGTCTCGGGCCAAAGGCCAGAACCAAACAAAACAAATACATATGTCCCGGGTCTTCAGTGTCTCGGGCCGAAGGCCAGAACAAAACAAAACAAATACATATGTCCTGGGTCTTCATTGTCTCAGGCCAAAGTCGAGCCGAAACAAAACAAATACATATGTCCCGGGTCTTCAGTGTCTCGGGCCAAGTCGTCGAGACGAAACAAAATAAATACATATGTCCCGGGTCTTCAGTGTCTCGGGCCGAAGTTGAGACGAAACAAAACAAATACATATGTCCCGGGTCTTCAGTGTCTCGGGCCGAAGTTGAGCCGAAACAAAACAAATACATATGTCCTGGGTCTTCAGTGTCTCGGGCCAAAGGCCAGAACCAAACAAAACAAATACATATGTCCTGGGTCTTCAGTGTCTCGGGCCAAAGGCCAGAACCAAACAAAACAAATACATATGTCCCGGGTCTTCAGTGTCTCGGGCCGAAGTTGAGCCGAAACAAAACAAATACATATGTCCTGGGTCTTCAGTGTCTCGGGCCGAAGGCCAGAACAAAACAAAACAAAAAACTAAACACAAAGCACTAAATATTTAACTAAATTACTTTCTATTAAATTATTTTGCATTGTTTTCCTGCTACCATTGTGAAGCTGCTTTGAAACAATCTGCATTGTAAAAAGCGGTATATATAAATATAGGTGACTTGAAAGCAAAGGGGGGGAAAAACATATTCTCCTTTGTAAGGTCTTCAGTGTCTCGGGCCAAAGGTGAAACGAAACTAAATGAAATGAAACTAAACAAAAACATATGTACTGAGTCAAAAAAAACAAAACAAAAAAAAAACTAAACACAAAGCAAAGGGGAAAAAAGAGCACAAACAAATTGGGAAAAAAAAAAAAAAAATGTGTTGGGTCTTCACCGTCTTAAGAACAAAACAAAACAAACAATTACAACTTCTAACAAAAGTAAAGGGCTGACTGTGTTTTTATTTACACAAAATATGAATTTAATTATATTTTTTTAATGCAATATTTCACAGCTCTAATATACAGTATATGCACACTTTGACTGTAAGCGTTATATATTCCACCCTTTAAGGCAGGGGTCTCAAACTCAACTTGACTGGGGGCCGTTGGAGGTACAGTCTGGGTCAGGCTGGGCTGCATCAAGCATTCCAAAAAAAAGGAGCACAACTGATCCGATCTTCTCAATCTTTATTATTAACAGTTCTTCAACATGAATGTTTCTTCTGAACATGAACTGTTCCTCTGAATTTGAACATTCCTTTCTGAACATGAACGGTTTTACGCTATTAGGTGAACGTCGGGAGCTGCTCACATATCTGAAGAGCCGACTCTATTTTTGAAAATATAGCCTATATAAATTAAATTATTATGTATATGAAATATACGAAAATATGAAAATAAATAAATAAATAAATAAATATATATATAAATATATTTTTTATTTTTTATAAAGCATAAAGAAATAGAACAGTGAATGCAATTCTGGGTGTTATTCTAGTTGGGAAATAATCCTTTTGGGACTGAAAAAGCAGGAACAATATTTCCATTAATTTGATAAAAATTATTATTATTACAAATATATAATTAGTCCCGAGATTCTTCGCATTAGTGAATAAATACATAGATCCGCTGTTATTATTTGAATTCCTTAATGGTCTGGTGGTAAAATTTTGTAAACTGTGTCAAAGGTTCCGGGTTCTAATCCGTTCTCATATTGTTTTGTTTTTTATTGTTTTTTTTTTATTTTTTATATATATATATATATATATATATATATATATATATATATATATATATATATATATATATTTTATTTTTTTTTATGTTCATCAATGATTGTATATTAAGAGCATGGACACGTTTGTGTGTATTTTGTTTTGTGATTTCACCGGAAAGTCTCTCTGCAACGGCATTAAGCGATAGATTGACATGCTCGTCTGTGTGTGAAGACTGTGCACGAGCCAAGAAAGGAGCACAGAGAAAGTAAACCCCGCCTACTTTGATTTGATTGGCCATCTCAATCATTTTGACATTGACGAGCGCCGTTAGACCACATTCTTGGAGAGGTGGGCCTTCCGTTGTGGTGACAGTTACCTTGATTAGACTAACAGAACAGCTGATGTTGCCTGGCAACATAAAAAAATTAAAAAAAATAAAAAAAAAAACAGCGCACTGCTCTTTTCAAAATTAAAAAACGCCAACCAAAAAAAAAAGGAAGTGTGGTGTACCTCGCGTTTTAAACCTGAAAAACACATTGTGACTGATCGGGGCTTAACTCACAAAACATCATAAATTGCATCTAAAGTTCTGTCCTTTAAGGACAATTTAAGGACATGCAAACACAATCAACTGCTACAGGACATATACATGTACGGGACATTGACAGCACCATTTAGGTGACTTCATTCACCCAATGCATTCAGAGCACCTGCACCGGTTTCACATGTGTCTGTGGCATTTCGGTCATATCATACCCAAAGTAAAATGATGTTTCGGACTATTGATGTGACATTTAGAGTCAGCTGCCACTGAAATGCTTCAGACTATTACCCAGAGAGCTTCACCAGTCAACCCTGAAAGCATCAGGTTTCTGGAGCTTTAAAGAACCCTTCACCTTGAATTAGGCCAGGTAGGGTATGCGCTAGACCGTGGCAGGCCTGTTCTCCAGGAGGAACATACATACTTCTGTATTTAATGGTTTTCCCTTTAGTTGACCTCTGACCATAGCTGTGACTTTGTTGAGCTTTGTTTTTCACGCATGCTAGGCAGCAAGAAGACTGTGGTCTGTGATGTTCACTGTATTTATTTATTTATTCTTTTATACAACTATGACTGTAAAAATATTCATCTCTATGCCACCAAGTATGAGTTATGACTAATGACTGTGGCAAAATAAAGATGTGGGAGGATATAATATAACAAAAATATAAAAATTAGCTAGCAGTTTGAGATGAATATAATGCATGCCTGTTCTATAACATGGAAATGTAAAAGATGGAAACCATTAAGTATAAGCATATGCCCCATGAGCCGAAGATAATATTTTTTATTAGCTTACAGATTCCCATTTTAATGAAAAAGTAAACTCTAACAGTGTATCTTTGTCTTTTTGTCCATTATACTGCCACTCAAAAACAACATTATACACCGCATAACATCTAAATTGAATCATGTGTGAAGAGCTTGGTGTGCATTACAACTTGATTATGTAAACACATCATATCCATATGATTAGACAATAGAAAGCAGTGCTTGACATTGATGTGTTTTGAATCACAGATCTGTCATTTTTGGATGTGAAGTAATAAATTATGAGAAAAACATTCAGGTAGATCCAGTTCTGATTTGTTTTCTAATCTTTCGGACTGACTGGCATTGTCATTTCGCAAGTAATGAAATCAGATTGGTTTGTTCAGACAGTGTAGTCAATATCTGGTACAGTACAAGGTTTACATAATAATGGCTGCTGCATTTTGTAATGTATGAAGTCTAAAAATAAAAAAAATAAAAAAATAAAAAAACAACTTTAAATCCGAGCTGAAAGTCCAGGCTGAAACATATGTCCAAAAACAAGAATCTGATTCCAAACCATATGTTATTTTCCAAACTATTTTCTAAACTCTAATAATAAATGTTTTCTATTTTAATATTTAAAATATAATGTATTCCTGTGAATTTGTCTTCAGTGTCACATGATCATTCAGAAATCATTCTAATACGCCATTATTCTTAAATTACTGACCCAAAGTTTTTGCTGTTCATACTATAAACAACATTTGAGTAAAAAAATGCAAAAAAATTATACTTTTTTGCTTTGTCTCAAAGAATGTTCATAAAGATTCCTCTCTCAGAGTCTCATCAAGTTATGGCATGACAGCTGCCAACATCGACATCTCTACTGCTTTTTCATTTTAGGTACATTTCATATCTAGGATATATCTAGGAAACCCAATAACAGAACACCACTCAAGTTCAGATCAGGGGGGCCGTTCCTCCCAATCACGCCCCTCCAGCTGTCACTGTCACTGCCCACGTGTGCGTTGAAGTCCCCAGTAGAACGATGGAGGCTCCAGTTGGAGCACTTTCCAGCACCCCTCCCAGAGATCCCATGAGGGCCGGGGTACTCCGCACTGCCGTTTGGCCTGTAGGCACATACGACAGTGAGAGACCTATCCCCTACCCGAAGGCACAGGGAAGCGACCCTCTCATGGTGGCTGAGCTGGGGGGCTATAAGCAAACCCACTCCAGCCCGCCGCCTCTCACCATGGGCAACTCCAGAGTGGTAGAGAGTCCAGCCTCTCTCAAGAAGGTGGTTCCAAAGCACAAGCTGTGCGTGGAGGTGAGCCTGACTATCTCTAGCCGGTACCTCTCAACCTCCCGCACAAGCTCAGGCTCCTTCCCCGCAAACGAGGTGACATTCCACATCCCTAAAGCCAGTTTCCGTGTCCAGAGATCGGGTCGTCGGGGGCCTAGCCTTCGACTGTCGCCCGATCCACTACGCACCGGCCCCATATGATCCCTCCTGCAGGTGGTGAGCCCACGGGAGGGTGGCCCCACGTCGCTCATTCGGGCTGAACCCGGCCGGGCCCCATGGGGGTAGGCCCGGCCACCAGGCGCTCGCATACGAGCCCCAACCCTGGGCCTGGCTCCAGGGTGGGGCCCCGGCTGCGCCATGCCGGGTGATGTCTCGGTCCTGGTTTTAATTTTACTCATATTGGGTTTGTGAAAAGAAAAAAAAAATTACCCACTGGGGTCAATTTCACCCCAGTATTTTAAACCTCCAGAATATTTTTATTTAATTTATTTATTTTTTTTATAAAGGTTTATGTCTCAGGTCATTTATGGCTGACAGCATATCTGGTGGGCCCCGGAACCATTTTCATGACATTAGCAGCACTATGTCTACCCTGTCGTTCAAGTGGGGAGCGTGACCATAATAACATGAATTACTAGTGGTTCTCGCAATACTACAGGGATGGTTAGGTTAGAGCCCAAAACAGAGGGAAGTTGTTTGAATATTATATTGAATGTATAAAATTATAGCATGTTATAGTGACCTCAATAAAACAACCAAAACAAATGTGTGTAACATTTTTATATGTTTTATGTTTTATACAGCTAAAAGAGTCTGGGGTCAAATTGACCCCAAAGAACACTGATGCTACAAAATGGTACAGGACATTGGAAAAATATCATCATGTTGCTGTATAAATTAGCTTACTCAAATATTTCAAGTTAAGAGCAATTAAACTGTAAAGTACAAAATAAAAATCTGCCAGTTCTGCTTGTTTAAACTTTAAATTACCTCAAATTTTTACACGTTTACAATGCACCTCACTGAAGTGTGATTTGAAGTGTACCTCTATCTGAGAAGCGTAGAATGACTGGAGATGCTCATGAAGGCTCCACTGGCAGCGTTAGCTCTGAGTATAGCTGTAGACTCGGGCTGCTACATGTGGACAGCCTGGCAGAGAGCAGAGACTTGAGGCATTGGCCCAGGAACATGAGAGTATCTGCCGCTCAGAGCCACGACTGACAGCATTGCCGATTTTGGAGCTCCATCCACCTGTGAAAGGAGAAAGGGAGGAGGGACATTTATACTAGACACAAAAGCAAGTCTGTCTGGATTTTTTGCCTCTTGGGACAAGAAGGCCAATGCATTTCCAGGACAAAAACAAGAGCTAGACAGTAAATTTGCACCCCCTTTTTTCCAACTCAGAAAACAAATGGAATGAAAAAAAATATATAATGTGGCAAGAGCAAGGACATTAATAACGACCCAGAAGTGTCACACTGTTTGAACGTTCCTACCATCACTCTTGATAATAGCTGCCATGCGCAATATATTTAGCTCCATTCTCTTTGGAAACAAATCCTTGTTATTATTTCAAGTGTTTCTTTTACAGTTGCCTGCCTCTTTGCATTGCTGGTGGTTTTCTCTGTCTCACTGGACAGTTGGCACAATTACAGTTTGTTCTGTTTTATTCTCTAAATTCATGCCACTGCACAAACAAATGCTGCATAAACCAGCACCTTTTTTTTTTTTTTTTTTCTCTGTCGATTGCACCATTTTAATTACTTCTTTCAGGGTGAACTGACTGTAGGAGTTATGTAAAATGTTCACTATGAGCTTGTTTGTTAAGTAAATCTGACGAAATCACGAGTCAAGTGTCATATTTAGGACCATTAAGATGTTTTGCATTGTGACTATTTTCATGATTATTCTAATTAATCTGATGACTCAAATTGAACTGCGTTATGCAATAATTGTGATTGTTTGTCATGAAAATAATGGCACAATGCAAATAAAATTAAATAGTGTGTATCATATTAAAGTCACCATGAAATCAAAATCGACTATATTTGTTTAGGGAATATTTCAGCGTTCATTACAAATGAATTATACACCATACACCTTTTTTATTAATGTGTTCCTGCAATATTTAATCAAAAAGTGCTTGGCATGGTAGTGGATATGACAATGTTAATATATGTTTGGTCTTGGCGGAATAGATCTGCTACACTGCTGCTGTTATTGCTGTTGCTATTGCTTATTTCTGTCTCTGCGGGACTTGCTACTGCCAATACGTAAGACATGCTGCTGCTGTACAATAGCATACATGAATTACCAGTAGCAGATCTATACAGGTGGAGCTGACCAAGTATTTGAAGGTTAAGCAGCATTAACTGCATTTTTTAATTTTTGACAAACATTGCTTAGTATGATATATAAACTGTTTTCTTCACGAGGACCAATGTCCCCATAAGGGTTTTGGATATTGCCATACTTGTGGGGTAGGGTTTACCAGGAACACACACACACACACACACACACACACACACACACACGTTTGGTTCACTATCTTTGTAGAAACTCTCCATAGACGTAATGGTTTTTATACTGCACAAACTGTATATTCTCTCCCCTTACACTAACCCTACCCCTAAACCTACCCATCGCACAACACTTTCTGCATTTTTACATTTTCAAAAAAAAAACAACCTCATTTTGATTTAAGTGCTTGTTTCCTCATGGGGACCTCAATTTAGGTCCCCACGGTGACACAAGTCACCATGAGTCTGTGTGCATTCACGTTGAAGTCCCCACTGGGATAGAAAAACATGAACACACACAGAGACACACACACACACACACACACACATATTGTATATATTGATGAAACAAACTATTCTATTTTGAACATTGGGGAAATACACAATCATATTGTATAATCTAAAATACGTGCCATCATTGATCATGTACATGCAAAAGAGGTATATGCCTCCTGCAAGAGGAATATGTGCTGACTCCAAAGCGAATAGGGCAGAAGCTCAGCTTAACAATGCAATATCCTCTCATCATACCGACTTTAGATCACAGAGCTCCCCCTCCCTCTATCGAGTATGACACAGGGCGCAGATTAGTGTCTATGTACATGGCCGTTCTCTCCTCAGTGCATCATCAGAATGAGCCCAGCTGCCTGGGGAGAACAGGCGTGTCTTTGTCAAGACTCTGACTCACTTTTGGCCTGTCCTCAGTGACTCTGTGTTATCTGCCTGCTCCGTTGAGCCCCAGCATGAGGTTAAAAAGACAGAGAAGCAAAGAGCTGTGTCCAATATTCTAGTGAGGTGTCACGGCACGTCTGATCGTTCCATTACCCACCGCAGCACTTATGTATTAATGGCTGCCTCAGATTGATATTTTGAAGACAATGGTCGTTAATTCCAGTTAGTTCCTCTCTCTAGCTTTGAAGTGAATTTTTTTTTTTTTCACAAAAGCCCTGGCATCTTAGGCTGAGTGCACACTGTGCAGTTTTTACCACAATTTGCCCAATTGAGACCCATATCAGGATTTCTTTCATCATAGAACAAGTTTCGTGTGTAAGCATCGCACATTTATTTATTTATATTATTTTGATGACCATATTGACGGACGGACGGACGGTTGGATGGATCACTGCAAGAGGAATATGTGAAGATGGAAGGACTGACGGACGGATGGATCACTGTAAGAGGAATATGTGCAGATGGACGGACGGACGGATGAATGGACGGACAGATGGAATGTTTTCCAATATGAGAAAGACTGTTCATTTTAAATGTTTATATCTGCTAATTTTTATCAACTTACAGAGCTTATAAATGGCCTCAAAGCTAAAAGACACAGGCTAAATTCTGATTTACATTTCACAGGGTCTCTAAGCTGCGTTCAGCCCACTCGACAATGCTAAATCTAACATGCTGGAACATGTGCTCACGCCCAACTGGCATAGTCTGGAAATCACACGAACACTCTCAGTGGGGGTTGCCGTACGACTGAACGTGGGCTCAGTTTGTGATTTCAGATGCCAAACTGCTTTGATTCGAAGAGACTGTGCTTAACTCGGCACACAATATGCATCCAGGCACACGCCATTTACATTTTACTCTTTATGAAATGAGAGAAAATATATAATTGAGAGGATCCATCCTCTAACGATAGGAAGCAGCAGTAATTGGCGAGTAAACACGGCACTCAAGCCTCTCGAAGGAAATAAAAGTGGGAGCACACCAAGCCAAACAGAGAGTGCATTAAGCTGGGATAATGATCCCAGCTTGACTTAGATATTCCGGCTTTATCGTGCCCACCCACACTCCAGGCCTCGGCTGAGCTGCTCTGCTGTGACTTGTGCGTGGAGTTCGGTTTTTCTCTAAGTGTTCCGTGGAGACGTGGCCCTCCCTCCAAACTAGTCCATTAGAGGCCGGGTCAATACCACACAGTGGGTGAGGATGAAGGTGTGTGAACGTGCTTCTGCTTGTGTCATCTCAGAGAGTGTTTCTGGATGTGTGCATTCGCATGCGTGTCCCGATGTCAGTGCACTGCGTTTAAAAGCAATCACAAGTACGGCTATACATAACACTGACATATTGTACATGAAAAATTTGATTTGCAGATTGCTATTGAAAAGATAGTTGCTTCTCAGCTTACAAGGGGGTACTTGGGTGGATGAAATGGGATATTCAGGATAATCAACTATATAAAACAAAATTTGATTACTCAATCAGGAATTGACTGAATGGTGAAAAGTGGGCATTACACTCTTTAAAATAAAGTTTCTTTATTGACATTTATGGTTCCATGAATAACCTTTCCACAGCACAAAAGGTTCTTTATAGTGGAAAAAGGTTATTTAGATTATTTAAGTGCCACTATTATTTTTACACTATATATTATTACACTATTATTTTTTTAAAGGTTCCTAATTTTGTTTTGGATGTGTCCTACAATACATACATGCATCCAGAGTCAGAAAACGCTTACATTTTCTCACAATATACTGTCTGGTAAAAAGAATTTGTTCTCTCTAAAACCCAATTTATACTTTTGCGCCGAGTGTACGCCGTAGCTACGTCGTAGGCTGTGTGTTGCACGCGTAGCCTACGATGTGCCCTGACGTGCACCTCTCTAAAAATGTTACAAAGCGTCAATTCTTTGCGGACCGCAAGCGCTGTGATTGGTCTGCCAGAACCCCTCCCTCAGGTCAATAAATAAATAAATAAATCTGCGATAGGAGTGTGTGTATGTGTGTCCAGAAATGGGATGATAGTTTCATCCTTACATCTGCTATATGATACAATACGTTATATGTACTTTATCTTAGTGAATAAATACATAGATACGCTGTGAGTGTGTGGTGCTCTTGGTGGTCTAGTGGTAGAATTGTTGTTAAGCGTGTCAGAGGTTCTGGGTTCTAATCCACCATTTTATAGTTTATTTATTTATTTTCTCATTACAACCAAAGATGTGCATTTCGTTTTGTGATTTCAACGGAACGAATGGTCTCCGCAACAGCAATCGATTGAAGTGATTGTCTGTGCACGAGCCACCGATACTGAAAACGGTGGCCACAAGCGCTCTGCATGTTTTCAAAAATGCATTCCAGCGCCAGATTGCCTCTTATTTAACTCTACTAATCAACTAGAGATGTTTAATTTGTATTAGATACAACAACTCAAGCTGCAAGAAAAGTCACTATCTATTTGCCGCCATCACTGCTGCTGCTACTCCGACAATGTACACAACAAGCTGCTTCTTTTTCGGTTTTTGCCTTGATACTGTGGGTTACACAATCAACATGCCCGTGGACACTGCGTACTAGTGGTCTGCATGTGTAATGGCACATTGACGCGGACAACAACACAGAAGTACTGATGCGTAACTTGCGGCGTAGAGGATACAGCGTAGGTCAGACGCAGAGGTATAAATCAGCCTTAAACCCCCCCTTTCCGAGAGCCAACTCTGTTCTGATTGGTCAGTCTGTTGTCATTGGTCTACCAAAACGAAAACGCCCATTGCTATATCTGATAACAATGGAGTCAGTTTTACCATATTAATTCCAGCCTAAATCCTTATCATTTGGAAGTGCATGCAAAGTGGATTTGCTTTGGCAGCACAGAAAACAGTGTCTTTTTGACATATTGATAACATGAACCAAACTATTCCAGGCCCCAGCTGGAACTACAGTGTTTGAAGTCGGCTCAAAGTAGACGTTGTTCACAGGCAACCAATGAAGACCACAGGCTGGCATTATTAACAAATATGCTACAAACCTGCATAGGTTCATGCAGGAAGTAAGACTGGAATTACTGACGACTCGTTTCAGGCAGTTCAGAATTGAAACTTTTATATTCACAAACAGCTAAATGACACACTACATGAAAGGTAATATCAGAAAAAAGCATAATATGGGCACTTTAAAATGTTCTTTTAAGGACTGTACACAGAAAGGTTATTTAGGAAACCCAGAATGGTTCTTCATTGGCATCACTGTGCATCTTTGATGCCTTCTTTGGCATCACCTTTTGGAACCTTTTTTTTTTTTTTTAAGAGTACATACCAGAACAGAGCCACATTGTCTGTGTGTTTGCTAAAACAATATCTACAGTAAGTAGCTATTTGAACATAAGTAGAGTTGACATAAGTGAGTGACATAAGTAGAAAAGTTGCTTCAGAAGAGGGTTTGCAAAGTTTCAGCAAAGCATAATAATAATACTAGTATAAATTGTAATAAAAAAAGAAACACTTTTAGCCTTATATAGATCATAAATGACAGTGCTAGAATGTTACAGAAAATTGTTTAGCAACCGACAACCAATCTAATGAACTAAACAGTGCTTGCTTACCTCGTTAAATATTCATGAATGTTGGCAGTGGCAGAAGCTTCCAAATGATGTGTTGTGATAATGTGTTTCACATGATGAGTTTCAGAATCTGACAGAAACATGAAAATGTAGGGTGGTAACGGCAAACTGAAAACAGTCAGTGTGGATTTACATGGCAACAGTTTTGCAAATTAACAAGTTTTTTTATTTTATTTATTTATTT
The DNA here is from genome assembly GCA_018749465.1 of Paracanthobrama guichenoti. Classification (NCBI taxonomy): domain Eukaryota; kingdom Metazoa; phylum Chordata; class Actinopteri; order Cypriniformes; family Gobionidae; genus Paracanthobrama; species Paracanthobrama guichenoti. The sequence continues at coordinate 15,485,362 of CM031957.1, forward strand.
ATTTATTTTTTTATATGGTGCATATTCATCCAATCAGTATTACTGACCTCCTAAATTTACAGTGTGAAATCTCAAAACTAGAATACTCAGGATTAATTACTAACCCCACGGTAATGAATATGAATAACCATTCAGGAAACCTGCTAGCAAAGACTTTTAATACAGTTCTTTAGAATAGAATAGAATAGAATAGAATAGAATAGAATAGAATAGAATAGAATAGAATAGAATAGAATAGAATAGAATATCTATTCCTTCAGATCGTTAATGCCTGGTTCAGGCTACACAATATCAGCCCGAATTTGGCATGATCCATTTGATGTCGGGTGTCGTGGTGACTTGTAAATGAGCAACAGACATCGAGACGCAAGAATCGATCGTTTCTAGAGAATACCCATAATGCACTGTGAGAGTTGCGCGCTGAATGAATTCACGCGTTTCGCAGAAAATGGTGATCGTCAATCCATCCGTTTTCCAAACCGCTGGTCCAATGTGGCTACATCGTAATATAATACAGATAAATGCCTTTTTAATTGATTATTAAATTGTTTAATGAAGGTTTATTTATGCTAGTTTATTATTACTATTATTTTCATTACTACTGGAGCTGTTTCAAAGTTTCAAATGATTATTAAACAGCAAGCACAAAGTATACAAAAGCTGTAGCCCTTCTGGCACATGAGTTATGTTGAGTTTGTTCACTGATTGACATCACTAATAATGGACTGATCGCGCCTGCTCTCAGAACAGTCTGTGACTGAAGAGAGACAGGTATGTGAAGAAGGTGAAGCTGAAGCTGAGAGTGTATGTTGACTGTCTGTCCTCTTTTAATAAATTGCAGACGGAATCCCCCAAAGAGCTTGATGTCTGTGATTTCTTTGTGGTGCTGAGTAAAGTCTGCTACAAATTGGTGCCGTGACCCGGATTTCAAGAGATCATCACAGATCGCCGGGAGAAACCTTCACTGACGTCATCTTCAAGGAGAACTTTGGGTAGCAGATAAGCAGTGGAACTTAAACATGGACCGTCACAGTCATACACACACTAGTTTACATGAAGAGTTGCGAGATGCAAATGCTGATCATGTGAATGTTACCCCTTTGAATGCTGTACCAAGTTTTCCAAGAGTTTCAACTGGGTTTGGGCGGGGGGCTCTATTGAATAGCATGTTAGAACATGACACAATTGCTACCCAAGTAGATTTCCCACCTGTCAAAAACGTCAGTCAGGTATAAGATGTGACTCACCAGCCTTTCATAGTAGTAGCTCTGTAGGAGGTGACCAACCGAACCAATGGCAGACTATGGCAGACCTAATGAAGCAGTTAGGTAGTGAAATAGGTAACCAGATTGCCGCCAGCTTGTCATTAGCAGGCAAAATGCCCAGAGAGAAAATGCCCAACAGTCCTCAGCTCAGCCATCTGACTGGTCAAATCTCAACCTAGTTATCAAACATCAGGACATCAAAGAACCTCCAACATTCAGAGGTGACAAAACAGACAGATGCACCATTGATGCAAACATATCTGAACAGGAAAGGATTCAAGGTGTCAGAACAAGGCCAGGAGATCCTGGATAGGCTGATGGGCCATGCTAAAGACGTTGTAAGGACATGCATTCGCAATAACCCCCTGATTAATGTGAGTAGAGACCCACATGTTATTTTCTCTATTCTGAGACAACATTTTGGGGATGCAATTTCCTCACTACCCCCTTGAGAGATTTCTATGAGACCTTGCCCAGACGACCAGAAAGTGGTCTAGATTACTGGATCAGACTTAATAAGGCTGTTGACCTTGCTGATGAGTGCCTACAGAGACAGGGAAAAAGAGTTGAAGACCCTTGTCATGAAGTTACAATGATGTTCGTTAGGCACTGTCCAGAACCTACCTTGTATGCAGCTTTGCGGAGTAGACCGCTGGAGAGTTGGACCGCTAGGGAGGTTCAAGCGCTGATAGACAGCCATCATAGAGATAAACAGTCAGCCAGTGTTGAGAGGTCATTACAAGAGGAAGAAAAGCCCTCCGGTGCCTGGTGTATGACACAGCAGAAAGCTTCTGGCAGTAGTCAGTCCAGTGGTATTGATCCAGCCCTTCTTGGTAGAGCGGTGTCTCTCCTAGAACAGATTCTTATCTCACAGAAGGGGCAAGAGCTAAAAGTAGAGCAAGTTAAAACCTTGTCTAGAGAGTCAAGCGCATATTCAGGCTCCTGTAGAGTTTGTATGGGCCTTGATCACACAACAAAGGCACACTGCTTTAAAGAAGGACTGTGTTTCACATGCTATGAGACTGGACACAGAGGTTATGAATGCCCCAAAAGAAAACCAATGAAACGAGAAACAACCAGAGGGTCTTCTGATCCTGAGCGGCCTTTAAACTAGAAATCCCACACTGCGAGTGTGGGTACCAGCCAACTAAAATCCCCAGGGAATTTAGTTAACGTTCCAACTAAAATTAGTTACAGCCTGACTCAAAATGCAAGTAATGAGTGTGAAGCAAGTACTTTTGAGAATAGTTGTTCACACTTCCATCAAGAATCGATCTACGTGAAAGTAAATGATGAGGATGATCTCTTCCATGCTCCAGCATTAGTTGAAGGAAAAGTAGAACTTTTGGCCCTTGTAGACAGTGGATCTGTAACGTGTACCCTGAGTGAGTCAGCTGAGCTAATGCTTCAGGATCACAGTCTCATTTGCGATAATATGAGTAAACCCACGAAGAAAGTGTTGACCGGTTGTGGAGGCATTCAGACAAAGCCAAAGTGTACATATGAGCTCAATATAGATTTGCTTGGATGCAAGATGACCGTGAACTTTTTAGTTGTTCCAGGTCAAGAAGATGACATGATAGTAGGCTCTAATGTTTTAAGACACGTGACTCAGCAGGTCAAGAACACAGAGTGGTACTGGGACAAAATCTCACAGCCTGTTAAGGAAAACAGTAATGATCATCTCCTCAGCTTACTCTCCAATGTTGACCATTGGCACGGCGACAGGATGCCAAAAAGAGTTGGCACTGTACTATTAAGACAGTGTGTGACACTGGAGCCGCAACATGAACATCTTGTTTGGGGAAGGTTGAAAGAAGTTCCTTTGTCTGTCGGGAGTACTGTGATGGTAGAGTCCTCCACTTCCAAGTCTTCACCACGGAACATTATGATTGCTCGTAGAGCTCAAATTGCTCCCAATAAAGCTGACTTTGACTTGACTTTGACTAGTGTGTGTTCATTATGGGTTGACAAGTGGATTCCTGTAAAGGTCATCAATATGTTGGATCAACCTGTAGTGTTACGTCGGAACGCAAAGATTGCTCAGGTGCACCCGTGTCTTGCTCTTGAAGAGTTAGAACTTACAAAGCACGTGAATTGTGACTCAAGAGAGGTCCTTCAAAATGTTGTTCATGTTCGTAACTTTAGCGAAGAAGACCAGATGTTACAAACAGATTACACAGCTGAGTTGCGAGAGCTGGGACTGACACAGATCGATATCGACTCTTGTGAAGTGAATGACTCTTGGAAGGGACAATTGGCGGACCTCATTATGCAGTATGAGAGCATCTTCTCCCGTGATAAGTTAGATTGTGGAGAAGTCAAGAATATTGTCCACAGGATACACCTGAAAGACTGGGTTCCGCCGGCACATTACCACAAATTGAGAGAGACCCTGGACGAAATGGAGGCGCATGGTATTGTCCGGAAGTCTAACAGTGAGTGGGCCTCACCTTTAGTCCTGGTCTGGAAGCCCTCGGGAGAATTGCGGATATGTACAGACTTCAGGTGGCTTAACCAAAGGACAGAGAAGGACGCATATCCCTTGCCTCACCAAGCTGATGCCCTGGCATCCTTGGGAAATAACTGTTATTTTAGCACCATGGACTTAACATCTGGGTTTTATAATATCCCAATCCATGAGGAAGACCGAAAATATACAACATGCACAACGCCAGTGGGTCTCTATGAATACAATCGGATGGCTCAGGGATTATGCAACAGCCCTGCAACATTCTCTCGTATGATGACTGCAATATTTGGAGACCAGAATTACCTGTCTCTCCTTTGCTACTTAGATGACTTACTGGTGTTTGGAAAGACTGAGAAGGAGGCACTCGACCGCCTTGAGATGGTGTTTTCTCGACTCAGAGAGCACAATCTCAAATTGTCCCAAAAGAAATGCTACTTCATGAGAAAGACTGTGAAATTTCTAGGTCATATTGTATCAGAAAGTGGTATTGCAACCGACCCAGCAAAGGTATCAGCAATCAGTGAGTTTAGGGTGGTGGACTTGATGGAGGAGGACGGAAAGACACTGTGACTCTAGCACATCCAGATTTTAACAGACCATTCCTCTTGTACACTGATGCATCTATGGACGGGTTAGGTGCGGTTCTGAGTCAGATACCGGAAGGAGAGAAAAAGCCAAGACCAGTAGCCTTTGCTAGTAAGACCCTGTCAAAAGCCCAGTCTCGTTATCCAGCTCATAGTTTAGAGTTTTATGCTCTAAAGTGAGCAGTTTGCGAAAAGTTCACTCACTGGTTAAAAGGAGCCATGTTCACAGTACTAATGGATAACAACCCTTTGACATACATCATGTCTAAGCCCAAGTTAGATGCTTGTGAGCAAAGGTGGGTGTCCAAGCTGACGCCGTTTGACTTTGACTTGAAATACATACCTGGAACCCAGAACATTCCTGCTGATCTGTTGAGTCAACGTCCCTTTGCCAGGACTCTGGAAGTCTATGAAGCTTTGGAGGATAAGCCTCATGTAACTAGAGAATCATTGCAAGAAGCTCTCCGATTGTCAGTCAATGTACTTCATCAAAATTCTGAGGGTAGTGTTCAGAGTGTCCAAGTTGGGAGTTTGAGCCAGATAAGAGGTGAAGGTGTGAAGGCTATCCTTGAGTCCTGTTTGGATTGGGAATTCAGTAGGCCTGTACGCGGTGCGCAGCTGACCCGTTGTGCCAACAGTCTGATGAATGGAGGCGTGGATACACTCCCAGTCTTTTCAATGGAGGAAATACGGGAAAAACAGGGAGCTGACCCCGTCATCACTTGTGCGATATCCTTTATTGTCAGAGGAAGGAGACCATCACGAAGAGAGAAGAATAATGAGTCCGTTCCAGTATTGAGACTCCTAAAGTATTGGGAAAAGTTGGAAGTCAAGGACCGTGTTCTCTACCGCAAGTCTAAGGATAGAATGGGAAAAATCAGATACCAGCTTGTACTTCCTGATTCTCTGAAAGCCTCTGCCTTTAGAGGGACCCATGATGATGCTGGTCATCAAGGACAAAGCAGAACTCTCCATCTGGTGCGTCAGAGGTTCTTTTGGTCTGGTATGGATGCGGATGTAAAGAAATATGTCTCTCACTGTAAACGTTGTGTGGTTGGGAAGACTCTGGAACCTGAGGCTTGAGCACCTCTTGAATCGATCAGAACAAGTGCTCCGCTGGAACTTGTTTGTATAGATTTCTGGTCTGCAGAAGGGAGACATGGAGAAAATGTTGACGTCCTTGTGATAACAGACCACTTTACAAAATTATCCCATGCGTTTCCTTGCCCCAATCAGACAGCTAAAGTTGTAGCTCAGAAGCTGTGGAATCAGTTTTTCTGTGTATATGGCTTCCCGAAGAGGATACACTCGGACAAAGGGGCCAACTTTGAAAGTAAGTTGATCGCTGAGTTGCTGTTGGTGTCTGGTGTCCGTAAGTCTCATACTACTCCTTAACACCCGATGGGAAATGGGCAAACGGAGAGATTTAACCACACATTTGGAAGTATGATTCGCTCCTTACCTCCTCGATCAAAAGAGAGATGGCCTCAGATGATACAGACACTCACCTTTTCCTACAACTGTACCACTCATGAAACAACAGGATTTGCCCCGTTCTATTTGATGTTTGGCAGAGTGCCTAGTCTACCTGTAGATATCATGTTTGGAAGTGCCCTGAGGAATGATGATGTGCAGGGCTATGATGAATATGTGGAGTCTCTTCAGAAGGATCTTAGAGAGGCAATGAAGATTGCCCAAGGAAACACCACGGGAGCTCAAAAAAGGCAAGCGAAGGAGTACAACAAGAAATCCAAAGGTGTTGAATTGGAAGTTGGAGATGGTGTCCTGCTAGTGAATAAGAAGGAAAAGGGAAAAAGGAAGTTAGCAGATGTGTGGGACTCGGTGGTTCATGTGGTGACATGGAAAGACTCTACGTTACACATCTACAGGGTTGAAGACCCAACCACAAAGAAAAGTAGGGTGGTTCACCGTAACTTCCTCCTCCCCGTAAACTTTCTCCCCTTGGGGAAGTCAGAAGTTGAATCCACGATATTCTCCACAGTCTCTGATGCAGAAATAAGTGGGCAGAAAGAACAAGGACACAGATCTCTGTTTAGTTCTGAAAGAGAATCAAGAAGCAGTAGGATAGCTTCTTGGATCTTACAAGGTCAGAGTCCTAAACAGTCTCAGCCCAATGGAGTACATTCTCTTCAAGAACATAGCACTGGGGAAGTCACAGTGGTTCACGCTCTGGCCTTGACAGATCACACTACAGAAGGGAGCGACTCCAGTGAATTGTCAAGTTCTTGTGATACAGATAACACCAATGAAAGTGAGCCTTGTGCAGATAATATGAGCAGTGTATCTGATTCCGGTTCAGACAATGAAGAGATCTGTGAGTCTGTGAGCAGTTACAGTGTTCAGGCAGAACCAGATGCTATGCAGAGAGAATCAGAGAGGCTCTGATAACAAATCGGATCATTGTCCAAGTTTTCAAACTCCAAGTAGTAAATCCAGAGTCACTCTAGGAGTTTCCCCAAGAAAAGTCACCGGATCTGTCACAAAATCAAATAAGGGAACGGTGAAAACCAGGTCAGGCAGGTTAGTGAAACCTGATAAAAGACTGCTCGAGTGCATGAGCATGATTATATCTGAGCCAAATCACAGAAACCCATTAGCAGAATTGTTCAGAGTTCTTTCCAGTTTTATGGGGAGTTAGATTAATCTATTAAGAAGGTTTTTTTTTTTTTTTTTTTTTTTTTTTTTTTTTTTGAAAGGATCAGAATTGAGTAGAAGTAACTTTAAAAGGGATTGAGAAGTACTGAATTGAGGGATGTATGGTTATATGTATAAGGGCATATTTCTCCCAAGCAAAATGTTTTGCTATTCTTTTGAATGACTAAAGTCTGGGTATCCTTCTTTTGAGGAAAAATGTCTCACCTGAAGCTGAGAGTGTATGCTGACTGTCTGTCCTCTTTTAATAAATTGCAGACGGAATCCCCCAAAGAGCTTGATGTCTGTGATTTCTTTGTGGTGCTGAGTAAAGTCCGCTACACATATAAAAAAAGTGACAATGTGGACAGATCATGTGTGAATAGCTTGACAAAGCAGTATTTACAAAGGTAAATCTGTTTTGATATGCACTGCTGTGTTGCACTCTGAGTAATTTTCTTCATAAACTGCCGCAATAAATGTAGTGCTCTTGCCAAGGCTCATGATTTTGTTCTCGGCTTAAAAGTTCTGCACTAACTTATACAGCAATTCCTTCAAATAGGTCACGCTAAAAGCACTCATAACGAATAGCACAGCATTTGAAAAGTCCATTCTTTCTCATTTATTTTGGTTCCAGGCAGCAGATGGGCTGCAGTTGATAACCAGTAGATGTAGGTTCCCTGTAACAGGCATAAAGTTGTTCAGATAAGAGAGCCTGCTTTATGAAAGAGAGGCTTTAATGGCATTTAAGTAGAGGAGGGAAAAGACTTCCGGTATAAGAAGCTTTTCTTAGTAACCTGTGGAAGATTCAGCTTGATATTGTAAATAGGACGACCAATAACAATCCTGGTCTGTGCTCCACGTCTTGGTTTTGTGTTTATGGACTAGTTTTTACATAATTGTGTTAATAAACCTAATCTCCACGTGGATCCAGTCACATTATTACTGATGATTTCATAACTATCACAAGTCTTATTTGTGATTTTATCAAAACCTTATCTATGTTAGCTTGCTAAATAATATATCTTCAGCAGAATTTGCAACAACAATCTTAAATAAATCACAGAAAACCAAATGTTTATAATGGGTCTACAATATCAATGAATTCATTGAATCAATGAATTGGCCTGAAATGACAAGTAACAGTTCTTCTTGTCGAGCCCTGCATATATTTTAATTTGTACACTACTGAAGATAGCATTGGCAATATCTGTTCAAACCTCAAGATTAAATTATGTTTTATGAACAAAGTTCAGGAGGAACATGTTCAAATTGTCTATCCAATCAGTACGAGATGAGGCCTACACATAGCCGACTCAACTATGTTCCTCCACAGTTTTCTGCATCCGTTCACCACCCTGTCTCCTCAGACTTGCTTGGTTAACTATCCTAATCAGAGATATGGGGGAGTACTCTAGATTCGGGACAAAATTCCGAGCTCTGAGCCCTCCCCTTCAGACAGCACGCAAAATACCCATCCATTTTATTCTGATTATTTGTGTGAACTCGTGAATTGATCATTAAAACAGTTGTTAGTTGTAGCCTTAGAGAGGACCTAATATGCTGATTGAGTTGTGTTAGTAGTGTGTTGAAACTCAAAAGGGGCATAACATTTCCCAAACATGCTCAAAGTGGTTGACCAATCACAACAACACGCTGGTCAAGCCGACCAAACAGAGCACATTGCGCATTGTTAAACCAACTATGGTCGCAAGTCCCATCAATACCAGCATAGTTCAACTGTTCAGTGTTTCCCAAAACCATAGTTCCAACAAACATTCGCAAACAGCAACGCAAGGTTATGTGGCTGGAACTGCAGCTCTCGACCTCTGGGGACTGTGCTCCCAGAATGCAAACATATACAAACATTTCAAACATATACAAACTCAATTCTATATCTTTTAGTTCGTCAAAATAATTAAAGTGCTGTTTTGGGGTCGTGACGTAAAAGGGGGAACGTGATTGAATTAAACATCTGAAAATAAAGCAAAGCAAGTGAGAAAAAGAAAAATAACGAAGTCTTCAAATGCCATATTCATTATTTGCAGCAATAAATCTAGAACACATTCATTAGTAGACGTTATTACTCCACCACCTGTTTGACGTCATTAACAGTATTGTTTGTTCACCAATGTGGTTTGATCAATGGATGTGCGACAAAGTTACTAAGTTTTTGGAAAACTAGCCAGTTAGACTTCCCATTGACTTCCATAGTACTTTTTTTTTTTTTCATTCTATGGAAGACAATGGCTACCTTCAAATGTCTGGTTACTGACAGGGCATAATATGCCATGTTTAAACGTTGTCAGTAATTACCTAAGTAGAAAAAATCCTGACATCTTATGTCTTTAAATACAGAGAAAAAATGGCCACAGATTATTAGTAAAATTTCATGTGTTCAGTGTAGTTTTTGTCGTTTCATAACCTTGGAGGAGGCTGTTTCTCCCTATAATTGAGCAGCTGCCTTCCTCCAAGTCTATCCGAGCCCAAGCTCCCTCTCCGCACATCTAATCATTTGCGCTATATTTAGCTGGAGTTGTGCCTGCCTGCCCATGTCTTCGCGTTTAGCTTTATCCCTGGGCACACGGTAATTGTGAAATGTGTTTCGTAAAAACAGTTCCACCAGAGGAAAAATAAACAAGTCCTACGGCAGTGTAGGGATTTTGGCTAAGGGCAAAATGCCAGCAGGTGGTCATGTTTCGCAATCGCAGGGGGAATCGTTGCATGGCCACTTCCCAGCCCACCACGAGGGGTTTACCGCATGACTCACAGAATATGTGTAGAAATATTTAAAAAAAACAACAACAACAACGCCACCAGCATGTGTCCCAATTCACTAAGCACATAGTGCCAAAGGCTCTGTTTCTCTGCACCACAATCCAGAACTTTTCAGAACAGATAGCACAGTCTCCCAGAATGCATTTCCCCGTTTGAATGTGAACTAAAAATGCATTCAAAACAAACACAAAAGCGACTTGGGGACTCCAAATCATTTTTCAGCATGCTTTCAGGAAACAAAACATGTTTTAATATTGCTATTCTTTGCAGTTGTGTACTCACAGGCACCATTTCGCTGATTTTCTGCAACATTTAACTGGCAGGGACTCTTTTGTTTTAGTTAGGGTTGTTTGTTAGACCTATTGTAGCCTTTGGAGAACTTCGAGACCACGATGATGAGTCTAGAATGAAAAACATACTGAAAACTGACTGGAAATGCTCTGGAAATGATTTATGTGAATACCTCATCATTAAAAATAATAATAATAATAATAATACCAATACAAATAAATACATAATAATAATCATTGGCATGACACAACAAAGCCTGTATAGCACACATTTGAGACAATATAATCATCAGTCTCAAAGAAAGAAAGAAAGAAAGAAAGAAAGAAAGAAAGAAAGAAAGAAAGAAAGAAAGAAAGAAAGAAAGAAAGAAAGAAAGAAAGAAAGAAAGAAAGAAAGAAAGAAAGAAAGAAAGAAAGAAAGAAAGAAATGAAATGAAAAGAAAGGGAAAGAAGGGAAATGAAATGAAATGAAAAGAAAGGAAATGAAATGAAATGAAATGAAATGAAATGAAATGAAATGAAATTAAATTAAATTAAATGAAAAGAAAGTGAAATGAAATGAAATGAAAGTGAAATGAAATGAAATGAAAAGAAAGGGAAATACAATGAAAATAAATGGAAATGAAATAAATGGAAATGAAAGGGAAATTAAATGAAATTGAATGAAATCCAGTATCTCCGATATCCAACATAGTGCAAGTGGTTTGGAGAACAAAAAAAAAAAATGCTTGAGCCAAAGCATAAAATTCGGTATTTCTGTAAAATTTGGTATTTTGGTGAATTTCGGTATCAAAACAAACCAAAATGAAAACATTTAATTTCTAATCCAATCACAAACAAAAAATACAGAATTCTGTCCCTATATAGCACTTGCATACATGTACCATTAGTTGAAAAATATGTATATGTGTGTGTGTGTGTGTGTGTGTGTGTGTGTGTGTGTGTGTGTGTGTGTGTGTGTGTGTGTGTGTGTGTGTGTGTGTGTGTATACCAAGGAAGTCAGTGGGGCCCATCAACTGTTTGGTCACCGACATCCTTCAAAATACCTTCTTTTGTGTTCAGCATACAGGTTTGGAACATCATGAGGGAGAGTAAATAATTACAGAATTTTTATTTTTGGGTGTACTATGCCTTTAAGGCAGATTAGAAACTCAAGCCCCACCATGGATATGTGTATTTTTGTCTTCTGGTGTTTCTGTGCTGTTATACTCATACTTAGACAATAGACATAATAAAAAATAAAAAAATAAAAAAAAAATAGACAGAGAAGTAAAAAAACTGAGTTTGTAAAAAAAAGAAGAGAGCACAAAATTCATGAAATACATTCTTGTCTACTTTCAAAGTGCACTGCAAAATCTTTCAAACGTCTACCTTGAAAAGTGCATATCTTTCGCAGGGCATCCATTAAGAAAAAAATGCAATTCTGGGTATTTTATGCTGCATAAAACATAATGTATGTGAATGACAGAATACTGCCACATCTCTCCATGCACAACTTCTCTTTACAGAACTGAGGAAAAAAGGCCAGTGCTCAATGCACATCAATGTTTGGAACTCAGTGTAGACTTAGTGTTAAGACAGGCTGTGAGCCATCATGCTAATGGAGGCTAAAAGGGATCGTGAGACGGGACCCCCTAGCAAGCCTCCTCATCATTACTGTAAGGAGACCACAGCACACGCCTAATGGGCTCTCCTATTAGAAGCCATCATTCACAAATCCCTTTGTCACATACCACTGTAGCACTACTCATTCGCATAGAGATCCAACACGAGTGCTTAAAGGGGCTGAGAGCAACATGTTAATGCTAATGAGGCAGCATGTGGCCACACAGAGACGTCTTTGTGATAATGGTTAAATAGTCACTTGAGAAGTCCATAATAGTGTAATACTGCAGTGATGGGGTTGAAAAATCCACAAAATTATACTTTTCATGCTATAAAGCACTCAGATCTCCAGTGTTGGTTGCGGCTTAATGAAGAAAAGGAAAGAGATACAAATATGATCATTGGTCTATGAGATATAAAGCCTGCCTATGTGTAGTATCAGACTCGTTTGCGCATAAAACAACAAGCACTTAAAAAACTGCATGCTCTGATTTGAAATAAATAAATAAATGACAGAATGACAGAATGAATAAATGAATGAACAAATAAACAAATAACAGAATGAACTAACGGATGGCAAAATTAATGAATGACAGAATTAATAAATGAATGAACAAATAAACAAATAACAGAATGAACTAACGGATGGCAAAATGAATGAATGACTGATTGATTGAATGAATGTATGAATGAATAATTTAATTAATTAATTAATTACAGAATGAATGAATGCACAAACGAATGATAGAATGAATGAATAACAGAATGAACAAATTAATGAATGACAGAATGAATCAATGAACAAATGAATGAATAACGCAATGAATGAATGAACGAATGAATGAACGAGCGAATGAAAGATTCAATGAATGAATGAACAAATGACAGAATTAATGAATGACAGAATGAATGAATGAACAAATTACAGAATGAATGAATGACAGAATTAATGAATTACAGAATTAATGACCGAACAAACAAACGAATTAACACATGCACACGAAGGAAGGAAGGAAGGAAGGAAGGAAGGAAGGAAGGAAGGAAGGAAGGAAGGAAGGAAGGAAGGAAGGAAGGAAAGGAAGGAAGGAAGGAAGGAAAAAAATGATTGAATGAATGACAGATTGATTGAATAAATAACATATTGAATGAATGAATGAATGGCAGAATGAATGAATGGCAGAATGAATGGCAGAATGAATGAATGAATGAACACAACAGAATTAATGATTGGTCAAATAAATGAATGACAGAACAAATTAATGACAGAAGTAAGGAAGGAAGGAAGGATTGAATGAATGAACGAATGACAATGAATGTCTGAATGAATGAATGAATTAATAAATGAACAAACAAATGAATGAATGAATGAATGAATGAGTGAATGAATGAATGAATGAATGAATGACACTGAATGAATGAATGAAGCGAATGAATGAATGAGTGAATGAATGACACTGAATGAATGAACGAACGAATGAATGAATGAATGAATGAACGAATGGCACTGAATGAATGAATGAATGAACGAATGACAATGAATGAATGAATGAACGAATGACACTGAATGAATGAACGAGCGAATGACACTGAATGAATGAACGAGCGAATGCGAATGAATGAATGAATGAATGAATGAATGAATGACGAATGAATGAATGAATGAATGAATGAACATGAATGAATGAACGAATGACACTGAATGAATGAATGAATGAATGAATGAATGAATGAACAAACGACACTGAATGAATGAATGCATGAATGAATGAACGAACATGAATGAATGAACGAATGACACTGAATGAATTAATGAATCAACAAACAAATGAATGAATGAATGAACAAACGACACTGAATGAATGAATGAATGAATGAACGAATTAATTAATTAAATGCACTTATCGCTATTTAAACACAATTTTTTGCATTTAAAAAGCAAAAAAAACCCAAAATAAAATACAAATAAACAAACAAGCAAACAAACAAATGAATGAATACAGGCAAACCCATACAATCTACAGTAGTTTTTTTGCACTGTAAATAAATTAATAAATGCACTTAAAACCCATACAAACTAACCAGCTTTATTGCACGTACAAACAAACAATTTTGCTGCAAACAGTCCTTTGAACAGAACTTGGTATGGTAACATTACTTCAGCTGTGTTACGCTTATATTTCACATTTGAAAGTCACTTTGAATAAAAGCTAAATGAATAGACATACATGTAATTGCTCATCAGGGCTCTCTTGGTCTAAAACAACAACAAAAACAAACTATGATCAGCCATTTATGTCAGTGCATTCCTGTCTGGAACACGCTGGCTGTTGAGCAGAATAAGCTGCGAAGTGGATCAGACTTAATGCTGACCAAAAGTCTGGCTCTAAACTAGCCTATATGCACCAGTATCCGGTTAAAGCTGAAGTGTTCTGCTAGCAAAGTCAACATCCTTAGAGATGACAAGACAAAAAACATCCCCAGTCCCTGCTATACACGGACAACTGGACAGCAGTTCTTGTCAGACTGTCAGTTCCAATGTATTTTCAGTGAAAACAGAGAAAGGAATATAATAGCGGAAAAGGGCAAGGAGTGCAACTTGATGAGAAACGCTTGCTGCATTGATGTTGTTGGCTTTTTTATTAATGTCAGGCCATGTGCTTCAGAAGAAATGATGGATGTTGTATTTAATGTTATTGTTAAACACTGTGCTGTGTCAGGTGAAAACACTCTTTATGAAGCACTAGACAAAATATAACACAAGAGTCAGGTGCAAACACTGCTTATATAGCTTAGTAGTGTGTCAAGCTTAAACCACTGTGCATTTAAAATGACTTTCGTTATTGTAACCATTTAAGTTTATCTAGTCATAATAAATCATATTTTTGACTTATTAACCCTCTGAGAAAAAGGAAGTGCACTTAATTTATTAATGTGATAAATGTGCAATTGTAATGTACTTCAGATCTTTAATAGTATTTTTAATGGTTGCCGAGAATGTAATATTCATGAAATAAAGGGCACAGAAGTGTACTTAAAGAGAATACACTTTCTTTCCCTGGCAGTTTTTTTTTTTGCCAGTGCCAGTCAGCGCACCACTGTTTTTTTTTTTTTTGTTTTTTTTTCATAAACATTTAATGGCCCCTAGAATATTTTTGTACTTATATCTGAACATGCAATATATCAAAAGAAAAAAACAGAAAAAAAAAACAGAGCCTCTGAGATATATATATATATATATATATATATATATATATATATATATATATATATATATATATATATATATATATATATATATATATATACTTTTATTTTACCTTCACCAACAGTTGAATGTGGGTATGGTACAACGGGACACCTTAAAGGGGTACTTCAACGCTGGGAAGATGAATGCGTATTTAAACTTCTAGACTAAGAAAAGACAGAAAATGTATTTTTGTCTCATGTGGATGAAAGACAATATCTCCCAGAATGCACTTGCTTCGCTGTCCTACGAGGCCACTCCCAAAGCCACTGCTACTGGTTATCACTTGCCCACCATGACACCGCCCCCACCGTCATTTTGATTTTCATAGTAATAAAATCATTTTGTTCAGTTAGAGAACAGACACTACAATTAAAAACTGAACGTGTCTGTTCAATAAAGCGTGAGTGAGCTGAACGAAAGTCACGGCACAAACGCAGCAGGAGTCAGATTACATTCATCACGAGAGCGAAGAGCTGAGCAGAGCTGAGGTAAGCGCGGGAGTCATTCATTTCAGATCGTGCCTATGGAAGCTTAACTTTCATAGGAATTCATTGAAAAGTTGAAACACTTACTTTGCTCCGCACCGCTCCGTTATGAATGGCCGAGGCCCAAGCGGCCGTGCGCATTTACATTCTGTGAGTGAGATCCCACCTTTATGGGTGGGTTGAAAACATGTACTGTCTGTACTGTTTGTACTGTCTGTACTGTATGTACTGTCTGTACTGTTTGTACTGTCTGTACTGTATGTACTGTCTGTACTGTCTGTACTGTATGTACTGTTTGTCTGTACTGTATGTACTGTCTGTACTGTATGTAGTGTCTGTACTGTCTGTACTGTATGTACTGTCTGTACTGTACTGTCTGTACTGTACTGTCTGTACTGTACTGTCTGTACTGTCTGTACTGTATGTACTGTCTGTACTGTATGTACTGTCTGTACTGTACTGTCTGTACTGTCTGTACTGTCTGTACTGTCTGTACTGTCTGTACTGTCTGTACTGTCTGTACTGTCTGTACTGTCTGTACTGTCTGTACTGTCTGTACTGTCTGTACTGTACTGTCTGTACTGTCTGTACTGTCTGTACTGTCTGTACTGTGTCTGTACTGTTTGTACTGTTTGTACTGTTTGTACTGTCTGTACTGTCTGTAGTCTTTAGCCTCTGGCCAAAAAATCATCCGATGACACAAAATGACGATATTTGCGTCATCGGAGGATTTTTTCCAGAAATAAAATACATAAATCTCTCATCTCAGGGGACATGAGGGGGAAAGTATGATAATTTGAATATACTACCGGGTTTCTACTGATACAAAGCTTAATGCTAATCGCTGAAGTAACCCTTTAAGAAAAATGTGCTTTTCACTACTCCTATAATGTATGATATGCAGAAAAATATATAGGCTTGTATTAAACATTTATGGAGCAACAGATTTAGTTTGAAAATAAATCATAAAAGTGGTTTATTTTATTTAAAAGTCATGTCTAATAATGTTTAATAATGTCTAAGTTAATACTTGTTCAAAACAATCACTTTAGCAAAGTTTGAACTATTTTCTGTTTATTTTAATGAATAAAATAATTAATTTTTAATCAATAAATATGCTGTCATTAAAAGCAATGAAGGAGATCCATAATAATTTAATATAGATTTGCAGTAGTAACAATAAATTATATTTTATTATATGACATGATTAATATCACATTTTTAAATCTGATGGTTTCATTATAAATATGGCGATTATAGGTGGACACCCAACTTAATATAGATACTTACATCTGAATCTAATCATGTCATGTCAACAAATGTTAAAGTCCGCCGCTGTTTATTATCATGTTAAATACTGTACCTTCAGCCTTTTACCCCAAATGCCATACTTCTACATATTATTCCGTTATTGAAAAACTGTTGCTTTACATACCTTGAACAAAACTGACGAACATTAACAAGACCTTTGTTTCATAATATATTCAATAATTTAGCGATTCTTATTCGCTACTTAAATCTACAACATTTTTAAAACATCAAATAATAGATCAAATGAGCGCAGAATCAACTTTGCGCTGCTGCTCGTGATCACGTCAAAGATCAGACAAATTTCCACGTGCATCTTAAAGAGCGGATGTTTTGGAAAGTGCTGAGGAAATTTTTGTGCCATCTAGAGGTTTAGAGGAAAATAAAATACCCCATGGAGCCTTTAGCCCCCTTGTACCCTAAATCTTTATAAAAAAGCAACATTTTGAACAAAAAAAAACTGAGAAAACCGTGTTTTTGTCAAATTACGTACAGATCAGATTCGGAACAAAGATCAAAACAGATGAGGCATTTCTCAATACCAAGTATGCAAAGTTCGGATTTGCGTCCTTGGTAGTTCGGAATTGTCAAGTTCGACTAAGGAGGATGAACTCCCGAGGACGAGAGGACGCAAGTCTGGTAATTCTGCAAATGGAACCGCAGTGTCCTTGATAGCGTCACTCAGCTTGCTCTGGCTACTCCGGTTATCTCTGTATATTTTAGGCTACAGTAAATGCTACAAAACACAACCCTGCCTCTTTTTGTTTTCATTTAAAAAAAAAAAAAAAACTTAAACATATTAATAGCCACACAAATGTGGTTCAGGCAAAGCGTACATTGATTATCTTCACTGCATGTATATTTAGAGCAAAACTAAATATAAAACACAACCCTGTCTCTTTTTATTTACATTTAAAAATATTAACCATGTTAATACAGTATGTGGTTCATGCAATATGTGCATATGTACTCTGAGATATCTTCACTTTAATAAAATGAAATATGACATGACACACATCCCTGTCTGTTTTTGTTAAATATCAGTTTTAGTGATCAATAATAGCCAAGTATAAGTAAAAGGTATAATGCTGTACAAAAAGAAATAAAGCAAACAATTCAGTCAAGCGTACAAAATCAGCGCTCTAGTAGGCTACAACGATAAAGTTAAATAGCATAAATATATAGTTATATAGCCAAAACAATTTGCCAGGAACTAATTATAAATTCATTAGACAAAAGATCGCCAGTTAGATATACACAAGACAAATTAAATCTCGTTTAACCACAACAGAGACATCAGAGCCAGCGGCAAACGTCAGAAGGACTAGCAGAGGAAAGGCTGCTCTCGACAGGGTTAATGAGATCAAATTTTCAAATAGGCACTATCTTTATAAATAAACCACAGATTTGAGCTTTAAACTACATTCTCGCCTGAAAAACTCTTAAAACTACATTTCGTGACAATAACAGTAGTATTTTTTTTAATTACCCGGGTTTTCTCTTCTGCTATTGAAGCTTGTTGGTTGGTGCGAGATGCATTCTGGGATACCTGGCTGTCTCAAATCCGCACAAGTCACCTCTCGATGCATCCTTGATAATAGGGGCGAATCAAGAGAATATCCGGGGATATGCTCGGAACGGCCGCTGACGTCTGAAACTCGCATCTGCGAAAGCGTCTAATGAAACTATAAAATATGCGCTTCGTTTATATACAAGTCACATATTTGAGGTCTAAATAACTACATTCTCACCTAAATAAAAACTCTTAAAACTACATTCCATGACACAATAACAGTAGTATTCATAAAACATATGGTGGATATGCTCGACAGCCATGACAGTTGCCACAAGCGGAGTGATACAAACGGTGAAACGGAACCATTGCTGAATATCGCACGGCTGGAAAAGTATCTCAGCCAATCAGATTTGAGAACCAGAAAGAACTGTATATTATATTATATTATATTATAATATATTATATTATAATATCCAGTCAAGACACCTTGTTGTGGTTAATTTAGCTATATTGATCAGCAGACTATGCATACCTCCAAGACGTTAACAAAAACAACAACAAAAGCATAACATTCTAATTATTCTATACAAATCGTACACATTTTAAACAGAGCAGATTCACTCATTTTAAATCCTAAATATCTTGAAGACATCTGCAAAATGTCTTTTGAACATCCGAGAGGGAACGTTTTAGAGTCATACAGCAGACAAGGAAACACTTTCAACTACATCTTCCAGATGGAAACGCAAGCTATGTTACCTACCACATGAAGCTTTTTTTCCCCAAATGACATGACATTTTTAAAGTGTATTTCAAGAAGGCTTCTGAACATTCCTTGCATCTTGCCCATGTCTCATTTTACGTGACACTTCTGAAAGATGAAACGCTGGCGGAAATAGCATCCAGAAGATTTGATAGCCAGAGTCCCACAAACATGAATGAACTCTGAGGGCAAAAGAGTTGTGCTTTTGTCAGTCGAGGGATATGAGATATTAAAGGTCACCACAAAGGTGACCTTCAAGTCAGACGAAAAGTAAATAGACCTCTCCTTCCACATACACTTCTCACTCTTAATAGACAAATGTGATCTAGCCTTGTGTCAGTGGAGCTGACCAAAGAGAGTGTTTAGAAATGAAACCCACTCCATTTTAAATGGCTTGTCAACTTCAGCTATTATGCATCACGATGAAACATGTGTTTTACATGGTACTTGGACTGAGCTTCATATCTCATTTTGAAAGCATTCACCTCCCACATACAGTGCATTTATAAAAGAGAAAAAATCATTTACTCACGCTTATGTTGATCATAACACATATGCATTCCCTTTGACATACAGAAGAGAAAAAAAGACCCATTCATTAAAAAAAAGTATGAGCAATATCACATGAGTAGCAGTGCGATATGGCTGTACATCAGCACGGCTGTGATTAGGTCGTATGCACGAGGCCGCAGCGCTCTAGTACAGGATTTAAGTTAAATATAGTCAAGATATTAAGTTATAAAACTTAATTTTCCCCTTAACCCAAAGATTGCCTATTTGATATACCCCAAATGAATTATATCAAATTTTTAACCACTGTCTACATAAGACCCAGCGGCAAATTCCTGAAGGTCTGGCTGAGATGAAGCTATTCTCTGCGGGTACGTGAGTGCTGAATGGCCGCTAACAACTGGAACTCGCATCTGCGAAAGCAACTAAACAAATTGTAAAATAGAGACTATGTTTATATATGAGTCACATATTTGAGGTCTAAATAACTACATTCTTAGCTAAAAAACATTTTGTGACTCAACAGCAGCAGTAGTTTCCAAAAATATGGTGGATTTGCTCGATTGCCATGACAGTCTCCGCAAAGCACAACACCACTGGACTCCGCTTCTCTGTCTGGCAATCCGAAGGATGAGTCTGAGTTTGACGGTTGCCAGGAGCACTGTATTGTGCCAAGTGTAAAGTTTGGTGGAGGGGGGATTATGGTGTGGGGTTGTTTTTAAAGGGTTGGGCTTAGTCCCTTAGATCCAGTGAAAGGACCTCTAAATGCTTCAACATACCAAGACATTTTGGACAATTTCATGCTCCCAACTTTGTGGGAACAGTTTGGGGATGGCCCCTTCCTGTTCCAACATGACTGTGCACAAGTGCACAAAGCAAGGTCCATAAAGACATGGATGAGTGAAAGACTGGCCTGCACAGAGTCCTGACCTCAACCAGATAAAACACCTTTGGGATGAATTAGAGAGGAGACTGCAAGCCAGGTCTTCTCATCCAACATCAGTGCCTGACCTCACAAATGTGTTTCTAGAAGAATGGTCAAAAATTGTGGAAACCTTATGGAAAGCCTTCCCAGAAGAGTTACAGCTGCAAAGGGTCCAACGCCATATTAAACCCTATGGATTAAGAATGGAATGTCATTAAAAGTTCATGTGCATGTATGTTGTTCACATATATAATGTTTCTTTTCTTTATCATGTACATGCTGATCTGTCATTGAAATAACATGTTGCTCTGGCTCACTGTTCAACTTTTTGTGCCTGCTGGGAGAGTGAATGCAACTTGAATTATAAATGTATCCCCTCAGCAACCTGCAACAGAAATAATCACACTTTTTCATTTAGGGGTGAGGAAAGACTGAAACAGACGGAGAGGGGAGTAAAATATCTCTCTGAGGAGTCGTGGATCTACTATAAAGCAGCCTAACCTCATTCTCAGCTTTTGTGTTTTCCCAATGTGTAGAAGGATACAGGGAGTAAGAGAAACCAAAAG
>CM031957.1:15511328-15743828 GCA_018749465.1 Paracanthobrama guichenoti
ATCTGAATCTCCTGCACCAATGGCGCCCATGTTGGGTTTAGGTCAGGCTGACTAATTGATCACAGAAAACTTGAAACAAATCATGTGACCAGCATACTCCAGACAGACCAGGCTATGATAAGTGATAAAATGATTTGATGAAAACATCTTTCTTATGCCCCAAACAAAACACTAAAGAGTATGTAACTCGTGGTTCGCGTTGCCTGTTTTAGGGTTAATATTACTTTTAAATCTGACCACCGGAAATTATTTTTAAGCAGTAAACAATTTTTACTGGTTAATCGTTTAACTCAGAATATATCCCACCCACAAGTGCAACCCCCTTCCATCCCTTTCACGTGGTCAAACGTGTCTCTTCCTCAATCTTTCAGCTCACATAGCATCTTTGACTATTGAGACCAAATAGGAAGATTATAGCCCCTCTCCACAGCATGCTTTTGAACTAAAATCTACAAAGAGACATGACATCAATACCATGCCAATATCTGGCTCAGCATTAGGGATGAAGGTGGCAGCGCAAAGCGATTTAACTCAGCTGAGGCTTATTCCCCACAGAGGAAAATGACTTCAGTGCCAACTTACTTTTAACTTAATGGATTTTGCCTTTGCTTTCACTAAGGAATCTTCATGTTTTTCCTGTGCTGTGTTAAAACCCTTTACTCTAACCTAATACTCTTCATAGCCGGAGTACCCAAGACACCACTTAGCCATGGCATTCTAAACAACCCCCTACAGTTTCAGCCTGTAGATAGAGGGAACCTTCACTAAACCTTCATTAACCCAAATACCTACTCATTTGATTAGCACAGCTCTGACATCTTATGAATTGAGAATAAATATAAACAAGTACACACATATGAGCAATATTAGCTGTGCTGATATAGAGCCATATCGCATGACTACTTGTGTGATATTGTGTTTATACAACAGTTTGATGGCACAAGTGTGTAAATAAATAAAAATCGACAATGGGGTGTCTTAAAAAAAAAAAAAAAAAACCTGGTGAACTACTTCTTTCCGCCTACAGATTCAAATCTAAGGTTAACAGTATAACTGAACTTTAGAACTAGTAACATAGGAATGCTGAGTTGCTTCATTAGAGTTAAAAGCTATTACATGTAAAAATTAAAATAATAAATAAAAATAATAATAATAATAATAATTATATATATATATATATATATATATATATATATATATATATATATATATATATATATATATATATATATATATATAATTTAAAATACTTTTAAAGCTATATGCTATAAGCTCTATGCTAAAATTATTATGTAGAGTATTATGAGAGAGACAGAGTGATCAAATGAACATTACCTGCATCTGATACATCATTCATTCTTCAGGTTAATCTCATATTCATAATAAGCCGAGGAATACATCGCCTTGTTTACAACCTTGTTTCAGTCCCTTTCAATATAAGTATTTTCTACTGACTCACTCATAAAGTCTCTTGTGGTGTAACAATGTAATCTGCACTGAAGTCAGAATCACCATCACTAACATACAGACGTTTCGCAATACCAAAAATTATTATTAAATACTACTTTTACTACCCTAGGTCCAATTCTCACTATTAACTAACTTTTAACTATGACTTTTGCCTCAATTAACGTGCAATTAGTTTATGTATTGGGTATGATTAAGGGATGCAGAATATGGTCATACAGAATAAGGCATTAAAGGGTTAGTTCACCCAAAAATGAAAATTCTGTCATTAATTACTTACCCTTATTTCATTTGACACCCGTAAGACCTTTGTTCATCTTCGGAACACAAATGAAGACCTCTCTCAAGACCCATTAAAGGCACTAAAGACGTCGTTACAAAGTCCATCTCACTACAGTGGGTCTACAATCATTTTATGAAGCGATGAGAATAGTTTTTGTGCGAAAAAAAAAAGACTTATACAGTGATGGCCGATTTCAAAACACTGCTTCCTGAATCTTCGGAGCGTTATGAATCAGCGTATCGATTCAGCGGTTCGGATTGCCAAAGTCACGTGATTTCAGCAGATTGGCGGTTTGACATGCGATCCGAACCACTGAATCGATACGCTGATTCATAACGCTCCGAAGCTTCAGGAAGCAGTGTTTTGAAATTGGCCATTTCTATATAAGTCGTTTAGTTTCGTTTTTTTTTTTTTTTTTGCACACAAAAACTATTCTCGTCGCTTCATAAAATGATTGTAGAACCACTGTAGTGAGATGGACTTTGTAACGACGTCTTTAGTGCCTTTAATGGGTCTTGAGAGAGGAAATGTCATTGCTGCCAATGGAGGCCTTTCTGAGCCATCGGATTTCAACAAAAATATCTTCATTTGTGTTCTGAAGATGAACAAAGGTCTTACGGGTGTCAAATGACATAAGGGTAAGTAATTAATGACAGAATTTTCATTTTTGGGTGAACTAACCCTTTAAATGTGCTTTATAAGTACTAATAAACAGCCAATATCCTAGTAATAAGCATGCTAATAAGCAACTAGTTAATAGCAAGAACTGAAGCCTAAAATAAAGTGCCACCAATTTTATTTATTGAACAATATTTAATAAACAACAATAACCATTATAACAGTTGCTAAGCAATTCAGTCAAAAGTACAAAGGCTGTGCTCTGATACAGCATTAGAGCTATATCAAAATAAAAGTTATGAAACTTTGCCCTCAGCCAAAACTATTTATTCTGGAACAAATAATAGATTAATGACATTAAAGATGTACCCGTTAGATATACCCAAACCAAATTAGATCTCAAGTTTAACCACTATAGAGAAATCTGAGCCAGCGGCAAATTCCAGAAGAACTGCCGAGGAGCTCATATCTCCGCTAACGTCGAAGCAAATTTTCATCTTTATAAATAAACCACATATCTGATGTTTGAACAACTACATTCCTGTCTAAAATAACTACATTCCGTGACACAACAACAGTAGTAGTTGTAAAATGATGGTGTTTGCTCATCCGCCATGACCGTCAAGAGAAATGCAAGTGGAGTGATGCAAACCGGTTCCCGTGGTGATACGGGTAGAATATTGCATGGCTGGAAAGACCTCTCAACCAATTTCTTCTTTAATATACCTTTTCATTTTAATTATTATTATTATTTATTTATTTTTGGTTTAAATTGTATGTATATAATAACAAATACCTTGCTTTAATTGCATAGGAGGGTATTTCCTGAATGCTTTGGGGAAAGAGGCAAATGTGGCAAAAAGTCCTAATCTCCCCTGAATGACGCCAAACTCCACTGGGAATTTCACAGCACAAAGTTAACACCACATATCTCATCACCCTGCAATTGCTTTTTCTCTGTTTGCCCTTTATAACAGTTTCTGCAGTCTTCAGGCGCTATTTTTAGTCTGGTGCAGTCAGTTTTGTGCTGTATACTGCCTGCTTTAAGCTCTGACTTACCTAGAACTGTGAAGATGTGTCACTGATTCTACTGGATCCCATATACACTATACAGGTTCAAATAAAGCACAGCACGTATATGGAGGAATTTAAATCGACAGATTAATCTGTGCTAGCACTCAACATTACATACAAAGGCTATTTTATTTTTTCCATATGTATTTATATATAGCATTTGCATATTATTACAAAATCTATACACATATCCTATGTTTTTATACATAAGCCTCTGGTTTACACACTGACGCTATAACAATAATTCAAGTTGGTTTTGAAACCATTTCATTTTGCAGTCTGTTCTGTCACTTTTCCAGTTAAAGGTGAAGATTTAATTGAGTTCATCATCAGAAATGACAGACCCGACCCGGCAGAGACATATTTAGGGATGCTGTTTTTGGAGCCTGTGATTTACCTGTCGTATCTTATGAAACATTCAGCAAAATGTTTGAAGTAGGAGTAAACAGATGCCTCAGGATGTTTATTCTGCTGAAGAACATTAAAATATATGTATTTATGTACACATATCAAACCTAAACTTAGCTATAATTTCAATATCATATTCACCAGACACATCCATCTAGTTGGAGTTTATTTAACTGAACTTCCCATCAGAACTACATGAGATAAACGGTCTGCCATATGCTTAGGATATGTTTCTTATTTTTAATGGAATTATATCCATAACATTTTTTATTTTTTCCGACTCCAATTTAATGGTTAAATTAAATGTTAGTATTTAAAAAGCATGTCAAATTTATTAAAATCATGAAACTTATAAAAATAAATAAATAAATAAATAAAATAATAATAATAATAAAATATATATATATATATATATATATATATATATATATATATATATATATATATATATATATATATATATATATATATATATATATATATATAATATATATATATATATATGATCGATTTCAAAACACTGCTTCCTGAAGCTTTGGAGCGTTATGAATCAGTGTATCGATTCAGCGTTCGGATTGCCAAAGTCACGTGATTTCAGCAGATTCGAACCGCTGAATCGATACACTGATTCATAACGCTCTGAAGCCTCAAGAAGCAGTGTTTTGAACAATTTAAAATTACAACATAGAAGAACAATTGTTTGATTATTCCTTAAAGTTTTTTATTTTTATTTTTTATTTTATTTTTTTATTTTTTTGTGTACAGACCTACTTTTTGATTTATTCATCCAAAACATTTTTGGATTTCATCTGTATGACATTTTAATAAATACATACACTTTTCCTCCAGAATGTTTTGTGTGTTTGTTTGTAGGTTAAATCTAATTCCATACTTTATCTCCTTCCCAAATAATTTTATTTATCAGGACTTAAGTCAAGTCTTAGTATATAGGATCTGTACAGAAGCAATGATTCAACCTTTAGACTCTGCCAAAAGACATTTAATCAACTGATGTGTGCCACAACTGACCACTTATTTGTTTAACTGCCAGTTAATGCTTCTTAAGTGCTGGCCCATAGGGGCTTTAACCTGGGCTTTTATGGATGGGTAGAATAAAACAACAACCATATAGTGCCTTTTGGATTGCACTTGAGCACCTAAGATTTCAACATGCAAGCTCTTCTTCCCTTGTGACCTCTAACATCTGTCTGTGAAAGTTGTTCATCCAACCACATTAACACTGAGTTACTTTGCTCTAGTTCACACACACAAACACACACACACACACACACATATAATATAATGTGTGTGTAATATATATATATATATATATATATATATATATATATATATATATATATATATATATATATTGCCAAAAGTATTGGGGACACCCCTCCAAATCTTTGAATTCAGATGCCCCAATCCCTTCTATGGCCACAGGTGTATAAAATCAAGCACCTAGGCATGGAGATTGCTTCTACAAACATTTGTGAAAGAATGGGTCGCTCTCAGGAGCTCAGTGAATTCAAGCGTGGTACCGTGATAGGTTGCCACCGGTGCAATAAGTCCATTCATGAATCTTATTCACTACTAAATAGTCTACTGTCAACTGTTAGTGGTATTATAACAAAGTGAAAGCAAATGAGAACAACAGAAATTCAGTGGTAGGCCACGTAAAATCACAGAGCGGGATCAGCGCATGCTGAGGCGCACAGTGCGCAGAAGTCGCCAACTTCCTGCAGAGTCAATAGCTACTGACCCTCAAACTTTGTGTGGCCTACAGATTAAGAACAGTGTTTAGAGAGCTTCATGGAATGGATTTCCATGGCTGGACTCTAGAGCAGTGGAGACGTGTTTTCTGGAGTGACAAATCACGCTTCTCTGTCTGGCAATCCCATGGATGAGTCTGGGGGAATGCTGGCTTTAATGCTTCAGCATACCAAGACATTTTGGACAATGTCATGCTCCCAACTCTGTGGGAACAGTTTGGGGATGGCCCATTCCTGTTCCAACATGACTGTGCACCAGTGCACAAAGCAAGGTCCATAAAGACATGGATGAGCGAGTATGGTGTGGAGGAAATTGACTGTCCAACACCAGTGCCTGACCTCACAAATGCGCTTCTAGAAGAATGGTCAAAAATTCCCATAAACACTCCTAAACCTTGTGGAAAGCCTTCCCAGAAGAGTTGAAGCTGTAAACCCTACGGATTACGAATGGGATGTCATTGAAGTTCATGCTTATGTTAAGGCAGACGTCCCAAAACTTTTGCCAATATAGTGTATACATAAAGTATATATAAGTACCGACTAAAAAAGAGCACACATGCATGATGAGATATCACGTACCCTACAAAAATGCCCTACATGAATACCCATGAGTTATATTTTTTAATGCACAGATGCATTTGCAAACCAAACAAGGAATATTCTAGGTTAAACACAATTAAATTCATCTTTGCAGCTGTATGTTTGGACAATCAATGTAATTCTTGTGGGTGGATGTGAACAGAAGGTCATGGTATCCTTGCATGTATCCTTTGCGAACATTGTTTTGTGGTTATAGTTAGAAAAACAAAATAGACTTTTATTAAAGATACATTCTGATACTTTCAAGGATTTTAATATATTTACTGGGAAATAATAACAAAGATACTTGTTAAAAATATGATTGTATGCCTTGTAAGTGCATTCATACTCTCAAAATGTATTTTTATAAATTTCACAGATTTCTTTCATTCATATCTGACAACAACAGACAGCCAAAAACATTTTAAATTCAGCAACTTCACTTTTTCCAGTGTTGCTAATACATATTAGAGAAGATGAGTGGAAAGCTTTCAAAACTAATAGATTCTGTGAAATACCTCTTGAGTCTGTGAATGTTTGACAGCAACAAAGAGCATGACGTATGTAAGAGACATTAGAAATTAAAAGTGCTGTTGTTTTCTGGTTAATTATTTTGGTGATGTTTTGTTTTTGTGCTCCCCATTGAAGGGCAATTTTATAAAGCAGTTAATGTTCCAGTCTGCTTTTAATGCATCAGAAATTAGCTTTGACTATTTGCAAAGTTGCTGCACATTATGCTCTTCTACATTTCCACTTTTCCATCATTTATTGTAACCAATTTCAGTGTCAGTTTTCTTCTTTGTACGACTGATACGTATTTGAAAATGTTGAGAAACCCTCAGCTAATATAGTCCCTTTTAGAAATGTTTAATGAGTGAATAACAACAGTCGTGGGTGCATTAAAGATGTCTCACCAAAAAACTAGCTTTTCTTACGCATCATCTTATGAGTAACGCTGACCAAATTTCCCCTTTTAAGCAGGTTGCAAAACATACACAAAGCACAAAAAGCTTATGCAATGGAATCGTGCTGCCTTCCAGTTTCGTGTAAACCATGAGCCACCAGGTCCTATATATTTCATGATCTCTTATTCTTTTTGTTAGCCTGATTCTTTCATCCTCGCACGCACACATACGTAAGTGTCCCAGATTGCCTTGCTTGTCAAAATGCATCTTGACCGTTCTCTTAAAATGACTGCAATGCTTAGTGGCAAGAGATTTGGGATTTGGTTGCACTGATTGCAGAAGATTCCTGAACTTGAAAGAGAAGAAAAAAGAAACGCCTCCGCACATTGAGATATATCAGTTATTCACATCCAACAAATATGAATGATATTTTAATTCTCAGGATTATCCAATCTTGAAGAGAGACCTTGGAAACACAGCACCTTTAATAAAGACTGCATAACCAATTTTCGTATTTCATATTCAAGCAATCATGTGTATCATGCAAGCAGTAAACATGAGGTGAAAACAAGCTAGTTGGTCGATTTTTCAGTTCGCTGTGCTGTAAAAAGGTTAACGACTTTAAGATTTGACATTACACTCAAGGAAGACAAGCAGGAAGAGATGAAGCTGAGGTAAAAGCAACCCTGACAGATGTGCGCCAGCGGGTAGCAAGTCTCTTCACGTGTTCCTGTGCAGCAGTACCATGATTTTCCTTTCTGCTTTCTTACGCCACTAACAGTAGGCACCACCATACAGGATCTTAAGTTTACTTAATTTTTTGCATACAGATTTTTTAAGTAACATATAATATATGGAATTACATACAATCTACTTAACTAAGTTAAGTAAAATTAACAAAGAAAATAAGCTATCAAATGTAGTAAATTTTTGAAAGGTTTTGCATCGGGGTATATGTACAGTTTACATTAGTTTTTGTTTTGTTTTGTTTTGTTTAGTTTTTTTTTTTTTTTTTTTTGGGGGTAAACTACACTCACTTAAAAGATTATTAGGAACACCTGTTCAATTTCTCATTAATGCAATTATTGCTTCAATGCATTTAGGGGTGTGGTCCTGGTCAAGACAATCTCCTGAACTCCAAACTGAATGTCAGAATGGGAAAGAAAGGTGATTTAAGAAATTTTGAGCGTGGCATGGTTGTTGGTGCCAGACGGGCTGATCTGAGTATTTCACAATCTCAATGAAAATGCCTTGTTGATGCTAGAGGTCAGAGGAGAATGGGCCGACTGATTCAAGCTGATAGAAGAGCAACTTTGACTGAAATAACCACTCGTTACAACCGAGGTATGCAGCGAAGCATTTGTGAAGCCACAACACGCACAACCTTGAGGCAGATGGGCTACAACAGCAGAAGACCCCACCGGGTACCACTCATCTCCATTACAAATAGGAAAAAGAGGCTACAATTTGCACGAGCTCAGCAAAATTGGACAGTTGAAGACTGGAAAAATGTTGCCTGGTCTGATGAGTCTCGATTTCTGTTGAGACATTCAGATGGTAGAGTCAGAATTTGGCGTAAACAGAATGAGAACATGGATCCATCATGCCTTGTTACCACTGTGCAGGCTGGTGGTGGTGGTGTAATGGTGTGGGGGATGTTTTCTTGGCACACTTTAGGCCCCTTAGTGTCAATTGGGCATCGTTTAAATGCCACAGCCTACCTGAGCATTGTTTCTGACCATGTCCATCCCTTTATGACCACCATGTACCCATTCTCTGATGGCTACTTCCAGCAGGATAATGCACCCTGTCACAAAGCTTGAATCATTTCAAATTGGTTTCTTGACAATGACATGACAATGAGTTCACTGTACTAAAATGGCTCCCACAGTCACCAGATCTCAACCCAATAGAGCATCTTTGGGATGTGGTGGAACAGGAGCTTCATGCCCTGGATGTGTATCCCACAAATCTCCATCAACTGCAAGATGCTATCCTATCAATATGGGCCAACATTTCTAAAGAATGCTTTCAGCACCTTGTTGAATCAATGCCACGTAGAATTAAGGCAGTTCTGAAGGCGAAAGGGGGTCAAACACAGTATTAGTATGGTGTTCCTAATAATCCTTTAGGTGAGTGTATATCTTTAAACTAAATGTTTCTGTCATATCTAAGCCTCTATTCTGCACCATAAATCATCAGTGTCATATCAGATCCTTTAGGGGAGGATTACCGGTTAGCATTTAACAGTAACTGACCCTGTACGTCCTTGTAAAACAACAGGAAATTACCCACGGGGCGTTAATGTACTAAACTGACATGTGCTTTTGTTTATGCTCAGGCAGAAGGTGAAGCAAGATTTGATGGAAGGGTAAATCTTTCACATTTACATGTTGGGAGCAGTCAATGAAGCTTCTTCCAGATGGGCACAGATGTTATTAGCATGTTGTGCAGATTCCGAAGAGAAACATCAAGGAAAATGGAGCGAATCCCAAGGACACAAGGGTAGACATGATGGACAGAATGGCCTCTGGATGTAATTATGTAACTGTGAAAAAGGTGTGGGATGACGCTTAGATGAGAATCTCCAATGAGAGAAGGCATGAAAAGCACACATTCGCAGTTGTTTCCCTCTGGAAAACTTCCTAAATAGGGATTTTGTCATTGTTGTGCCCTTGTAAGAGCAATAAGGGCCTTGCACATTGTGGGAAAAAAAAAAAAAAAAAAAAAAACAAACCTCTCAACAAAACACACTGATGGAGCTTGAAAGCAAGACAATTACGCTTTTAAACAAATCACGCTAATTACCAATTTACTGCTTGCACAAAGAGAGTCCAAACAATAGAGAAACAAACAGAAAAAATTGTGAGTTGCTTTTCTATCAATTTATAGGCTTGGTAAGCTAGAGTGTTTTTTGTTTTGTTTTGTTTTTTATTCATGGGGTAGCAGGTCTCTGGGGAAATGCCGCCCACATCTTGCCCTTACTGCCATCAAAAGGGTTTTAACTGAGTGTGATTCTTGTCCTGTTCCTGGCCTTGCATAGGTGGCCCTCAGGGAAAAGGTACTTTAGGACTATTGAACCATTTATATCCCCAATGGAAACCACTGTATACAATGTAGCCAGAAAACACTTCTAGAGAAAAATGAAGAAGCCATTTTAGTCGTAAACTCCGGATGTATAAAACATGAAATCTTGATAGCACAGAGAAAAATCTGACTGAGCTAATCTACTATTGTAGTGTTCTGAGATTTGTGTCTTTCAGGTGAGCACAATAGTCTTGTCAGTATATCTGGGTTTCTCTACATGAATACTGTGTAATTTGAGGAGTTTCTAAACACCAAACCCCAATGAAAACTGAATAAATAACACATTCTGAAAATAATTCCAAATGTGGTCAAATTAAAATTTAATTGTAACATATACTGTTTATACAATTTATACTGTGAATGCTCTGCATACCCAAGCCAATGGATTAATATTAACACTATAAATGACAATAAATAAAGGTGTACCATAAAGTTCACATGATAATATTTTGGTAATAACTGTCCGTCATTTATTTATCTGCCAAACAAAAAATCTGTCAAATCTGCCATTTACGGGGGATTTGGGGAAAGTGAAATCCAGAGCAGCTTTGGCGCCTACGTTCTATTGTTATGTATCATCATCACTGCCCGCGTTCTCATTGGTTTGCTGGCATATGGGGGATTTAATGTGCAGGGAAAGCTGTCCTCGCCCAACAGGATAATTAAGCTACTGCTGCCAGATCTTGATCACCGAAAATCATATTTTATTTGATACAAAACTTACTAAATCAAATGGGGAAATAAAGTCATAACTGAAGCTATCTTCATAGCATTTCATTTTCTCCTTAGGGAAATGTTTTTTTTTTTTTTTTTTTTACGGAAACGTATAAACCAGTGGCGTAGGCAGTGAGCGGGCACTTTCAAGATGCCTATTGTGCAGTGGTGGGGGCATACATGTACCACCTGCAAATTACGCCTATGCTTTCAGGTTAAATAACAGATGGACTCAATATTCAGGTCATTTCAATCGTATTTTCTTTGATCCTATTGAAAAACTAAATCGTAGAACACACCTTGTAAAACTACCACGTCTCAGCCACGAACGTGCCCAGTCAGTGTCACTGTCAACATAAACCAAAACTGTAACTGCAAACTGTCCACATACAAAACATGAGCAGTGGTTACAACACACGTTAGACATTTATTTCCACTTTTCAAATATATTCTTCATTTTTTTATTGAAAATAAACGCCTTTCCGATCTGATATTTCATCATTTTTGTTTGAGCTTTCCTGTAGCTCAAACAATAAGAGCGTGACGTTAGCAATGCCAATGTCATGGGTTCGATTCCCAGGGAAAGCAAGAACTGACAGAAAATGTAAAAATGTGTACCTTGAATGCAATGTAAGTCGCTTTGGATAAAAGCATCAGTCAAATGCATAAATGTAAATGTAATGTGATTCAGGTCTGGACTCAGAGGTGCCGATTCATGTTTGAAAATGATTCTTAATGCTCCCTCCCAACCATTCTTTCACAACCTAAGGCTGATGAATCTTGACATTGTCATCCTGGAATATGGTGATGTATATTCCTATATGGTTGTTGAAGAAATGAAAAGCTACACATCAATTAGGGGCAGAAGAACTGTTGTCAAGCATACAGTATAACATGCTAGAAATATAATAATCACTGCAATAATGATCCAATCGTAGACTCTTAAGCAGTCAGTGTATATACATATAGACATGCTAGGCTTTTCTTTGTGTTTTTCTAGTCTCAGTTGTTAATTAACTACATTGGTCTATGCAGCAGGCACTTCTCTGTATCTTATTTTACAGAAGCCATCTTTCATCTGGTAAGCCCAACATAACACACCAGATATCCAGTCAGTGGGGCTCTTTGCCTTCAAGCAAACCCCCCCACTTTCAGCGCTTCAGCAGTTGCCCACTGCGGGGAGCCTCTTCCCCTGCATTATGCACAATGATGTGTGCCTTGAAACTGGGAAGTACTAAGCAGCGGCAAATCTCCATGTGTTCCTCTTTGTTCTCAGTGAGAAGTCTTGTTTCCTCCTCATCTGTAATTTCACCATCTCCACCCGAAAAATTCAGAGCAGGCGTCACTATTTCCAGTGCAAAATCATCAGAGGTTAGATGCTTTGATGCAACGAGAGCATAACTATTTTGATGCCACTGCGACATCCAACAAAACTTCACAAACAATATATTGTCTGTGTTTAATAATGCATACAATAAAAGGTGGATCTTTTGGAGCATCACACCTCAGGAGGGAATCTGTTTGCTGGTTGTTTTTCAAGAAAAGACAGATGTGTGGAAGCTTCACAAGGTACGATGGGCCACAGTCAGCTTCCATGGAGGAAACGTGAGGATGAGCAGCAGAAAGCAAGAGGAGAGATGTTACTGCAGACATGAGGCTTGTCTTTCTCAACCCCTTTGTATATGTCATACATCAGATGATGTCAGACATTCCAGTACCAATGGCAACTTGTGATTGCTGGGGTATTGAGGGAATCCAGGTCTTGAGGGCCTGTGATCCAGGAGCTGTCACGTTCTTGTCACAACAACCCTGGCCCTTTGATCAGCCATTGGAAACAGGCAAACCCACTGGAACCTTTCAAATGCAAGCTTGACAACAATAGCAAGCATGCAGTGTGACAGTGAAGCGGTTAGAAACTCTGGAAAGTTTGAAAGGGACAAACACTCAAGATGCTTTGACTCCCACATGAGATACAACAAAAAATCAAAGAGTATCTGGAAGATTGATTCTGTCTTGTGAACGTCTTTTTAGATGGAGTTAAAGAAGAATGTGAGACTGAAGAGTTGGGCCAATGGAAATAAGAGTGTCCATTATGAAGAATAAAAACAAAATGTTAAAATACACGTACACGGTCTTATAAATGTACTAGTGAAAAGTTGTTGAAAACATTTCAATCATTTTCATGAAAAGTTTCAGTTAGCCTAACTAAGGGGCTGTTTACATGACAAAAAAAAACCAAAAAACTTTTGATGCGTTTTGACGATACTTTAACATGACAATGGCGTTTTGAAACTGCAAACTTTTGAAAAAGGGGTTAACGCTGCAAGTTTTTGAAAATGATAGCATTATCTTTTCTGTGTAAACTACAAAAACACAAATTTGTGAAAAAAGTGACGTCACTGCGCATGCGTATTACATGTTCAGTCTATAGGCGCATAGTGTTTCTTTATAAAGTGACATCGCCATCTACTGGCCTGGCAGCAGAATATGGCGTTTATAGCCGTTAACGGGGACATATCATGGAAATCTGACTTCTTCCGTGTATGTTTTTGACTGTACTAAAGCATAAAAGTACTATAATATGTTTACAGATATTTAGAAAACATGCTAAATTTACCTACTTGTTTCTCAGAAAAACAATTCTACAGCCAGTTATTCTACTTTGATATGTGCGTTCCGTTTCGGAATGTCTGTTTTTGTTTTGTTCTGTTCAGCACCGCATGTTGCCAGTTTACCCAATAGTATTTCGACACCACAAGTTGCCATTTGGCAGAAAACACAGCGTACTGCTGCCATGGAAGCCAGCGAACAAACTGGGTCAGAGATTGCAGATTCTATCCGACCTAAAAAGCCTCAGCATCCATCTAAAAAACCACATTAAAATGCGGATAACTCATCAACTTACAGTGTGTGTACATTTCCTCGCCTTCCATTGTCATTTGCGCTCGTTCCTGTTGCATGTCCTCAAATTGGCAACCCGCGTGAGCATCGAGTCTGAGGAGGAGGGGGTGGGGCAAACTATATTTTGCTTTTGGACTGCAGTACCCATTTCAACCACTAGCTGTCATTCTAACCTACAGCACTTTTAAATGCTATAATCGGGTCCCGGTGCATCTACCAATGTGAAAAAGGACAACCCAGTAACTTTGTTTTGGTAAGCCTTTCTCTGCAAGCACATTAAAAAAACAAGCCACTCAGATTTCTCTCCCCTTCTGACGTAGGAAGGGGATCTTATTATAATATTACCGCCCCTTAATCTGCACGTTTCCACCCACGGCGATGCCGTGTTGTTTTCACAAGCAACAACGGTGAACAAGACCCTTGTGTGTATTTGACAGTCTGAATACAACAAAAAAATGTGAAAGTTACTCACGAGACTTTACGTCTGACAGCCAGTTGTCATTGTTTACCCTGCTGATAAGTACGCTCAGAAAACGATCTATTAGAAGTTTGAACGAATATACTTTAAAACCTGTGGAAATAATATATTTTAATGATGAAAGAAGAAGTATGCTATACATGAGAGCGATCGTGATGTCGCAGATGTTAGTATTTGGCAGAGAATCTGATTGAGGCAGGAACTGTGGAGAGGGGGCGGTCACGCAGCAGCTCATTCGCATTTAAAGGCACATGCACGAAAACAGCCTGTTCTTGACTAGTCAGAAATCAGTATTTACAACATGGATTTATAAATGTTATAAAATATAAATATTTTAAGCTGAAACTTCACAGACACATTCTGGGGACACCCGAGACTTAAATGACATCTTGTAAAAACGGGCATAATAGGTCCCCTTTAATGACTATAAACCATCATACAAAAAGTAATACCATATTTTTACCACATGAACTAACACTTGGGCTAAAAACATATTTTGTTGGTTACACCACATGACTTTAATTCTGAATGCAAATCAAAAGGATTTTGTCATTGTTGTGCCCTTTAAATTGCACATTCTGCAAAAACCTGCTGGAGCTTGAAAGCAAGTCAATTATGCCTTCAAGTAAATTACACCCTTTGGTCAAAACACTTCCGGAATTGCAAATTTCTTAAACCATACACCCATTACATGGTCTTATGTGGTAGAGCTAGTAACACCAAGATTGTAGTAGCAAAGTGGTGCTAGAAAACTCAACACCTCCTACATACAAGGACTCATGCCAACTATCCATCTTAAAAGGAAATTCTGAAGGAGTACTGACTGTGTACAAAATGTATTTTGCACATACTCACAAGACCTCCTCTCAGAGTGTGTTGTAATGCACTCGACAGGTGTACTGTATGAGCAATAGTTTCATAACACAAATATATTTTATCACTTTAGCTGCAGTAAACATTGTTCTTCCTCTGGACGTGGTTATTTGTCATTACTGCTGAATACTGGAGAAGATCTGACAGAAAACCGCTCGGTTTTCCCACAACACAGTGACAAATTCAATAATAATAGAGAAAATTATTATATTTTATAAACTATTTTAGAAGTTATTAGAAACCCTTATATTTCAGTAAAAAAAAAAAAAAAAAACAGTAGATTATTATTGTTGTATTACCTCTAAAAGTGCAAATGAAAATGAAAGATAAATAAATCAATCAATAAATCAATAATCTGGTTAAATAATAATAATAATAATAATAACAATAATAATAATAATACAAAAATAAAGCATGATAAATAAATAAATAAATAAATAAATAAATAAATAAATAAATAAATAAATAAATAAATAAATAAATAAATAAATAAATAAATAAATAAATAAATAAATAAAAGCACTATTGCTCATATATTTCTTAATTTTGGTTTAATATTAATGAGATTTAATGCTGTTATTTATAATACAAGTTCTTTATATAGAACTTGTAGCAGAAGTGATTTTTTCAGCCATCCCCATCATTCCTCAGCACAGACGTGTCACTGTATGCACAGGCCCTTCTCAGTCAGCGTGTGCCCAAAACGGTCACATGACCAGCCTCTCACACTCTGCAGCATTTGAGCTATTGCCAGCTGAGAGAGAGAGAGAGAGAGAGAGAGAGAGAGAGAGAGAGAGAGAGAGAGAGAGAGAGAGAGAGAGAGAGAGAGAGAGAGAGAGAGAGAGAGAGAGAGAGAGAGAGAGAGAGAGAGAGAGAGAGAGAGCGAGCGAGCGTGCGAACAGGGAATCCAAACTGTTTGTGCACAGAATAAATGACTTA
This sequence comes from Paracanthobrama guichenoti, assembly GCA_018749465.1. Taxonomy (NCBI): domain Eukaryota; kingdom Metazoa; phylum Chordata; class Actinopteri; order Cypriniformes; family Gobionidae; genus Paracanthobrama; species Paracanthobrama guichenoti. The sequence continues at coordinate 15,527,427 of CM031957.1, forward strand.
ATGACTGTGAGGTGTTCTTTGGGAGATGCCACACAAATTGTAGTTACCAAGCAACCCACTCATTATCATCCATCCAATTGTAGTGACTGTGAATGAAGAGAATGGAAGAGATGAACCTAGCATGAGAAACATGTAGATGTGAGAACAATGCATTGCTTCATTGATTTAACAATTGAGGACAAAGGTAAAGACATGAAGACAATGAAGACAATGCAGACAATGAAGTATACTTCTCAAATGTATGCAGGAGTGTTTTTGGATAGTTGCATATTGAAGGAAAATGGCACATGTGAATTACCATTCAACAGGTATGCACAGAATATCTGCTCAGGGATCTGTCTGAAGTGCTCATGATTTCATTTAGAGTGGTTACTTAGAAATGGCACAATGATTAGGCTACTAACTAGCTGCATTATTACATAGAAAAAGAAAAGAAAAGAAAAAAAAACTTTCTGTTTAAGGAACGTGCAAATAAAAACAGAATTACATTTGCAGACCTATATTCATTAATATATTTTACACATTACTTCAAACTACTCCTCCACCATATCAATGTTGTGGCAGTGACTGCATTTAAAAATAAATGCTTATTCCAAATGATTGTTCACAATGCATTTTTCTTTACCTTTTTTTTAGATTCGTGATCATCACAGCAGATGTGACCCGACAGATCTGGATGTTAAATGAAAACAAAGCACGCTTAGAGTGAGAAAATTATACCTTATGTCAGTTGTTTGCTAACTCAGAAATAAAGCCCTGTGTTCGCACCAGAAAACACATGCGGACTCATGCAGATTCTGGAAACTCTTCTCTGCCCTGCTGAAAATGATGTAAAGAACAATGTAAAAACAATATAACGTTAAAACATGTGATTTATTGAATTATATGATTATAACTTTGTCATTTATTTTGCTCCTCTGCTGAAAGTAGAACTGAAACATTTAATTGTTTTAGTTTTGATTACATTATTAATCAATGTCAGTGGTAAACTGGTAAAATGTGTCAGTGTTTCCTGTTTCAAAAGTACACAATCACAAATCAGTTCAAATCAGTTAAAAAGAGCTTGTGTGCATTACATAAAAACATTTAGAGATATGAAAACCAAGACTGCCTAAAAGCGTAATATAAAGGGTTTGTTCAATAACAGGGGTTATGAGAAGAGGTCTTTCAATGGGACGGTTAATAACAATTTGATAAAAGTTAAAAACTGAAAGTTGCTGTTTTAAAGACTTATACTTTCATCACATGTCAAAATCCAGCTGTCAGTCACTGATTCCAAAAAGTGCACATATAGTAAAAAGTATGTCAGTGCAGTCAGCAGCATAACATATTGCTGAAAATAATGATAGCTTGCACTTTCAACAATTGCTGAAAGAGAATTAATTCAACCAAAGTCAATGGCCAAGGGCAAAGGGAACACTAATCGCCATAATGATGGCTTCAAACAGACTTCAACAACCTTTGGACATGTACCATATGAAAGAAATAAAGCCAAACCGGTTTGTAATATGTGAATATGGTAATGATGTTTTTTGAGTTGTTTAATCATCCTCTAGTGACAGTTTGGTTTTATTTGTAGTTGATTTCATCTAAGGCTGTGTGGCTGTAAGTCAGTTGTAGTTGTTGTGTTTCTGCTTATCTCCTCTTTTTTGTTGTTCTTCTTCAGTGATTCTGCTTGTTAACTGTAGGTGTCATCACTAATGCTCAATCATCACATGTTGTGTGAATCTATTTTATTTCACTAACTGCAATATTGTTTCAGTGTTACGGGGCCATAAACTTTGTTTAACTCTGGGGATTTTACTGTGTAAACATGCAACATGTATTTTTCTTTATTAAATAATTCATTAAAATGAATTTGTACATTTTTCTTTGTCTTTAACTACGAACACCAAGAAATGTGATATGTAACACATACACACTTTCTTGTGGTCTTGCTGGGATCATACCATCACCCAAAAGACAACATATGCTGGATCACCAGCATCCCAAGCTAGTCCAAAACATACCTTATGCTGGGCACCATCAAACCAGCAACCATCATCCCATGCTGGGATCCATCAAACCAGCAACCAGCTTCCCAAGCTGATCCCAGCGTGCAAAACATACCGTATGCTGGTTCACCAGCACACCAGCATCCATTGCTGGTGTAACCCCTCCTGTTCGAACCTGCCCGCTCCAAGCGGGTTTCGAACCAGGGTCCGCCAGCATGAGAGTCAGACGCTCTAACAAGGAGGCTAAAGGCTGCAACCTCTAGTGTCAGTCCCCAGAGTGTCTCTTGAGATCAGAGGAGTGAGGTTTACTCACACAGCAACTACTAGCTGGCCTCCGCTACACTGGGATCTAGCAAACCAGCACCCAGTGTGGAAAACATACCTTATACTGGTTTACCAACACATCAGCATCCCATACTGGGATCCAGCAAACCAGCAACCAGCTTCCCAAACTGGTCCAGGCATGCAAAACATACCTTATGCTGGTTCACCAGCAACCAGCATTCCATGCTGGGATCCAGCAAACCAACAACCAGCATTCAATGCTGGTTCCAGCATGCAAAACATACCTTATGCTGGTTTACCAACACCATACTGGGATCCATCAAACCAGCAACCAACATTCCGTGCTGGGTTCCAACAAACCAGCAACCAGCATGCAAAACATACCTTATGCTGGTTCACCAGCACACCAGCATTCCATACTGGAATCCAGCAATCAGCATCCCATACTGGGATCCAGCAAACCAGCATTCCATACTGGGATCCAGCAAACCAGCAACCAGCATGCTAAACATAACTTATGCTGGTGACCAGCAATGCTGCATTTTTCAGCAGTGTGCCTTCTCCATCCACCGAAGTTACCTCTCACCTTGATGCGTGATGCGCTGCCTCTGTTCTTATCTCTATCAAAGTGTCTTGTAAATGCCATGCCTGACTAGCAGCACATATTAAACAAGGTGCTATTCGAAGCTCAAAGTACAAATTTGTTTCTTTCAGTATGCAGTAGGCCTATTATAGTTCCATAACAACTAATGTTACTGGCAACAGAACAATTGTTCAGACTCTACAAGGATCCGAGAAGTGAGCTATTGTTGGCAGTTATGTCTTAGAATTGAAAGACTCCCTTTGGTGAATATCAAGTTTTTAATATTGTTTATATGTCTATGTGGTGTTTTTAATATGCTTTCAGACAAACCATGTGCAAATTCTTGTCAACACCATTACTGAGTATTTTCTCTTTAAAAGTCCAGTGAACCTAAGACAATCTTAAAAACACGGTTTGAAATTGCTGGTGTTTCTGACATCACAAAACTACCTTGTAACCAATCATGTCAACTTGCGGGTGGGTTTTAGCATATCATCGTTACTATGCTGCGAAAACGTGGGAGTCTCAAGAAAAACCACACTGGTATATTTTTCTGTTGACATGAAAAGCAGGTGAATTATGTATATGATTTTATGATGAACTATACGCCTATGATGTTCAAAGCATTTCCTAAGGATGTTTAGACTGGGACGGCGAATGGGAACATGGTTTGTGTAACATTAGCAACACATTATTAGCAGTTTGATAGTCAAGCAAAAGGCTAATCATATTGATTACCATTATGTGTCTGACCTTTGTGCAGCGTTTACTACAGTAACTTAAGTAAAAGTTGAGCGAGTGGATCTCTGAGCGGGTGTGAGTGAGTGGAGGTGGGGCTAATTTGCATATTCATGGTTCCAATAAATGAAGGAAGGGTGTACAGTTACATTCAAGCTATTTTAAGGCATAATGATTTTTTTCGCATGAAAACATGTAATTTTGGTGATCAAAGATGAGTTTTAGGGGATAAACTAAATTACTACAGGGGGACTTTAAAGACACAAAGAACTGTTTTGATGAGTGCAGTTTTACTTCCTGTATAAATGAAGGAGATCTGTAATACCTGCATTGCCATTCATCTCAACAGCAGTTGTTCGGTTATATATTATATCATAATTTGGCAGCAGGTATATTAGGCTGTTGTCACTTTAAGTGCTGACACACAGATCCATTATACTGTTACACATGTGTTTTCTTTCTCAACTGTTTACATTCACTTAAACATAACTGGCTGTGTTTATGTGAATACTCACCAAGACTAACATTTTGACATTATTTTGTGTGTATTTGACAGTTTAAGCACAATATGCAGTGAAAAAGAACTCAATTTAGTATTTTTGACACTACATTGCACTTTATACTACACTGCATGTTATATATATAAAATTCAACCCACCAAAGTTGCTAGTAGGAGTGACTGTGTTACACGCCACTGCTGAAATACAACCGCATTTGGCAGGTGTTGATGTTAATATCTTATTTATGAGAAATAAAGTCACAATTACCTTTTTTTTTTTTTTTTTTTAAATGAGGTGGAGGTGGAAACGTGCATCCATAATTTAGAACAACGAACAATGCTAAATTAGTTGGTGTGCTCTGATAGAAAAGTGGAAGAAGCACATGACTCAGGCACTTGTATTGCATAACGATGTTTGTTGACTCATCAGTGTTAGATCCTGTGGTCGATTACACATTGTGTGCTCTGCATAGTAGCAATCAAGTCACTGCTACATAAGGGGAGGCGGGTAGGATTAGTTTTACTCTACTCTAAAAAGGCTTCTTGTTTGCACTCTTTGAAACTGTGAAAACTGAGACCAGGCACAGAGAAGCCATTCTCAAACTCGTTAATGATTTTCAAGTAATCTCTAGACCCAATTTGCATTACAGGCTGAACTGGTGACATTGCATTCATAGATCCAAGGTCAAAAGCACAAAAGGGTAAAAATAAAAAAATAAAAAAAAAACATCTCCTGCAGCACTCTGGATTGTGTTTTGATGAAAATGCTTTTGTGATAATTCAGCAGTGGGGGCAAATTTAGAGTTGTTTGAGGCCAATAAACCCTGAGTGACTCTTAGCTAAGAGAGGGGGCATTTTAGCTGTCAAGCATGTGCTTAATCTAGCATTAAATCATATGATCGGCATTAAGTAACCAGGCCAGACAGGATCTGATTGAAGAGCAGCTGGGGCAGCCTCTCTCGCGTTACCTCTCTCAATCCTATTCCCACGTCATTATTGTCCCTATGACATTAGTCCTCATGTACAGTGTCCATACAAGTACACTCTCAGAAAAAAAATAAAAAAATAAAAAATATTGTAAAACTGCTACCTTTAGGGGTACAACAGCTTGTCACTGGGGCAGTACCCTTTAAAAGGACATATTTGTACCCCTTTCACCCTTATAAGGTGCATATTAGTACCTTCGAGTAGAAATGTGTACCTTAAGGTACAACTATGAACCTTTTATGTGTAAAAAGAATTTTAAGGGTACTGCCCCAGTGACAAACAGTAACTTTGCACATTTTTTTTTCTGAGCGTGCAAGAAATTTATAGAAAAACATTTGTATTAAATGCGAGAAAATTTGTAGCCATTACACTGTATCATGATTTCTTCAAAAATACATACAAAATGCAATACATAGATTTATTTGAATACATCTCTTCTATAATGAGTCTGTTTTTAATGATCTTTTTTTTATTTTTATTTTTTTAGAATAAATATGGAGATAAAACTGTCCTGAAATCACAATGAAGGAAAAATCATTATAAAAATGTAATGGAATTTTTAGTTAAGTGGAGTTTGTTTTGGCATAATCAATTATTATTATTATTTCTTAGAAAATAAATATTTTAACAGAACAGAAGAATGTCATATACACCTAGGAAGACTAACCCTTTAAACCTTAAAACCTTTTTTTTTTTTTAAAGATTTGTCACTCTTGGACAGCCTTATTTATCATTAGCTATGTTTCAATCTACTTACTTTTATCAGGGTATCACATAATTATTATTATTATTTTTTTTTTTTTTAAATGCTGGATGGAAATGCCAAGAAAAGAAAAAAAACGTATGCACTCAATTAAGGCAGATACATTTTTTATCTGACAAGAAGACTACGCTGGAAACACATTTACCGAATAAATACCACGATGCGCGAAAACAATCTAAATGTGACTTTGCCTCAACAGTGGATATGACTGGATAACTGAACTAACCAGCGGACCTAAGTTCATTGCATAGCATCTCAAATGTTGGTTTGGTCATTCTGAAATGCATGAGCCAAAGTCTGCCATCAGACTGATTTGGTTTAATTCCCTCCCAGAAGCATCTCACTCTCACATGATTGCGCTCACAAACACCAGCATCTGAATACAAGATAACAGCGTTTGTTGCATTACATCTGCGTGTTCTGAGACGCAAGTTTATGACGCATTTATGATGTAGGGGAAAAAAATTGTATTACTGATATTTCGCATCAATTTCCCAGGAAGTGACCATTTTTTTCTCTTGAACACATAGGGCCAGATTTACTAAAAGCTTGCACCAGTGCAAACCCTCTTTTGGCATTAAAAACTACTGTCAGGATTTAATAAAGACATGCAGTGAAAAATTAGCGCAGAAAAAGGTGTGGTCAGTTATTTTTGTGGCTGATTTTATTGCATATGCATTTGTAGGAGTTTAATTTTCAGATGCAAAATTTATGGGAAGGAGAGTGTTTAAATGAATCATGCGAGGTAATTTACTAAGGTTTGCACTAGTCAATTTACTGGTATTTGCTGCATTATTTACCTCCCAAAAAAGCATGTCTTAAACCAGACGCTAATTTGCACTGCTCTTGGTAGCAATGTTGGTCATTATGGAAATTATCCGGCTGCGTCTGTGTTCTTTAATTTGCGCATCCTCAGTAGTTCCTCTCCCATCGCTGCTTTTATGGAATTGCACTCTCACACTAATTTGCCCTATTTAGTAAATATGACCCATGGGATGGAAGTGCTGCTTTATTCGCAAATGTTTTAGTATTTCAAGTTAAATTCTCAACTTTTGATGGAAACATAGCTACTGATCCACATGCTGTTTTAATTAATCTATACTATTTTAAAATAGTCAAAAGAACAAGATTCTAACTCATAACTTCAAGCAAGAAATATCTCAGCCACATCAGCTCATGCTCAGGTAGGGGGTCGAGGCTTTCTAAGACCAATATTCTAGAAATCGCCCCTGAAACTTGTTGTTGTTTTCCCTAGATTACGGCAGTAATTTGCCATGAACCCTTTATGGGAACGTTGATCCGCCCCAAAGTGAAAATACCCAGAATGCCCACAAAACACACATACAAACTATCCCTTGCAATATATCAGCTGTATCACCTTCAATAAATCCACAGCTCAAGAGAGAAGCCCCCGCTATGTAACCCTGGGCAGCACATCTGTATGCACGTGAGCAGAAGGAGGACTGGAACAGACGCAAAAGCCATCCCGCCGGATGTCTATATGGATCCCATAATCTGACCTGCCAATGAGAACAGGCAGATGGCCACTGAAAACAGTTCTATTTATACTGTATGGCATAGAAAGAAGCAAAGCTGAGCTTAGCTATACAGAGAGACTGAAAGATAATGCCGGAGACAGAGGAAGGTGCAGTCGAAGGTCATGGATGATTGACTCCATCACCACTGAAGTTACAGCTGGAGACAACTGTCAAGAGACAATGCTGATAAACACACTTCTCCCCGCAGTTACACGCCAACCGGTAAAACACGGTGGAGATAAAAATCCATTTCAGGATGCTCTGTTTTTTGGGTTTACAATATCTCACTGTGTATGACAGCTACTCACACATCTCAATGAGCTGGGAAAGGATGAATACAAAAATCAACGGGAAGCAGAGACAACTGTAAAAATTCACTTTGGCAACACCTTTATTTATTCAACGAAGTGAAAGCATACTGGGTATTTTCCATGCAGCTAGTAGCACCGAAGGGAACTGAAAAAATTATGCAATTTCCAAAAAAGGCTTCCCCAAACACTTTCCAAAGCCCCTTCTGCCCATCCTAACAGAGGGGCGCCCTAGGCGAACCCTTTGCCTCTATCAGAGTCTGCCAGAAATGAAAGCTAGTTTCTGCCTCAGAGAGAAAAATAAAGATAATTGAGAGATATAGTTCATAGACTACATCACCTATTATGAGATATGAAGTCAAATCGTAAGATAAAGTCACATTGGGAATGTATAAAGTCTCACTGGCAGATACAGTGCATCCGGAAAGTATTCACAGCACTTCACTTTTTCTACATTTTGTTACGTTACAGCCATATTCCAACATGGATTAAATTCATATTTTATTTTTCCCTCATTTCTACAAACAATACCCCATAATGACAACATGAAAGAAGTTTGTTTGAAATGTTTGCAAATGTATTAAAATATTTAAAAAATCACATGTACATAAGTATTCACAGTATACTTATTTGCCATGACACTCAAATTTAAGCTCAGGTGCACTGATTATCCTTTAGATGTTTCTGCAACTTAATTGGAGTCCACCTGTGGTAAATTCAGTTGATTGGACATGATTTGGAAAGGCACACACCTGTCTATATAAGGTCCCACAGTTAACAGTGCATGTCAGAGCATAAACCTAGCCATGAAGTCCAAGGAATTGTCTGTACACCGCCGAGACAGGATTGTATCAAGGCACAGATCTGGGGAAGGTACAGAAAAATCTGAAGGTCCCAAACAAGATTGCCTGAATGGCAAGCGTCATGTCTGGAGGAAACCAGACACCGCTCATCACCTGGCCAATACCATCCCTACAGTGAAGCATGGTGGTGGCAGCATCATGCTGTGGGGATGTTTTTCAGCGGCAGGAACTGGGAGACTAGTCAGGATCGAGGGAAAGATGAATGCAGCAATGTACAGAGACATCCTTGATGAAAACCTGCTCGAGAGCGCTCTGGACCTAAGACTGGGGTGAAGTTTTATCTTCCAAAAGGACAACGACCCTGAGCACACAGCCAAGATAACAAAGGAGTGGCTATGGGACAACTCTGTGAATGTCCTTGAGTGGCCCAGCCAGAGCCCAGACTTGAACCCGACTGAACATCTCTGGAGAGATCTGAAAATGGCTGTGCACTGACACTCCCCATTCAACCTGATGGAGCTTGAGAGGTCTTGCAAAGAAGAATGGGAGAAACTGCCCGAAAATAAACGTGTGTTGTGTGTGCTAAACTTGTAGCATCATACTCAAAAAGACTTGAGGCTGTAACTGATGCCAAAGGTGCTTCAACAAAGTATTGTGCATTACATGAGTTTTTTTTTTTATTTTTATAAGAAATTTGCAAAGATTTCAAACAAACTTCTTTCACATTGTCATTATGGGGTATTGTTTGTAGAATTAAGGACAAAAATAATTAATTTAATCCATTTTGAAATAAGGCTGTAACATAAAATGTGGAAAAAGTAGAGCGCTTTCCGGATGCTGTCTGTGTCTGTGTGTGTCTATGCAAAGTCTTCAGGATTACTAGGGCTGCGTACAAAATCATGTACAGTCTTAAGGTGCTGTCACATTAGTGAAGTTTCATGGGTAAAACAAAATTCATTGTCTACAGTGTAGAGACACAGAAGTCAGTTTCAAACCAAGCAGCTTTCTGTTGGTCAACGGGGCGACTTAGTATAACGAAAACTGAACACTAACGAAATCTGCATGGGGAACTTTTTCACTCTGACGCGAAACACCTAATCTCATTGATTCCTATTGTAATGACTGGATTTTGCCTGTGAAATTTTGCAGAGCAAAGATAAATGTGACCTCACCCTTAGGTACTACATTTGATGAGGAATTCACTTTTTAGATACGTTTTATATTTCCAACATAATTTAACCTCCTATCCTATGTTAAAGTCACACTATTGGCTGTCAGAAGTTCAAGTAATTCTACCATTCAAACATAGCAATATAGAAACACCACGAGATAGTGAACACTCTTTGAGAAACACAGGTTGTCTTTTGTTTTTGCACATTAAACCAGAACAGGGAGAAAGTATTTTAGGGTTTGAATGCACCTTCACAAGCCATATCTTTGTTATATTTATGAAAGGAGTGGCCTTCACACGTTTGGCCTGATAAGGGAAAGCGACTGTGCTAAGAATGTCACACTTTGAACAAAAATCCCAGCCTATAGATTCAAATTCTGCTATCTCAAACCACTCTCGGCTACAGGGGCATGTATGATTCATTACTCTTATGAAATGCAGATAAAAAAAGAGTTATAGAATTCAACTTTATGTCTGGGGTTCTTAAGGATACAGATATGAAAAGACCGACACTGGCACAAAAGATGAACTGCTAGGTCTTAGAACATTGTTTCTGTTTTGCGGTCATGTGATCATGCTCCACTATTTCCCTATATGCCAACATCAATCTCTTTATTTGAGGGCACTTAACTTCTGATCAGTCCCAAATGAAAAAGGCAGAGCGTTCACTCGGACTTAACTCCAGACTCAGCGTCAGTCAGGCAGCGGTGAACACGACTGTGTCGAGACCCTGTCATAAAATGATTTTTACAGAGCCAAGGAAAGAAGTAGACAGACTGTAGGGATCGGTCATCCTTGAAAGGCCAAATAGGAAGTGATGGTTTCCCACAGTGTTGGATCTGTTTCTCTGCAGGAATCCCAGAATGGATTAGTAAAGGCTTTGGCTGTGGTTTTGACTGGCTGTAACTGTAGATCAATGGAGGGCTTTGAAGTGCAGGACAAATATATAAAGTGCACTTAAGCAAACCTTAATTATACCAACAGACGCAATGTTGAAGATATACTGAACACTGGATTTGAACTGAGAGAGCCAAATGCTACATTTTCTGGGTCATATTTCACATAATTATTATACATTTGGAATTTAAAACTGCTTGTTGGGAAGGACTAGATCAAACACGATCCACATGCATTTTTAATATATGAAACACTAAGGAACTTTTTACAGTTCTGGGTTTTGGAATAATGTTGTGTATATAACTTTAAATTCTTGAATAACAAGTGACATTAAAATCAGAGTACACAATTAAAGGTACATTGTGTAATATTTTTGGATTAAAATATCCAAAACCACTAGAACAATGTTATATATTTTGTTGACTTGTGTACTTACATTAATACATTATTAATGTTTCCAATAATGTTTAAACCCATAGAAATAAGCAATTTTAACCAGGACATGGACCATGGAAGCGGAAGCGGTCGTCTGTGGCATAATAAAAGCTCCGCGAAATCCAGGCGTCATCAAGCTACGCTTTTGTTTTGAATAACCAACCTCTAGTGGCGAAAAATTACACATTGTGGCTTTAACATTTGCAATGCGCTCTTTTGAAGTGTTGCCATGTCTTCTTATTATAAAGGTTGGGCTCATAAAGCAATCAAGTTTATGGCGTTATTGTGGAGAGGGCAGTGGCGGGCTCTCAGTTCTCGCTATTAACTAGTTGCTTATTAGCATGCATATTAGGCTGTTTATTAGTACTTATACTAATAATAATGCCTTATTCTGCATGACCTTATTTTACATCCCTTAATTCTACCCAATACATAAACTTAACCTACCATTCTAACTATTAATAAGCAGTAAATTAGGAGTTTATTGAGGCAAAAGTCATAGTTAATAATGAATAAGTGTTCCCCATACTAAAGTGTTACCACATTTTCTTTACTCAAGAAACAATTTAGAGGCTAATGTTTAGGTAATGGTCACAAGTAATGTCCTATCATACACCTGGTGCAATGTGAAGCCAGGCGCGAGGCAAGTGTCTTATGCTAGTTTCAGCCCAATGCAGTCATCATTTTCACGTCCAGTGCCACGTTGTTTAAATAGCAAATGCACTCACACCCATCTGTTTACCCATGGGCGTGCTGGTCTGAAAATGAGGTGTGTTCAGGCGCATTGTTGGCGTGTTGCTATTTTAAGGCAACTGAAAATGACTGCGCCATTGACCAACAAAAACCTGGTCTAAAGTCAATAGTGCAGTATTTTATATTTATGGAAAGTCTAAAATGTATAAAATGTTTAAATGTAAGTAATATAAGCCTACTCAGCTTATTACACACAGGGACGCGCAGGAGCACACAAACATGCTAAATATTAAAAATAAAAGGATTACAATGTAAAAATGCCTACATGTCATAATGGATAGTCACTGCATGAATCAGAATTACCTATTTGTGGTAATGACGAATAAAATTGGCTAATTATTTGACCAATCATGGCAATACACGCATGTATTTAAACTGACTCGTCAGGTTGAGGGTGTCTATATTCCACCATGTAAATAGCAAATCCGCCATGGTGCAAGCACAACTGGCTTTTAAAGTGAATTGGAGATTGGTTTATTGCACGTTACACCCATGACTCATTAAGAGACAGGTGCAACCCTTTTGGACCATTCTTTTTCCATCGTTAAACTAGCAAAAGTGGATTCATACACGCCATAAGTTCACCTGTGCCATGCACTTCAGACCATGCGCTCAGATCGTTAAAATAGGGCCTCCTCTAGCATTTGTGAGATTTTGGCCAAATGACAGAAACTGAGCACCCACATAGCTACAGTAATCTTTATAATCTGTAAGTTGGTGAAAATGTATGTGATGCATTTACTGCCTCAGATGCTGCCATTCTAATGACGGGCAAGACACGCATGTCCGAAATTCTCCCAAATTCACTGGTCAAAAACTGCAATTGAGCTTGATTTTGGTAAAATGTTAATAACATAATGGAACATGCAAGTTCTGACCATATATATATAGCCACAATATCAACTTTGATAATGCAGTGTTTAATTATAAAAAAAAATAATAATAAATTAAATAAAATAAGGTTAGTTTCATGGCTGGTTAAAAAAAAAAAAAAAAAAAAAAAAAAAAAGGCCAGCGTATTTTCTCTGTTCACCTGCCATTGGTAGGCATGACAAAACGCTTATTTTGGATCCTGATTACAACTGGTTTCATACAAAAAGTAACTGCCAAATCCTTGTATTATTCCAAATATGAGTATTCCAGTGAGAGCGGTGGTAACTGCATACTGTGAAAGCTCCTGTTCTTAAGCCATTTTTGGACAGGACTAGTTTTCCCTGAGGAGGTCAGGTTAATTTGTGTTTCACAGACATACTTTGTGATTTTAATCCTCTGAAATCAAACACGTCTGTGTTTTTCTCACACAACCAAAAAAATTGCGAATTACCTTTTTTTGTCTAATGTAGGGGTCCTCTGAGAAATCTAATCCTGTCCGAATAAGAATAAGAATGTGTGTGGAATGACATTACACTTCTAGTTTGACCTTCATTGAAAACCGTAACTAAAGTCAAATTTCTCATTGCTCTGCCTGCTGCACCTTCATTATGGATTTCAGCATTTTTGCCAGCTTTCTGGGGGAAACTAACAGTTGGTGGTTCAAGTGCTGCTGGCATCCTATCTGACATTAAAGGAAGATTAAATCAAGGAGAGTCCGATTGCTGACTCATATTTTTACGATAAAACAAGACCCACAAAGAATACAATTTGTAGTGAATTGTCGCTAATACCAAAGATAAACACATTAGCCACATGCTTTAGTAGCCTCCACAGGTCTAGCAGAGAGCCATTGATTTTGCTGAGGTGTGAAATGTTTAAGCAGAATATTGATGTGCTTACAACATAATGGAAGAACAGGCCTAACCTCCTCCATCCTTTACTCCGCTTCACTCCCCACCCATATTACAGCCTCGCCTCCATCTCGCTGTCTGCATTGTGTCTCTGTGTTGGCTTCCAGACCAGATCAACTGGAAAATTACACGTCTGGCCATTTAAGCTCCATTGGCGAAAGTCTGTTGTTGGGCATCAGCTCAAAAGTGGCAAGAGTTCATTTAGCACGGTCGCCGGGCGCATTAAGCGGAGTGGGAGGAGGAAGAGTAATAGGTAATAGAAGAGCAACACACAGGCTAATACATCGGAGCAATTAGCTGCAAGCCGAGGCAGCTGTGGCGTGACGGAGGCCTGAGGGTAATTGCAGACCCCACTCATCACTGCCTCTCGTTAATACAGAACTCTGCACCACTGGGAGAGAAAGAGAGGGGGTGGGGGGCGGCTTCCTCTTCCTCTTCCTCTCCCTCGCCCTGCTCTCTACTTCCATTCCAATCATCCCTGAGCACCACTCCGCTTCATAGTGAGCCCACTCTCTGTCTTTCTCTCTGGAGATTGGAGTGTGCACCCTGGTCCTACCACATGCTGAAAATATGACAGTCTGTTTGAAAAGTCCGGGATGGAGTGTTCAATCTTGAGCATGCACACGGAATACGGCTTCGTCTGCATATTTGGTGTGTGCTATGGCTCATGATGGATGGCAGAGAAGGGAGGGGAAAAGGAACAATCTGAAGTATTCCTTTCAAACACAATTTGGCTCTCATGGAATTAGGCAACAACCGGTGGTTAAATTACATTTACCGACACCATGAAAAGCATACAGCTGATGTGGAAATCAATAAATAAAATAAATAAAAATAGAAAAATCATATATATATATATATATATATATATATATATATATATATATATATATATATATATATATATATATATATATATATATATATATATATAAACACTGGACCACAGAACCAGTCATAAGTCGCACAGGTATATTTGTGGCAATAGCTAACAATACATTGCATGGGTCAAAATTATCCATTTTCTTTTATGCCAAAAATCATTAGGATATTAAGTAAAGATGGGTTTTTAATGTTTCTGAAAGTAGTTATGTTCATGAAGGCTGTCATTATTTGACCAACAATACAGTAAAAATAGTAAAATTGTGAAATATTATTACAATTTAAGATATCAGTTTTCGATTGTAATATATCTTAAAATGTATATATATATATATATATATATATATATATATATATATATATATATATATATATATATATATATATATATATATATTAATATACTTAATACATCTTACATAGGCTATATATATATATATATATATATATTAAAGTTAAAAGTGGATAAAACAGCATGACTCACTTCATCTGATATTTGATGGTCATGGAATGAAATATATATATATATATATATATATATATATATATATATATATATATATATATATATATATATATATATATATATATATATATATATATATATATATATGTAAAATCTTAAAATGCTTTACTCCAGTCTTCAGTGTTGCATAAATAAATAACTGACTGTTTTTTCCCCCAAAAAAATTAGATTTGCACAGCTCAGTTGGAGGAATTAGGATGAGCTTATTACTTTTTAGAAGATTTTTTCTTAGAAAGAATCTCATAAAGACACCCTTTCTAACAGGATCATTTGGACACCGATAAGCTCAGAAAGGTTCCACCAGGAGAGCAGAAGTCCAGTCAGTGTAATTTTAAGCTTTTAGCAAGCCCTTCTCTGCCATGTGCATCCACACTGTTCATTTGACACCAGCAGAAGCTCTAAAATGCTAAAAAAGAAAAGAGAAATACTGTAAAATCTTGCAAATCAATCTAATTTAAAAGTCACTTCTTCATTTCACGCAACAGGGAATGCATCATGTTGCAGCAGACGAGAGAAAATAGCCATGCTGTGGTCGCTGTGACAGATGCAGCAAAACCAGACTGTTCAGCCAGCCCGGTTCTCACAGTTAATTGGTGACTCCTTAAACAAATGGTCATGCCACGTGTCTATTAACGGGACGTGCTGGTCCCAAAAACATGCCTCTGTGGATTTACACAACACGCATGCGTTTCATGTGTCCTGCTGTGTTATATTTGAATGTCACCTACCATCTATCAATCATATTATAAAGGAGAATACAAAAAAACTGAAGGGCTGCATGTGGTCATTCTGGGAAAAATGCAACTGACTTATATATTAATACGAAATCAGAAAAAGAAATGTTGTCATTTGCTTATCCCATCAATATGGCAAAAAGAAACAATATAATGAAATAACACAAACGTTAAAGGGAAAGAAACGTATGCTTGCTAACAGCACATACAGATTAAATTAAGACCGGTTATGAAATAACCACCTGCACCTAACGTGACTCAAATGTTTTCAGGCTACAGGAGCTATAAGCGATACAGCACACGCATGCATCTACACCCCCTACCTGTGGACAGGAATAAGACATTATGAGCTTTGCAACTTGACATTCAAAACTCCTCCAATTTCTGGTCTTTGGTTGTGGAGAGGCATAGGACGTAAATCAAGGGGGGGTAATCTTCATTTTAAAGCACAACAGCGATAAAAATGTATTGCCGAACTAATATAGAACAGTGTTTGTTAATGCATCAGAAAACAATAATGACACATACCACCTTATGGCATTATGATTATTCTCACAGGACATGTTTTTGCATTAGAATGAAATGTCAAGAAATCCATATGCATATTAAAGACAAATAACATGGTTTTGATGACCTGGCAGTGACTCAGAATACTGTATACATAAACATATTTATATGTATTGGACACATCTTTGCTGTTCAGTTATATCAGCGTTGTCACAGGGATCTGGTGTATTTAAAACCAGTAAGCCAAGGAGAAAAACCTGCTGAAAACGTGGGTAGAGCATCTTGTCATGCATGCAGAAAAACCTATCAGGGTGTGCTATCACCATGGGTAAAATATCTCGTCAGGCAGAGCTAACCCACAACCCTAACCCTAACATTAGAAGGACGCTTATATAGCATATAGTTTGTCTAAACATAAAATCACCGTTTTAACTAACTCCTTGCACCGTTGCAAGATGCAAACCCATCAATTAACTGCATATGCAAATAAAGAGGAGAAAGTGAGCTATCAAATTCACGATGGGGAGAATCGTGGCTCTGGTGCATTGCTGACCATTACTCAGCATCGACAGAAACACATCGAGAACATTGCATTGGAAGCACAACACACTACTTATAGTCATCAAATTGTGATTGAGATTAATCTGAAATCAAAAGATCGCAAAAACGTTCAAGACAAGCCGAACAGAGAGAAATAGTTTGCGCTGTGCCGACAATTAATTCCAAGAAGGTAGTTCTAGAGAGTCTTTTGAGAAGAAAGGTTACCTTTTCTCTGCGATGCTCCTTCTGCTCCGGTGTAAAGTGCCAGCCGGTGGTCGTTTGACGGGGACAGGGTGGGATAGCTTTAATTAAAGCGGTATTAAAGCCGGGGGGAAAGATCAGACAGGTTCGGTACGGTTGGACAGTACCTTAATGTTCTTCACAATATGCGCCAAAAAACAAGATGATTTCATTTTCTTAACGCAATAGAATCGACCCTTACTTTTTGCTTTCTCGCAAAAATAGTTCCCATTCTTGCACTCGCAGGTGCGGTGAATCAGATATCTAGTTTCCTTGGCTTTTCAGTTTCACCTTGCAATAAAGAACACATATCCATATGCTGCTGCTGAAATACAGGACAATCCAATCCGTCAGAGGTGTAGATCCTCGAGAAGGAACCCTCTCGCAATATCATCCTGATAGATGGGTGAGTTAGAAGACAAATACACACGAAGCGTCTGCTCGTCTTGGAGCATGCTGGAGAGTGGGCGTTATTGGGGTAGATCTTCGCTGCTCACTGCCAATAAGCATGCATGCCTCCGCCTGAAGCGTTGCTCCTCTACATGCACACAAAGGCTTTCTGTCAGAACGGATGGGAGAAACTTGTGACTTTGAGGATGGTTAGAGGTAAAAAGGGCACATCATTACTTAGAGTGTGATAGGGGAACTAAAGTCAGTTGAAACTAACGGACAGTGCCGAACATGAGGGGAGGTGGGGGGTTACCTAGCACGTGAGCGGGTTCTTATAATCGGACGGAAATACAAGTGACCGACCGAAGAAGCACAAATGCGTTGCGCGCTTTGCTTTCTTTGCCCAGTACCAGTGTAAGTGCTTGTTCAGCACCGCGGACAGCGCACATGAACTCGGAACGTTTGAAAGCTGACTGGCGTGAATGTGATTTCGATGACTGTCTGTAACAATAAAGCATTTAGCTGGTGTGTCTCCTGTATAGGGATGGGGATTGTAAGTCACTTAACGATTCATATTCCTTAACGATTCCATTAATGATTTACTTGAGGAATGAATATTTGGGAAAATGTAGTGCATGTTACTTTTACTGCTCACATAAGTCATATTGCCTATATAATAGGAAAATAAAAAAATTATTTGAAGATACTATTTAGGTAAATGCAATACAAATACAAATATACCAAAATGTAGTCAACAAAGTAATAACTTACATCTGAGTCAGGTATTTATCAATATTCTTCAGTATTGTGCTAAATAAACCTATGACATGCAGTTACAAACTTAAGTTATATATATATATATATATATATATATATATATATATATATATATATATATATATATATATATATATATATATACATTTTATATTTGTATGATTCACACTTTATTTCTTCAATAGACAAAATGCACTCCATTTCACAAATGTAGGTAATTTATTAAACCCATCAACCTTACATACAACATAAGAAACCTGTATATTCTATCCCCACTAACTCTACCCCTAAACACAACCCTCACATTCTGCATTATTACATTTAATAAACAAACAAACAAACTATTACTATTACTATCCTTGTGGGGATAAATTTGGCCCCCATAAAATAGGATTCAAGATTCAAGATTCAAGAGTTTTATTTGTCACATACACAGTTATATACAGAATATACAACCGGCAGTGAAATGTAAACAGGTCCGCTCCATGGACAGTGCAAATTCACAGTTAAAAACACAAGGAAGAAATTATAATAGAAATAGGATATAAAAAAAGTACTATCTATATATATATATATATGTCTATATCTGTAGAATTATAAATAATCAAGTCAAGAGAAAAAAAAAGGTAACAAATAAGGATAAAGTGGAATAAAATAATTGAAGTAGACTGTGCAGTGAGTAAACTGTAGACTTATAAATATGTGGTTAACAAATGTATAAAGAGTATAATGTGCAAACAGGTTTATGACAGGTTGTTACACAGTAACAACGAGAACAGAAAGTGCAGTGCAATGTCAGTGTATCGATGTTTATCCTGGCGTGAAGTCACGTGATGTTAAGTGACTGAGTTCAGGAGTCTGATGGCCTGGGGAAGAAGCTCCTCCTGAGTCTCTCAGTTTTGGCCATCAGGCTTCGGAAGCGCTTACCAGATGGTAGCAGCGTGAAATGAGGGTTTGCAGGGTGATTAGAGTCCTTGATGATCTTGGTAGCTCTACCTTTGCAGCGTTTGGTGTAGACGTCCTGCAGAGACGGAGAGCTGACCCTGAGATACGCTCGGATAAGCGCACTACTCTTTGCAGGGCTTTGCGGTCATGACTGGTGCTGTTCCCATACCACGCTGTGATGCACTGAGTTAAAACACTTTCTATCGCCCCTAAATAGAAAGTTTTCAGGATAGCTGGTGAAACCCTGAATTTCCTCAGCTGGCGCAGGTGGTACAGTCTTTGCCTGGCTTTTTCACCTGTGTCTGAATGTGAGCAGTCCAGGTCAGGTCCTCGGAGATGTTTACTCCCAGGTACTTGAAGCTGCTCACTCTCTCTACTGGTGACCCGCTGATCATGAGGGGAGTATGTCCGTTGCTGTCTCTTCCTGAAGTCCACAATCATTTCTTTGGTCTTGCCAACATTCAGAGAGAGACAGTTGTCCTGGCACCATGATGTTAGATGCTCCACCTCGTCCAAGTATGCCGTCTCATTGTTGTTGGAAATGAGGCCCAGGACAACAGTATCATCAGCAAATTTGATGATAGAGGTGGAGCTGTGTGTGGACAAACAGTCATGCGTGTAGAGAGAGTAGAGCAGGGGCTCAGGACACAGCCCTGTGGAGCTCCCACACTCAGGGTGATGGAGGTGGAGGTGGACTGGCCTATTCTCACCACCTGAGGCCTGCCAGTGAGGAAGTCCTCAATCCAGTGGCAGAGAGAAGGATTCAGGCCGAGATCCAGGAGTTTGGAGGTTAGCTTGGTGGGAACTATGGTGTTAAAGGCTGAGCTATAGTCAATAAATAGCAGTCTTCACGTAGTTCCCACTTTTGCTGTCGATGTGAGTGAGGAGGAGTGGAGGACATGAGAGATGGCATCTTCAGTCGATCTATTGGGACGATAGGCAAACTGAAGAGGGTCCAAAGTGTCAGGAATGAAGGCGCAAATGGTGTTTTTAATGAGTCTCTCAAAGACCTTCATGACTATAGACGTGAGAGCCACTGGACGATAGTCATTTAGGCAAGAGGGTTTACTGTTCTTAGGGACAGGGATGATGGTGGATTTTTGAAGGAGGTGGGGACCACAGATGTAGCGAGGACTCATTAAAGATAGATGTAAACAACCCGGTGAGCTGATCAGCACA
Organism: Paracanthobrama guichenoti; assembly: GCA_018749465.1. Lineage (NCBI taxonomy): Eukaryota > Metazoa > Chordata > Actinopteri > Cypriniformes > Gobionidae > Paracanthobrama > Paracanthobrama guichenoti. The sequence continues at coordinate 15,547,685 of CM031957.1, forward strand.
GGACCGCAGAACACGACCTGAAATACCATCCGGCCCAGCAGCTTTCCTGGCGTCCACACGCTTGAGTGCTCTCCGAACTTCATCCTCCGAGACAGAGATCACGTGATTGTTGCTGCTCTGAGTAATTTCCTCTAACGCGCCACTTGGCGGAGTCGCGTTGCCGCGGTTACAGTCAAAGCGAGCATAGAAAGAGTTTAACTCGTTCACGAGCAACGGATCAACGCTTGCCTCTGCAGAGGATTTAGATCCAAAGGAGCAGATGGACCTCAGACCTTGCCATGTGCGCCGCGAGTCGTTGAGTTGGAAATGAGACTCCACTCGGTCTTTATAACGGAGTTTTGCGGCTTTAACTGCACGCCGCAGAGCATAACAGGACGATCTGTATTCATTCATATTCCCTGAATGGAGACCGGCGTTAAGCAGCAGTGCGTGCGTTCACTGCCGTATGGATTGAATTGTCCACCCACGGTTTCTGATTTGAGAAGGGCGTTATTGTTATTGTTTGCGTGGCTTGCTCTGTAAGCGTGTTGATGAAGCAAAGCGCCACGTCTGTGAACTCGCTTACGTCAGCTGAACTCGCTCGGAACATGTCCCAATCCACATCGCCCAGAGCTGCCTGTAGCGCGGTCTCTGAGTGGGGTGACCAACGCTTAACTTCCCGCCTCACCGGGGGTTCCTGGAGGAGCTTTTGTTTGTATTCGGGAGTGAGGAAAATGGCGGCATGATCCGATTTGCCAAGCGCTGGAAGTGACCGCGCTTTATAGGCGTTCTTAAGCGGAGAGTAGCAGTGATCCAGTGTGTTTGCTCCTCGTGTGGGGCAGGAGACGTGCTGGTGAAAGTTTGGCAGGACTTTCTTTAGGTTTGCTTTGTTAAAATCGCCCGCGACAATGAATGCCGCGTCGGGATGTTGGTTTATGACGCCGCTGGCAACATCATGAAGGCCAGATAAAGCCAGCGCTGTGTCTGCCTGCGGTGGGATGTAAACGGCGGTCGCGACAACCGCAGAAAACTCCCTAGGCAGATAGAATGGGCGGCAGATGATTGTTAAATGTTCCAGATGAGGTGAGCAGGACCGCGAGAGAATGGTGATGTTCCTGGGATCGCACCATTTCTTGTTGATCATGAAACACACTCCACCGCCTTTGGATTTACGGCCTCGGCTGTTCTGTCCATCCGAAAAACAGAGAAGTTCTCCGGCGGCGTCACAGCTGTGTCCGGGACCGGGCGTGAGCCATGTTTCAGACAAACAATAGATATTACAGTCTCTCATGTCCCGTTGAAAACTTATCCTGGCTCTAAGATCGTCCATCTTATTATCCAAGGATTGAACATTTGCTAGAAGAATGCTCGGGAGAGGAGGTCTGAATGCCCTTTTCCTCAGTCTGTTACGGATACCAGCGCGTTTCCCACGGTGTTTCTTTGTTCTACGCCGCTGGCTCTGTCCATTGTTCAACTCGGCGTTCCGAAGAATCTCAGATGGCCACAGAGGATCGGCGAAAGTGTCCTGAAACAGTCCAGTGTAGAGGTAACCAATGTCCAAAAGAGTTTTGCTGTCGTAGTAGATCAATGCAGATGATAAGTTTGTAAAAACTGAGAGTAAAAGAAAGTAAAATAGTAAATAAAAGCACAGTCTTCGCGGAGCGACCTGAACGGCGACCAAACACAGCGGCGCCATTTTGTGCATGGGTTTACCAGGTTACACACACACTGTGATCACATGATCTCAAAGCGTTTGCACATTGCATATTTAACTCTACAAGTGGTGTCCATTTATCATTTTGGAAACACAACTGTTATTATGAAATCTTATTTATTTTAAATCGGCTTTACATTTGCAAGTCCAGTCAAATAGTGAGTCAAGAAAGGTGCTAAAAATCATGATTGACTTCCAGTTCTGAAAATTGAAGGTCAAAGTGAGCGTACTGTCGGATACCATATTACATGTTCTGTTGTGCACTGCTCGTTTGGGAAGTGTTTTAAATATACTTATGGTAAATTTTCAGGTAATTTCACTGACAGTTGCATCCTGGTGTAGGCCTATTTCACCCTCAATGCTCTGTAACAAAGTTGACTTGAAAACCCATGCGCAGTTTTATTACAAAAGTGTCAAACAAATATTAAATAAACAAAACCAGATGATGACTTGACCAAAAACACAAACCATGAAGTCACCAACAGCAGGTTACAAAAACAAAGCTAGACAAGAGACAATGGGAACATGAGGTCTATATATACACAAAGACTATAGTCAAATAATGAGTAGCAAGATACAGCTATGAATAATCAAACAATAAACCAATCAGAAAACAAGCAAAGGAAGCGCATGACTCATGAGGGGCAAGGGAATCACATGAAAGTTTCACTTTAGCAAAAGTTGGACATCAGGTAAACTTGGACAAAAGTTTTATGATTGATTGTTTGTTTTTGTTTTGTTTTTTATATTAGGAGACGTTCAAATGTAACAGTTAATAATTGCCTTGTTTTTTTCAGTCATTCATACAAATAAAAATAAAATTATTTATTATTTTGTCCCAAAACACCACTAGTACCGTCCACTATGTCTGTCTCATGTTATTATGAAAACTTAATATGCTCACCCTTGTGGGACAGGATGGATAGGTTACTTCAGCTAATATGACCCAGGGACCTTGGGAATGTCACTTAACCCCAAGAGACCCAAGAGAATAAAGAAAATTAATGTGAAATTCCACAAAATGGAGGTCTGGTGGAGGGATGAAAGAGACAGCATGCCTGCTGCAGTACTCCTTAGAGACATTAAAAGCGATTGGCGGCTGATAAAGAGAAGTAGGAAAGTCGATAGGAGACTGAGTGAAAAGAAAAGCTGAAGGGTTAGTCTGAAACTACACAAACACTCCGGAAACAAAGCGTGTGTCTAAAGGGCCGATCACTGAATCAGAAAGAAATATAATATAAGATATATATATATATATATATATATATATATATATATATATATATATATATATATATATATATATATATATATATATATATATATATATATATAGGAAACAGGTAGTTTGCTGTAGAAATAACAGAAATAGCTGACAGACAGGAAAGGAATGACTAAAGCTGAATAATTGATAATAACTACCTTGCAGTGTCAGATGTGGGGAAAATGGAAACGATAACAGTTTCAAGACTTCTGTATAAGTAAATTTTCATTGCAGGCATTTATTCTGGGTCAGATATTCTGCATATTTGGAATCGCATGAAATCAACATTGACCTTATTTAACCGGTCTTATTGTGAACAATGTGCCACTTTTTACAATCCACAGCCTACAGATAAAAAAAAAGGATAACTATTGGATAAAATATGCCCTCCAATTTTTTTTTTTTTTTGTTCAATAAGAAGTTTCACTCCGAAATACTTCCCATTATAGCAGTTAAGTTGGTTTTCCAATTCATGCCGACTTTAAGTTCAGACTACAGTTGACCTATTGGTAAGCCCCTCCCCTCGAATGCAGATGAACCAATGGCAGTTGAGTTGCACAGGGACTGGAACTCGGACATCTTCAGGTTTCAGCGCCATAGAGAAACATTGGAAGATCTGAAGCTCTCGTCGGTTTGATGATGTTTTGCTACACAAATGGTAAAACGATGTGCCTGGGGTACTTGTAACGCTGATTCCAGGTATCCTGAGCGGATTTTATGGTTGTTATGCACTCATTACGTTACGAATAACATTAGAAGTAATACGTTTAAAATGAATGTGTTACTACTAGTAACTTGAAGAAAAGTAATCTGATTATGTAACTCACGTTATTCGTAATGTGTTACTCCCAACACTGGTTGTCAGTATAGATTTCTGGCATCATTTAAAAGATAATTATGAATTATGCTTATGGACATAATTATCAACCCTTCTTTTATGATAAATTGTAGCTTAATATGCACAGTGGTTCCACATCAAATTATTTTATTACATCAATAATAGACAGTTAAACGTAGAATGATGTTTTACATTTAAATGTTTAAGATAAGATTGCAACTAATATTGAAATTGGGCATGATTGTATTATTTATTATTATTTTGTAATGTTTATATATACACAGATCAGCCATAACATTATGACCACTGACATTATCTCTTCATCATGGTACCTGTTAGTGGGTGGGATATATTAGGCTGCAAGTGAACATTTTGTCCTCTAAGTTGATGTGTTAGAAGCAGGAAAAATGGGCAAGCGTACGGATTTGAGCGAGTCTGACAAGGGCCAAATTGTGATGGCTACACGACTGGGTCAGAGCATCTCCAAAACTGCAACTCTTGTGGGGTGTTCCCAGTCTGCAGTGGTCAGTATCTATCAAAAGCGTCCAAGGAAGGAACAGTGATGAACCGGCGACAGGGTCATGGGCGGCCAAGGCTCATTGATGCATGTGGGGAGAGAAGGCTGGCCTGTGTGGTCCGATTAAACAGACAAGCTGCTGTAGCTCAAATTTCTCAATCCACTCGAGCATCTGTGGGATGTGCTGAACAACAAATCCAAATCATCATGGAGGCTTCACCTCACAATTTACAGGACTTAAATGATCTGCTGCTAACATCTTGGTTCCAGATACCACAGCACACCTTCAGGGGAGGTCTAGTGGAGTCCATGCCTCGAGTTTGCTGGAGTATGCTGCCTGTTTTGCCTGTTTTCCTAACACAATATTAGGAAGGTAGCAGGTGGTCATAATGTTATTGGTTGTTATATATAACATTTAAAAAGATTTAAAAAGATATATATATATATATATATACTGCACCTACAAAACATGGTTTTCTTATATCAAGCGCTATCATTTGATATTATGTCACTGTATTTATGTAAGGTGTATAACTTTGTTTATGCAAACAGTTCAAGAAAGTTTCTGACATCATAGAGTTCACAGTGCAGGACAGTCACTGCAAATCACTCAGACCAAAAGCGACACTGCAACACTGCCTTAGGGCATTATAAATATCAATCATACGTGTGAATCAGCAAGTAAGGACAGGTGTGTGTAAGGTGCCTGCTGCCATGCAAGTAATCTGTTTAAACAGTCTCAACCCTAAGGGTGAACATCTTGTCAGTACCACTTTTGTTTTATATAAAAGCTCTACTGGTCTTCAAATGTGCTATCTGGAGCAAACTTGTATGCTATTTTTCTAGAACAGTAACTTTCAAACTGATAGTCTGCACATTGGCATTATTCATTGGCTTCATATTTAAAAATTAAATGCAAAATAAATGCGAATGACAAAGTAATTGACTAATCAATCGCCTCATAACAATAAATTAACTATTAACGTTAATTTTATGATAGTGATTTGTTTCACTTCAATAATGTTACTGTATGTGTACATAAGTGTTTAGTCCAACTTACATTTATGCATTTGGCAGACGCTTTTATCCAAAGCGACTTACATTGCATTCAAAGTACACATTTTTTTTTTTTTTTTTTTTTACAATTTGTCAGTTCTTGCTTTCCCTGGGAATCGAACCCATGACCTTGGCAGTGCTAGTGCCACGCTCTTATTGTTTGAGCTACAGGAAAGCCAACTTCTTAGTTATAATTTCCATGTTTGTTTGTGTTAGGTGGTCAAATTTCTTTTTTTCTTTTTTTAAGGCTTTGTTTGTTTTTATTTATTTGTTTGTTTGTTTGCTTGTTTATTATTTACTGAAAAGTAAAACTATTTACTGTTTGGGTAACATTTTGTTCAAATGTCTTTGAAAGAAGTCACCAAAGCTTTATTTATTTGATCAAAAATACAGTAAAAACAGCATTATTGTGACACTGTATTACAATATAAAAGAACTGTTTTCTATTTGAATACATGTTAACATGTAATTTATTCCTGTGATTTAAAGCTGAATTTTCAGCATCATTACTCCAGTCTTCGGTGTCACATGATCCTTCAGAACTCATTCTAATTTGCTGATTTCCTGCTCAAGAAACATTTATTATTATTATCAATGTAGAAAACAGTGAATATAGTATTTTGTGAAGAACTCTTCTTTGCAAGAATTCTTCAACACGTCCTTGCTGAATCAAAATATTTTTTTATTTTTTTATTTTTAATGGTATGTCATTGTAGATTAAGATTGTTTCATGAAGCAATTATAGTATTACACTGTAAAAAAATATTGTTGGTTTAACTTAAAAAGTAAGTAACCTGGTTGCTGAGTTAAAATGTTGAGGGAAATGAGTTTAATAAATAGAAACTCAAAATATTATTGTATCTGAACCACATAAATATATATATATATATATATATATATATATATATATATATATATATATATATATATATATATATATATATATATATATATATATAAATTATAAATCATGAAAATAGCACAATTTGGCATGTTTCACTGCATTACAACAAATAAAACAGAATTACGCAATATGCTTACAAAATCTTTTAATACCATTTGAATAAAGATTTATCTATCTATACAAAACAGAGAAAAGGCTGACTTTTGTCAAATATGTAGGAAAACTTCAATACCCATAATGCACTGGGCATGTTGCAGTCCAAGGCCACTCCCACCAGTCTGCTATTGATATGCTTACCAAAGTCAAATACATCTTTTGTTTAGTAGGAAATACTTCTTAGCAAACGTTTAGTTAATGGTGTCGACTTGTTCCCGGATGCAAGAATTCAAAGAATAAACGTGTAGCTTTAGAGTTCAGAGTTACTTTCAGTTTCCAGTAAAGGATCCAGCCTGTAGGCGGTGGCTAGGCAAAGAATTGTAAATATGTAACATAGAGAACGCCACCATGGAAAATCTGAAAAACCTCCGTATTTGAAGTCAACATTTCAAACTGGATGACAACGAACACAATCGGAGGCTCCAAGCAAAACTCTGTTGAGTAACGTTACAGGTAAGAAAGCTGTTGCCATAGTATGTGAATTTTACCACAAGACTATTTAAAGAGATATGCTTTTCAGTGAGAAACCTACCCCTATAATCAAGGGCATAGTTTTGGTTGAACATTTTGGGGGTTGAAGTGTGAACTGTTTAGCGGGGTCCCAGGGCATGAGTGAGGTTTATTTGTTTGCTTGCTTGTTCATTTATTTTTGCAAAATAGCCTTTTGTGGTATCATCCACATGCAAAGTTGGTTAATTAAACTTTACTTAAATGGTCTTATACTGAAAATTATTGTTAATTTCCTGTCATCTGCCAGGTTTTTAATATCTGTCATTATTAGCAGAACACATTTTACACATGGGGAAAACAAATCGTTTGTAACAAACAAATAGTCAATAATTCAAGAAGGTCCAGACTTTAAAGCTCTTGTACTTGGCCTTATGAAAAAGTAACATAGTTATTATGTAACTTATTGTTTATCTGGAGCATTTGTTCCAGGATCCTCAATACCATGCAAAGGCCAATGTGAACTTTTTCTTAGGTTTTTTTATTTATTTTATTTTATTTTATTTATTTATTTATTTATTTATTTAGAAACTATAGAAACTACAAAACTGCATCTGTAGTTTTCACGAAAGCCATGGAGCTGTCAAAATAAGCAAATATTCACAATATATAATAATATAACATAAATATATACACAAATATGCACAAAATAAACTACTTTCTCAGTACAGGTAACACAGAGAACAAGTAAACATTGTTAATTTACATATACTACCGACATTGTAACAATACAAATCAAGTTGAAAATCGGCGGATTCAGAACAGATACTTTCTCATCACAACATCTAGCAAGAAACACCTCTCAGTGTTGTAATTCCCCCTTCCATCAGGTCGTTTTAGGTCTCAGGTATGCTAAAACCCCCGGAGTGGGGTAATGTGTGCTAAATGCTGAAGCAGCCGTGAGCGCTAATACTCGAGATGCCTGTTGTTGTCAGCATGAACTGAACTAACCCTTGGATGCTGTCCAGCTGAGAGGGTGTCAGTGAGTGTACTCAAGGCCAGGCTTAATCTGTGGTGCTGAATAACAAGGACCCTCACAAAATCCCTCTGAATGTACAAGAATCTAGCTTTACAGTGCGCAGGTTAAATACATCATGCATCTTAAAACACTCTACAGATCCCCGGAGTAAATGGATAAAACACAATAGGCTTTACACATGCATATTTGCTCTAAAGCTGTCTGACACAACTGAACTTCAGTTTGATCCACACTGATACAAGCTGAAAAGCATATAAGCAAATGTGCAGCCATTTAGAGCTTAAGTTTTAGGTGTAGGCCAGAAGGCCTAATGTTGAAATTATTGTAATGTGTAATATTTACCTTTAACAATTTCTTATTCTTTGATGAAATTAATACTTTAGCCAAGAAGGGATTAATTAAATCAGTCAGAAGTGATCGTAAAGATTTTTACGTTGATTAAAAAAATAAGTAAATATGTACATTTTCCCCCCACTTTTCAAATTTTTGCCTTTCTGATCTGATATGTGATGGGAAAAGGGAGTAGAGTTCTGCAAAAGGTGGATTCAAATTCGATTCGCGTCAACTTTCTGCCTTAAGGTGATGATACACGGGGCAACTTTTTGAGCAATGTAGCCGGGAGATGTTGCTTGGGCACTTTTCCCATTGAGAATGGGCAACAAATTTCTATCTGGATACTTTAGATCGGTTGTGGGCCTTGCATCTCATCTGGTTGCCCATTGACGGCAACATTGCCTAGCAACATTGCTCAAATAGTTGCCCCATGTATCATCACCTTTACCCCTAAACTACTGCTACTGTTGACAATCCAGCATCTTCCGTGATTTTGTCTGTCCCAACCAGATGTCAGTGGGCGAAGTTAGTGTAAATAGCCTCTGCCAACAAGGTGGGCTATTTAGTGTAAATAGACACTCAGAAAAAATAAAATAAAATACTCTACACAGCCTTCAGATCTTCAACAATCCACATGCACAGCGTTTGAGAGAATAAATGGATACATTTTATACATTTTAATTGAACTTTCCAACAGTCACACCTTACCGGTCAAACTGCTAGATTCCCTGTGGCACTTTGCAACCCTGCAACCTTCTCATCATCATAGTTGTTTTTTACAAGTAGGACAAATTGTGCATGTTGCTTTGCGTTGTTGATATTTTCTCCCAGTTGTGCCATTTTGCTGCGGTTCCTGAACAGTGTTTCCCAGCTATCAAAGCATTCAGTTATGGTACTTAGATGACTGAGCTTAGATGAAAGGCCTTTTTCTGAACACTGTTCTGCGACATAAAGAATGGGAGAATGTTTTAGGCAAAGACAAAAGCTTTAAGTAATAATTCCTTCAGGGTATTTCCTCAACTGTGCCCAGTTTACAATGCACCGTTATTTATTTGAAAAGCCCATTGTCTACTGTACTTGTCAGAAAGGGAAGATGGAGAGAAGGATTTATCCATGTACTGTCATATAATCCTCTTACAAAGGATTGTTCCTGATATATTTATTTAAATTCGTATTTATATTGTTTGCATGCCATATTTATAAAAGCAAGGAATGGGTTAAGCATGGGTTAAACATGATGATACAGACCCATGAGGTTGAGTGCGCTTTAGATTACTGTCTTGTTGGCTTAGTGTCAGCGTCATTTGGGATGTCGTTTTACACTTTTTATAGTATTAATCCATAAATCTAAAAAAAACATTCTTAGCCCTATGTAGCATCGCAACTGCCAGATGGTTTAGCCGTGGACCTGCGATGATGCAGTAGTGTGATTACGTCCACGTAAGTGTTGACTTCCAAATACAATCCCTTTGATAGAATAAAAAAATAGGAATAAGTGTTGCATCCGAAATTACATATTTCCCTACACTCTAAAAAATGCTGGGTTAAAAACAACCCAAGTTGGGTTGAAAATGGACTAACCCAGCGGCTAGGTTAAAATTTAGCTTAAAACAACCCAACCGCTAGGTTAAAACAACCCATTCGCTGGGCTAGGTCATTTTCAACCCAACTTAGGTTGTTTTTAACCCAGCATTTTTTAGAGTGTATGCTATATAGTAGGTGAAAAATAGCATGTGACAGCAGTAGTATACCTGGATTCACAGTACTCATAAAAGAGTAGGCAAAGTACCCGGATGACCTACTATTTCCGGCGAGATTCTGAAGTGTGCATACGATGGACACTCTACTATCCCATGAGGCCACAGGAAAGGATTTGTATATGGCAGTGAAGCAACACAATTGACGCTGGTAGGTCACATATGGATACAGTCATACTACACACATTCATACTATATAGAACATACTTTGCAAATATTCAAAATAAGTATTATTCAAAATAAGTACCTACTCAAGAGAGTATATGATTTTGGATGCAGCCATGATGTTTTTGTTTGTTTGTTTGTTTGTTTGTTTGTTTGTAGAAGATGGAGGAAAGACAATGGCTGCTGTTGCAAAAGAAAAAAAAAAAAGTAATTGTCACCTAGTGTACTTTCTGGTTGCCAAATTAAACCGTCTCACAGAAATGTAATTTATGCTGCTGATGAAGCCATTCCCGTTCTCTATATGAAACTGCTGAAGAGAAGGAAGACACGCGTGTCTCATTGTTTTGTGTTGCTAGTGTTCTGAAGCGAGCAGCTCCAGATGTGCAGGCTTTCAGCTGTGGTGAAGTACGTCTACCACCTTGGAATATTTTATTGCTTGACCCAGTGTGATACCTCTTTACAGGCATACGTATATATAGAAAAGGCTGTTGTCATGCATTTTACATTGCAGTGAATACAGGATTTGAAATCTTGACTGAAAAAAAAAGACAAAAAAAAAAAGCTATTAAACATTTCCACTCTTATTACCAATAATAAAGATATAGTTGTTCTCTAAACAGCTGAAGGGTAATTTTGTCATCAAACTACAGAATGCAGTAAGCTGGCACAATAACATCTACTTTTTTTTTATTTATTTTTTTTACCTATAAATAGTAAATTCATTAAAATTGTAAATAATAATGTATATAAATATCAAACCATTTCGGCCATCACATTCTGTAATAAATAAACTGTAAAAAATGTAAGACAGACGTGGCAAGCTGCCCTGATATCATTTATGGTATCAAATAGACTTTCTGAAATATCCGGTCAGGCAGCTTGTCACGTGTTTTAAATATTGCCATATTATATTAGCCTGATGTCGTCATACTCAATTCTAGTCAGAATATGAGTCTGATACTGCTCCATTGGGCTGTGATTACGGGGGGAAGAAAACGCCTCTGCACTCAATTGGATAGACTTACAACCAATCAAAACAATGGAGTAAATGACGTATGTTGAGTGACGCATAGCAGTGGGAAGTTCGGATCATTTTACGGACTCAGAACTTTGAATCTCGTTCAGCAAAAAGTCATTTTGTTCATTTCAGCAGAATATGATTAAAATGTCACATGTTAAATTCCCCAACACATCTAGAACTTATGCAAACGTTGATCACATTTGGAATAAAAAATAAATGATAAGCTAATGCAGCCAAGGCCAAACTTCAAGAAATGATTAATTTATTGCTTAGCTGGGTCTTCAGGCTATGCAGTCTGTTAGTTAACCTCACCTCCGAATCAGAGTCGTTCTGAGAGTTGTCACTTCACATTTAATCACATCTGTTCCCTGGAAAGATTAGTAATGTCACACCTCTCCTGTCTTTGGGTTCGAGTCGTTAGTTCCATCACCAGTGTCTGATCCGGGCCGGGACAGCCCCATATGCAATGCATAAACAGAATTGATTAGTTCACCTCTCGAGTCTTCGGGTTTGAGTCATTCGTTCACCAACTCACAGCCCAATAGGCTGAATGCAGAAGATCCTGAACAGAATCGATGGCATGTAGCGCATGCACGGTCAACACAAAATGAACAAATCACTCTCTGAGACAACCCATTGTTCCCGAGTCATATTTAAGATTAGTTCAAAAAGAACGAATCGTTCATGAACGACACATCACTAACGCATAGTTGTCAACAGAACTCAACTGCACGCACGCTGGAAGAAGTAGAAGAAGAGTGTAAACGATCTTTGCCGGTGTTGTAAAAAATCATTTAAGGATACACAGAGTATTTACTAACACAATCATCATTTTTGAGAGAAATAGTAAAGCTGAATGCATATACGATCAAGTTCTCCGTTTAGGATTAGAATGAATTCAACCCAAGCGCCCTTTGGTGACATGGATGATTACGTTGCGTTATCTGTCCATCATTGTATGAAGCCCGCCCCAACAATTTGATTGGTCCGAACAGCTTCTGTACAGCTTCAGGCATAGTTACTCCACAACGGATCAAGTCCAGACCGAACTGCCTGACCTCAAATGTTATGGGCGGGGGTAAGTTCGACTGGCACCCCAGGCTAACATTATATATTATTTTTATTTATTTATTTATTTTTGCAAATAAATATAGTTGCGTGTCAACTTTTCAGTTTAAATTTAAATTAAATTTGAACTAAATATAATTGAACATATGAATATAATTTAATATTAAAATAAAAATAAATATAATTTCAATAAAAATTTAATTAATTGTTTTTAGCATCTCAGTTAACAATTTTACAATACAGTTTGTCATTTAATTTATTTTTTTAAACTAAATGTACATTCAACATTTTAATTTAATATTAAATTGAAATGAAATGTAATATAATTTAATATTAAGTGCTTATATCATCTAGTTTCAATACAATTTGAACTGATACAATATTAAAATAAACTTTAATTAAAGTAAAAATGTTCATTTAAATGAAATAGCTTTTAGCATCTCAACTTAGATTTAATCTGGCCACAGCGATAATGATAATATTGGGAAATGTGTTATACTGTAGGCCTGTTTAACAACTGTAGTGATTTCTAATGATAGGAGTTATTTGCAGGATGCAATATGCAGGCAGGAGAGATGCAGGCGGTATTTGACAGACACTGGTCATGGTTGGCATAGGATGAGACTCTGATGGCAGATGGGGTACAGATGTGAGGAAAGGAGTGAATTTTGGCGTGACAGGAGCCAGTGAACCTCGGGATGGGTGTCTTAAGCTATGGGTGGAGAAAAGAAATAGGACAAGTAAAGGAAAGAATCAAACTGTAGTTCTCAGCATACAGAGTTAGTGCAGCAAGATTAAAATGTGGGAATTGAACTATATGCCTGGATAAACAGAATCTTCTGTCTAGACTTAAACAGAGAGTACAGTATGTCTAAATCCTGAAAATTGCTAGACATGCAAAAATAGATTATTTATTCTTTGCACGGGAATTATCTTACCAGATGTGAGGGGTATAAGGTCTGTTATAGGTACTGAGCAACTAGCAAGTATTTTGTAATTGATAAAGAACCAGTAATATGCAATCAGTGCATCTTAACTGATAATATGACTGATATGAACAAGCATATTGAACAAGCTGCAGCATATTTATGGGAACATTGAGGTCTGCATTTCAATAATCCAGTGATGAAGCTATGAACATGTTACATAACTTTTCTTTTTGTGTTACATAACTCTTTTCTTAAAAAGAAAGAATATTCCATAACCTTGCAATATTTCTGAGATAGAAAAATACTGTTATAGAGGCAGATATGTGCCATTTAAATGGCAATTAGACCCAAAATGTCATTATAAATTAAATATCTGTGTACTCTAGAAAAAAAAAAAATGTGTAGAATTTTTTTTTTTTTTACAGAAAAATTGCTAGTAAAAATTCACACTTACAAATAGCAAGTATAAAATGTGAATTTTTGAAATGCTACTTTAGTTAATTTGTAAAGAAGCACAATAGACTGACTGAACACGTAATATGCATGCGTATGGCGTCACCATTTTCACAATTTGCGGTTTTGTAGTTTACTCATAGAAGAACGGTATCAACCCCAAAACATCATTGTAGGGGAGACTGGGGATGGTTGTAACACCTTTTGTTTGAGCATCAGTAACTCAGTGATTGTTTATGCTAGATGTCTCAAAGTTTGATACATGGTAGTCACATTTGTCTGCTACATATATAACTCAATTGGACATTACCACAGATTATGTGAGTTAATGTCAAATATAAACAGTTCCGTTGTTACAACCCACTACTGGGGTGAGTTGTAACACTAGCCGATGTAACACTGAGAGGTCATTTGCTGAAATAACACCCACACCATCCAATTTTTGCATAAACATCATTGAAGAACAAAGAAAAAAAAAGTTTTGAACATCGTGAACAATTTAAACGGACAAAAAAAACCCCAAAACAACAACATTATATTGCATTTTTTTATAACTTTAAATGTAGTGCAAAACAATTGCTGTGTGTTTGTGTGCGTGTGAGTGAGTGTGTATGTGCGTGTGCGTGTGTGTGTGCGTGTGTATGTGCGTGTGCTGTATTCCTGTTACGTAAGGGTTCAGTCACTAGCTATGTTTCCGTGATCCACCTATTTATGTGAATTTTGATATATTGCATAAAAAACGCTGGATGGAAACAGATCAAGATGCGCATAAATTGTAATAATGTGCACAAAAAAATTGTGAGTTCAACTGAGGCAGATCATTTTTATCTGGTAAAAAGACATGCGCATAAACTATGATGGAAACACATTTACTGAATAAATCCCTCAATACAAAAAAAAAAAAAAAAAAAAAAAACCTTGCATGACTTTGCCACAACAGAGGATGTGACTGATAACTGGACTCATCATAGGGGTTGATTGTAACATTTTTAATAAACTGTTACAACTATCCCCACCATCTTGATGAAAATGTTATTTTTGAAAAAAAACTTTTTTATTATTAATAATAATAATAATAATAATAACAATAATAATACATTTTATTTATATAGCGCCTTTCCCAAGCTCGAAGTTGCTGTACACAAAATATGCATACACAATATACATACACAAAATAAACATACATATGCAATCTGGAACATTTCTGGTCATAACATCTACAAATTTGCTCACAGTCACATGCAATTTCTCCTGTGAGCTAAAAAAAGAAAGATGGGACTGTATGATATTAATGACGTTACCACAGCTCTTTTCTGACCTGTCAAACTTACCCTCCCCGGTCTCCCCATACTGTAAATGAATAACCAAACATATCTTATATCATAAGGTTTTTTTTTTTTTTTTTTTTTTTGTAAACAGACACGTCTTGCTTATCATTAATGGACCATGATACAGAAAATAGGCTTGTACTGTAGGCCTACTAACTTTTTTTCTGTAAATGAAGTGTGTAAAAATGTAAATAAAAGTGCACTGGCTCCTTTGACTCCTTTGTTAAATTGCTTGTTTTTCTGCGTTTTATTTATTTTATTTTTATTTTTACAGCATCATAAAATGCATATTTGACAACACTACTGATAGACAGAGATAATGTGATTATGTATTTGTCTGGCTATCACCAGACCAAGCTCAATTTAAGATTGAACATTGGTCTGGAGAATCTGATATGTATTTTCTACTGCAAAAGAGGCGTGATAGACGAGCATAATTCAAATGACTCTGTATGCAATTGGATAGTTCTTCAGCCAATCAGACCACAAGGGGCATGATCAACGACCCATCTTCTCTATCCGTCATCATGTTAAACCCGCCAATAGCACACCAGGTGGATAAGCCAGTCTGTGATTGGTTCCCACAAAAGTGTAACAGAAGCAGTAGAAGTGAATGTACAGGTTTTCAGACTGAGTTGCAGGGCGAAATCAAATCGCCGGCAGATCAGGCTGGGAATTTTTTTTTTTTTTTGGTACTTAAACCACCAGGACTTAAGATGCAGAACTGCTTTATAAATAACCATGTGTGTATTTTATTGATCTCGATTGGGAATGACCGTGGGCTGTTTGTAGGGGGTGCTTTGTGTAAACACACAGAACGTAATAACAAATCTCAGAGCTCTTGTCTGTAACACAACAGGGAGGCTTGTTGCATTTTCCAACTTTTTAAAATTTTCTAAATTTTTAAATGTTTCATATATTGGGTATATGGCAATAATGTTAATATATTTACCATATTTAGATCAGGAAGTTGAGATACACATTGTTTTTGAAATCGGTGTAGAGATGATTCAGAGGAACAGTGTATTGACTATTGCTTGTGCTTTTGTGTGCTATTGTTAAGGACATCAATTCAAATTAATGAGCAGAATTATTAAAATGCAGCATAACAAAAGGCAAGATGGAGTATGTCAAGATTAAGTATAGTCATATGCAGATGCATGCATACAGGAATACCATGCAAATCAAAGCTTCCTCTTTGAAGTGAAGGCATATGAACATAAAGTGCACATAAATATAGCCAATGATACAAACTGTCCATCACTTGCAATGACTTTGCAATACTTACATAGATGGATTATTAGATAGAAATCTGTACCCTCTGTTTTAAAACCAATTGTTTTGCTGTAAAAATTTACAGAGGTAAAAACATCTTGAAAAGTGAATTGATTGCACATAAATTCTCTTCATTCTTCTCCTGGATGACCTGGTTTCATAAATCCTACCGTACATCTAATCCACAGGGAAACTCAAATGAATCATTGAAAGCGTGGGACTGAGAGATCTGCAGCTTTCATACACTCCGTATCATTAATTAGTCAGCATCGCCAGGGGTATCGCAGCCCTCATCTCCTATGTCTAATAGACAATCGGGACAACTCAGAATATCAAATCATTAATAAAGCACATTACAGTTCAAGCTCTTAGGGTAACTAACCATTACATCAGCCTCTGTAGGTATTGTGATGGAATTCCCACACTTATTATTTAAAACTACAGGAAAGAGCTATAAAGCTGATTCCTGGAGCTAGCTAATTCATTCTTCTATAACATAATGCCATCAGTGATATGAAAAATGAATAACGTGATATACTGTTACGTAATGTGTGTGGACTGTGTGCTGGTGTTGTGTTATACTGTATAGGCGTTCACTCAGTGTCTTGAGCTTCCATATGAAGTAGTAGGGCCTTGTATCTCTGTATTTTTTGGTTGAATGGCGATACACGGTATATATCCCGGTATTTTCTATGTTTTTCTATTTGGATAAAATCTGTATTTATTTTAATAACAATTAATTTTATTTCACATTTGGCCCAATGATGTCCTAAAAACAATGTTGATATTGAAGGCTATAAACAAATAAAATGAATGTAATGTAGGCTATGCAATATATTATGTGCAAAAAAGGGGTTATAATCACATTACATTCTAACATTGTAACATTACAATCTAAAAACAAAATTAATAATTCACTAAACAAAAAAATAAAAACAAAAGCATATTAGCCTACATTTGTTTACTCCAGGTCACTTTCATAAACATATACTTACTTGTAGGTTTAAAATTTCACATATGGCACATTTATTGTCCAACAACAAATATTTCAGAAATATGTATATGTTAGTCAGAATTATTGCATTCCTATTCTATTGAGCTCCGCATGCACACAGCGGTGCTCATTCACTTGCAAAAGACTCGTCCTCTCCGGACAGCAAAATGAACATATTTGCATGACTTTCTAACATTTACAGATGGAGAATATACCTGTGAAATGTAAGTTATGCACTGAGGAAGGCACCACATTGCAAGCGCATTAAACACCAGTATCTGTCTGTGAGCACAAGTAGCCTCAAGTATCTCTCAGAGCATCTGCTTTAAACTATACGTGTTAACTATATCTTACCAGTTATTTTGAAGCCTTTAATATAAAGCACGTGTCATGTTAAGGACAAGTTGTATCATGCACTATCCCTGCATTATCTCACTCTGCGTACTCCGCTATTTTTTCAGAGGCGCTCATATCAATCTGTATATCGATATAAACGGTATTGCCTCATTCCATTTAGTTTCTTAAAAAATATATCAAGATATCGTACAAACTCGACATACCATCCAGTCGTGTAAGGTAGATGCTTGCATGGGAAAAATGTTAGGGTCCGTTTACACAACAACGATGCGTTTTTGCTCGTACAGGCGGCAACATTGCCAAAACGATCCCTGTTCACAAGGATCCATGAAAACGACTAAAAATGCTGTATTATGCTGCCGGGCCAGTAGTTGGCGATGTCACTTTGTAAAGAAACACTATGTCTACAGACTGAACATGTAATACGCATGTGCATGTTTTCACAAATGCAAATTAACGATAATAGTATCGTTTTCAAAAACTTGCACTTTTAAACCCGTTTGTGTTCTCAGGCACTCAAAATGCCATTGTTGTGTAAATGAACGGTCAAAACGCATTAAAAACTTTCCATTTTTAGCTGAAAATTAAATTGATACAAATATTAAATTCAATATTAATTTGAATTTATGTCCTTAACAGTAGCACACAAAAGCACAAGCAATAGTCATGAAACTGTTAGAAATTCAATTTGTACACCAATAAAATAAAAATAAAATAATATTATATAATATATAATAAATAAAAAATATAATAAAAAATTATCTCTCAAAATATGTCGCACGCAGGCGGCTATACTAGACACTTCCGTTTCGGCAGTCGGGACAGTTGATGGAATTGTCACTTGCACAATCGGGCCAGTATTGCAGTATTGTTACTAAAGTTTATCATTTGCACAACTTTTTAAGTCTTTAAACATTCAAGCGATTTTAAACTATTCAGTACTTCTGCGCTCACTGAGAGATGGAAAACGTTCTTTTTTCGTGGATTATAGCAATTTAATGGTAAAATTGTCAAAATCCAGTCGTAAACGCAGTCAATTATGTCTTAAATTAATATATACAATTAAGAAAGAAAACGCGTGTCATGTGGCAGTATAATGAAAACAGTATAATGGTTCTATGCCGTTTTTTCTATATTTATTATTATTATTATTATTATTATTATTATTATTATTATTATTATTATTATTATTATTATTATTATTGCAAAATAAAATATTTAACAAAATACGAAATATTACTATTACAATAACATTTTCATTATCAAAAATTTAAATTAGAGTATTTAAAAATAATAATAACAATAATAATAATAATAATAATAATAATAATAGAACATTTTACAGAAAACTTATTTTACAAAAAACTGCAGGGTTACGCAACAGGCAGGCAGCCTATTATTAGAAAAAATCTGTGCTTTTTATCTGTGATATCAATTTCTTAATTTTTGTCAGGAGGTATGCAAAATCAAGAACAAATGTCTTTAATATGAAATATGAGCCTCTTATGCATCCACTGTAAAAAAAAAAAAAAAAAAAAAAAAAAAAAAACTCCTCTACACTGGAGAAAAACATATGGATTGTCATATACATTTCTTTAGAGAGGAGTATTATTTTTCCTATTGTTTACCCAAAATAGGATGGAATAAGCACTGCTGGGCGCTAAACTCATGTTTCATTCATACTGGAAGCCAGAGGGCGCCCTCGAGCAGAAACACCACATATGCCTCAGAAGTAATATAATGAGGTTTTCAGGAAATTCCTAATGTGAAACTTGCATTGTAGCTGAATAAAAAGAAGATATAAACACTTTGACTGATTAAGCAAGAAGAGAATAAACACACGACTGCATCAAGATATGGTGCTAATTAGGGGTGGCACAGTTCACAAAACCCACGGTTTGGTTCATATCACGGTTTTAGGGTTACAGGTTTTGGTTCTGTACAGTTCTTCTTATTTTTCTTTTTTTCTTTTTTTTTTCTTTTACTCATTAACACTCCAGAAATTCACTTCAGCATATGATATATAGCTTAAATATCCACAATTTAGGATACAGTATTAAAAAATGTTTTTATATCATGTAGAAGTTGTTTCCTAACTGGCTGTCTCTTGCTTACACTGTCTAGCGAGTCCAACACATTGGCGTAACATTTTTCATGTTAATCATGTCAATATTGATCAGAACAATGCACTGTGGCTTTAATTCAGAGTGAGCAACTCGCTCTCCATACACACTGCTTGCGCGTGCGGTGTGAAGCCGGCGTTATACGACGCTGGCGCATCCTCCAACTCCGGGCAGCCTTCCTTATCTCTCCCACTTGTCATTTCTACACGTGACGTGACCTGCAGCACTCCACTTTTACTGTCTTTTATGTATGTCCACACACACACACACACACCTCTTATTTCGTGCGAATAGGACACCCACTTTCTGAGGTAACATACGGGCACGAGGCTACATTGCGCATGCGTCGAACCGTGTGACGCACACACACTCCGAACCGAACGGTTCAGATGTTTTTTCATGTACCATGCCACCCCTAGTGCTAATCGACATCGACTTTATCACTGTATAGAATAATATAAAATAATACATTGTCTGTCTCATTCTGTGATAAGAAGCCACATTAGCTCACAAAAACACTCAACTGCCGATATGAAGCGAACATATGTTATTAAATGCTATCTTTTGTTGGACAATGGGTTTATGAATGCTTCGCATTACTAGTTTGTGAAGATGTTTAATGCGTGTTGCTTTTTCAAACGCACGTTTGAAAGCGACTCAAACTCGCAATGCTTTCAGAGATGGAGCAGCATTTACTACTGATGTCCGAGCAGCTCTTCAGTAACACGCTGTGCATATATTTATTTAAAGGGTTAGTTCACCCAAAAATGAAAATTAGCCCATGATTTACTCACCCTCAAGTCAACCTAGGTGTATATGACATTCTTTTTTTAGACAAATAAAATCGGAGTTACATCCTGGCTTTCCAAGCTTTATAATGGCAGTGACTTGTTTCATTTTTGAAGTCCATAAAAGTGCATCTATCCATCATAACTGCTCCACACAGCTCCGGGGGGATAATAAAGGTCTTCTGAAGTGAAGTGGCGCTTTTGTGTAAGAAAAATATCCATATTTAAAACTTTGACGCATGCGTATTGATAAGCGTGGAAGCACAGAGGATAAAGTAAAACAAAACACCGGTCATGAACTAGAAGTCTAAAAAGAGAATTTTTAAAGAGAAATGGCGGAGGATTTCTATATAAGAGAAGAGGGGCTTGAGTTTGTTGCCCAGCCTTATCCGTAAGAGGCATCAAAGCTTGCGATACTCCTATACATCGCATCAGGGGTTACTCTTTTGCTGTAAGTCGACTTGCGTACTGTTGACCGCTGGAAGCTAGTTATTGTAGTCTATGAAGTTTTTAATATGGATATTTTTAATATAAGCCTTTATTATGCCCCCGGAGCCATGTGGAGCAGTTATATGATGGATAGATGCACTTTTGTTGTTTTGTTCTTGAAGTCCATAAGTTACTGCCATTATGAAGCTTGGAAGAGCCAGGACTTTTATAATATAACTCCAATTGTATTCATCTGAAAGAAGAATGTCATATACACCTAGGATGACTTGAGGGTGAGTAAATCACGGGCTAATTTTCATTTTTGGGTGAACTATCCCTTTAATTAAAATTGCAGCCTTTACACTTTCATAATTGCACATAAGCCAAATCATGATTGCGGCTCGATTTCTATTAATCGTGCAGCCCTAATTTGGACCTTCTTTTACCATACACTTTCGTCAAAAGGACTTTGTCAGTAGAAGACAAAGAATGCCGTTTGTTTATTTGATAGGTTGGATGTTTTCTTGTGCTTTCTGTATTTCTTCGTTCATCATGGTCACTACACTACAATACATCATTAATGGATGAAAATTCTCTAATACTGGCATACTTCAAGTTTCCAAACCATTACAAATGAACAAGGTTTGATGGCTTGATGTTTTGAAGCAATCTTTCCAAGTGTGAAATAAGCACTTCTGAACAAAGCAGAGCATTTATAAATTATAATTACTCTACAACTCTCATTCACATTGCTGTTTAATTGCCCTCTGCAAATATAATTGGATTCACCTCTACTAAACTAAACTAATGCCTTTCTGACATGTCCACTCATGGGATTTTCACACATTTGAACCCTAATCGCAGCATTCGGAATATGATCAACCTTTCATTCACTTACTCTTCAGCGTGTGCTAAAACACAACAGACCTAAAACAGATTAAGAACCGCTTACCAGAGCTCTACTCACTCAAAGGTGCCATAATGAGGTGAGGCTGCCCTCGCTGACAAAGTCAATCCATTTCCATAGACGTCTAACCTTTAATCACCCCTTTGAATTGCTGCTTGTAAATCTCGGCTCACAGTAGGGTGTCTTTTGGTTCTCTTTCTTTCTATGTTGACCCTGTCCTCTTGGGCTCTGTGGGGCTCTGACGCGATCCAATATCAGGTCTTGGCTCGGGGGGCAGTGGGGCGTGAAATTAAGAGTCACAACAACGTTACTGGAAGGTGTGTGGTTATATCGTTACGAGATGAGCCCTGGATAATTCATGGCATCCCAGAATGGCTGTCTGCATCTAATGGGCCACTAAATGACATTTGCAGTGGCGTTGATGCAACATTGGTCCGCATACTTATAGAGTCTGGGACCTTTGTTATGCTGGACCACCATAACACTCACATCCTTTATGCAGGATTGCCAACTTTCATGCATTTGCTGTGTCCCATACTTACAACATTCAACTAAATCTCACGCCAACTGACAAGACAATGCAAAATGCTCTCTTCACCACATAACTTTCATTTAACTTCTTTATTCTGTAAGCATTATTAATTGAAAGTCACAAATGTCTATTTCCATTGTGCAAAACAGTTTGTCATAACAGAAAGCCAGACGCGGTTGAACTTCAATTTAGACTAAATATCAAATATTTATTGTTGAACATCAACTTTACATAAAAAATTATATTTTACATGACCCGTAACTGTAATGCGATCCATTTTCAGAGGAGTGAATGTGTGTTCTTGACATTAGATTGTGGTTTGATTTTCTTTATTATCTATAATGATTTCACTGTGGACAAACAAGCTATATACAGTTTATATATAAAACATTTATTAAACCTTTAGGTAGATGCGCCAAACCTATTTCTGCATTTGGCTATAGATAAGGTTTTGTCCAAACTGCAAAAATGACTTGAGTCTTAAAAGCGTCAGTAAGAACGGTACAAATCCAGCATATGAATTGTACATTCTTTAATGTTGTATAATAATAAAAAATAATACTATTAACAAAACATTTTAGTGAACAAAAATTGGTCAAATGTCAATCTTTGGTGATTGGGTCATTGAAAATGTTGGCAAGGCAAGACAAAATCTGTCAAAATCAAGACAAAAAACAAAGCATCTGCCAAATGCTACATGTTTTACAATTCAAGACATTATGAACATTATATATACCATTGTTATGGGTTTATATGTAGTTTTTTGTGATATAATTACCTTCAGACATCAAATAGTAATGTTAACATTGAAACACTGATGCAATGCTGATGAAGAAATGCTTCCAAAGTTTCATCCTTTTGCTCTCTACACTTCAAACAGATGAGGAAAGCCAGGCAGGTGGGGAATAATTTAAGGTACTTTAAATGTATATGGGACACGTTGCCTGATTTAGTCTGCTCAGACTGCAAATCAGCCTTCATCCTTAAAACCCTGATGATTGGAGTATCAGCACCAGGAAGAAACTTACGTTGATGTCATATCAAGTATCTGACTTGTGACACATAAATAATATTCATATGACTATATCAATGAAATGTAATGCATAGTGACAGTCACATGATAGACATCATGTTCCAAAAGCTTAGTAAGATGTCAGGAGCTGTACTGTAGGTAGGCAGCAGCGCAGGAGAATCTACTTTGAAACTAGTTTCCCAAGCTACAAGCTACTCAATTAATTAGATGCAAGGTGCTAACAAAATGTAGCTAGCCAACATTGAATAAATTTTATCAGACTACTGTTTAAGATGATTGATCACATACACTGATAAAACTAATAAACATAGAGAAATGCTTAATTGGGGACAACAAAAAACTACTTCACATGGATTTCTCCACAAGGACACAGATGAATCTAAATGAACCATGCATTTCCATGACCTGTATATATATATATATATATATATATATATATATATATATATATATATATATATATATATATATATATATATATATATATATATATATATATATATATATATATATATATATATATATATATATATACATATATATATATATATATATATATATATATATATATACATATATATATATATATATATATATATATATATATATATATATATATATATATATATATATATATATATATATATATATATATATATATATATATATATATATATATATATATATATATATATATATATATATATATATATATATATATATATATATATATATATATATATATATATATATATATATATATATATATACATATATATATATATATATATATATATATATATATATATATATATATATATATATATATATATATATATATATATATATATATATATATATATATATATATATATATATATATATATACATATATATATATATATATATATATATATATATATATATATATATATATATATATATATATATATATATATACATATAGTAACGGAGGTCAGCTAGTAGTTGCTGTGTGAGTAAACCTCACTCCTCTGATCTCAAGAGACGCTCTAGCGACTGACGTTAGAGGTTGCAGCCTTTAGCCTCCTTGTTAGAGCATCCGGCTCTCATGTCAGCAGACCCAGGTTCGAGTCCCGCCCGGCGGGCGGGTCGGGCAGGAGGAGGTTACATTGGTGCCGTGACCCGGATGGGAGTGAGGTTTAGGGGGGTGAGTGTAACGGAGGTCAGCTAGTAGTTGCTGTGTGAGTAAACCTCACTCCTCTGATCTCAAGAGACGCTCTAGCGACTGACGCTAGAGGTTGCAGCCTTTAGCCTCCTTGTTAGAGCGTCCGGCTCTCATGCCAGCAGACCCAGGTTCGAGTCCCGCTTCAAGCGGGCGGGTCGAACAGGAGGGGTTACATTGGTGCCGTGACCCGGATGGGAGTGAGGTTTAGGGGGGTGAGTGTAACGGAGGTCAGCTAGTAGTTGCTGTGTGAGTAAACCTCACTCCTCTGATCTCAAGGAGACGCTCTAGCGACTGACGCTAGAGGTTGCAGCCTTTAGCCTCCTTGTTAGAGCGTCCGGCTCTCATGCCAGCAGACCCAGGTTCGAGTCCCGCTTCGAGCGGGCTGGTCGAACAGGAGGGGTTACACACATATATATATATATATATATATATATATATGAGATTCACCAACATTTATTTCCTGAAAAAAAAAGTATCCTAATTTGTACTGAATGTGTTCTTGCAGTGTACTTAAATAAAAGAGCTTAAAGATGCTGTATGTAAGAATGACAGCTAGTGGTTGAAATGGGTACTGCAGTCCAAATTCTAAATATTCTCCTCCTCCTCAGACTCGATGCTTAAGTACATTTTTAATACATTTAATAGTACGTCTTTTTCAGCTGGGTTGTTACATGTAGCGTGCTAAAGCTACACATTTTGAAGCAGCTAAGCTGTTGTTATGCTAGTTAGCATCACTACTTTTATTTAGTTACTCCTCGACATTGCTACAGCAGCTCACTTTTTTGATACACAGTTTTATTAATGGTCTTTGAGAGTCACATGTGCCAGAGAACAATAGCCTATGGGGCTTAAAAAGTTTGTCACAAACCAGAAAAAAAAAAAAAAAAAAAAATTGAGCCAAACAGCTTTGAGGACCTGTAATAAGTGCCAAGCAGCTGGATGGCTGCGAACACTCTAAAATGTTAGCATTGTCATACTGTACTCCGGTTCACTCAAGTCAAGTTATTCTGAATGAAGTGACATGTAAAACAGCACTGTATGTTGAAGCCCACAGTTTGGATATATTTTTGTTGAGTACTCTTCTGAGAGACTGGCGGAAGTCATTGGGCATGTTACATTTACATCATAACAAACAACATCCCGCTGTTTAGCATCAAGTGCTAGGACTTGTGTGATTGCAAAGTTTAGAAGTAAAACATGTGAATACATTTAAAATGTATGAAGTGATTTTCTCCTAAATGTTGAGTACTAATATTTTTTGATTCAGTTTTATGTTAAGGAAGCTTTTGCTTATGCAAGACAAAATGACTTCACAACAAACAATTGCATCTCCAAATTGTTATTCATTCATCATCTAAGGTGTCATGAGGGAAACCAAGGCACTGATGTGTAAAACACTGGTTCATAGAGATGTCAAGTCAAATGAATGAGAGCTCATAACGTTTCTGCATCGGTAGAGCTAATCTAATGCAAATACATTAAAGGACAGAGATTTCTAAGTTCATCTAGTGAAAAATAAATATTTGATTGTGCTAAAGTGGAACTATTGCAGGTATACTTTAGGTACACTTATTTAATATCTTGCATGTAAACTTGCAGGGGGTGTATGTGTGTGTAGCTTTCCTGTAGCGCAAACAATAAGAGCGTGGCGCTAGCAATGCCAAGGTCATGGGTTCGATTCCCAGAGAAAGCAAGAACTGACAAAATGTAAAAATGTGTACCTTGAATGCAATGTAAGTCACTTTGGATAAAAGCGTCTGCCAAATGTAAATGTAAAGACTGATATTATACAGTGATCATGCTGTCCTTACTAATAGTGATGTTAAAACACATTTTAGGCTTAAAGGGTTAGTTCACCCAAAAATTAAAATTCTGTCATTCATTACTCACCCTCATTTCGTTCCAAACCCTCCCAAAGCTGTTTTGATGAACTCCAAGAGTTTTCTGTCCCCTCCATAGACAGAAATTTAGTTAAAGCTGCAGTCCGTAAGTTTTGCCTCTTTGTCGCCATCTCTGTTTGAAACCTGCAATTGCAGTTATCATCTGTATGCGAGCCGTGCCTAAGCGTGGATGAATCTAATGTTTTGAGGAGTATGTGGGGCTTGCAATCCGTCACCACACCGGTGTGGATACTGTACATCGGAATCACAGATTCTATGTCTTGGAGTATGAACAAAATAAGAATTTTCACCGGAAAATGTCATTTGAACAAGTAAGTAACATGTCTGCCACTTTTAGGAACAAAACATTATAATAAATCACGCTACCAACGGTGATTAAATCTAGCGATCGCTCATATCACATCAAACCGTGCAAATTATTATTATTGTTATACTTATTTCAATAAGTTATGTTAACAGGTTAACATAACAGGTATGTTAACAGCATTAGCATTGTGTGACTGTTTATTTTGTGTTTATTAGCATTACCTGTAGTTTTCAATTTCCAACAATCTTTTACTTTTGACTACGGGTGAATGTCCAGTTGTCACTGATGATGGGGCTTTTGGGGCTTTCTGGATTACAATCCGCTATCAAAATGATACGTTTAATTACTCCAGCTGCTGTGAGAAAAGGCTATGATCCGTCCGCTGAAGAACATGCGGTATACATGCTCCTCACGTGGGTTACTGCTACTAGCCGGCCTCTTTATGTATACAGACGTGACGTAATGACGCAAAGACATGCTTGAATTTCCCACGGAAATACACCATACCACTCAAATTATAACACATTATTACAAGCTTACCGTTGTGAATGGGGCTAAGGTAAGGAGATACTTTTGAATATTGGCTTGTTGTGTACTTGCTCAAAAAATTATTTTGGATATTTTTTTATCCAAAAAAGGTTATGGACTGCAGCTTTAACACTTTCAAGACCCAGAAAGGCAGTAAAAACATCATTAAAATAGTCCATATGACTACAGTGGTTCAACCTTAATTTTATGAAGCGACGAGAATACTTTTTGTGCGCAAAAAACAAACAAAAATAACGGCTTTATTCAACAATTTCTTCATGTCTGTGTTAGTCTCCTATACTTTTTAAGTAGTAAATACAGTGCAGCGCCTCCGAGTAACGTCAGAGCTACACCAGAATGCCGGCTTACCATTGGCCGTGTGAGCACCAACGTAAACTGCATGATTTTACTCTTTTTTGGGTTAACTAATTGTTTTTATCCTAATTTCTCCATTGGTTTTTACTATAAAGATGAACTATTAATCCAACATGTATCACGAAGATTGCAGCAATATAAAAAAGTTACTTTTAACAAGGTAATTTCCACTTTAACAGTTTGAGCAAGGGGAATTCAAGGGGATTGTTTTTGAGAACCTGTCAAAACGTAATGCAGGTTTGCACAGAGGCTGTTATTGAAGTCTATGGGGCAGCGCTGACCAGGGTGTGTATTGCATAGTGACCTTCAGTAGAAAGTTTCAATGCTGTGATTTTATGATTCATTGTTTGAACAGGTTTATTTGACAGCTAGCGGCATGGATGGCCTACCTTAGTAAGGATTGTACTTTCTCAACTATTCCTCAACTACAGTAACTTTCCTTCAGTGAAAAGTAATAAAGAAAGCCTCTGAGGACTGTGATGGAATAGTTTTATGCAATGACCTCAGAAGAGGTCAAAGGGGTATTTTAACATGGAATGTTTCAGAAAAGTACAGCCTAGGGATGCACAGATCAAAGACCATGTATATCTATATACATCACATGATCTTTCTGTTCAGGGAGTCTCTATTGGTTGTTGTGACCTCCCGGCCGTGAATAAACAAGTAACTTGGGAGTCTTGTCTGGTATATGCTGTACAGCTGCAGAATAGAAGTACTAAAGATTCTACGCTCAGAGGACCATAGCAGGGACAGTGATTGTGTTGAAAGACTATGGACCTGCATTCGGGGTGAGGCTGTAATACTCTGCGTTAGTATTAATGACTAGCCTAGAAATCTAGACGCACCCTAGCGGCAGCAAATATAATTTGCATCCAGGGTTTCTAGCAACTCTCCGTTGGCTTACGAGCTTGAAAATCCAAACTCTAGTCAGGCCAGTCACATCGTGTAGTTGGTGGGCGGGCTTAACATAATGACGTCAGAGTTGTGATGGTTCCACGTGCTACTTGAAAACAAAGAAGCTGGCGAACAGCGGTCTTTCGAATTGGCTTTGTCCGCGACTCTGGAAGACTTGGAGTTAAGCTTTTCTTTAAGATCAAAGAACAGCAAAAAAGGAAGATTTTTAGGAAAGGAAGAAAAGGAGTTTTTCCGACTGGATCCGGTAAAAGTTTAATCTGTCAACTAGCTCTGCTTCACCTTCTTCGTTGCTCTGGTTGGTTGTAGCACTATCCTATTGCGTGCAGAGGGACTTTGAAAGGCAACTGTTTATCCTGCCCCTTGGATTGAGCCCTGCCAACGGTGTGTTCCCGGTGATGTGGGTCTGGCTTGTCAGGCTAATTAATGACCATATGACGTTTGCGTGTGTGTGTGTGTGTGTGTGTGTGTGTGTGTGTGTGTGTGTGTGTGTGTGTGTGTGTGTGTGTGTGTGTGTGTGTGAATTTACACATGTGGTTCTGTAGTCATTAAAAGAGGTTTTCTAGTTGCCGAAACACATGGTGCTTAATAAATGAATCTCTGGCAGCTGTTCAGTTCCCACTGTGTTACTCTTTGAGCTCATTAGGTTACAAAATCTAGTTACAAACATATTGTTTTCTGCTGTCTTTTGTTACAATATATGCATGCATAAAACTGTGAATTATCAATCAAGCCCAACAATTTTTATGCATAACTTGGAAACAATCGAGGTTGACATCATAAACACCGAAATCTATTCCATCTCCAATTTCAGCAAGCCAGACAATTTATGTTAGAGTGAAGACATGATCGAACACCACGCTCTCTCCCATCTCATTTCACTTGTCAGGCTGGTTGGGAACATCAATTTCAATATATCTCTTCATCTGAAGTGATTCTGACAGCATTTAACATATTCTAAAATATTAGCCGTGTCAGGGACAGAGAAGACTAATAACAAAAGAGTGACTTACAGAAATCAATATGGCAAATAAATTCATGTTTTGATCACAGCTATAAATAGACACAGTTGAAGTCATTAAAGGAAAGGCCTGATGATGATTTACCGCTGCCGTTTCTATATTTGAATATGGAGGACTATAATATATAAAGCTGCACGCTTACCAAAGTAACAAATTAACAAAGGCACATTTTGCATTCATTATCCTTTTAACAGGCCTCTCAAATGTGTCTCAAAAATTATCTTTGCACCATGATGCAAGTGAATATATTTGTAAATGACAGCTATGCATCAACACACAAATACTCTCTCTCTCTCACAGACACACACACTGTACAAGTACGTATACACACACACACACACACACATATGTTAACACTTAATACCTGTTAGTGGGTGGGGTATATTAGGCAGCAAGTGAACATTTTGTCCTCAAAGGAAAAATGGGCAATCGTAAGGATTTGTGCGATTTGACAAGGGCCAAATTGTGATGGCTAGATGGCTGAGTGAGAGCATCTCCAAAACTGTAGCTCTTATGGGGTGTTCCCAGTCTGCAGTGGTCAGTATCTATCAAAAGTGGGCAGCTCAAGTTGCTCAAGAAGTTAATGCTGGTTCTGATAGAAAGGTGTCAGAATACACAGTGCATCGCAGTTTGTTGCGTAAGGGGCTGCATAGCCACAGACCAGTGGAAGAAGGTGGCCTGTTCTGATAAATCCCGTTTTCTTTTACATCACGTGGATGGTCGGGTTGTGTGTGCATTGCTTACCTGGGGAACACATGGCACCAGGATGCACTATGGGAAGAAGGCAAGCCGGCGGAGGCAGTGTGAATAAGCACCTTGGGTCCTGCCATCCATGTGGATGTTACTTTGACATGTACCACCTACCTAAGCATTGTGGCAGACCATGTACACCCTTTCAAGGAAACAGTACTCCCTGGTGGCTGTGCTTCCTTGATTATTACAAATGAGAGAATAGTTCCTAGCCATTTCGGCCTAGAAAATTGCAACTTTTCATTTTCAAACGGTCTTAGTACATGATGTAAATACAGAAGAGTCAAGTTTAAATAGGAAAAATATTGAAACTCTTTGGTAATTTTTTTGAGCAAGATGCTAATGGTCTAATCAGATTCAATGATCTATGCTAAGCTATGCTAAAAGTGCTACCGCCAGACCCGGAGATCAGTAGCCTGGTTAAAACCAAACCATTCTCAGTAGTAACTGAGTTATGGTCTGGCAAAGCTTCATAGACAAATCATTTCCAAAGGGGCGTCACCAACGGACGTTGCTAAAAAGCCTCTGGGCACAATTGGATAGACCTAAAACCAATCAGAGCGATGAAGGAGATGACGTATGCAGATGACGTATGCACCAAAGGGGCAAGCTGGTATATCAGACTTTTGCCGAATCCAGTCGGTAAGACAGCCAGAACATCTTTTTTTAGATATGAAGGCTTCGAGTGTTGTTCTTTGCTCGGGTTTTAATGAAAAGGAAAAGTTTAAATCGCTTAAAACAGACGCGATAGCTGATTCGAATGAGTGATGTTCCACGGCGGCATCCATCTTTGTAATGTACAAAATCTGCTTCACCGCCGCTGCGCTGTCGTCATCGTGTAAAGCCCGCCCCAACGTTTCTGATTGGTGCCGCGATTTCGAGGGATTAGAAATGGGCTTGAATGGGCTCTTTGCCAGAATAACTTGCAGAGCAAATCTAAATTTGCCGGAAGTTGTCTGGGTTTTCCCAGGCTAGGAGATTAGCTGAATGGATTCAAAAACGGTAAAACTCAACTGTTTAACTCTAGGGGAATTGGAAAATAAGCCTATTTTCAAAAATAGTGGCGTGTTCCTTTAAGTCATGTCAACTTAAATTACATTAAACTGACTTTAAAAAAATTAGTTGAATCTTGTATAACTTATTTTGATCAGTAAAGGCAATGTAAAAACAAATGGTGTCATAACTTTTGATCATATCATTTTTAACAATGTATAAAGTTTATGTATCTTAAGAATAGTGTTTTTTATATTTTATTTTATGTATTTTAAGTTTACATTTATTTTGTTTCAAGTAATAAAATAGTTTTAATTTTAGTTTTAGTTCACCATAATAACGCTGATTATTGGACTTATTATTATCCATTTGATTATTGGTTATATTAAAAACAAAAACAAAACAAAAAAACATTGTTTGATGTTTCAGTATTACCGTCTGAGGGAACCACAAAATATAAATAAATAATTTTTAAATGCTTCTTTGTTTTTTGTGACAATTAAAGTGTTCCATAAGTAATCTAAAAATAAATAAATAAATAAATAAACACTCAAGAACACCGCAAAAACTTTTGGTTGCTTATTTGACGTGTGCAGCCATCTTTAAACAAGCACCTGTGGAGTTGTTGTTTTGTGAGCTCAACCCGTGGGCAATCATAGCTGTCATCGGACTCCAGTATCTGAAGAGGAGGTTGTCAAATTTACCACATAGATGGGTGGCAGCAAGGGAAAATTGTGATGTTTTGAGATGGTGAAACCTGAAAGCAAGAGAGAGTGTAAATATCGAAAATGTAAAAGCCTAAAAAAGGGGAAGCTTGTTCCTGGATGTTCAAGAAGAGACCTAATAGAGCAGTAATAAATGGATGAAGGCTATAGTTTCATGTTCAGAAACACCACTAGTGCACTGTGTTTTTCAAATTCACACTCATTAAGCTCTTATGTGACCTATGCAAGTTATTTGAACAATATTTGGAAGAATATAGCAGCAAATACAGCACAACGCTACCACAATTGCCTGGTACAATATTTGTCCTTTTAATATTTTGTATTATTGTCAACAAAATGCATCATGTTATCACTGGACAGTTTGCTATAAATCATTATTAATCCTGACAAGTCAATATTTCTCTCCCCTTGTAATTCAAACACTGTCCAAAAAAAAGTGCCCCATACAATTTGAGCACATGAACTATATTCCAAGTTTTAAACCTTGTTTGTGCTACATTAATTTCAAAAGAATGAGAGTGAAAGATGACAGCATTTTCATTCTTGTTTGAACTTCTTCAAACAAGAATTCAATCAATTGCTTTAAATTGCTGAGTGACATCTAAAAGAGACATACACTTCACTGAATTACCCATAAACATAAGGAAAAGAGAGACAAAGGCAGAAAAAGTCCAGTAGCAAACATGTGATTTAAATGTTAAGTGATTGTATGATCCGTATGTTTATTAATGCGCTTAAAACAGGCAAATCTGTCAAAACAAGCCATTTAATCTATTAAAATCTATTACAGCCAGTTAACCTCAATTAGCATAATTCAGTTAATTGATACAATCATTGTGCCACAAGACACATCATGTTTGTTAAAGTTAATTGTCAGTTTTCGCTTCTTGTCAAAAACGCTTTGCAGAAACAGAGCTCAGCTAACTGGGCTGTGGGCTGTGTTTATGACAGTCCACATCATTATTGTGGAAGAAGATTTTAAGGAAACAAAAAATGAAAAATCAATAAATGTACACTAACAAGTCTCAAACGGATTGTTGGATATGTACCAAACAAGCAACTTATTAGGACAGTAACTGAAACACAACCTGGGAACCATATGAACACTTATATTCTTGTTTCATGGAGCAATTATTTATTCTGTGGCAGTAAATCTGTAGAAAGGTACAGCAACATAAAGTCAAACCAAAATTTATTCAGACACCTTCAACATTTTCTCACATTATCACAGTTTATTCACTATAGTTTTGAAAATGGTTAACCGTGTCAGAACAAATTCATCTTGATAATGTCAGATATCTTTGATAGAAAAGTATGCAATGGATTACGATCAACCAATCAGCTGCCAGCTGTTAAATTTAAGTACACAGTTAGATTATACCAATTTAGGTCAACCAGTTACCAAGCAATGCTTCATTTTGTTCAGGCTGTGGTGTAAAAGGTTGCATTAGCAATTCAAGAAAGAAACACTTCAAAGTGTCTGAATCATTTTGGTCTCAAATTCTTTATGATTTTTACTGGTAGTCCACTGTATGAAGAATGTTTGGGTATAATATGTCACAGTTTACTTTATTTTGCTATCCTCACTTACATAACTGAACTATATTGTCCTGCACCCACTAGTAAAAATTATATCTGGTGTCTGAATAATTTTTGGTTTGACTAAGTACAAACATAAGCACAGCGTTTAAAGATTTGTTTGAATAAGCAAATGCATTTATTTTTCAAGGAATCATTACTTTGATGAAAAGTGACAGTAAATGTATAATGTTACAAGATATTTATACAAACCCAAAGGAATGCAATCATTTACAAATCTCATAAACTTATATTTTATTCACAATAGAATATAGATAACATATCAAATGTTGAAAGTCAGACATTTTGAAATGTCATGCCAAATATTGGCTCATTTTGGATTTCATGAGAGCTGCACATTCCCAAAAAGTTGGGACAGGTAGCAATAAGAGGCCGGAAAAGTTAAATGTACATATAAGGAACAGCTGGAGGACCAATTTACAACTTATTAGGTCAATTGGCGACATGATTGGGTATAAAAAGAGCCTCTCAGAGTGGCAGTGTCTCTCAGAAGTCAAGATGGGCAGAGGTTCAGCAATTCCCCCAATGCTGCGGCCAAAAATAGTGGAGCAATATCAGAAAGGAGTTTCTCAGAGAAAAATTGCG
Source organism: Paracanthobrama guichenoti (assembly GCA_018749465.1). Lineage (NCBI taxonomy): Eukaryota > Metazoa > Chordata > Actinopteri > Cypriniformes > Gobionidae > Paracanthobrama > Paracanthobrama guichenoti. The sequence continues at coordinate 15,581,995 of CM031957.1, forward strand.
AAGAGTTTGAAGTTATCATCATCTACAGTGCATAATATCATCCAAAGATTCAGAGAATCTGGAACAATCTCTGTGCGTAAGGGTCAAGGCCGGAGAACCATACTGGATGCCCGTGATCTCCGGGCCCTTAGACGGCACTGCAACACATACAGGAATGCTACTGTAATGGAAATCACAACATAGGCTCAGGAAAACTTACAGAAAACATCGTCGGTGAACACAATCCACTGTGCCATTCACTGTTGCTGGCTAAAACTCTATAGGTCAAAAAAGAAGCCATATCTAAACATGATCCAGAAGCGCAGGCGTTTTCTCTGGGCCAAGGCTCATTTAAAATGGACTGTGGCAAAGTGGAAACTGTTCTGTTGCAAAATTGTTCTATTGTCAGACGAATAAAAATTTGAAGTTCTTTTTGGAAAACTGGGATGCCATGTCATCCGGACTAAAGAGGACAAGGACAACCCAAGTTGTTATCAGCGCTTAGTTCAGAATCTACTCAGCCATCCTGACCGTGTATGCTGAGCCGATGAATGTTATGGAACGCGCTGCAGGCAGGCTACCGGCCATGTTGGCGTGTTAGAGGAGAGATTGCTCGTAATAGATTGAATTGATTTCTCCCTGGCTATAAACCATCGGCTCAGTTGAGCTTTCCATTCCTTCCTGATCTCCTTACAGAGATCGAGAGGGCAAGGAAGAACTCATATTCAGCTCGTATTCACTGACATCAACGGGATGTAAGCACTAATGTTGGGAGGATAGGTGGATATTGGTCTGTGTTATCATCACCAATTGATGGGACTGATCCGGGTAGGCGAGGTCACTGAGAGCTCCAACCCTTTCAAACCATGTTTTGCTTAAATGGCAGGGCATACATGGCAGCAGGCCAGCCCGCTGCTACTTCGCACACCATGGCGGTGTTGCAAGCATACCAGGCAAATCTGCTGAGGGATCTCGATCAGGGGATGGGTCTTACCCCCTGATGTGGCGGTCGAACTGTGCCGCACCAAGCGGAGACAGCGTCTAAAGACCTGCATACCACTGAGATCCGGGTCCCAGGCAGGCAGGAGGCGTCACGGTCCGAGGACCGGAGATGGGGCCCGAGGGCCAGCATCATGCACCCCCTCGGTCGAGGGTAGGTCGCAAAGATGTGGACTCCTAGAAGTTGAAGGTGCATCACATACGTAGTCAGCATCGATGATGGGTCTCCTCACTGAGGGTGAATTAAGATTAACACTGACCCTCACTTCTCTTCTTCATCGCCTCCCCAGGCGCTTCTTACATCAGGCCTGGGGTGGGCCCGTATGAGTGGAATGATATTCTAGGGCCCGCCTGGCTTGGACTGTGAGAGCGTGCCCTTTCAGTCCTGTAGTAGTGGCACACCTAAGAGTAAAGCTTTTGGTGATTGTCATTTGCATGCCGCAGGCGAGCTGGTAAGTCCTTTGAGGAAAAAATAAATACTCAATATTTTTATATGACTTATGCTCCCTGTATAGGGTTTTGGGGATCGTTTGATCATTGGATCGTTTAGGGAGATTGTTTTTAGGGCCCTGGAGTTCGGTATACGATATAGAACAATATACCCACTACGCCATGCTGAGGGGAGTGCATGCCCACTGCCAGTAACAACTGTCAGAATAGTGGCTGGCTGGGGCGCCCTCGGGTCCCTTAGTCACATTAGAACACCCCTTCTGTTGAATTGGTTGGTTCCAGGCCTTTGAGCAGCCTGGGTTATGAGACCTCATGTTCATGTAGGTCCTTTCTTAGGCGGATCGCTTTGGCTATGATCGTAGGGAATGCTGACACTGACAGCCTAGTGTAACCAGAGGGGGAGTGGTTCAGGCATTTCAGTTGTTACTGCCAGTGGGCATGCACTCCCCTCAGCATGGCGTAGTGTGTATATCGTTCCCCATATACGTTCTTGATGCAGTGCAAGTTCCCTTTCGAAAGGGAACGTCTCAGGTTACATATGTAACCTCTGTTCCCTGAGAATAGGGAACGAGACACTGTATCTCATTACCATGCCTCGGGGCCTGCCTGCCAAACAGTCCCTTCGGACGAAAAAGATGGTGTCATGTTTGCAAGGCGCCCTTATATACTTCCTGGTCGCACATTGATGACATCATAGGCTGTTGCCGGTCAATAGGATTGATGTGATTTGATAGTAGTTCAGACACCGTTCACACTGGAGGCGTTCCCCATATGCGTTCTTGACGCAGTGTCTCGTTCCCTGTTCTCAGGGAACAGAGATTACATGCGTAACCTGAGACATTTTCCAAACTGATAATCAGAGATGTTTCTTGAGCAGCAAATTAGCATATTAGAATGATTTCTGAAGGATCATGTGACACTGAAGACTGGAGTGATTGTTGCTGAAAATTCAGCTTTGCGTCGCAGGAATAAATTACATGTTAACATATTTAAATAGAAAAGTTATTTTAAACTGTAATATTATTTCATAATATTGCTGTTTTTATTGTTGTATTTTTTTATAAAATAAATGCAGCCTTAGTGAACATATAGGCTATAAATCTATGCTTCCTTGATTTCTTTTTTTTTTTTTTTTTAAGTGAAAGCTACTGATAAATTGAAAGTAGTTAAATTACTATTAGTTAAACAACACAAAAGCTAAATAACTATAGGTTATACTGTAATTTATATAAAGGATGTCACACTTTATATTAGGGTCCAACTATTAACTATGACATTTTCCTCAAACTCCTAATTACTGCTTATTAATAGTTAGTAAGGTAGTTAAGTTCATGTATTGGGTAGGATTAAGGGATATAGAATAAGGTAATGCAGAATAAGTCATTAATATGTGCTTTATAATAAACGCTACTAATAAACAGTCAATATCCTAGTAATATGCAAGCTTATAAGCAACTATTTAATAGTGAGAACTGGACCCTAAACTAAAGTGTTACCATAAAGGAATAAAAATAAATAAATAAAATAGCAGCATTTAACTGAATATCTTGCTTTGAAAAACATAATATATCATTCAAGAACTCCATGAGTATTTTTTATTCAAAATGAACTAATTCAGCAAAATAAATCGGACTTTCTAATGATTATTGCCTTATTTCGCTCTGAATGTAAATCTGTCATATTGTTCTGCAGTTGGGAAAAGAATAGAATAGCTAAGCTATAGCACCTGCTGAAAATATATAGTTAAGTAGTGTTGCTATTTTTAGTTAGTTACTCCACATCATTTAAGATCATTGTAATTGTGCCACGCTTTCTTCTTAATTTCACTCTCTGAACCTGAGAGGAGCTTTATTCCCTGTGGGAGCCTGCTGATGGGTCAAAAGAAAATCTGGGACTAAAAATCACAGAATGACAGGACTAAAAATACCAGATTTACTATTAAAAAGGACATGATTTCTTCCCCATCTGTCAAAGTATGCTTACAGATGGATGGACAGATTAGCATTTAGAGTTATATATTTATGTATGCTTGTGTATTTGTGTCACACACACACACACAGAGAGAGAGAGAGAGAGAGAGAGAGAGAGAGAGAGAGAGAGAGAGAAAGAAAATTCCTCGGTCCGAATGCCAGCTGCATAATCTCTGATCTTACCTAAAGGACATTTTGCCATGCCATGTTGGATTCAACTTTTGATATTGTTCAATAATGTTTCACATGATTTATGAACCTTTTGCGTGCAATTCATTTAAGAATGTTGTGCTAGTTTACTGCAACAATTGTGCTGTGAACTTCACATACTGATGAAAATCCAGCATTTAGTTGATCCCGATAAGTGCTCATTATCACAGTTGTAAACACAATGGCTGTATTTTTCCTTTAGGGGGTTTGGCTTCACAACGCCTTTGTTTCCAGGCTGATTTTTTTGAGATTTGAATAGAGTTTTGTGTGTTGAACCTCAAGTCAATGTTACTATCTGTTAGTTTTGAATGTGGGAGAAAACAAGTTAATTTTAAACCTTTTTGCTCTATTTTCATCTTCCGGGTTTAAATTCGTCTTCATGTCAGCATCATATGATGTCACGTTTTCTCATACTATATTATGGCGATGACTCATCAGTGTCTTCTTATTATTCATGAGACTGCGTGCCCTTATCCTATAAGGAGACATATTGGTTAATTCATGACTGCACGCGTTGATAGGCATTTTCCTCTGACTGGCGCTTAAAACAGTGAGATTGCATACAATAAGTGAGAGAGGCATTAATGGATCAAAAAACGAGTGTTTGTTTTTGTTTTGGAAGAGTTTCTGAGTTTCTCGCTTAAGTTCTTTTCAATAGATCCTGAGTCTTCGACACGTGATTCATGATTCATCCACACTGTGATTGTAATCGCTCTTTACGGCCCTTTAACTGACCAAACGGCTTATAAAAACTCCACAAATGTGGTGGTAAAACTCCACAGTGTGATGGTTTGGGTATTGTTCTGCTGGGAAACCTTGGGTCCTGGCATCCATGTGGATGTTACTTTGACACGTACCACCTACCTAAGCATTGTTGTATACCATGTACACCCTTTCATGGAAACGGTATTCCCTGGTGGCTGTGGCCTCTTTCAGCAGGATAATGCGCCCTGCCACAAAGGAAAAAATGGTTCAGGAATGGTTTGAGAAGCACAACCAGGCGAGGTGTTGGCCTCCAAATTCCCCAGATCCCAATCCAATCGAGCATCTCCGGATGTGCTGAACAAACAAGTCCGATCCATTAAAGGATCTGCTACTAACATCTTGTTGCCAGATAACACAGCACACCTTCAGGGGTCTAATGGAGTTTATGAAATTAAACATTTCAAAATGCACCTGCATTGTTTTGCATTTTGTGACTATCAATCACACATTTTCTCATTGAATATTTCTTAAAAATAATGTTAAAATATCACCTCGTTCTGGTGAACCCAATATCATGCATTATTTTGTCTCATGAGCTAAGTGTATTGTCACACCCCTACTTCCAAGTACAGATCCTTTTTAATTCTTGAACCGGAGGACCACAGGTGAGTTACTTATCTTTTTCTTCACAATCATCTCAATGTGGAAAAAAAAGAGCTGTGTATTAAAAGCAAGTTAATCTCTTTTACTCTTTCTAATGTGTAGCATCTTCTGTCATATTGCGGTGATTTTCCCAGCAAAATAAATACACTCTCAGTCCATAAAATGTTAAGGTGATGCGATTCTAATGACACCTTAAAAGAATGGAACATCTTGGAATGACACATAATGTCGCACTTGCGCGTGTCAGGGATTAATTATCTAAAAATTAATCCCCCGCCTCCTAAAATGGCATTTTGTTTTGCCAAAAGTGAGGGTGTGACATTTTTTCATGTTAAACAAGAGCGGCACTAATCTAAAAGAACATGTCGCTCCCGCACAGCCACCTGTTCGTGGTGAGGAAAACAGAAGCATTTGCATTGCTACATTTACTGTCAGAATTTAAACTTATTAAAAGTTGTCCAAAAAAAAAAAAAAAAAAAAAAAAAAAAAGACGTGTTCTTGCAACAAACGCTGCTGCTGTCCTAATAAGTGGCAAAGGTTTCCAAAACCGCTAGTTGTTGTTGGCTGGTTTTAGCAGGCTTTTCAGGCTGAGACTTCAAAAGAGACTTTGAAATACCCAAACCCATGTGTGTACCTGATTCACTCTGCTTTTGAAATGGTAAACCCCCTCTATTTCCTCTGAAGCAACCTTTGAGCTTTGTTAATACCTTTAGAAATGTTGCATTTGTAGTGCTTTACTGATGAACTTTGACATGCATCTCACTGAGGTTTAGCCTATTTTTGAAGACCCTACGAAATAAAACAAACTTTAAGCAGATGTATACACACATTTATTTTAGTTTTTCTTGTCTTCAAAATTAAACCAGAAATATTGATGACTCATATATACAAATTTGTCCACTAAATTATCTCTAGAATGACTATATCCCTTTTCCTTAACTATAAATACCACTAATGCTGCAGTCATATCTCTGAGAGAAGAAAGAAGAAAAAACAAAACAAAAACAATATTGACATTCAGACACATGCACACTCTCCTCTTGATCTGAACTGTCACCCATTTGGATTCCTGCAGCTTTCAGTACTTTTGATTCAGAATATTTTGCTCAACACGATGGATGTCCTACTATCTGAAAATGCTGTGACTACCTGCTGTGTCATACTTATTGTTCAAATGTTAATTCATTATCCAAATTAGAGTATAAAAGACTACAAGACTCACAGTATCAGCTGCAGATGTGGGCAAGATATTTGATACTAATGAGATTCAAGATTCAAGAGTTTTATTTGTCACATACACAGTTATATACAGAGTATACAACCGGCAGTGAAATGTAAAATGCCGGTTGTAATGAGATGGTATCTTTCATTTTGAATTAAGTAAATAAACAGGTTTTTAGTGATGCTCAGGATTTCCCTATAGTGAAACAGTGGAACAAATCTGTGAGTGTGTGTATGTGTGTGTGTGTGTGTGTGTGTGTGTGTGTGTGTGTGTGTGTGTGTGTGTGTGTGTGTGTGTGTGTGTGTGTGTGTGTGAGTTAGTTATTGTAAGCCTGAAAATCTAGCAAATGCCGGACTGTCTGATTTAAGGAACGATCACTCCCCGAGAAGACAAAGGACACTTTCTGGAATCATTCTCACCTCAGCAAGTCTCACCTCAGTATCATCCTAACCGACATCTTTCTCTATTTGACCCCTCTCCCCCTACTCCTACTCTTTCTCATGCTGAGATCACCTGAAATTCACCCTATGTGGTTTAATGTGAACAAGTATCATACAGTATTATACATAGTTGGAATCATTTGAAATGTCTCAGTGTGACTGGTACAAAGGTCTCATCGCCACAGAAGTAAACCAAAACATAATAAAGGTTTTAAGAGTTTAGAGGTATTTTGCTTAATGTGTGATGGGTGTGGTGTGTCTTCAGCCAATTGGTCTTTACCTCCTGTCATCAATACAGGTCTACAGGACTTGATTAATGCTAATTCCCATTGTTAACACATGTTTACATTTGAAAGAGTTTTGCATCTTGGTCTGGTATTTAAGGAGATGTTTCAGAAGGGTCAGGCGCGAACCTTTATATCGGTCAGCCCGTAACGCTGAGTGTCTCCTAGATACTCAGCATTACGTAAATTTCCAGAAGTCAGGTATCCATATTTTATTCTTTACTTCAGAGCATTTGATGTTATGCATGGATTATCTTTGAACTGATTATGTAATTGGCATGATACATTTACCTGACTAATAATAAATTGTTACATTTGATTTTATTCGGACTTATTCTGAAATTATTGACTTTAACTCTTTCCCCGCCAGTGTTTTTAAAAAAAAATTTACCAGCCACCACCAGGGTTTTTGACCATTTTCACAAAAATGTAATAGCCCATAGAATATTTTGTTTTATGAATATATGAACATGCAATATATCAAAAGAAAGAGCAGGCCCTCTACTTTTAAACACACAAAAAACAAAACATTTTATTCTAGCTTCATGCATTCCTTTTTTTATCAACACTTGAATATGGGTAAGTTTCATAAATAAAGCAACATTTTGAACAAAAAGCTGAGAAAATCAACGTTTTTGTGAAAGACTACATCCAGATCAGATTCAGAGCGATGATCTAATACAGATGGAGTAACTTAGATCGAGTCCATCAACACCCCTAATGTTTGCACAGTCCTGTAGCTCATCCTGGGTCGACATTTCATTCAGAAACATTAGGTAGTTCTGATTTATATGATATTTAATGTTGATGATCACGTAATTTTACATATGCATCTGCTTACATTGCGTCTTCTTCACCTGTGTTTTGATCAGGAGATTCTGTACTCATTCAGGAGATGCATAATAGCGCCCTCTAGTGTCTAATGGTGAAAACACGGAAACCTGGAAAATTCTGTGTTTGGCAGGGAAGTGTTTTCTCACAAATAACAGAAAATGTCATGTTTGGCGGGGAAAGAGTTAATAGATTACATTGTATCCATTGTTACAACAAATCTGTGTCAGGTTAGTAACAGACTAAAGTTCCATTTAACTCTTGGCATTAGTTCAAGTGTACTTAGACTGTGAAGGCTAAAATGGGAATTTCCATTTGGACAACAATTGTTAATCAGCCAACCTAAATAGGGTGAGCCTTACCTCTGTTTAAGGTAATGTTACTCTAACTAAGTGTACTTGGATAACCCATGGCATGACCAAACCAAAGATACTATCAGAAGAGTAATGTTAGTCAACTTATATCTGTAGTAGTGGTAATGACCTCTGATTAGAGAGAATTTTTTTTTTTTTTTCTCAAGTGTACACAGATCTATGGGGACTAAATAAAATACTTTCAGAGAAAGCAAGCATGAGAGTGGCACTCTAATATAGTATAGATATTTACCTCTGTCTATGAGACCAAGACTGGCAAGTTTGTGATCGTGGGCCTGCATAATGAATGGCCGGTGTGAGGACCCTGTGCGACTCTGAGAACCAAATGAATAATTTCAATAAGAGTAAAGAGTTAAACAGATTAATCAAATGTGTAGTTAAATTGTTATACAAATTGCCTAATAACCAATTGGCATTCTAATCTAAATTCGAGGTCATGATAAAATGGAATTAAATCACTTTTGCCCTGCTGAAAAGACTGAACACGCAAGAAACCTTCACCCACATATTGTAAGCCTTCATTGGGACGATTGGGCGGCCTTACAATACTGTGAGAATTGCTCCTGAAATTATAAATTTGTATCACTATCTATGAAAACATCTCGGTTACGTATGGTAACCCTCGTTCCCTGAAGGAGGGAACGGAGACGTACGTCAGACGTCACTGGCAGATTGGGATCACTTCAGGGAGCCCCTATCAGCTTCGAGATATAGAGAACAGGGCAATGAGAATTGGCGTGCGAGATTTGCATCTTGCACTCCGCCCCGCATCGCGGGTATAAAGCGGAAGCAAAATGCAGTGCACGTTTGTTTTTCACTGAGGAGCCGAACTATTGACTCGGCCTGCAGTGATGGTACAGCAACTGTGGCGATGGGACGTACGTCTCCATTCCCTCCTTCAGGGAACAAGGGTTACCATATGTAACCGAGACGTTCCCTTTCAGTCGGATTGAATCACCGACGAATTGGGATCCTTTTGGAAAACGCCACAGTTACTACCACTTCCAGCACCCCGCGAGAGCCCCTCAGACCCCGTCTGTTCCGGGTGGGGAAATTCACGCAGGGAGAGTCACTGCTGCTGTTCTGCAAGACCCACGCAGCAGACTATTGGATAACGCTGGGAAAGCGTGCCCCGGAGGGCCGCTGCGGAAGCCACATCATGCCCGGAGGGAGTTACCATGTGGAGAATACACGTATTGACTATCAGTGGGCAGTGCAACATACGGAAGTCCCAGGGGTGGCCCCGGACATTTTAGGTGGGGGAGCAACACCACTCTGGAAAGACACGGCTCGCTGTAGGAAGCCGTACCGTGGAGAATACACATATGGGACCGCCGTGGGGGGTCACATCATATGGAACCCAGTCTAACACAAGTTCCACCAATGCATACGAGTGTTAGACCTGGTGTCGGACGCTCCGCCACGTCCGACTGCCACGGGTTGCGGAGGACTCAACAGGGTTCGCCATTCTGGGGAACTCGACTGGAGCATATAAGTGCACATATCCGTTCCATCTCTACACGGAGGCTATAAAATCTAGCAAATTTTAGGTGTCGTCCAGCCCACAGCTCTACAAATATCTGTCAGCGAGGCGCCACGAGCCAGCACCCAGGAAGAAGCTACACCCCTAGTGGAGTGGGCTCTTAACCCGAGTGGGCAGGGTACATCTTGGGTTTCACAATTACCTTATATTTGTATATTTAAGACATATATGGATAACATTTGGGGCAGAAATTGGCTTCAATACTGATAGCTCAGAGTTAAAGATATGGTTAAGTCATGACAACTTGTCATGATTTTTTTTTCCACTTATTTATTGGAATATATATATAAAGGACATGCTGCTGCAAAGAAATATAAAATAACCCTGTAGCAGATATCTACAAGTGGTGCTGGGGAGGAGGAGGAGTAAACAGAGGTTTTCATAATTGCGCAGGCAATCGCAGGCTAGGGTGCCAAATATATGGTTATATGGATTAGGAAGCATGTCTGTGCGTTGTGTATGTGCATGTCAGGACATTCACAGAAAGCATGTTCTCTTTTGTCTTGTCGGGTTTGAATGGTTTAAAAGCATTTGCATGAATAAGAGCATGATCATATAATGTAATGCTAGCCCAAGGATGACAAAAAAAAAAACAAGAAAAAAAAACAGATGGTGCTTTAATTGCGTTAAATATTTTTAATGTGTGAAACAAAACAAAAAACAAAAAAATGTAGTCTTGAAAAAATAAAGTTTTGAAACTTTAACCAAGCACAGATGTTTTTTTTTTGTTTTGTTTTGTTTTGTTTTCTATTTGTGCCAGTATCGTCCACACAGAGTTTTCTCAAGGTTTCTTTCGCACTTGAATGAACAATAACATGCCCAAATGTCTGTTTTGTCGAGTATCTCACAAGAGCAGTCTTAAATGAGTTGAATAACATCTCAAATGACCTGAAAGAGTTGTGAGAAATTGAGATGCGTGTGACAGCGCATCAGATCCGCGTCATGCTCTTAAAGTCACAGCAACCTAATAAACCAGTTGCTGTGATGTCTGTCATTAATGTTAATCAAAGAACAAAAGTAACAGAGAAAAGTGTAGCTTTAATAAGGATTATTCTATAATTAATTTATTATTCATGCAGTGACTGTTTGATAAAATTATTCAACTTCTGTATATTTCCTACCTGTCAGACAGCTAGGAATGCCACAGGTAAATATGGCATTTATTATAATTGGTTTGTAGTTTTTTTTTTTCTTCCTATAAATGTTGAAATTGAAGCTTAAAAATACTGCTTTAAGTTGTTTCTACATTAATTTGGAGAGTAACTGTAAACTTACTACAATATAAAAATATTAAAAATGTAATGTTTGTCCATATAATAAATGTCAGTGTGGTCTATTTGGACTCCATAGTTCTTCAAAATATCTTCTTTTGAGTATATTGCATAGGTGCATAGTGGAGTATAGAATTAATGTTATTTCATTGCAGCACATATAAACATACTTTTTACAATGATGTTAACAGATTTAAAACTACGCAACACTCAGTGTAGGAACCTAATTTATATGAAGCAATAGCAGCATACTAATCAGGAGCTTACTGTTGTGTTGACATGTTTTTTATATATATATAAAAATCACATAGCCCAACATAGCACACGCTGTGTCATTCTAAAATTGTTTCCATTCTAAATCTCCCATGTATCAATCTACTTACTCTCATCCAGAGATGTTAGGCTAATATGTTTATGTTAAGCTTTTGAGACTTTTGTAAGTTATCAACATAAAAAGAAAGCTTTTTGTCACCATATATTTAGATATGTTAGAAAGGCAAGAATGGCAATTATGTTGTTTTCTCTGACATGACTCACAAGAAGTTTCTTACTGCTATGGTAATGCTGACCGTAAACAACATCTTCACATGCACAATACATGTGATGTTTTTGTCAGATTGCGTTTACGGTACAACAACCATTCGTTAGGAATATACAGTTGTGCTGAATTGTTTTAGACTTTCACTATATGTGCGTTCAAACATGGTCTAAATCAGGGCTAAGAATCAGTATAATGCAAATCAAAATAAATACTGGAACTCAGGCTAAATGAAGAAGCCAGTGCTGGGAACAAGCCGAAACCCAAATGTCCTCAAATTTCAAGCCTGAGTGAAAAATTCCATTTCAAGTCTGTTCCTCTCTATTCTTATCAGCACAAGTGTCATGTGTAAATAAATATATGTGCTGTATTGAGTTGTTCCACCTGGGGGCCCAACAAGAGCCCAGACAAAGTAGTAATCATCAACTATTCAATCAAACTTGTTCAAATGTTATATGCCTTTGGCACATTTTAGGACAATAGAGCCATCAGGGCTCTTTGGATTGCCAAAATGCGAAGACGATAAATTGTGTCTGATTATTATGTTTGCAGCAGGGTTTAATTGAATTATGGAAGCACTTAAATTCGGCAACACATAATCAGAGCAAAATCAAGCTAGAATTAATGCTTCATAATTTTATCAGATAATGTTACTTTTTTTTTCTGAAGGGGAAGGATCACAATTTATCTCTGTTGAATTTGATTATAACTGTGATTATCCATATTGTGTTGCTTGTTCATTCTTGTTAGCCAGTCAAAGTGTTTGATAACAGTGTTTGTTTGATAATGGCATGGTCCAAGTATATGACAAATACTAAGAAATAGTTTAACATAGCAAATAATTTCTGTGTTGCTTGCTTTATTTTATTTTTTCGGCCCATCTTCAACTGTTCAGATAAAACAGGCATAATATAATATAATATAATATAATATAATATAACATAATATAATATTTTGCTGAGATTATAAAAAAAAACCAAAAACAAAGATATTGGGATTTGATCCTAGCTGCCTAGCAAAAGATAATTTGAGCAACTCATCTTACACTTAAATGAAAAACTAATATATTTAAAGGTTCTCTCTCTCTCTCTCTCTCTCTCTCTCTCTCTCTCTCTCTCTCTCTCTCTCTCTCTCTCTCTCTAAAACCAATCACACATGACTGTGTTGAGTTTATGAATGCTAAGGGCCAATCAGAGGCACTAAGATTAGTAATCGCTGAAACACCGGCGAACGCTCTCTCTGTGATTGATTGATTGGTTCTGTCTTGCAGCATTTGCATGTGTTCAGATCATGGTTCAGATGAGCAGGAAAATAGTTTTATACTACACAACTATTCGATAACGTTATTTGTATTGAATGCATTAAATAATCTTTTTAAATAAACTAAATAAAGAAAGAAAAAACCTTAGTATTGATATTTATATTTGAGTATCGATACTTTGATGCACACATCAGTATCGATATATTGATACTTCATATTGATACGCCCATCCCTAGTCAAAGTACTGTAGGTACCAGATAGATGACATCGCATGTGCGACTTACTTTGAAAAAAAGCTATTTTTATTTTTTACAATAGATGATTAAACATTGCATTCTTTCGGCAACGATGTAACACAGCTGTAACGTATCGTGACCTGGGATTGGAACTATACTCTAATTACTATTTTGGAAATTATAACGCATTAAACTAATAAAAAAGAAATCAAATTACAGTAATGCGTTACTGCCCGATACTGTGTGGGACAGTGTCTGTTACAGAAACCAGGTTCTAGATACTTTTCAATAGTAGCTTATAATGTGTAGCACTTGAGGTCTTAAATGTCACTATATATGTTCCTGAATGCAACCATTCTCCAAAAATTTAGTTGTCAGCACTGTCAAGGTGACCACAAAGTTTGTGGTTTGGGCCGATCAGCAGGGTTATAGTTCTGGCTGACTTGTGGAGGTCAAGTGGAATTGGCTGGTTCTCTAGCGTGAAGAGTCTCTAGGAAAAATCTCAGCTTGAGTCAGAGAAACATGCCAGCAAGCCACTGAGAAGAGAAAATGTCTCCGGAAATCTACAGTCATAACAATCCCCTGTGAGAATCTGAGGAATAGTACACTAATCTTTTTTTTGTTTGTTTGTTTGTTTGTTTGTTTTTGTTTTTTTTGTTTATTACAATGAATATACAGTAACGTGGGTTGTACTTAAAAATGCCAAGAATACACAATAGCTAGACAATAATGAAATATAATGATGTTGCAGTTGCCTATAGTCACAACAAAAAAATTCTAAATTCCAACTGCAACTCATTAATATTTCCTCTGCAGTCGTGGTCAACATATCATCTGTAGCCCTGTGGCAAGACATTCTCTCTTCTTTTAATAACATTAGTTCCAGTAGATTTAAATATAAAATATAACAGGCATTAAATGTATGGTTCTAGCAGATGGTTTGACCTTTGAGTAAATGGCACTTGCCTCAAAGACCTAAAATGTCATTCCTGTGAAGAATGAAACCGCTTTAAACAACATGGAATAGATCCGTTGGCTAATTCTGAACGTGTGTAACTACTGGCGGAAACACAAAGAGCACAACTACATTTTCATAGGCCAATTTATACAAATCATTTTTAAGCTTAACTAAGAAGAAAGTTAAGCTTAACTATATATATAAAAAACTAACATTATGCAGAATGTACAGTGGTTAAACATTCTGCATCCTGCCATCTGTCCATCTGTCTGTTTTTCTATCTGTCTGTCATTTTTTTAATTATTATTATTAAGGCATCGAAATATGTGGATGGCCAAATGACTCAAAATTAAATAATTAAAAATTTAAATAAATTATTATACATAATGAATTTGTTAATAATACTAAAAAGTCATTAAATGAGTTCATTTTTTAAAGATACTTTGAAAAGGGAAAAAGTACAGCTGGGCCCACTAATAAAAAAATGCTTGCATTTTTGCATTTTTTCTAGTTTAATATATGAAGGTATATATATATATATATATATATATATATATATATATATATATATATATATATATATATATATATATATATATATATATAATTGTTTTTTTTGTTTTTGTTTTTTTGTTTTGTTTTTTTGGAACTGTAAGAAAGAATACAAAAACTATAATATGTTTGCAGATATTTGGAAAACATTCTTGGCCCTATTTTAACGATCTGAGCACATGGTTTGAAGTGCATGGCGCAGGTGCACTTAGGGTGTTCGAATTCACTTTTGCTAGTTTAACGATGGAAAAATGGTCCAAAAGGGTTGAACCTAGTCTCTTAATGAGTCATGGGTGTGTTTTGGGCATAACCTGCAATAAACCAATCAGAGTCTCATCTCCCATTCCCTTTAAAAGCCAGTTGCGCTTGCACCATGGCGGATTCGCTATTTACATGGCGGAATTTGCGAGTGGAAAGACTGAACGCTTCTCCAAAGAGGAATCCTTTTATTTTTAATATTTAAAAATGTTTGTGTGCTACTGCACATTCCTGTGTGTGTAGTAAACAGAGTGTACATGCATTGTGGACCCGCGTATAGGCGCATATTACTAAACACCCTTTAAATAACACAGAAAGTACTCTATTAACTTTAGACCAGGTTTTTGCTGGTCAATGGCACAGTCGTTTTCAGTTGCCTTAAAATAGCAACACGGTAAAAATGCACCTGAACACACCTCGTTTTCAGACCAGCACGCCCATGGGCGACTAGATGGCCGCGAGTGCATTTGCTATTAAAACAATGTGTTGTGCAGGACGTGAAAATAATGACTGCGTCGGGCTGAAACTAGCAAAAAACACTACATTAGTCCACTAATATAGTTCACTTTAACCCCCAGGAGTCGGCCGTCGCACTGGTGCGATAGACTCACTTTTTTTCTTATCAGTGCCAAAGAGACTCAAATAATTCTTATCATTCAGGCAAGTGTTATACATTATTATAATCTGTTAAGTTTCTATAATTTTTTGTGTACAGTCACAATAAAAACAAATTGTTGTGCTTCTTGCAAAATAAAGAAAACAAACATGCGCGATCCGCAGCCTCTCTGTGAAAGACGTTTATTCCGATAGTCTTCAGAAAAGTAACTTAATAAATATGTGTCTCTCAAACATGAGACATGTCTAAAGAAACATTGAAATGTCAGTTTTTAAATAATGTAAATCAAATCGAAAACAAATATTCTGTGTTTATGTAATCAGTTTGAAAAGGGAGAGATGTCAGTCGTTCGCAAGTGTCTAATTATCTTCTCATTACCCACTAATGCGCCACGCCCATGGAGCGCGTGTTCTTTTGAGATTCAAATCTGACACAATCCATGAGAGTAGAGCCGACACCCACATCAACTCAAACACATCAGCACTTTACATCGGTTTGAGACGCGGTGAGGGATATTCCTGGAATATTTTACCTCAGAAAAAGCTGTTTATTTCTAAGAGCAACAGATCCAGGCGAGGATTGTGAAGTAAGTTTATTCTGTTAGTGTCTGTGAATATTAAATGCAAAAGACTGTTTAAATATGAATCCTGCTGCAACGTAAAATGTCATAGATGCAAGACCTTTTTTGATTTTAAGATTTATTGAATGAAAACAAGTGAGTAAATTCGGACAGCCATTGGCTGTACACTCATTATTGCAGTGCAGTGTGGGATTGAATGAGTGCACTCAATAACGTCCACTATGGTTTTGGACGTCACTAAAAATGGCTGGTGTATAGGGGGCGATTTCAGATTCAGCCACATCCATGGAAGCCAGCAAATGAACTGGGTCAGAGATCACAGATTCTACCCAACCTAAAAAGCCTCGGCATCCTGCGTGTCCTCAATCTGGCAAACCATATGAGCATCGAGTTTGAGGAGGACAGGGAAGAAGAAACAAATTTAGACTGAAAAAAAAAAAAAACTGAAATAGTAGGCCACCTATTTCAACCACTAGCTGTCAATATTACATACTGCACCTTTAAATTACATAAAATAGATCCCAGATTTTTTAAGCGCTCTCAGATTCTGATAGAATGTCAAAAACATCCTGAATACAGGTTTATACTGCTTTATACGTTTATACTGCTTTAAAACAACTATCTCTTTCTCTGAAAAATGAAAGACTGAAAAGCCAACATTATGAAATACCCTTCCTCCGTATTTGCGTCAGAGGACTGTAGTCATACAAATGCTAGCCTTTGGACTCCCACCAGCTGGGTGTCTTAGGCTTTGAATACCACCAGTATATTCAATACAGCCAATAAACAAAAGTGACATAGCCAGCCTACACGCTCAGTGGGGAGTATTTATCAGAAAGACATAGCCATTGTCATCACACAGTACAACACTAATCTTGATACTATTCATTAAATTCTACATGTATAATTATATAATCCCAATTTTTTTTTTTTTTTTTTTGAAAAATAGAAAAATAATTCCTTGCAATGAGTCAGAGCAGTGAAACTAAGATTACAAACAGTTCATTGTAAAATGTAGTAATTTTTGTACACCTTGAATGCATGTGTACACATCTTAATCATTAAGAAATAAATAAAAAGTTTTTTTTTTTTTCATTAATTATATAGCAATACGTTTCTGAAAACATCATAAAATAATTTAACCTTTTTATGTGAAGGCAAGGTTAGTCATGAGGGTCTGCAGGGATTTTTTAATAAATGAAAATAGTGCATTTAAAGGTGCAGTGTGTAGTATTTATGAGGATTTGTTGACAGAAATGCAATATAATATACATAACTACGTTTTCAGAGGTGTATAAAGACCTTACATAATGAACCATTATGTTTTTATTACCTTAGAATAAGACATTCCTATCTACATACACCGCAGGTCCCCTTACAGAGAAGTCGCCATTTTGTGCCACCATGTTTGTACAGTGGCCCTAAACGGACAAACTGCTCTACAGAGCACTAGTCACTCTCTGCTGTCTCAGACGACGACATCTTTGTCCTGTGTCGGCCACCATAGCTTTTCTATGTGCTTCGAAAGCGAGAGGTGAGAGGTGGGTGGTTGCAATTCGCCAAGGTTAGGGTTAGGCTAGATGCTGCTAAAATGCTGCTAAAATTTACACCGTGCACCTTTAAGTTGTATGAATTGTTTTTAATGCATTTTATTATTATTTTATTAGTCATATGAATATATAAGCACAACATTTTATATATGAAGACTTCAGATGCAAAACCCTCTAAGTCCATCCAATGTTTTTCTTTAAAATAAGCACTACTAAAAATAAGCACTACTTCCATCTATAGGTTTCTACCTAAGTACCAGTACTTCTGAATGGGCTGAGGCTGGGATTTAGTGGGTTTGAAGTCAAAGTATTTGATGAATGTAACTATATGCGTAGAGCATTCACTCAGTATCGTTATCTCATTTTTGACCGAAGTGGCTTTTAGAGGCTTTTGCATCTGAACTCTTCATAAAATAAATTACAAAACAACAACCTGTATCATGTCTAGTACCACATATGGAAGTGGCGCAAATGTGGTTTGTGCTGTTGACTGTTATGAAGAAGAAAAAAGCCCAGTTCTGAGTCATATGAGAAAAAAAAATCTAATTCAGGCCATTTTTTCATGCAGTCTGAACATAGCCTTATTGATTTTGCCAAACTGGGTGAGTGATTTGTTTTTACTTAATGTCTTAAAATCCCCAGATTACAGTTCCTCTGTGCACTTCCTCAATAATCAATGAGCCAGGATTATTTATAACTACATTCTGTACAGTAACACAACGCAGGGTGTCAATGAACGTGTGTTTAGCCCTTCTATGTATAGTGCACAGCTCAATGAGAAGCCAGCCCAGGGGTTGGATATATGAGATGAGGGGCTGTTACGCTTGACAGAGTCTACTTGTGCAGAACGACTTTAACTTGGTGGCATCTAACATCTGCGGTGCTAATCGGGTCTAATTGCTCTTCCGATCTCATGTGCATTTGGAGATAGCTTTTAGTGCTCTGCTGGGAACCAGCCAGATCACAAGAGCCAGGACAGCAGGCCTGTAGAGGAGTGGGAGGATATATATTTAATCTGTCTGTTTTCCCTGTTAAAATTGCGTGAGTGGTTTAAGAGTACGTCTGGAGTGGCAAGCCTCATTTCTACGCTAAAGTTGCATAAGAGGGTTTTTTTTTTAGTGTTTTTTTTTTTTTGTCAAGAACTAACATTTACATACTCATTTTGATGTTGTAGTACCAACTGCTCTTTTCTTCAGTTGAGATGAGAGTACAGAATAATGTACTCATCATCTTTAAGGTAACCATGTGGTTCTTTAGTACATCACAGAGGGACATTTCATTGCTTGGGAGACTTACTGAAGAAAATTTATGTTGATATCATATCAAGATATTATTTATTAATAATCTTCTTTACATCTCTGGCAGGTCTTAAACATATGTGTGGCTCAAATTACAATTTTGATATCAATACCCTCAAGAACCAATGATATATAAAATGTTACATATGAATCTATACAATATACACTATATTGCCAAAAGTATTGGGACACCCCTCCAAATCATTGAATCCAGGGGTTCCAGTCACTTCCATGGCCACAGGTGTATAAAATCAAGCACCTAGGCATGCAGACGCTTCTACAAACATTTGTGAAAGAATTGGTCACTCTCAGGAGCTCTGTGAATTCAAGGGTGGTACCGTGATAGGTTGCCACCGGTGCAATAAGTCCATTCGTGAAATTTCCTCACTGTCAAATATTCTGAGGTCAACTGTTAGTGGTATTATAACAAAGTGGAAGCAATTGGGAACAACAGCAACTCAGCCATGAAGTGGAAGGCCTTGTAAAATCACAGAGCGGGGTCAGCACATGCTGAGGTGCGCAGAAGTCGCCAACTTTCTGCAGAGTCTACAGCTATAGACCTCCAAACTTTGTGTGGCCTACAGATTAAGAACAGTGCGTAGAGAGCTTTATGGAATGGGTTTCCATGGTTAAGCAACTGCATCTAAGCCTTACATCACCAAGTGCAATGCAGAGCATCAGATGCAGTGGTGTAAAGCACGGCGCCACTGGACTCTAGAGCAGTGAAGACGTGTTCTGTAGAGTGACAAATCACGCTTCTCTGTCTGGCAATCCAATGGACGAGTCTGGGCTGGGCGGGTGCCAGGAGAACAGTACTTGTCTGAATGCATTGTGCCAAGTGTAAAGTTTGGTGGAGGGGGATTATGGTGTGGGGTTGTTTTTCAGGGGTTGGGCATGGCTCCTTAGTTCCAGTGAAAGGAACTCTTAATGCATCAGCATACCAAGACATTTTGGACAATTTCATGCTTCCAAATTTGTGGGAAAAGTTTGCAGATGGCCCCTTCCTGTTCCAACATGACTGCGCACCAGTGCACAAAGCAAGGTCCATGAAGACATGGATGAGCGCGTTTGGTGTAGAGAAACTTGACTGGCCTGCACAGAGTCCTGACCTTAACCTGACAGAACAATGTGCTTCTAGAAGAATGGTCAAAAATTCCCATAAACACACTCCTAAACCTTTTGGAAAGCCTTCCCAGAAGAGTTGAAGCTATTATAGATGAATAAACCACTATAAACCCTACAGATTAAGAATGGGATGACATTAAAGTGCATGTGCATGTATAGGCATCCCAAAACTTTTGGCAATATAGTGTATCTTTAAACTACATTAAAATTACTTTATTTATTCATTTATTTATTTTTAAAGAAATTAAGAATTTTCAGCAAGAATGCATTGCATTGTTAAAAAGTGACAGTAAAGGCACTGATTGTTACAAAATATTTTTATTTCAAAGAAATGCTGTTCTTTTGAATTTTCTATTGATAAAATAATCCTGAAACATGTATCATGATTTCCACAAAAATATTAAGCAGCCACTTTCACTTTAACAATTATAAGAAATGTTTCTTGAGCACCAAATCAGCATAATATATTGATTTCTGCATAATCATGTGACACTGAAGATTTGCACCACAGGAATAAATTACATTTTAAAATAATTATTTTAAATAATAATAATAATAATAATAATAATAATAATAATAATAATAATAATAACAATAACAATAATAATAATAATAATAATAATAATAATAATCATCATCATCTTTTATGACATTAATTATGCAGGTCTTATGAAGTCTGAATTTAATATATATTGCATATAAAATATTGTTTTTACTTTAGATATTATAGGCTATATGATTATGGATGAGGGGAATATTTTTGTAGAAATCTTGGGTAACACTTCACAAGTAGTTAACTAATGTTAACATGAACTAAGAATAAACTATACTTTTACAGCTTTTATTAATCAAATGTCAACATTTACTAATACATTATTCCAATCAAATGTTGTTTTTCGTTTGCATTAGTTAATGCACTGAACTAACCTGAACAATCAATTAACAGCTGGATTTTTATCTACTAATATATTGTTCATGGTTAGTTAATACATTAACTAATATTATCAAATGAGGCCTTATTTTAAAATGTTACCAAATCTTGTATTACATTTGAACAGCAGTTACAGAAAGGTTGAAATACTGAATTATATTTAATCTTGTTTACTGTACAATATGGTTTTCAATGCAACTAAACCCTAAACCCAACACTAAGTGAAACTCGCAAAATTGTACTTTGTATACTTGGCTTGATAATAGATCCATTTAGGCCATCGCGCTTATATAAATGAGATGTTTCAGATCTATATCCTTTGCGTTGAAGCATCTCATTCAGTTGCATTTCTAAATTGCCTTTACTAATGCACTTACGTAATTATAATGTGAAGGCACCAAAGCTACTTCGAGAGTACAGCTTGTTCCATTATCTTCTAGCCATAGCAGAAAATTACAGACAGCTGTTACATATATATATATATATAATATCACACACACACACATAATATAATATAATAAATAATCATAGTCATCCAGCAATGTGTATTCAGTTGTAAAATGTAGATCAAATATGGATAATATAAAGAAATTAAGTATCTACTAAAGTATTTAGCTTTGTGTGAGGAACAGACTGAAATTTAATGACCTGGTTTCACAGACAGGGATTAGATTAAGCCTTAGTTCAGTTAGGACATTTAAGGAGCTTTTATAAACATGCCTTAGACAAAACAATGGCACTGACATATTTTAAGATACACTATATTGCCAAAGGTTTTGGGACGCCTGGCTTTAAATGCACATGAACTTTAATGACTATTCTTAATCCGTAGGGTTTAATATGGAGTTGGCCTTCTTTCAACTCTTCTGAGAAGGCTTTCCACAAGGTTTAGGAGTGTGTTTATGGGAATTTTTGACCATTTGTGAGGTCAGGCACTGATGTTG
Source organism: Paracanthobrama guichenoti (assembly GCA_018749465.1). NCBI lineage: Eukaryota > Metazoa > Chordata > Actinopteri > Cypriniformes > Gobionidae > Paracanthobrama > Paracanthobrama guichenoti. Next base: position 15,603,783 of record CM031957.1, read on the forward strand.
GATGAAAAGGCCTGGCTCGCAATCTCCGCTCTAATTCATCCCAAAGGTGTTCTATCGGGTTGAGGTCAGGACTCTGTGCAGGCCAGTCAAGTTCCTCCACACCAAACTTGCTCATCCATGTCTTTATGGACCTTGCTTTGACTATGTTGGATCAGAAAGGGGCCATCCCCAAACTGTTCCCACAAATTTGGGAGCATGAAATTGTCCAAAATGTCTTGGTATGCTGAAGCATTAAGAGAGTTCCTTTCACTGGAGCTAAGGAGCCAGGCCCGACCCCTTAAAAACAACCCCACACTATAATCCCCCTCCACCAAACTTTACACATGGCACAATGCAGTCAGGGAAGTACTGTTCTCCTGGCAACCACCAAACTCAGACTCGTCCATCATTGCCAGACAGAGAAGCATGATTAATTACTCCAGAGCACAAGTGGCAGCATGCGTTACACAACTGCATTTGATGCTTTGCATTGCACTTGGTGATGTAAGGTTTAGATGCAGCTGCTTGGCCATGAAAACCTCTCTACACACTGTTCTTGAGCTAATCTGAAGGCAACACAAGGTTTGGAGGTCTGTAACTATTGACTCTGCAGAAAGTTGGCGACTTCTGCGTACTGTGAGCCTCAGCATGTGCTGACCCTGCTCTGTGATTTTATGTTGCCTACTACTTCATGGCTGAGTTGCTGTTGTTTCAACTTTGTTATAATACCACTAACAGTTGACTGTAGAATATTTAGTAGTGAGGAAATTTCACAAATAGAATTATTGCACCGGTGGCAACCTATCACAGTACCACTCTTGAATTCATGGAGCTCCTGAGAGCGACCCATTCTTTCACAAATGTTTGTAGAAGCAGTTTGCATGCCTAGGTGCTTGATTTTATACACCTGTGGCCATGAAAGTGATTGGAACATCTGAATTCAATGATTTGGATGGGTGTCCTAATACTTTTGGCAATATATGTCAGTGAAAGTTGCTTTTGGTTAATACAGCTCAATAATGCATTTTAGTCCTGGCTTGAGCCTTGTCTGTGAAACCACAGGGGAACATGTTATTGACTGATAATCTTCCCCTTCGGTGAGCTGCTTACTGAGGGAAGTCTGCAACCGGTTCATTGAGTCTGGCGTTGAACACAACTCTTGATTGTCCATTCAGTCCAGTCTGTGAACTGGATTAAGTGGTTCATTGAAAAGAACCAGTTAAAGAGAATCATCCTTTCACTGATCCAGTTCTCAAGTTGATTTCGCTGACTTAGTTATCCACGTCCAGTGGTTTTTGACTTCAGAAGACTTGGAATATATCAAATGAGTCATAAAGACCACTTTAATGGTGTCTTTACATTTTTTTTTGTTGTTGTTGTTGTTGTTTTGTTTTGTTTTGAATTCAAGATTCAAGAGTTTTATTTGTCACATACACAGTTATATACAGAATATACAACCGGCAGTGAAATGTAAACAGGTCCGCTCCATGGACAGTGCAAGTTCACAGTTAAAACACAAGGAAGAAATTATAATAGAAATAGGATAAAAAAAAATTACTATATATATATATATATATATATATATATATATATATATATATATATATATATATATATATATATATATATATATATATATATATATATATATCTGTAGAATTATAAATAATCAAGTCAAGTAGAAAAAAAGTAAAAATAAGAATAAGAAGTGGAATAAAATAATTGAAGTAGACTGTGCAGTGAGTAAACTATAGACTTATAAATATGTGGTTAACAAATGTATAAGAGTATAATGTGCAAACAGGTTTGAACATTTTGTTATATGGGGAAAAAAGCTGTGAAGACTCTCCAAAAGTTTTCATTTTGGGTGAGCTAGACATCTAATGACTGTAAAGTCTGGTACTGCTGTAACAGAATCTGGTTTTAACTGTTTTCATTGTGCCATTTCTTGAACTTATGTGCAGATGTGTTGTTTATTCTTGCTTATTTGCACTGAATGGCTTTTCATCTGCCTTTTTAAATTCAACCACATACTATATTTACCCACACTTGTGCGCTTTATTTGCTAGTCAAAAATGTGCCAAACAGAGTGTAAAATGTTCCTGTCTTTGAAGGAAATGGCGAAGCTTCGCTGTTTCCTAACGTGCACAGAATATTAGCACACAAAAGATAGGGCTCTTCAAACTGAGGTCAGCAGATCCATGCAAGTGTGGTCTTAATGGAGACACCTGCTCTCCATCTCTTCTTGTGTCATGACCATTACTGAGGACCCACAATGTTTTAGCAGGCCTCTGGTGTAATTAGCCCAGATGCACAATGGGGCCATTTCTGCTGCACCACTCATTCTTGAGCCCCTGTGAATGCAGCATTACCACAAACAGGGTAGAGGAAGAGCCCACTCACATTATTTTAAAAGGGAAGGTGATAATAATAACCCTGAATAGGCCTAGAGTAAAAGCAGATATGGTTGTAATATGTCCGCCTTTAAAAGGGAAAAAAAGGCACTGTATGAGCTGAGCAAGGTTGCATCATATCTGAGCTCTGAAACCAGCCTGTTTCAGAATTTTGTGCCTGATTAACAATCCACGTGCAATTAGTTTACAAGCACTATAGTTTTTTATTTTATTGACAATATATTTTAAACGAGAATTAAAGTCCCAGTGAACCGGAAGTAGCAAGTGAGTTTTCTTCATTGCTGTGACGCATTTCCAAGTGAAATGGAATATTGAATAGAGGGCAGGTTTTACTTCAACGCTCCTCCACTCCATCTCTCGCTCAAAGCAAACCGTTAAGGCTGACGGTTGGAGGGGAGTGGTTGCATTTTCAAACCTAAGCCATCAAACTGCCATCATCTGAGAAGGAACGCCATTTCCAGACCGGAAGTTACTTTTCAGATTTTGATGAAAGATTACCGCAACAAACATTTTGTTTTTTTTCTATGTATTAACTTGCACAGATTAATTGTTCACCCTAAGACCTGTAATGTGTGCTAACGAAGTAAATAGGGTCAATTTTGATTTCATGAGGACTTTAAAAGCTGTAATATGACAAATGTTACATTGTTTACTAAGCAGACATGATAAGTTTCTAGTCACATGACACAGTCACAGCCAATCAGAAGATTGTGGATGTGAGAATTTGGACCAATGAGGTTGTATAGTGGGTGGTGCCAAACAACGCAACAACATAGAAATTAAAATCAAGTGATCGGAAAAATGTTGTGTCGCTTATACAAATTATGCACTCGACGAATAACAAACTCGAGCTGCGTTCGTAATTGTGTTCTTTTATAACATGCCCCCCTTTTTTAATGTAAGAGCAGACACGGTCAGTTTGAACTTGAATGTGCAAGGCTTCCTGGGTAAGCGGCTTCCAGTATTTGCCAAAACTTTTATGCTGCTAAATACACAGTTTTAGTGCAAATAGTTTTGCCTTTTTTGCACTTTGTTCTAACAGTTATTTAATGGTTAATGTCTCAGAGATGGAAGTCTCACACATTCATAAGAAATAGCTTACTTCCACATTGAAGAATAAGATCAAAATAGCTTACATTAGATGTCTTTGCTTTACCTCTTGTGAAAAAACAAAACAAAAACAAAAACAAAAAAACATAACATGATACCTCATGACTCATGGCCTTTTAGCTCTATATGGATCAAATGAGCTGTTCCACTGGGTCCCAAAGTAATTTTCTCTTCAGTATGCATTCAGATACACATGTAGACATTATAAAATTGGTAAAGTTTTAGGATTTTTAGGAGGTTTTTTATGCATACTGAAGCATTCCTCACATTCCATTCATTCCTATAGGGGTCAAATTGACCTGTGAGGAAAAAATTTGTTACTTTTTTAAAAAAATGTTAAAATTTCAGTGTGACAAAAGTCCTAAGGTCCGATTGAACTCTCAATTTTTATATTTTTAAGTGTGTTAGGTATACAGGGGTGTAGTATGAATACATTCTATGTCATACTACAGGTACATCGGGCATCTTGGTATTGTCCTTTTACCCTCAAAATAATTTACACAGAAATGTTAAACAAGTCAAATTTAACTACAAGAAACAACTTTTGATTTTGTGGCACTTGAAAGGTGTCATTCGACTAATATATATATATATTACACATACATACACCCATACACAGGTGCTGGTCATATAATTAGAATATCATTAAAAAGTTGATTTTATTTCACTAATTCCATTCAAAAAGTGAAACTTGTATATTATATTCATTCATTACACACAGACTGATATATTTCAAATGTTTATTTCTTTAAATTTTGATGATTATAACTGACAACTAAGGAAAATACCAAATTCAGTATCTCAGAAAATTTGAATATTACTTAAAACCAATACAAAGAAAGGATTTTTAGAAATCTTGGCCAACTGAAAAGTATGAACATGAAAAGTATGAGCATGTACAGCACTCAATACTTAGTCGGGGCTCCTTTTGCCTGAATTACTGCAGCAATGCGGCGTGGCATGGAGATATATACACTCACCTAAATACCAACCTGGCATTATTAGGAACACCTGTTCAATTTCTCATTAATGCAATTATCTAATCAACCAATCACATGGCAGTTGCTTCAATGCATTTAGGGGTGTGGTCCTGGTCAAGACAATCTCCTGAACTCAAAACTGAATGTCAGAATGGGAAAGAAAGGTGATTTAAGCAATTTTGAGCGTGGCATGGTTGTTGGTGCCAGACGGGCCGGTCCGAGTATATATATATATATATATACACACCCCTAAAGGATTATTAGGGACACCATACTAATACTGTGTTTGACCCCCTTTCGCCTTCAGAACTGCCTTAATTCTACGTGGCATTAATTCAACAAGGTGCTGAAAGCATTCTTTAGAAATGTTGGCCCATATTGATAGGATAGCATCTCGCAGTTGATGGAGATTTGTGGGATGCACATCCAGGGCACGAAGCTCCCGTTCCACCACATCCCAAAGATGCTCTATTGGGTTGATATCTGGTGACTGTGGGGGCCATTTTAGCACAGTGAACTCATTGTCATGTTCAAGAAACCAATTTGAAATGATTCGAGCTTTGTGACATGGTGCATTATCCTGCTGGAAGTAGCCATCAGAGAATGGGTACATGGTGGTCATAAAGGGATAGACATGGTCAGAAACAATGCTCAAGTAGGCTGTGGCATTTAAACGATGCCCAATTGGCACTAAGGGGCCTAAAGTGTGCCAAGAAAACATCCCCCACACCATTACACCACCACCACCAGCCTACACAGTGGTAACAAGGCATGATGGATCCATGTTCTCATTCTGTTTACACCAAATTCTGACTCTACCATCTGAATGTCTCAACAGAAATTGAGACTCATCAGACCAGGCAACATTTTTCCAGTCTTCAACTGTCCAATTTTGGTGAGCTTGTGCAAATTGTAGCCTCTTTTTCCTATTTGTAGTGGAGATGAGTGGTACGGGTCTTCTGCTGTTGTAGCCCATCCGCCTCAAGGTTGTGCGTGTTGTGGCTTCACAATTCAAGATTCAAGAGTTTTATTTGTCACATACAAAGTTATATACAGAATATACAACCAGCAGTGAAATGTAAACAGGTCTGCTCCATGGACAGTGCACATTCACAGTTAAAAACACAAGGAGGAAATAATAATAGAAATAGGAAATAGGATAAAAATATATATATATATATATATATATATATATATATATATATATATATATATATATATATATATATATATATATATCTGTAGAATTATAAATAATCAAGTCAAGTAGAAGAAAAAGTAAAAAATAAGAATAAAGAAGTGGAATAAAATAAGTGAAGTAAACTGTGCAGTGAGTAAACTGTAGACTTATAAATATGTGGTTAACAAATGTATAAGAGTATAATGTGCAAACAGGTTTATAACAGGTTGTTACACAGTAACAACGAGAACAGAAAGTGCAGTGCAATGTCAGTGTATCGATGTTTATCCTGAAGTGAAGTCACGTGATGTTAAGTGACTGAGTTCAGGAGTCTGATGGCCTGGGGGAAGAAGCTCCTCCTGAGTTTCTCAGTTTTGGCCATCAGGCTTCGGAAGCGCTTACCAGATGGCAGCAGCATGAAATGAGGGTTTGCAGGGTGATTAGAGTCCTTGATGATCTTAGTAGCTCTACCTTTGCAGCGTTTGGTGTAGACGTCCTGCAGAGACGGGAGAGCTGACCCTGAGATACGCTCGGATAAGCGCACGACTCTTTGCAGGGCTTTGCAGTCATGACTGGTGCTGTTCCCATACCACGCTGCGATGCACTGAGTTAATACACTTTCTATCGCCCCTAAATAGAAAGTTTTCAGGATAGCTGGTGAAACCCTGAATTTCCTCAGCTGGCGCAGGTGGTACAGTCTTTGCCTGGCTTTTTCACCTGTGTCTGAATGTGAGCAGTCCAGGTCAGGTCCTCGGAGATGTTTACACCCAGGTATTTGAAGCTGCTCACTCTCTCTACTGGTGACCCGCTGATCATGAGGGGGAGTATGTCCGTTGCTGTCTCTTCCTGAAGTCCACAATCATTTCTTTGGTCTTGCCAACATTCAGAGAGAGACAGTTGTCCTGGCACCATGATGTTAGATGCTCCACCTCGTCCAAGTATGCCGTCTCGTTGTTGGAAATGAGGCCCAGGACAACAGTATCATCAGCAAATTTGATGATAGAGGTGGAGCTGTGTGTGGACAAACCGTCATGCGTGTAGAGAGAGTAGAGCAGGGGACTCAGGACACAGCCCTGTGGAGCTCCCACACTCATGATGGAGGTGGAGGTGGACTGGCCTATTCTCACCACCTGAGGCCTGCCAGTGAGGAAGTCCTCAATCCAGTGGCAGAGAGAAGGATTCAGGCCGAGATCCAGGAGTTTGGAGGTTAGCTTAATGGGAACTATGGTGTTAAAGGCTGAGCTATAGTCAATAAATAGCAGCCTTACGTAGTTCCCACTTTTGCTGTCAATGTGAGTGAGGGAGGAGTGGAGGACATGAGAGATGATCCGATTTGCCAAAGGCTGGTAGTGACCGCGCTTTGTAGGCGTTCTTAAACGGAGAGTAGCAATGATCCAGCGTGTTTGCTCCTCGTGTAGGACAGGAGACGTGCTGGTGAAAGTTTGGCAAGTTTTGTTAAAATCGCCCGCGACGATGAAAGCAGCATCGGGGTGTTTGTTTATGAAGCCGCTGGCAACATCATGAAGGCCAGATAAAGCCAGCCCTGTGTCTGCCTGTGGTGGAATGTAAACAGCGGTCGCGATGACCGCAGAAAACTCCCTCGGCAGATAGAATGGGCGGCAAATGATTGTTAAATGTTCCAGATGAGGCGAGCAGGACCGCGAGAGAATGGTGATGTTCCTGGGGTCGCACCATTTCTTGTTGACCATGAAGCATACTCCACCGCCTTTGGATTTACCGGCCTCGGCTGTTCTGTCCATCCGAAAAACAGAGAAGTTCTCCGACGGCGTCACAGCTGTGTCCGGGACCGCGGGCGTGAGCCATGTTTTGGACAAACAAAAGATGTTACAGAGTCTCATGTCCCGTTGAAAACTTATCCTGGCTCTAAGATCGTCCATCTTATTTTCCAAGGATTGAACATTTGCTTGCAGAATGCTCGGGAGGGGAGGGCTGAATGCCCTTTTCCTCAGTCTGTTGCGGATCCCTGCGCCTTTCCATGCGCTTTGCTGCATACCTCGGTTGTAACGAGTGGTTATTTCAGTCAAAGTTGCTCTTCTATCAGCTTGAATCAGTCGGCCCATTCTCCTCTGACCTCTAGCATCAACAAGGCATTTTTGCCCACAGGACTGCCGCATACTGGATGTTTTTCCCTTTTCACACCATTCTTTGTAAACCCTAGAAATGGTTGTGCGTGAAAATCCCAGTAACTGAGGAGATTGTGAAATACTCAGACCGGCCCGTCTGGCACCAACAACCATGCCACCCTCAAAATTGCTTAAATCACCTTTCTTTCCCATTCTGACATTCAGTTTGGAGTTCAGGAGATTGTCTTGACCAGGACCACACCCCTAAATGCACTGAAGCAACTGCCATGTGATTGGTTGATTAGATAATTGCATTAATGAGAAATTGAACAGGTGTTCCTAATAATCCTTTAGGTGAGTGCATGTGTGTGTATATATATATATATATATATATATATATATATATATATATATATATATATATATATATATATATATATAATATCGCAGAGAACTGAGAACTGAGTCGAATGCAAAGATGTATGTACTAATATATATATATATATATATATATATATATATATATATATACATACATACATACATACATACATACACATATATATATATACACACACACACACACACACACACACCTTTGTATGTACGTATATACATCTGTGGCATTATGGGATAGTAAAGTCGCATTGGCTGTACACTTCACTTGACCAAATTGCATACTGCTTCTGCCGTGATTCCGTGATGTTTTATGTATTCTGCATTTTCTGACATAATACTCATCTTACTGGGTTTTGCATACCATAAGTATATATTCAGATGTGTCAGATTTAGGTGGAAGAAAGCAGTTTATCATGTGTGTTAGAGTGACATTGATTTGCAAAAAAATTACCTTTAGGGGTACAACAGCTTGTCACTGGCAACCTTATTTACCCCTAAAAGGTGCATTAGTACCTTAGAGTAGTAAAATGTAGCCTTAAATGGTAATGAAACCCTAAACCAAATTTTCTGAAATTTTAACAGAAGTATGTGTGTTGAACATCATGGAAGACAATGTTACCATCTGTTAGTTTTTAATGTTGAAGAAAATTAATTAATAAGTTAATTTTAAACCTTTTTGCTCCATTTTCAACTTCCTGGTTTAAATTCATCTTCATGTCAATGTCATAGGTTGTGACGTTTTCTCGTACTATAGTACGGCGATGACTCATCTGTGTCTCATAATTATTCATGAGACGACGCGTTGCTTAATTAATGACAGGCCGAGCTTAATCATTCATGACAGCACGCGTTGATAGGCATTTTCCTCTGACTGGCGCTTCAAACAGTGAGATCGCATACAGTAAGTGAGAGATGCATTAATGGATCAAAAACAAGTGTTTTTTTTTGGTTTGTTTTTTCGCTTTGTATGAGTTTCTGCATTGCATACGTTCTCTTCAATAGATTTTGAGTCTTCACACAAACGCGATTCATCCACACTGTGAGTGTAACCGTTCTTTACGGCCATTTAATTGACCAAACGGCATATAAAACTCCACAAAATAAGCCTCAAAAGTTATTAAAGTTATGACAGCATGTTCATATATATTTTCAATGCAGAGAACAAATTACGAATGGCTGTGCATTTAATTGTGCATTGAATTATAGCTGTCACAGGATATATGTATTTGTGTAACGGTGAGCTTACAAATCCATGTGTATATTGTGTTGCGTGTAACTTAATGGTGCAGCATGCATTTGTGGGAAGCTTTGATGCTTTTAATGAGAGCGAAATAAAATAGTCTGAATCAGAAGCCATTGATGTGCTGTCAGTCTCCCTTCATCCCCCTCCACTCCGCTGCTAAACCACGTCCACTTTTATAGCATTTTTCAAAACTGTGGTGAGAACTGACTGCTGCTGAAACATGGGGTTTCATGACCCTTTAAGGTACTACGATGAACCGTTAAGGGATAGCTAAGATACAAATATATTAATTTGAGGATACTGTTCTACTGACAAGCTGTTGTACTCCTAAAGGTACCATTGTTTGCACTTTTATTTTCTGAGAGTGTTCGAATTTCACACCCCATGACAGTTTCCTCCTTCTGTTTTCCTTAGTATCAGTAGAATTGTGTATATAGCATAACAAGATTTACTTTGTGTTTTATAATAGATGTTTACTCAAACATGAGGTTGAATGCTATTGATGTTTGATAATGGCTTAGTGTAGGATCATGTCCGCTTTGAATTATGATGGTAATTATCCTGATGGTTGTGTTTGTGTTTTGGCTGTAGTGTTTTTGGCTTTGAAAAGCCAATTAATTGAAGCAATCACCTGTGCTTTATTATCTTGGATATAAATTACAGTCACCCAAATTGCTGTAATTTATTAATAAACCAATATACTTCATTAGCTTCAAATTAATGGTGGCTTTTGAAAAAGTGTTTAATGTACTTCAAACTGAGGAGGGGGGGATTATACTTTGGCAATTTGTCACCCAAATGCTGCCATTTTGCCTGGAGCAAAATCAGTTGTTCTTGCTCACTGAAATGAACTTGCCCCTTCTGCAGCATTCAACCCTCATACACACAGGATATCTACTAGCACAATAAAAAAAAAAAAAATACACATTGTGAAAAAATTAGTCCATTACTAACTCACCAATATAACTTGTCATGGCTTTCTTTCACAAATTATTGATCATCGATCACTGATTTGGTTTGTTGTATGCGCTAATGAGAAATGATGGCTGTCAGAAGCTCTGTGGGGAGTTCATTACCTTCCTAATGACCTAGTTTCAACATTATTTAAAGTGCTCCGAATCTAATTGACTGTGCGCACATCCATTCTCACTGAAGGACTCCCGGTGTTAGAGCATCTGACCTTACAGTGCTCTTCTTTAGCCACTATACTCGCAAATCTTTCTTGTGTGCCAGTTAAGTTTTCCCATGTTAAATAAATCCCATGATCATGATGAGATTGTTTGACATAATGGTGGCATATGGTTTAGTTGTTGAAGTGGAACCTATCAGCCATTCCAACGTGGGGCGTTAATGGCAATGTAGGGAGTTAATTGACTTGAAGCACTACAAAGATTGCGGCATAAATTACAGACAAGAGAGTGAAACCTAGAACGTTCTTTTGACATGAATCAATTGAGAATCATAACCTCCTCTAATGAAACCGTTATTTGTTGTATCAGTCTGTTAATGATAGTAATGGAGAGGAGTTCAAGGCATCCTCCAGGGCAATCGAAGGGGAATCTCTACATTATAACCTTACAGCAGACGGAGACAAAGCGGCTGTGTCTGTGGAGGCAGGTACTGAGATGAGTACAGGTAAGAGAATGTTGGGACTTGTGGAATGACAGCGAAGCTACTCATTAGCATAAAATCTGTAGAAGTCATCCAAACATGTTCACGCACAGACGGCAGAGATGGATCTCTTGGGGCCCATTGAATAAACTTATAAACTGAGTTATATAACCGTAGAGAAGGGATGTGTCCTATTTGTATTACAAATGAAGCTGTCAAGCTCAGTGCATTTGATGACTTGCAACGGTTTGTTTCTAGCTTGAAATCACAAAAAACTATATGATTGAAGCGTTCACGAATCAGATTGATTCAGTCCGAGAGATATAACAACTCATTCATTGAATCTTGAAGCGACCCTTTCAAACATATCCAGCTAACAATGATTCAGGTGAACAACTAACTGACTCATTGAACTGAAAACTTTAAAAACGTACTAGGACAAATCAAGTCACAATTATTATTTTATTAAGTTAGTATATGATTTGTCTCAATGTTTTCCACACATTGGAAGTCAATGGACTCCAGTATTGTTTGGTTCCCAACATTCTTCAAAATATCTGTTGCGTTCCACAGAAAAAAAAAAAAAAAAGTCATCAGACCGTTATTTTAAAATGATTTATTATTATTATTTTTTTAGAACATATTATTTCCATGGCAATATAAAAATCCTATACTGTATATATAGGCTATGTGGGTGGATAGCGGGGTGGACACCCTGAAGGCAGGCAACGATGTGGCTTTGTGGAACTACATTTACATTTATGCATTTGGCAGACGCTTTTATCCAAAGCGACTTACACATTCAAGGTACACATTTTTACATTTTGTCAGTTCTTGCTTTCCCTGGGAATCAAACCCATGACCTTAGCGTTGCTAGCGCCACGCTCTTATTGTTTGAGCTACAGGAAAGCTAAACAATACTAGAACTAGAAGTCTCCAGGGCGAAGCCAGCAGTTCAGTAGACCAGGGTGGCGCCAGAAGTAAAAAAACAAACTTGTGCACTTTTCCTTGAACTCTGGGTTCTTTGGGAAGCTGAACAAGTTTATCTTTCCCTCAATTCTGCCCTTTATGACGCCTTACAGGGCGATACTCTGATTTTTAACTGATTTTATAACCCAAACTTATACAGATCCTGAAGGAGTGTATTTTGCACAGAAATACTCTGTCATACATCCAACACGTTTTTTGAAACTTTAGCCATGTTTAGCATGACAATCCAACTCTTTAACAGTATAAATAAGTCAGAATGCACAAAATAGCATTAGACCCCCCTTTTATTACAAAGGGAGAGATTTACTTTTGTCTTTATTATTATTTGGTTACTGTGTTGTTTCAAAGGGCAGCAATAAATAACCCTTTAAAATCTAAGGAGTGTTTGTTTTATTTTACACATTGTTGTGAAATTAATGAATGCATAATAATCATGAAACCATGATTATTCCTCAGACTATTATCTTAACAAAAAAATCTATACTCGTTGCGTCCCTATTTGAGACCGGTCTGGAAGCCTCCACAAATCTGCAACCCAGCAGGATTCAGCTTGTGGGTGAGAAATCAAAGTGCAATCAAGCAAGGAAAAATAGAAGAGCCTGCAGTCTTCTCCAAAGACCTGTGGCGATCACGTGAGGAGGGGCAGGTAGGACTCAAAACTAACGCTTTGCTCACCGTTTACAGATTAGATCTAGCTGTAGGTCATTTATACTCACACTGTCAGAACTAGTCCCATTAATCTAAATCAAGTCCCTGCTCTGGTTTGGTATTGTAGTGAACTTGCCGTGTTTTTCCTGTTGTACTTTCGCTCAATGAAGGTTTAAAGATACTCATCCATCTGGAGCACTGCAGTGTAACTGTGCTATCAACGGCTCCGCCTTGCACTCACTCTGTTTCACCTTCAGCAGTATCACAAAAACACACTTAACACTGGGATGGTGAATAAGACACGTACAGCAATTGCACAATTGTACTGCATTGTAATTGTTTTTTTTTTTTTTTTTTTTTATTTTGGACATTTCAACTTGTAACACTAACTTAAATAAAGCTGATAACATAACCAGGAGTTAAAAGCGGATATATTTTTGTAGCCTAGTATTTTTGTGCTTTGTTCACTGCTCATAAATCAAATTCTAGATGTTTTACAACACAATTAAGCCTTATTCATGAACACAAGTACAGATTTCATCTTCAGGCAATTTTATTTCAGGACTTGATTTGTTAAAACTAACAGTTTTTAGTGTTTTTCTTTCTCCCCCCATGTTTTGTTATATGGAAGTGACATTAAAGTGTCTTTATGCCAGGCTTTTATAATTTATTTTATTTTTATTTTGTTTAATGATCTTTATATATGGACTATTAATCCATTTACTAGACTTTTAATCTTGATATAGAAAAAATCCATAATAAAAATGATCATTAAGGTTATTCCATTAAAGAATTATATGAGGCAATTCATGATTCGCGATATATGTGTGTGTGTGTGTGTGTGTGTGTGTGTGTGTGTGTGTGTGTGTGTGTGTGTGTATATATATATATGTATATACTGATCAGGTATAACATGACCACTGACAGGTGAAGTGAATAACACTGATTATCTCTTCATCACGGAACCTGTTAGTGGGTGGGATATATTAGGCTGCAAGTGAACATTTTGTCCTCTAAGTTGATGTGTTAGAAGCAGGACAAATGAACGAGCGGATTTGAATGAGTTTGACAAGGGCCAAATTGTGATGGCTAGACGACTGGGTCAGAGCATCTCCAAAACTGCAGCTCGTGTGGGGTGTTCCCGGTCTGCAGTGGTCAGTATCTATCAAAAGCGTCCAAGGAAGGAACAGTGGTGAACCGGCGACAAGGTCATGGGCGGCCAAGGCTCACTGATGCATGTGGGGAGCGAAGGCTGGCCCGTGTGGTCCAATCAAACAGACTGAAATTGCTCAAGAAGTTAATGCTTCTGGAAAGGTGTCAGAATACAACAGTGCATTGCAGTTTTTTGCATCAAAGGACGAAAAAAAATAAAAATAATAAAAATATAAAAAACTTGGGTGGGCAATATTACCAAAATCTTTTACCACAATATGGGTAATTTTCTATTAAGGTAATGATACATTTGATATAGTGATTCAATCTTTAAAAAATGAATTGAAATTGTGTATTGTGACTTTACTTGACCTTTTGATAATAAACTTCCATGATGACTAGGCAAAAGTTAAATTTGGTCTGCTCAAATCGAAGTAACTAATTTTCTGGTACAGCAGTTTATATAGATCTTACTTTTGTGTGTAATTTAAATAAATTCTTGTTGATCACTGTGTGCAACAGGAGCACAGCAGCATTAGTAATTATAATAAAGCTCTGAACTGCTGAGGTAATTGGCTCTCTAAATGAGGTAGGTAAACCCTAATGTGCAACCGATTTGGTAAACCTGATTTTATTGATTTTGTTGTTTGTTTTCATAGAGTACAATGCCTCTGCCTTGTGATATGGCCTCTCAGGGGAAAAAATTCAGGTAAACTAAGCTGGATACGGTGCCAAAGAATCTGTTTGCTTCTCTCTCCTTGTCTCTCTCGCTCCATCTTTCTCTTTACCTGGCATATCAGAATAGCTTATCAAATGCACGGCCATGGCGTCTCAGACAGAATGTCGCGTGTGGATATGCTGCAGATCACCTCTGACACATTTCACATTTTGAGGATTGGTGTTCTCCTCAGCTTTAGCATGAATGTGTAATGCGTGTGTCTACATTGGCATGCTGGTGTTCTCTCTCCTTCGCAATGTGAAATTGTAAGTCCCTCTTGTAGCAGTTAAATGAAGCACAACTATGTCTATGAGCTTAATGTGATTTACTCAAAAAGGAGTCCTGGACAGACAGGCAGACAGACAAACATGGGTTGTCCTGAAGAACTTAATTCATTCAATGGTGGCAATGGTGAATCAATTCAAAATCCAACAAGTAGCAAAATGGGGGGCGAACAGAGAGTATATGGTATATGTATATGAAATGATGGGATTGGACATGACATCAGCAGGATGATGGGGACTGGACAGCATCTGCCAAGTGAAAGAGAGAGAGAGTCCCAATTAAAAAAAAAAAAATTCCAAAATGACAACATAAATGTCCCATACCTGGTCCTCTCTCGTCCATCAGTGTCATCATCGTTCTCCATGCTCTGCTTCCATAGCTGTTGGCCATGCCCTTCTTAAGCCACATACCCCCATTGCTCTTTGAGTGGAGTGACTTGCCTGGGGGACGGACCTCACAATGCCTTTTGGTGGTGCTGCATACCCCTCGTGGACTGCCTTTGACTCCTCGGCCCCCTGGTGGATGTCAACCGCTCCTCCGGCTTCGGGTGACATTCCCTCACTCGTCTGCTCCTCCCTATCATGGTGGACAGCAGTAGCTTCAAGTGAAAGGCGGACAACTCCTTTGTCCCCTCACACAAGCGAGGTCCTTCCAGAGCTCCGCCGTGGGATTCGAGACTGGCGTGTTATGCAGGTATCGCTCATTACTATTTGCTCCACCGGCCTTGCTCCGCTCCCATGGCTCTTGGCCCCACCCTGCTTCTCACTACAATATCATTGCTCTCTTGGAAAATTGTGTCAATTAATGCAATTTCATTTGTGATTTTACTTTTTTATGGTTTGGGTTTAGAGTTACCGAAGGGGTTAGACCCTGTTTTGTTGTTGTTCCACATGTGAGAAGTGTTTAGTGATAAGAGGTGGAACTGTTTATCTGAAGATCACATGATGTAGGTCACATGAGCTGACAGATGTCATGCCCTTGATGGCAGCGCCTTATAACCAAGGCTGCTCCGCAGGTGTGCACAGCTGATTGCAGCGAGACCCAGGAATACGCCTGGAGAGATGAGGAATGAGAGATAGGGGTGATGTGTTGCTCAGCAGGGATGGTGGATGATGGAGGAAAACACCTGTCAGTCAAACTCTCTCTTAAAGCCTGTCGAATCATTCCACCCACAGCGTTGAATTTCTGCTGTCCTTTTTTAACCAAAAGGACAAGTGAATGGATTTTAAGGAAACAGAGAGAAAAACCTTTTACTCCCAAGAGAAAATCTCCACACAATCTGTGTGCGTGGCACATAAGCTCTAACCACAGGGCCCCCGAAACATTGGAACAGACCTTCTATTGCACAGTACTCAGAGGGTAGTTTGTTCAGTTGTTGATGCTTTATGCGAATCACCAGTTGGGTCTCCTCCAGCCGTTAAACTAAAGCTTTGTTTGAAAACCCACTCGGGCGAATTCACTAAACAGTTTTGCAAGTGGTGCCTAACTACTAACCACCTGCAATCCAGTTTAGTCAGGCACTAAATGTGCTGAAATAGCTCTGCATCCTGACTGTGTAAATGAAGTCATTGTCATTCTTTTCAGCACAAACATGCCACCTTTCTATGTAATTAGGCAAATTACAAATAATTTTGCCTTATTCTCAAAATTCAGTACTTTTTGCCTTGTAGAGTTCAGTTAAAACAGGGGGTAAACAGTATTTATTAAGAAATGAGGTTTGTTTACATTTTGATCATGGCAGCAGTAATACATCACATTTATGAAACAATAGCGAAAACCAGTATATCTGGCCAATAGTATATTAAAGAGCAGATTCAGGTGTCTAGATCTCAAGAGGTCCGACTCCACCAAGTGGAATTACACCTGGTTCTTTAGGCCAGTTGTCCCAACATACTTTTAATCCACTTTTATTTAAAAAAAAATAAATAAATAATAATTATTTTCTATTAAAAAAATAAAGTTTCTTAAAGGGATAGTTCACCTAACAATTTTAATTATCCCACATAATTTACTCACCCTCAAGCCATCCTAGGTGTACGACATTCTTCTTTCAGACGAATACAATTGGAGCTATATAAAACAAAAATGTCCTGGCTAATCCAAGCATTATAATGGCAGTGAATGGCAGCCCAAAATTTGAAGCCCAAAAAAGTGCATCCATCCATTTATAAAAGTACTCCACAGGGCTCCAGGGGGTTAATAAAGGCCTTCTGAAGCGAAGCAATGCGTTTGTGTAAGAAAAATATCCATATTTAAAACTTTTTAAAGGAAAATATACACCTTTCGTATTCAACTTATGAAGAAAGTGTAATGCATCTCGCAGTTCAAACCACTTAAATGTCATACATCGTGGCAGTTATGTTTTTTTCATAAGTTGAATACAGAGGGTGGAATATGGATACGGAATGTCATATATACCTAGGATGGCTTGAGGTTGAGTAAATTTCATTTTTGGGTGAACTATCCCTTTAAAACACTTTAAAGTTGGGATTAAACAGAATCATGCAAGTTACAGGTCATCTCACCCTCACGCCAGTAAACACATCATCAGAGAAGTCATGCTGGAGGGAGGGGAAGTTATTTTGTTTAAATATTACAAGGGCACCTAGAAAAAAAACAAACAAACTGATTGGTCACATTGAATGTCTCACATTAGGGTTTCAGTCACATGGTCAAGGAAGAAATAAAAAGCAGACTGTAACTGTTGCTCTGTCTCTTTTATTTTCTGGCTCTCTCTCTCTTCTTGGGGCCTGCTCTCTGGCTCTTACTTTTCGCTGGGCTTCTTTGCTCTCTGGCTCTTTCTCTCTTCTCTTTTCTAAAGCCTGTCTCTCCCTCCCTCTCACTTTCTATCCCTCAGGTAACATTCATGCTGGGTATGATTAATGGTATAAGTTTTTAATCATCTCATACATCTATTTTGTAACTATTTTAAGTGTAACCATAACCAGATTTTGTCATTAAATCCTTTCTATTACAAATGATTTGCTAACTAGTTTGATTCGGTATTGGCTTTGAAGTGCTACCTATTGCAATTCAATATTGTCACATTACAGCGACGCTCTCCCAGATATTTTGCTATTGTAACTTATTCCGTTGTACACTTTTGTACACTTATTTCCATTGTTGGTATACGTTGCAGTGGGTGGTAATAGAAATGTACAGTTTTTGCTGATAATGTTTCTTTTAGTCTTTCGGCAACCCTGCAGCCTGAACCACTGTAGGAGATCCACCCTTACAATTATCGTTGGAAATTACAGTTTTGGAAATCATTGGAATTCTTTGTCTTCTAAGTCTAATTTTACAGCTAACATTTCATGTGTCTGATACATATCCACCAAGCCACCTTTATATAACTAACTTTTTTTGCATAATTAATTACAAAAATTATGCAACAATCAATTTTACCCTTGATTTTTTTTTCTTTACCTACTGACTGATAAACTTTATCATGGACAAAACTATTCATTGTGGAGGAAAACAATTTTTTCACATGATACATATTGTCATATCGCTCAAATACTGAAAAGGTTTGTTTAGATTATAATAGTTTTAAATATGCAATATATAAAATGGTTATTATGCTTAATTTTCTTTGTGAATTGATTTAATGTGTTAGAATAATGGTAATAATAAAAATAAAAATATAACAAGGGTAGAAAACAAAATCTCTCCCAAATCATTTTGTTTGTTTCAAGCAGTTTTCCTTGATTAAAAGCAACGACAGTCCATTGATTTTACTGCTGCAAATCCCAGTTTAATAACTGTTAAAGTGTAACACTTTAATGTGTTCTAAAACAATAAAAGATAAAAAGTGAAAAGATATGAACTGCCTGAGGATGAAAAGATCATATGAAAAATGCAAAAGAAGCAAGTATTTTATCCTGGATTAAAAGAGTGATTTTGTTAGATTGATATCATTTAAAAGATTGTCTGCATGGCACAGAGGACTGGCAGCTGTGCGACTGCAGTTTTGGATACTATGAAAGAAAACGGATGAGAAAGAATCGGAAGGATTATTATGTCAGACACCCACAATGCTGTGCCAACTCAAGTGTTTAAGAGTCACATGGGTCATGATGAAATGAGAGTGCTCTGAAACTTCCTTGAACTCTGGACTGTATCCGTTTTATCTGCGACCTAAAGGACCGGGACCTCTCTTCGTCTATAGCCATTTGTCGACACCCCCAAGCTGCTCTTTGACCGTTACATCACTCGTTTTGATGGCTTTTATGAACACAACTTCCTTCCGCTATCCTTGCTTATAGGATTTATCCTCAATATAGTTTAAAATACTGCAGATTTCTGGAACTAGTTCAGATACTTTTTTTTCATTGAAGGATTTAGGAAAGGAAACAAGCAGTATTTATAAAGCCTGTAGCCTAACGCTCTCAGCAGTGCATGCAATAAAAATACAGGTTATACAGATTGCCCCGTCTTCATCCCTATGGTATTGAAACTTCAAAGCCAATATAGATTCACTTCATGAATTCTCCCAGAAGATACTGTAAATAAACAGATAGCATAGCCTTCTGTGAGGAATGCTATATGCAGTTCCCACATACTGGAAGCCTTCCTTCTGCTTGTATGCCAAACTATTTTTAAACTGCAGTCTGTTGATTCGGCCTCAAACTATATCAAGTGTGATTCACAACGTTTATGTTTTTTTTTTTTTTTCCCAAAGATCAGAATAGCTACCATCTTACATACATATTGTCTAAATAAATCGTCCTCCTCAGATGCAATAAACAACATGGTTGTGACCAAAGAACATCCCCAGTGACAAGCAAGAATGTGCCGTCTTCTTTGGTACTGACCTCCGAAGGAAATAACGACAGCGTCTCATCTTGGAGCAATCAGACAGACTGTCTCTTAGCAACAGAGAAATAAATGAGAATAGTGGAATAAGCGTTGCCGTCAAGGCCGATGCTTTCTGTAGGTTTGCCAAATGAGGTTATTAAGTGTATAAAATCACTTCTAAATATTACGCTTAGATTCAAATGAAATCTAATTAAATCCCCAGTGTTACAGTCTGTAACCCGTAAGTTCTTCTCACAGTGAAATGACTCATATTTCACCTCAAAATCAATTTAAAAATATTTTCTTTTGTATGACAAAAAATGGAAGCTATTTTAAGAGTTTTTTTTTTTTTTTTTTTTTAAACCTTGTTTTGTATTCTGGATAGTTTTATTCTAAATAATGTTAATCTCCAAAACTGCAGCTCTTGTGGGGTGTTCCCGATCCGCAGTGGTCAGTATCCATCAAAAGTGGTCCAAGGAAGGAACAGTGGTGAACCGGTGGCAGGGTCATGGGCGGCCAAGGCTCATTGAGTGGCGAGCAAAGGCTGGCCCGTGTGGTCCGAACAAACAGACGAGCTTCTGTAGCTCAAATTGCTCAAGAAGTTAATGCTGGTTCTATTAGAAAGGTGTCAGAATACAAAATGCATTGCAGTTTTTTGTGTATGGGGCTGTACAGCCACAGACCAGTCAGGGTGCCCATGCTGACCCCTGTCCACTGCTGAAAGCGCCAACAGTGGGCATGTGAGCATCAGAACTGGACCACAGAGCAATGGAAGAAGGTGGCCTGGTCTGATGAGTCACATTTTCTTTTACATCACGTGGATGGCCGGGTTAGTGTGCGTCGCTTACCTGGGGAACACATGGCACCAGGATGCACTATGGGAAGAAGGCAAGCCGGCGGAGGCAGTGTGATGCTTTGGGCAATGTTCTGCTGGGAAACCTTGGGTCCTGCCATCCATGTGGATATTACTTTGACACGTACCATCTACCTAAGCATTGTTGCAGACCATGTTTTGTGGAAATGGTATTCCCTGGTGGCTGTGGCTCTTTCAGTAGAATAATGTGCAACAAAGCAAAAATGGTTCAGGAATGGTTTGAGAAGCACAACGAGTTTGAGGTTTTGACTTGACCTCCAAATTCCCCAGATCTCAAATTCAATTCAAAGTCCCTTGCTGCAACAAGTGGACCAACACAATAATAGGAATATCATATATATATATATATATATATATATATATATATATATATAATAAACATGAATTAATATCTCTTAAGGTATGTTGAGGATACATTACAACTTACTGAAATGTGTCATATGTTGTGTAATCGCTCAATCTGTGTTTCAACCGCGGAAAGACAAAAAAAAAAAAAAAACAGCTTGTAGCATCACATTTACCTCACAAGTCATTCAGTGTCCACAGCTGTGGATATTCTACTTCACCTGTTAGTGATGTCTTGAGTATTTAATGTATGTTTAAATAAATCTGTCATGAAAATGACAGCCACTATGATTATATTTCAACAACGAATTGGAGAAAAAAAAAATAAATAATTAGATTTAAAAGTTAATGTAAAAACTGCCTTATGTGAAGTTTACATGTTCGCATACAATGTGTTATTTGAGTGTTGATGATTATATCTAAAAATAAATAGCAACTGAATTTAGGCTAATAGTTTGGGCTCTGTTGTTAACCTTTAATATTACAGCAATGTGTAAGTAAGGCTCCCTATATAGTTTACAGCATTATCTTTAAGACACTTTTAGTTATAACTGAATTAATTTAAGGACAGACACATTTTTTTCAGTAAACCACTGTTGAATAAAAATAAATAAAAGCAATTTTGTAAAGCTGCTGTACAGAACCTGTGACTTCAAAACCAAGGTACGTACTGAACCGTCAGTTCTGTATACCATTACACCCCTACTGATCAATGTGTGTGTGTGTGTGTGTGTGTGTGTGTGTGTGTGTGTGTGTGTGTGTGTGTGTATTAGGGCTGTCGACAGATTAATTTTGTATTTATTTTTATCGTGATTAATCGCACCTTTATTGTGTGATTAATCACGATTAATCGCACGCTTATAAAATTAAGCATACGCCATTGATCTCATTAAACACATTAATTTTGATCATCATTTGCCATATCCAAAGTAAACAATCAGATTGAAGGGTGATTCTCACAAAGCTGTATTTTCTGCAAGCTTCAGGGATCACTGGAGACTCTAAAAGGACACCAAATAACCAAATATAAGGAGTCCATATTAATTCTATTATATAATAAATTTATACACACCTAAGCACCCATTAAAAAACAAAACAAAACAAAAAAAAACATTAAAAAAACTTTACAGAATTCACAGTGTATAGTGTGTGTACTGAGCAACAACAACGAGATGTTTTCATTTTAGACGTCAAGCTGCGAACAGAACCACACGGAGACGCAAAAACAAAACAAAAAAATGGTACATATGACAAATCAAACATTATCCTTCCTGAGTGTGTGTGGAAACAACGCAAATGTACTCTGGACATGAATGCAGAATGTGATCAGTGATCTAGAGCGTGCACATACACGGTTTGTTATTTGTGCGTCAGACACTCACGCGCTTACTGTACGACTCCAGTACGTCACCGAAATTGCACTCTTCAGAAACAATTGCGGAATATGACAGCGCTGGAATGAATAATTCACTAAAAACGCAATGCGAGTAACAGAGACAGCCTGTAATCAGCCTGGCCTTCTTTACATTAGCGCTGGTTTGGACTGTTTGAATTAATTCGATTACTGGATCACTGAAAACGTTGCCAGAGTTTAACGGCTTAAAATGGCCTGATCACAAACAGAGAAGCAGAATTGGATTAAAGAGTTAGAATGGAAATTTCCTCCTACCAGGGTTACAGGTGCTGTAGATTCTCAGAGCCACTTTTGGACCACTAGTTGTGAACCACTGCCATACAGTATATCAACGTATAAACATTGTTAACACAGTTTTCATTAAAAAAAATAAAAATAAAATATGTTAATGTCAATGTTCTGGTACATAAATATTCAATTGATTGACAGAAAACAAGCTTTTCTGTTCACACTTTTATGTTTGATAGCATCACTGCTAAGCATTAAGCAATTATGAGTACATTTGGCATGTTTACCTACACCGCAAAACAACATGTTCATTTCCCCCTTGGGTAAGCATGCATGTAAACTTAACTATATTATATGGATACACTTTGCAATTTGAGCTGACTCATGTAACATGGCAGGATGGGAACAAAAGTGCTGTCTTTGATCATTTAGATGAGCTGTTCGCCTGAAGGAACACATCCTTCCTGAGTGCCAGAGAAGAAGGCTTTCAGTTTTTGTTTATGTCATTGAAAACAGTAAAGCAGCACTTCTGCAAGCCTGGACCCGGCAAGACCAAAGTCCCCCCAGTCTTCACTGAAGCAAAAACAAGCCAATCTCACCGGCAACAGACATGTTTAGACAAGATGTCAGAGCAGAGACAGGCTGATTTGCCTTTCATACAACTCGTCATCTTCCAAAATAATGATAGTCCAAGTGGGCGAAGGACAGAAGTGCAATCGTCTTGGATATCAGGATCAGTTGGGGTCCATCCTGTCACTCTGTTGTGAAATTGTAGCCCTCCGATACAACTACCACCTCTTGCTGACCCATTTGCTTGGAGATGCACTGTTCTACCACACAACGTAAACCAGCCCCAATGAATTCTGGTTAATAAGACACACAAACCAATTCAAGAATCACTATTATTATCCACAAAACATATCTGCTGTCTCTCACAGCTGAAAATGCAAGACTCCTGCATGATACAACTCTCCAGACATCCTCAGAGGAAGAAATATTGTACCCATGTTGGTGATTAGATGTTGTGCAAACCACATTATGTCCTAATTGTGTTAAATGGTAAATTATCAGTGGTTGTTTTCTTGTGACAATGCTAAAAGCAAACTAGGGAGGTGCTACTTTACAAGGAACTGTAGCATAATGGGTGATTTAAAGGGATAGAAACTCTGTCATTTACTCACCCTCTTGTCATTCCAAACCTGTATCAAGGCTTGTTCACACCAAGAACGATAACTATATTAATCTCCACATCAGCTGACAATATCATTCTGTTTTATTATAAGCGCGTGCTGCAGTTTTGTCATCTGCCACTTTAAATGCTCAAACCCTTTAAAGCAGGATGGATTCTGAATGGCTATCAATGTTTTTTTTTTTTTTTTTTTTTTTTTTTTGTATCGTTTATTAGGTTGGATAAATATATATAAAATATATTTAAAAATTCTGAAAGTGATTCCAACGATATCGCTTCTTTGCGATGCTATAGTTGTGGTGTGGACTATGATATTATTTTATGTTTAGAACATTTTTACAATTATCATTGCAGTTATTATCCTTTGTGTAAATGGGCCTTAACTTACTTTTAAAAAAACACACTGCTTTGTTTGTTTCTCCATACAGTGAAAGTCAATAGGTTCCAACAGTTTGAATTGCATACATTTTCATTGCATGAGCAAAAACAGCTGAATCATTCTTCAGAATGAAGAAAGTCAGTCATACAGACTTAGAAAGACACAAGGGAGAGTACATGATGACAGAATTGTAATTTTTGGGTGAATTATTCCTATCACTATCATTAGTCCAGCTGTAAGAATTAGTCTGACCTTTGCTGACGTGAGCAATTTAAATAAAACGTCTTCACAGCAACTCAATCACTGAAGGTCTTGTTCCTTTTCGATACGGTTCACTCGCATTGCGTCAGTTCAGAATCCTGAAGCCTGATTGGTGGCATTTCAGGGTAAAAAAGGGCGGGTTGACTGCCTATATAAGTCATGCAGAAATGCCATATCATCAGAATCTTTCTCTTTCAGCGTGACGATCATCTCTTGCTGCTCAGAAGAAGACTGAAGCCTCTACTCACTCTTACCGCCTCTTCTTGCCATTGAACAAGCCTTGTAGCCAAACAACGACACTTGACACTTGCTGATTCAGTGATCTCCCCTGTGGCCATCCGGTGACTGCTAAAAGATCAAATGTTGTTGCATATGTCACGCCACGAATGCGGCTCGTGCAGGGCTCACCTGCCCACTCTAGACGAGCACCCCGAGTGCGTCACCTGCCTGGGTCATGCCCACAGCAAGGCAGTTCTTTTGGACTCCAGCTGCCTGCATTGCGAGAATCTAAGCTTCGCAACGCTGCACGCCCAGATTGCGCTCTTCAGCAAACTGGCTGCTTCCTCATTTCTTTCTTTTACCTCGGCTCGAGAGGGGAAAATGCGTAGCCATTAGGCTGAGCAGCGAGGAGGAAACGAGCCCATGTTGGCCCAGTGCCGCGTGCCTCACTCTTCCCTCAATGCAGCGAGTCCCCTGTACTATTCACTCACGAGCATCAACGCCCCTCATCTAGTGCAAGTGCGAGTGGAATGGTTTAGGTTGGCGATGTCTCTGGCCGCCTCTGAGTGCGATGATGACGCATGGCCTGGTATGAACTCAGAACTTATGCGAGTCCTCACAAAAGCTGTAGAAGAGTTCAGCTTGGACTGGTCAGCCCCAGAAGAGCTGGGCTGCTGTCAGTAGGCCCCTCGCCAGCGTCCAGCCCCGTTCTTCCCAGAGGTCCACCAGCGTGTCCACACTTCTTCTTTGGCCACTCACTCCACTCCAAAAATGGGCTATACGAAGCTCCCCCAGTGGAAGAAGCTGCTCTCTAAGCCCTGCAGGATCCAAGGGGTTTCCCGCTGATGGCCAGGCCACCACCGCACTGCATACAATGGCGGTACTTCATGTTTACCAGATGTTTAAAGAGCTGAACAGTCTTGGCACTGCATGCTACAAAAGCCACCGCCCAAGCCATTGGCCGTGCTATGGCCAGCCTAGTCGTGCTAGAGCACCACTTGTGGCTTAATCTCACAGAGATTAAGGATGCTGACAGGACGGCTCTTCTTGACTTCCACTTGACGGCTCATCGCAGAGTGCTACATCGCAGACCAGAAGGCATTGCAGGCTATTTGTCACTTCTTGCTGAAAAGAGTTGGAACCTGTGCAAACAAAGCAGTCCTGATGCCTCAGGATGGAGGTGGAAAGGGTTAAGTTCTGCCAAGGCCAGGCCACCCTCCAGTGTTCTGTATTGATTCAGAGAGTAGGGGGGCAAATAATTTGAAGCAAAGAATATTTTCAGGTGGGTTATGGATGCAATAGCATTGTGTAGCTTGCCGTGCCGTGCTTCTGCGCTGCACAGCAAGACATGCTAGCCGCTCCTCAGTTGAAAGATTCTGACTTTATCGCATTTCTACATGACTTATATAGGTAGTCAACCCTTTCTTTTTTGGCGGGCTGAAATGTCATTTGTCTGTACAGTTGCACAGACATGAACCAATCAGGCTTCAGGATTAGAAAAAAATTGTTTTCCCATAAGCATCAGCGAACTGATGCAATGTGAGTGAACCATACAAATTTTATTGATTACAAGTAGCTGTTCCTGTTTAACTGCTATGTCCAACTGTCTGGTTGGGATCACTGCTCCCATTAGTAGTTAATCTATGGTTCCACGAAGAACATTTAACATCCATGGACACTTTCCATTTCACAAAAATATATTTGTAGTGGAAAAGGGTTCTTCAGATATTTTAAAATGTTCTTTACACAAAGAAAAAAATAAGGTTATTTTAAGAACTGTTCACTGAAAGACTATTTTTAATATTTTCTATTTTCATTCACGTGGCCTCTATAGATTTTTACACAAGTGGAAGATTTAACATCAGAAATGTATCTAGGATGCTTAAAACTCCTTGTGGTGAAGTAGATTTGGGATATTTCTTGAAATATGTCATCAAAATGCCATATAATGGTAGGTATAAGCCATTTACCTACGTTAGAAAGACATCTTTCAAAAACATAAAAAATTGTACTAAACCCAACTTACAGTGTTATTTCTCAATGCACTTGCCATTGGCATTTGTGGCATAACGTTAATTTTTAACCCTGGTTGCAATAGAAAGGAAGCAGTAGGCAGGAAAAAGGTCTTCCTCATAAGGGGTTAATGTTTACACCTGCTCAAATTGCCTTTTTTTTTTTTTTTTTTTTTTTTTTTTAAACATATGCATTCTCCATATGCTGCCAATCTGTGGCAAAAGCATCAAAGAGTTCTGGAATTAAAGCCAGAGGTAATATTACTTCATGCAATTGGTGTGCAATAACAAAAACAGACTGACTGCAATGCAGTTGTTTATGTGTCTGCTCTTTTACACTCCCTGTCTTTTTTTTTTGTTCACTGACATCTATAAGGCGCCATTCCTGAGACTCATTTACTGCTTTAGTGTTACATATGTTTAGCTGTTATTAAGCAGATCTGGCAAAGGTTTATTGTTTACAGCACAATTTGGATGCTCTAGCATTGTATTTGGTGTTCGATCACACTGAGTTGTCTAAGACAACAACGATGTACTAAATGTACAATGTACGTGTTTTCACGTACAGGCAACAGTGTTGTCAAAATGATCTCCTTTCACACGGATCCACAAAAAACAACTAAAAACACTGTATTATGCTGCCAGGCCAGTAGTTAGCGATGTCACTTAAAGAAACACAACGTGCACATATACTGAACATGCAATAAAAAAAAAATATTTGTCTTTATATGTAATCTTTTTATGAATGAAGGCTAGACGTCTCGATGAAACTGATTTATTTAAACATTAATGATAGACATTCAACATTACAGTATAATTGAAAGCTATCAATGTCAACATATATTAGGCTTTAAAAATAACTTTTAATTTAAGTGAACTTAAAACAATATTGACATAAACCCATTATAATAAATGTCATATTTATGTGTGGTCTTCATATATAATCAATATACAGAAATTGAATATGGTTATTTATGCATAAATAATACATTTAATATTGATTAACTGCTTATTAAAGCTACAATTTTCTATGTTACCATTGTTCTTTGATTAACATTAATGACAGACAGCATTAGTCGCTGTGACTTTAAGATCTGCCGAACATGACGCGGATCTGATGCGCTGTCACGTGCATCTCATTTTATCAGAACTCTTTAAGTTCATTTAAGACATCATTTAACTCATTTAAGACTGCTCTTATGAGAATACTCAACAAAATGGCATTTTGGCATAATTCTGTGTTATTGTTTGTTCAAGCATGAAAGATAACTCAATTCTGGCGTGCATCTTTCTGTGCATCATGTGTGCCACATAGACAAGGGCTGTGTCTCAGTCAGCTCCCTAGTTCAGTAATCAGGGCACTAATCAAGGAGTCAGCCACATTCATGAACATGATATACTGATTCACGACCTAGGAAGCTGGGGAGCTGATTGAGACGCACACAGGGCATTCACAAGACAGAGCATTCTCTTTTGTCTTGTTGCGCTTGAATGGTTTAAAAGCATTTGCGTGAATAAGAGCGTGATCATATAATGTATAACGCTAGCCAAGGGATGACAGAAAAAATGGATGCTACGGTAATTGAGTTAAATATTTTTTAATTTTTAAAAATCATGTGTGTTCAGCGCTAACATATACAGCGATCAGGCATAACATTATGACCACCGACAGGTGAAGTGAATAACACTGATTATTTCTTCATCACGGCACCTGTTAGTGGGTGAGATATATTAGGCAGCAAGTGAACATTTTGTCTTCAAAGTTGATGTGTTAGAAGCAGGAAAAATGGGCCAAAATTTACAACGGCCAAATTGTGAAAACCAAAAACCAGTCAGGGTGTCCATGCTGACCCCTGTCCGAAAGTGCCAACAGTGGGCATGTGAGCATCAGAACTGGTCCATGGAGAAATAGAAGAAGGTGGCCTGGTCTGATGAATCAAGTTTTCTTTTACATCACGTGGATGGCCGGGTGCGTGTGCGTTGCTTGGATGCACTATGGAAAGAAGGCAAGCTGGCGAAGGCAGTGTGATGCTTTGGGCAATGTTCTGCTGGGTAACCTTGGGTCCTGCCATCCATGTGGATGTTACTTTGACATGTACCACCTACCTAAGCATTGTTGCAGACCATGTACACTTTCATGGAAATGGTATTCCCTGGTGGCTGTGGCCTCTTTCAGTAGGATAATGCGCCTTGCCACAAAGCAAAAATGGTTCAGGAATGGTTTGAGGAGCACAACAATAAGTTTGAGGTGTTGACTTGGCCTCCAAATTCCCCAGATCTCAATCCAATCAAGCATTTTTGGGATGTGCTGAACAAACAAGTCAGATCCATGGAGGCCCCACCTTGCAACTTACAGGACTTAAAGGATCTGCTGCTAACATCTTAGTGCCCGATACCACAGCACACCTTCAGGGGTCTAATGCAGTCCATGCTTCGATGGGTCAGGGCTGTTTTTGGAGCAAAAGGGGGAACAACACAATATTAGAAGATGGTTGTAATATTATGTGTATTAAGTGTCCATGTTACCAACAAGCCGAGACCAGTATTGTGTTTTATCCCACTCCTAGTCATCTAAAAATAACCTATTAGACTTGAACAGAAAAGCACTTGAGAAAATATCTGTCACTGGTCATTATTTGATGTAAACTGTGATGTATTATTGACAGGCCAGTGTCAGCTTTCACGGCATACAATCCCACTTCAGTTTTAATGTCTTCTGAAAGAGCATCTTATTCGCTTTTCTTCTGGTCAGAGGCGCCTCTATTATGAAGCCCCATTAAAGGAGTCATACAGATGGTGGGACGGACAAGTGCTTCTCTTCTTTCCGCGTATTGTTGTTCTGAAGAGCATAAGCGGTGCTGGTCAGTAATTGGAGCTGGGGAAACGCCAAGAACTTCAGTCACTTCACCCTCAAGTGATTCACACACACACTGGATCAGTGAAGGGAGCCACTGCAGAACAGCAATGCCTGCTTCTCCGCTCCTAATTGCCGGCTGAGTGGAAGCGGTGCTGCGGTAGGATTGTGGACTGCAGGCAAGATAGAGGCTGGTAAAGTAATTAGGAGCAGCTGGGCCTCCACAGACCTGGCAGATGAGCATCAGGCTGGAGAACTTCTGTGACAGAGGATGCAGTGTTGTTTTTCATAGTCTTGCTAGGTAAGTCAGGTGAGAGATGGAAGAGGGGCCAGGGCCTTGTGCTCCACAGTGCGTGACCCGTGTTTGAGGTTGAGCGCGCAGGGGCCAAGCACGGGCTAGTACTGACAGCATCATTAGTCAAGGAGTGGATAATGATTATGCATTGCTTTTCTCTCGCTTTCTCACACAAACTAATTCTTTCTCTAAAAGATGAGGCTCAAAATGCTCATGCTTTCAACAGGCAGAATGATATCTTCATCAAATGAAAGACTTTGCTTTGAGACCTCTTAACCAATTCAATCTTATGAGAATATTTAATCTTTTTACATTTTAGTGAACTGGTGACACATTTGTATCAATTCGTGCAACTTGTTCCCTGATTTGTACAAATTCTTTTTTTTTTTGTGGAAAAAAACTAAACATGGAGGTCCACCCCAATCTCATCAGTGTGCCTTAAGTAAATCATAGGTTAACATATAAACAAGCTTGTATGAATTTGTCACCAATTCGCCAACACGTAAAATAATAATAAGTGGTCACTGGCGGCCATTAAGTAAACTTTTTTTCTTGTGCTCATACTCGTGCATATGTAACGTGCTAATATAATGTGGATATATATACTAACTGCTAAGTTTTTTTGTTTTTTGTTCTTCGCTTAGATGTAACAAGTTGAAAATACCGAACAGCCCGTCCACCGCCATTTAGATATGTAAATATGTGCTGTGTGCTTTCCGCAAAAACAAAATAAACACAGCAAAAATGACAGTGGTGAGAAGGCAACAGTTAAGAAAGCATCTGATTATAGCAATATGGACATTTAAACCAGCTCTGTGATTCACCTTAAAAACACAGCTGTTCATAGTTAGTTCACAGTGCATTAACTAATGTTACCAAATACAACTTTTGATTTTAATAATGTATTAGTAAATGTTGAAATTAACATTAACAAAGATTAATAAATGCTGTAGAAGTGCCGTTCATTATTAGTTCATGTTAACTAATGTAGTTAACTAATGAACCTTATTGTAAATTGTTACCAATTGTTTTTTAAAATACTCTCTTACAAATGTGAATTAAAAATTGCTTTTAAGAGGACAAAGGTGTGCCTTTGCCCCCCAAGGCATCCCTACATTATTATGCCTTTATTGCCATCATGTGCTTTCAAATAGAACAAAATAAGTTTGTTTCCCTGAAGCAACATTGTGCAGTAGAGGGTTAAGCAATTCCACATAACATACAAATAATTTATAGGGCTCTGAATGTTTTAAAATGACGTCCCATGGGTTAAAAAAAAAAAAAAAAGAAAAAGAAAAGAAAATCAATAAAAATTGCTATTCTGAGAGCTGTTCTCCAAAAATGGGCCACTTTCTAAATGACTGCCAGGACACAGTCTGACAAAAGTTTTCCTTTCATTATTAACCTTGTATTGCCATCTTATAATCATCATTTAGTTTGTAAAGTAAATAAATTAGTTTGTTACCCTGAGGCAACTTGATGTAATAAAAAGTTAAGCAAATAAGGCTAGATAATTTTAAATACTGAAGAAAATGCTGAATCAGAAGTAAATGGTAATATCACCTAGATATTATTCCTTATTCTTTTGGGACATCCTTAAAACATTCCATACAAAATGCAGCATTATTCAAAATGATGATTGATGGTCCAAAAGGTTATTGCTTCCCACCTAGAAGATGTTTAGTGCAGATAATGGTATAGCCTGAATATAGACCTTCTAATGCAATTTATTGATTACATTATGTGTTGGTTTATGATAATGCTCAGAATTGCACCACTCCATCTCAATCATTTACAAACTGCCTTGCAATCCATTTGAGTCTTCTCCAAAGCTATTATAGCTTTTTTTTTTTTTTTTTTTTTTTTTCAAAATTGCTAAGACACATTTCCTGAAAGGTATGTCATATTTCTCAGAACTATAACCACAAAATCAAAACTCCAAACAAGATGTATAAACCTTAAACTTAAGAAAAAAGCAAACTCTCTATTAAAACCTAAATGTTTTTGTCTTATTAATCTCTCTATATAACTATCTATTCGGATATACGTTTATATATTCAGAGTTATAACTATAGGCACGCAGGAAGTATGGCAGGATGATGCACTGTCTCGTTCCCTCTGCAGGGAACCAAGGTTACAGTCGTGACCAAGGCATTCCCTTTCATCGGAACTCACGCTGTGTCGACTGATCATGTTTATACCCATGCCACCATAATGACAAGTGTTTGTCTAGTGTGAATGCACTAAGATGAGAGCACCTGGGCCCCTGGTGTAGAGTCCAGATTGTAAAACCTCACGAATGTGTGTGGTGAGGACTAGCCTGCCGCATCACAAACTTCTTGAAGTGATACTCCTGACAGAAGAGCCTTAGAGGCAGCCATCCTCCTAGTAGAGTGGACTCGAACTGATATAAGAAAAGATTGTCTGGCCGACCAGCCTCAACTATCGACTTGCGGATCCTCTGCTTTGATGCTGGGGACCCGTTACTGGGAGACCCAAAACAGATGAAGAGCTATTCTGATTTACACCACAGGGCAGCTCTGTGGACATAAGCATCTAACGCCCAAACTGGACATAGCAGATTGTTTCTTTCCTGGTCTGGATCTTAGAATGGAGGAAAGCAAAAGGCCTGCAGCACAATAGATATAGCCACATTAGTGGGAATGTAACCTGGCCTAAGGTGAAGAAATGCCTTCGTGCCAGGTGCAAATTCCAAGCATGACGGGGCAACCAACAGAGCTTACAAATCTCATATCCTTTTTAAAGGTGTGATAGCTAGGAAGAACAATGCTTTGAGAGTCAAAAACTTGACTGGAACCTCCTCAATAGGCTCAAAGGGAGCCAGTGACAAGCCTTGGAGAACCACAGCCAGATCCCAGGCTGTCTCCCTAGTGTAGACCTTAGCCTCAATGTGCCACAGAGGAAACTTGTTACCAAAGGGTCTCTCCCTAAAGACATTCCACCCAAAGGAATGTGGTAAGCAGCTTTGGCTCCACATAAACCTTTAAAGTGGACTGGGATAACCATGCAGTGAATTGCTCTTGTAGGAACTCCAGCACTGTACCAACAGGGCAGTTAACTGGGTCCAGCTGATGACCACTGCACCAAGAAGTGAACACTCTCCACTTCAAGGCTTCAGTTTCCTCATGGAGGGAGTTAAGTGAAGTTCTGGAGTGAAGAATGGTCTCAACAACCTCAGTTGAGAGTCTGGAATCTATGAGCTGGGCCCCCTCAGAGGCCAGGCCCACAGTTTCCACAGTTCTGGGCGAGGGTGAAGTATTGAGCCTCCTACCTGGGACAGAAGGTCCCTTGTGACCAGAATCTCACCGGAATGGGGGGAAAGCGTACAGACGTAACCATATCATCCATTCCCATAGGAGCTGAATGCGTGAGGGAGTACCACAGTGAGAAGTGGCTCACGCCCGCGGTCCCGGACACAGCTGTGACGCCGTCGGAGAACTTCTCTGTTTTTCGGATGGACAGAACAGCCGAGGCCGGTAAATCCAAAGGCGGTGGAGTGTGTTTCATGATCAACAAGAAATGGTGCGATCCCAGGAACATCACCATTCTCTCGCGGTCCTGCTCACCTCATCTGGAACATTTAACAATCATCTGCCGCCCATTCTATCTGCCTAGGGAGTTTTCTGCGGTTGTCGCGACCGCCGTTTACATCCCACCGCAGGCAGACACAGCGCTGGCTTTATCTGGCCTTCATGATGTTGCCAGCGGCGTCATAAACCAACATCCCGACGCGGCATTCATTGTCGCGGGCGATTTTAACAAAGCAAACCTAAATAAAGTCCTGCCAAACTTTCATCAGCACGTCTCCTGCCCCACACAAGGAGCAAACACACTGGATCACTGCTACTCCGCTTAAGAACGCCTATAAAGCGCGGTCACTTCCAGCGTTTGGCAAATCGGATCATGCCGCCATTTTCCTCACTCCCGAATACAAACAAAAGCTCCTCCAGGAACCCCCGGTGAGGCGGGAAGTTAAGCGTTGGTCACCCCACTCAGAGACCGCGCTACAGGCAGCTCTGGGCGATGTGGATTGGGACATGTTCCGAGCGAGTTCAGCTGACGTAAGCGAGTTCACAGACGTGGCGCTTTGCTTCATCAACACGCTTACAGAGCAAGCCACGCAAACAATAACAATAACGTCCTTCTCAAATCAGAAACCGTGGGTGGACAATTCAATCCGCGCGGCAGTGAACGCACGCACTGCTGCTTACAACGCCGGTCTCCATTCAGGGAATATGACTGAATACAGGTCGTCCTGCTATGCTCTCAGACGAGCAGTTAAAGCCGCAAAACTCCGTTATAAAGACCGAGTGGAGTCTCATTTCCAACTCAACGACTCGCGGCGCATGTGGCAGGGTCTGAGGTCCATCTGCTCCTTTGGATCTAAATCCTCTGCAGAGGCAAGCGTTGATCCGTTGCTCGTGAACGAGTTAAACTCTTTCTATGCTCGCTTTGACTGTAACCGCGGCAACGCGACTCCGCCAAGTGGCGCGTTAGAGGAAATTACTCAGAGCAGCAACAATCACGTGATCTCTGTCTCGGAGGATGAAGTTCGGAGAGCACTCAAGCGTGTGGACGTCAGGAAAGCTGCTGGGCCGGATGGTATTTCAGGTCGTGTTCTGCGGTCCTGTGCTGATCAGCTCACCGGGTTGTTTACATCTATCTTTAATGAGTCCTCGCTACATCTGTGGTCCCCACCTCCTTCAAAAATCCACCATCATCCCTGTCCCTAAGAACAGTAAACCCTCTTGCCTAAATGACTATCGTCCAGTGGCTCTCACGCCTATAGTCATGAAGGTCTTTGAGAGACTCATTAAAAACACCATTTGCGCCTTCATTCCTGACACTTTGGACCCTCTTCAGTTTGCCTATTGTCCCAATAGATCGACTGAAGATGCCATCTCTCATGTCCTCCACTCCTCCTCACTCACATCGACAGCAAAAGTGGGAACTACGTAAGACTGCTATTTATTGACTATAGCTCAGCCTTTAACACCATAGTTCCCACCAAGCTAACCTCCAAACTCCTGGATCTCGGCCTGAATCCTTCTCTCTGCCACTGGATTGAGGACTTCCTCACTGGCAGGCCTCAGGTGGTGAGAATAGGCCAGTCCACCTCCACCTCCATCACCCTGAGTGTGGGAGCTCCACAGGGCTGTGTCCTGAGCCCCCTGCTCTACTCTCTCTACACGCATGACTGTTTGTCCACACACAGCTCCACCTCTATCATCAAATTTGCTGATGATACTGTTGTCCTGGGCCTCATTTCCAACAACAATGAGACGGCATACTTGGACGAGGTGGAGCATCTAACATCATGGTGCCAGGACAACTGTCTCTCTCTGAATGTTGGCAAGACCAAAGAAATGATTGTGGACTTCAGGAAGAGACAGCAACGGACATACTCCCCCCTCATGATCAGCGGGTCACCAGTAGAGAGAGTGAGCAGCTTCAAGTACCTGGGAGTAAACATCTCCGAGGACCTGACCTGGACTGCTCACATTCAGACACAGGTGAAAAAGCCAGGCAAAGACTGTACCACCTGCGCCAGCTGAGGAAATTCAGGGTTTCACCAGCTATCCTGAAAACTTTCTATTTAGGGCGATAGAAAGTGTTTTAACTCAGTGCATCACAGCGTGGTATGGGAACAGCACCAGTCATGACCGCAAAGCCCTGCAAAGAGTAGTGCGCTTATCCGAGCGTATCTCAGGGTCAGCTCTCCGTCTCTGCAGGACGTCTACACCAAACGCTGCAAAGGTAGAGCTACCAAGATCATCAAGGACTCTAATCACCCTGCAAACCCTCATTTCACGCTGCTACCATCTGGTAAGCGCTTCCAAGCCTGATGGCCAAAACTGAGAGACTCAGGAGGAGCTTCTTCCCCAGGCCATCAGACTCCTGAACTCAGTCACTTAACATCACGTGACTTCACGTCAGGATAAACATTGATACACTGACATTGCACTGCACTTTCTGTTCTCGTTGTTACTGTGTAACAACCTGTCATAAACCTGTTTGCACATTATACTCTTTATACATTTGTTAACCACATATTTATAAGTCTACAGTTTACTCACTGCAAAGTCTACTTCAATTATTTTATTCCACTTTATCCTTATTTGTTACCTTTTTTTCTCTTGACTTGATTATTTATAATTCTACAGATATAGACATATATATATATATATATAGATAGTACTTTTTTTTATATCCTATTTCTATTATAATTTCTTCCTTGTGTTTTTAACTGTGAATTTGCACTGTCCATGGAGCGGACCTGTTTACATTTCACTGCCGGTTGTATATTCTGTATATAACTGTGTATGTGACAAATAAAACTCTTGAATCTTGAATCTTGAAGTCACTCGAGACACAAACAGATCCACATGTGCCTGGCCAAACACCCTCTCTGCTCCACCACCTCGATTGTCTGAACGGTCAATCACATGGTGGCCCCTGACATCTGTGAGGAAGTTCTTGAGTGCAAAAAAGACAGCCATCATTTCTCCTGGCACATCAACTGCCTGGAAATAATGCCCCCTCCACAGACTTTGAGTTGAGCGACCATCTAGAATCACTCCCCAACCCTTGAGGTAAGTATCCGTAGTTAGCATCTCGCGACGACAAGTAGCTCCCATCACGGGACCTTAGGATAGGAACCAGGGTTTCTTCAACATAATCAAGGCACATAAGCATTGCTGTGTGACCTTGATCATGCTAAATAGGTTGCCCCTAGGGGACCCACCACTGTAGGGGTCTCATGTACAGCAGGCCAAAAGGTATCACGTTAGATGCTGCTGCCATCAAATCCAAAAGTCTCTAAAACTGTTTCATAGTGAGTGACTTTACACAGTTTACGGCTGATAGGATTGATTTGATGCACACAGAGGAAAGATGGGGTTGGCAGAATGGCTCCCTGAAGGCACCATATATAATGATGTGTTGACCACTCCCCCCTGGAGGGGACTGCCCTCAAAGCCCTCTTTCCTACAGCCTTCTCTACAGATCTGTCGTACCCCTCAAAGGCTGCGGTTGAGAGCACCTCCCTAATCCCCCCCTCTCTCTGGGCTCAGGTAGCGACACTCTGTTTTTGGGTGGCACTTGGGTGGAATCTTGGGGTCTTTAGGGATGATGCAGACTGACTCATAGCTGGCTAGCGTCTCTTCCACCTTAGGCATCATCCCATAACCATGCTCTTTATAGCCAACTATTGATGAATAGTGCAATATTTGAGCACTATACACGACCAGATCAGGAAAAAAACTGGTAGGCCCCAATGAGGATGCTACACTCGCGAGGGTTCATCCAGTTTACTCTTTTGAATGAACATCCTGCTTCTCAGCTGGCCAGTTGATATTTAACCCGGAAAATCACAAGCTCCTCTCATGTAGGAGAGTGAGGTGGCGAGTCCTCAACATCTCCTGCATCGATGCTTACAACATTTAACTTCTCAGAGCTAGATAATAGTAGCACCAGTGCGTCCTTGGGGTAGAAGAAACCGCACAGCGCATACTTTCGAGCCCTGAGAGAAGACATTGGATCTAGCAGGTGAGGGCAGAGATAAGCCCAGGCCTGTCTCTAACCCCTCTGTTAGATCCATTTGTGACCCCTATGACTTAGATCGCACATGTGCCTCGGCAGCAGCAGGGCCTGAGCCATGAGAAATGCGAGCCTGGATGCTCCTCAAAGAGAGGCAGGTGGGAGAGAGGAGTGTCCGTAATGGAAGCTGTTCACAATGTAGACAGCCAGCCCCCTCGAGAGCTGACTGTGCGTGCTCCGCTCCCAAACAAACAAAACATAGCTCATGTGTATCCTCACCCATGACATAGCGTGGGCAGGGATGAACACAGTCTAAATTGCTGTTTGCTCGCCATAATGATATATAATACGCATAGCCATAATATACATGTTATGCTTGTGAGTGACAGACAAGACCAAATAAGACAAATAATTTCACATATAGTGCTTACCGAAGACACAGAAACTAGCATTGCACTGTTTGGGCATGCATTATAGTTTCCTGGTTTGTGACGTCACCTGCCTCTGACACCATTGGACTGATTTCACACGTGCTTCATGATGCAATCACGCAGAGCGTTCCCACAGTGTCAATCGACGCAGCGTGAGTTCTGGGAACTGTAAGGGAAGGGAACTGTAAATTTCAGACAAGCTTGTAAGAAATTTTGCATACTAATATTCACAACATCATGTTGTGAAGAAATTGTGATATTTTTTTGAATGCTCTTAATTTCTTAATGTGCGTAGAGTTGTTGCAGACTTGGAATTTATGTGCAGGTTATTTTAGTATAATTGAGATACTATATATATTATAGTTTGTTTTTAATTAGATCTTATTTTAATTTTTCCATTTTCAGTTATTTTTTTTTGTAATTTAGTTTTATTGTTTTTTGTCATTTATTATTATTATTTTTAACATGTACATACAATTTTCATTATTTTTATTTCAGTTTTAGTTATTCTAGTGTCAAGTTAAACAATGTGCATGAATATATATATATATATATATATATATATATATATATTCATCATTAACTAATAACCCTGTTTATGTGAAACAAGAATAGTGTATGATCTTTGTCTAAAAGAATACATGCTATAGTCTAGATTCAAGATTCAAGAGTTTTATTTGTCACATACACAGTTATATACAGAATATACAACCGGCAGTGAAATGTCTAATGGTCTATGCATGCTATGTTTTTTTTTTTTTAATTGAAAAAAAAACTATATTGCAATTACTGTATTTATCATACGATATGTGTTTTGTGTTTATGCTGACTATGCATAAGTGTGTGCACTACTATCTAACAATACTGATGTTTTTAGTGAGATAGAGAGGGTCTTGTCAGAACTAGCCAGGAATGAAGTTCCAGATTGAGGAGGATTGACAGGCAGGCTGGCATGAGGGGGGTACGAGCCTCTTTCATGGTAACAGCTCCGACTCCTCCACTGGCTGCCTCTCTTGACACATGCTGCCTCTCCTGACACATGCTGCCCCCAATAATGAGAAATCACCACTAGACTCACATTGGACTTCACAATATTTCTCTCTGACTCAATCTGGCCTTACCTCTTCTTCCTTACTGCGTGTCCTGAGTGACAGCCTCATTACGGTTTAATGGGATGGGTTCAGTTTAATCTGAGGGGGAATGTTATAGGACCGTATTTAAAAATCTCAAGTCTAAAAATCCCACAACTAGGCCACAGCTGTGTTTCAGCAAAGTGGGTCAAAAGATTCAAAAAAATAAGAAGGATTTGAGGGCTGGTTTCCAGAACTAACTTTTCTTAAAGATCTCTTATTGTTTTTATCAAGACATTTAAAGGGATAGTTCATCCAACATTAAGAATCCTATAATAATTGACCCACCCTTATTGTGTCTTATTCCATGCAATAAAAAATGAAAGTAGACCTTAACACTAGATATCCAAGTCTCCCAGTCACTGACTTTTACTAAAATTGTGTTATTTACAATCCCCTGTTGTTAAAATTAGTTTAGATAAAACCAGATTTAAAAACGGGGCATTTATGCCTATAAGGTCAAATTTACCCCTATATCATTCCTTTAGCTTCGTGCTGTGTTTGAGCAATGTGTAGGCTTACTGTAGACAGTCACATAACGCATGGTCAAATTAAGTTGTTTTAGCCTATTTATATAATCCTGATTCCAAAAAGGTTGGGACACTGTACAAATTGTGAATAAAAACAGAATGCAATGATGTGGAAGTTTCAATTTTCAATGTTTTATTCAGAATACAACATAGATGACATATCAAATGTTTAAACTAAGAAAATATTTTATTACCATATAAATGTACCATTTTAAATGAGCATTAGCCCAGAGAAAACGCCTGCGCTTCGGGATCATGTTTAGATATGGCTTCTGTTTTGACCTATAGAGTTTTAGCCGGCAACGGTGAATGGCACGGTGGATTGTGTTCACCGACAATGTTTTCTGGAAGTATTCCTGAGCCCATGTTGTGATTTCCATTACAGTAGCATTCCTGTATGTGATGCAGTGCCGTCTAAGGGCCTGAAGATCATGGGCATCCAGTATGGTTTTCCGGTCTTGACCCTTACGCACAGAGATTGTTCCAGATTCTCTGAATCTTTGGATGATATTATGCACTGTAGATGATGAGAACTTCAAACTCTTTGCAATTTTTCTCTGAGAAACTCCTTTCTGATATTGCTCCACTATTTTTGGCCGCAGCATTGGGGGAATTGGTGATCCTCTGCCCATCTTGACTTCTGAGAGACACTGCTACTCTGAGAGGCTCTTTTTATACCCAATCATGTTGCCAATTGACCTAATAAGTTGTAAATTGGTCCTCCAGCTGTTCCTTATATGTGCATTTAACTTTTCCGGCCTCTTATTGCTACCCGTCCCAACTTTTTTGGAATGTGTAGCTCTCATGAAATCCAAAATGAGCCAATATTTGGCATGACATTTCAAAATGTCTCACTTTCAACATTTAACATGTTATCTATATTCTATTGTGAATAAAATATAAGTTTATGAGATTTGTAAATTATTACATTCCTTTTTTATTCACAATTTGCACAGTGTCCCAACTTTTTTGGAATCGGGTTTGTAAATGTTCAAACTTTGGATTAATTATACAATTTTGTTTTGCAATTTTGTATCTTGTATTGTTTTCTACTGTGTTGCTATTTATTCGCCTGCCCGCTTCCTGAAAAAAAAAAAAAAAAAAAAAAGAAAAAAAAAATTATATGATGGAATGTTTAAAACAGTTTTCATGATTACCCCAAGTTTATTGGTGTTGTTCTCTTATTCAAATTATAAATTATATAACTATACAAATTAATAATTAATTAAGTGAAATTAATTAGGTGCGCATGAATTCATATGTTATCCTTATTGCATGTTGTCACATCCATATATAGTGTGGTGGATTATTATTGCTCTTTTTTGTCTATTTAGGGTATTTTTGTCATTTAAATAACATGGGTTATCTTAATATGTGATCAATGGCATTTTATTATACTATTACACCACCCAAATATGTATTTATTTCCTTCTAATTCTCGTTGTCATTGCAGGCTGATTTAGCCTATTCTCACCAAAATGTGATTAGTGTAGCCTTGCCTGTTTAAAATAGCATAAAACAACAGGACAAAAACATATCTGATGACTAAAAATAATAATTTCATGACTCTATGCATTACTTTGTGAAGAGAGTGACATAATACAGTGACATATTACGTTTTTTAGCCGTATCAAAACCGTAATCATCTGTATGGGTAAATTTTACCCGCTGGCGGTTTTAGGTGTACAGCGACCCTTGGCGGTTCTGGTGTTAAAGCTTCAAAAACGACTCAAAAAGCACTTGTTATATTTCAAGTCTTCAGCAAAAATTGTATAGCTTTGTGTGGTGAAGAGATTTGAAGGTGCAGTAAGTGATTTCCGAAAACAAAATGGCGGATTCAAAATGGATTCATAACGGATTCAAAATGGCCGCCGTGTTCGGTCGCCGTTCAGGTCGCTCCGCGAAGACTGTGCTTTTATTTACTATTTTACTTTCTTCATGACAGCAAAACTCTTTTGGACATTGGTTACCTCTACACTGGACTGTTTCAGGACACTTTCGCCGATCCTCTGTGGCCATCTGAGATCCTTCGGAACGCCGAGTTGAACAATGGACAGACGTGTCAACGGCGAACAATCAAGAAACACCGTGGGAAACGCGCGGGGATCCGCAACAGACTGAGGAAAAGGGCATTCAGCCCTCCTCTCCCGAGCATACTGCTCGCAAATGTTCAATCCTTGGAGAATAAGATGGACGATCTTAGAGCCAGGATAAGTTTTCAACGGGACATGACAGACTGTAACATCTTTTGTTTGTCCGAAACATGGCTCACGCCCGCGGTCCCGGACACAGCTGTGACGCCATCGGAGAACTTCTCTGTTTTTCGGATGGACAGAACAGCCGAGGCCAGTAAATCCAAAGGCGGTGGAGTATGCTTCATGGTCAACAAGAAATGGTGCGACCCCAGGAACATCACCATTCTCTCGCGGTCCTGCTCGCCTCATCTGGAACATTTAACAATCATTTGCCGCCCATTCTATCTGCCGAGGGAGTTTTCTGCGGTCGTCGCGACTGCTGTTTACAGTCCACCACAGGCAGACACAGGGCTGGCTTTATCTGGCCTTCATGATGTTGCCAGCGGCGTCATAAACAAACACCCCGACGCGGCGGTCATCGTCGCGGGCGATTTTAACAAAGCAAACCTAAAGAAAGTCTTGCCAAACTTTCACCAGCAAGTCTTCTGTCCTACACGAGGAGCAAACACACTGGATCATTGCTACTCTCCGTTTAAGAACGCCTATAAAGCGCGGTCACTTCCAGTGTTTGGCAAATCGGATCATGCCGCCATTTTCCTCACACCCGAATACAAACAAAGGCTCGTTCAGGAACCCCCGGTGAGGCGGGAAGTTAAGCGTTGGTCACCCCACTCAGAGACCGCGCTACAGGCAGCTCTGGATGATGTTGACTGGGACATGTTCCGAGCGAGTTCAGCTGACGTAAGCGCCGGTCTCCTATCGGGGGAACATGACTGAATACAGATCGTCCTGCTATGCTCTCCGATGCACAGTTAAAGCCGCAAAGCTCCGTTATAAGGATCGAGTGGAGTCTCATTTCCAACTCAACGACTCGCGGAGCATGTGGCAAGGTCTGAGGTCCATCTGCTCTTTCGGATCTAAATCCTCTGCAGAGCTGAGCGCTGATCCGTTGCTTGTGAATGAGTTAAACTCTTTCTACGCTCGCTTTGACTGTAACCGCGGCAACGCGACTCCGCCAAGTGGCGCGTCAGCTGGAATTACTCAGAGCAGCAACAACCACGTGATCTCTGTCTCGGAGGATGAAGTTCGGAGGGCACTCAAGCGTGTGGACGTCAGGAAAGCAGCCGGGCCGGATGGTATTTCAGGCCGTGTTCTGCGGTCCTGTGCTGATCAGCTCGCCGGGTTGTTTACATCTATCTTTAATGAGTCCCTCGCTACATCTGTGGTCCCCACCTCCTTCAAAAAATCCACTATCATCCCTGTCCCTAAGAACAGTAAACCCTCTTGCCTAAATGACTATCGTCCAGTGGCTCTCACATCTATAGTCATGAAGGTCTTTGAGAGACTCATTAAAAACACCATTTGCGCCTTCATTCCTGACACTTTGGACCCTCTTCAGTTTGCCTATCGTCCCAATAGATCGACTGAAGATGCCATCTCTCATGTCCTCCACTCCTCCCTCACTCACATCGACAGCAAAAGTGGGAACTACGTAAGGCTGCTATTTATTGACTATAGCTCAGCCTTTAACACCATAGTTCCCATTAAGCTAACCGCCAAACTCCTGGATCTCGGCCTGAATTCTTCTCTCTGCCACTGGATTGAGGACTTCCTCACTGGCAGGCCTCAGGTGGTGAGAGTAGGCCAGTCCACCTCCTCCTCCATCACCCTGAGTGTGGGAGCTCCACAGGGCTGTGTCCTGAGTCCCCTGCTCTACTCTCTCTACACGCATGACTGTTTGTCCACACACAGCTCCACCTCTATCATCAAATTTGCTGATGATACTGTTGTCCTGGGCCTCATTTCAAACA
Source organism: Paracanthobrama guichenoti (assembly GCA_018749465.1). Taxonomy (NCBI): domain Eukaryota; kingdom Metazoa; phylum Chordata; class Actinopteri; order Cypriniformes; family Gobionidae; genus Paracanthobrama; species Paracanthobrama guichenoti. Next base: position 15,647,100 of record CM031957.1, read on the forward strand.
ACAATGAGACGGCATACTTGGACGAGGTGGAGCATCTAACATCATGGTGCCAGGACAACTGTCTCTCTCTGAATGTTGGCAAGACCAAAGAAATGATTGTGGACTTCAGGAAGAGACAGCAATGTACATACTCCCCCCTCATGATCAGCGGGTCACCAGTAGAGAGAGTGAGCAGCTTCAAGTACCTGGGTGTAAACATCTCCGAGGACCTGACCTGGACTGCTCACAATCAGACACGGGTGAAAAAAGCCAGGCAAAGACTGTACCACCTGTGCCAGCTGAGGAAATTCAGGGTTTCACCAGCTATCCTGAAAACTTTCTATTTAGGGGCGATAGAAAGTGTATTAACTCAGTGCATCACAGCATGGTATGGGAACAGCACCAGTCATGACTGCAAAGCCCTGCAAAGAGTCGTGCGCTTATCCGAGCGTATCTCAGGGTCAGCTCTCCCGTCTCTGCAGGACGTCTACACCAAACGCTGCAAAGGTAGAGCTACTAAGATCATCAAGGACTCTTATCACCCTGCAAACCCTCATTTCACGCTGCTGCCATCTGGTAAGTGCTTCCGAAGCCTGATGGCCAAAACTGAGAGACTCAGGAGGAGCTTCTTCCCCCAGGCCATCAGACTCCTGAACTCAGTCACTTAACATCACGTGACTTCACTTCAGGATAAACATCGATATACTGACATTGCACTGCACTTTCTGTTCTCGTTGTTACTGTGAAACAACCTGTTATAAACCTGTTTGCACATTATACTCTTTGTATATTTGTTAACCACATATTTATAAGTCGACAGTTTACTCACTGCACAGTTTACTTCACTTATTTTATTCCACTTCTTTATTTATTTATTTTTTTACTTTTTCTTCTACTTGACTTGATTATTTATAATTCTACATATATATATATTATATATATATATATATATATATATATATATATATATATATATATATATATATATATTATTTCCTCCTTGTGTTTTTAACTGTGAATTTTGCACTGTCTATGGAGCGGACCTGTTTACATTTCACTGCCGGTTGTATATTCTGTAACTGTGTATGTGACAAATAAAACTCTTGAATCTTGAATCTTGAATTTTGAAAAACGCTGTTGAAAGTGGATCAGACTGAGCACCACAACACATTTAGCCAATCAGCAGTAGGGGGCATATACACTCACGATAGGGGAGGACTGTAGAAAGAGAGATGGCTGAGAGACATTACAAAAGGGAAAAGGTTATAGGAATAACACTGGAGAAAGACGGGTTATGATCAGGCAAGCACTTTAGGACCCACATTAATATTAGAAAGCATTCCAGCGCTGAAGAGACCTGAGCAGGAAGACCTTAAAAACGTATGGCGAGGTTGTGTTGTTTCTGCTTTGTATGTGAGAAACACTGGTTTTGCCCTGTTTCACAGAACCAAGATATGCTGTTATTGTAATGTTAGCTATAGTAACAGGACAGTTTTGATTGTCGTTGTTTGTCTGGAACTGCTGGTGATTAACAACAAACTCTTCCTTGTATATACTCTTGTGTACTGTATGTTAATTTTTTGTTCTTCCTTGACATTCATTCATGATCTTTGCTTTATTTTTCATGAAGCATTATTGTGCTTCGCTTCAGAAGAGACATCCTCTCTTGCATTGCGTGTTCGTGCATTTTAGAGGCAGAGCAGTGAAGGGAGGAGGGGTGGGTTTGTTTGCCACAATGTTTCTCAGAATCACGTACTGCACCTTTAAAAGGCATATTATAAAACATCAAAAATCACTAGCGAACAATGTTATATATTTTGATTTGTGTACTCGCATTATCCCAAATGTTTCCAAAAATGTTTAAATCCAGAGAAATCAGCTATTTAAATATTCAATTTAAATAGCCACCTTGTGCCAGTTCTGTGGGGGTCATCTTACCCCAAAAACATTAATGTGTTTTTTAAAAACACACACAAAAATTTTTATAAAAAAATAAAATAATATATTAAACATAATACAATGTCATAGATCACTTTGGTTTTCAGATAAAATGATGTTCAGATAAAATGAAAAATCCCCTTTTGTTTTTCGAATGTCATACAGGTTTGGAATGGCATGAGGGTGAGTAAATGATGAATGCCATAAACAAATGAATTCCAGTTTTGCAATAATTTGACAAATAATTCTTAGAGTTTCTCCATGCTCAAGTCATATCACACATATCAACATTTCCTGTTCTGGTAGGAAAAGTGAAATTAAACTTTGAGAGACCTTTTGTATACCTGACTGACTTTACTTGCTCTGTCGGCTGTATGGATTTTTGTTTTAAAGCATGATTGAATCAACTATTGTATGAGCACAGAGTAAAATTGAATTACGACGCAATTGATCAATAGTCACTGGAGGCCAAGGGTCAGTTGACAGCCATGGTCACATCCCGAGAACTGAGGAGAATACATGCCCATCTCAGCATTCAAAACATACATTATAACTGAAAATCACAGATAGTGCAGTGTCAATGTGAAGTTCATAATGTATCCTTTGTGAAGGCTACTGAAGGACACGGTGTAGGAAAAGTAAATCCTTCAGAACTGCTTTCACAGCATGGATTGAACATATATGGCGAACTTTATCAAATCAAGGTCGGTGCTGATTGATTTCAAGCCACAAAATGGGTTTTTCATTGACAACAGGGGAAAAAATATGTGAAATGTGTCAACGTTTGCTGGTTTCTTGCGCAACTATGCTCAAGTATCAATACTGTAAAAAAAAAAAAAAAAACACCTTGAGCTCTTACTTTCTGGACTGCCAGTTGTGTGAAATACATGTTCAACAAAATCCCCATCCATGAGGTCTTCAACCTTTCCACTGCACCAGTGACCTAAAAGAAATCAAATCTAACTGAAACCAGTTCACTGAAGATTTTAAAAAGAACATGGAAATGTAAGCAGCAGATAATAGCCAAGCAGTATACAAGGTCTCTTTATGAAAACTGAAAAATAAAGCATATGCTCCCTCTGTTTGTCTTATGAATGTGCTAGAGGTTAAAAAAAAAAAATCACATAATTATATTTCAGATGTGAGCTACCAATTATAATAAATAAATCGGAAAATAAATGAGGAAAAACTGAAGTGGCATATATTAGGTAGCAAGTGAACATTTTGTCCTCAAAAGAAAAATGGGCAATCGTAAGGATTTGAGTGAGTTTAATAAGGGCCAAAATGTGATGGCTAGATGACAGAGCATCTCCAAAACTGCAGCTCTTGTGGGGTGTTCCTGGTCTGCAGTGGTCAGTATCTATCTAAAGTGGTCCAAGGAAGGAACAGTGGTGAACCGGCGACAGGGTCATGGGCGGCCAAGGCTCATTGGTGCACGTGTGGAGCAAAGCCTGGCCCGTGTGGTCCGATCAAACAGACGAGCTACTGTAGCTCAAATTGCTCAAGAAGTTAATGCTGGTTCTGATAGAAAGGTGTCAGAATACAAAATGCATTGCAGTTTTTTGTGTATGGGGTTGCACAGCCACAGACCAGTCAGGGTGCCCATGCTGACCCCTGTCCACTGCTGAAAGCACCAACAGGGAATGTGAGCATCAGAACTGGACCACGGAGCAATGGAAGAAGGTGGCCTGGTCTGATGAATCACATTTTCTTTTACATCACGTGGATGGCCGGGTTAGTGTGCGTCGCTTACCTGGGGAACACATGGCACAGGATGCACTATGGGAAGAAGGCAAGCCGGTGGAGGCAGTGTGATGCTTTGGGTATTGTTCTGCTGGGAAACCTTGGGTCCTGCCATACATGTGGATGTTACTTTGACACGTACCACCTACCTTTGCAGACCATGTACACCCTTTCATGGAAACGATATTCAATATATGGCTGTGGCCTCTTTCAGCAGGATAATGTGCCCTGCCATAAAGCAAAAATTATTCAGGACAAGTTTGAGGTGTTGATTTGGCCTCCAAATCCAAATGTATTATATATGTATGTGTATGTGTATTTATTTTTTATTTTATTTTTTTAAATAAATTAATGCATCCTTGATTAATAAATATATTAAGTCGACCAAAAAGTGAAAGCACACCTATTTTTAACATTAATAATAATAATAATACAAAATGTTTTTTTGAGCAAGAAAAACAGCATAGTAGAATGATTTCTGAAGGATCATGTGACACTGGATCAAGTCTGGAGTAATGATGCTGAAAATTCAGCTTTGCATCACAGGAATAAATTACACTTTAAAATATATTAAAATAGAAAAGTTATTTCCAATTATAACAATATTACTGTTTTTACTGTATTTTTGATCAAATAAATATAGCCTTGGTGAGACTGACACTTCCATTGAAACAATTTACACTTTATTATAAGGTGCCTGTGTTACAGTGTAATTATATTTAAGTACTGATAAATAATAATTAACTACATGTACACTCACCTAAAGGATTATTAGGAACACCATACTAATACTGTGTTTGACCCCCTTTTGCCTTTCAGAACTGTCTTAATTCTACGTGCCATTGATTCAACAAGGTGCTGAAAGCATTCTTTAGAAATGTTGGCCCATATTGATAGGATAGCATCTTGTAGTTGATGGTGATTTGTGGGATGCACATCCAGGGCACGAAGCTCCCGTTCCACCACATCCCAAAGATGCTCTATTGGGTTGAGATCTGGTGACTGTGGGGGCCATTTTAGTACAGTGAACTCATTGTCATGTTCAAGAAACCAATTTGAAATGATTCAAGCTTTGTGACTTGGTGCATTATCCTGCTGGAAGTAGCCATCAGAGAATGGGTACATGGTGGTCATAAAGGGATGGACATGGTCAGAAACAATGCTCAGGTAGGCCGTGGCATTTAAACGATGCCCAATTGGCACTAAGGGGCCTAAAGTGTGCCAAGAAAACATCCCCCACACCATTACACCACCACCACCAGCCTGCACAGTGGTAACAAGGCATGATGGATCCATGTTCTCATTCTGTTTATGCCAAATTCTGACTCTACCATCTGAATGTCTCAACAGAAATCAAGACTCATCAGACCAGGCAACATTTTTCCAGTTTTCAACTGTCCAATTTTGGTGAGCTTGTGCAAATTGTAGCCTCTTTTCCTATTCCTATTGTAGTGGATATGAGTGGTACCCGGTGGGGTCTTCTGCTGTTGTAGCCCATCCCAGGTTGTGCGTGTTGTGGCTTCACAAATGCTTTGCTGCATACCTCGGTTGTAACAAGTGGTTATTTCAGTCAAAGTTGCTCTTCTATCAGCTTGAATCAGTCGGCCCATTCTCCTCTGACCTCTAGCATCAACATGGCATTTTCGCCCACAGGACTGCCGCATACTGGATGTTTTTCCCTTTTCACACCATTCTTTGTAAACCCTAGAAATGGTTGTGCAAGAAAATCCCAGTAACTGAGCAGATTGTGAAATACTCAGACCGGCCCGTCTGGCACCAACAACCATGCCACGCTCAAAATTGCTTAAATCACCTTTCTTTCCAATTCTGACATTCAGTTTGGAGTTCAGGAGATTGTCTTGACCAGGACCACATCCCTAAATGCATTGAAGCAACTGCCATGTGATTGGTTGATTAGATAATTGCATTAATGAGAAATTGAACAGGTGTTCCTAATAATCCTTTAGGTGAGTGTATATTATTATTATTGGGTTGGGGTCAGGAATCGGGGTTGGCTAAGGGTTAGTTGCATGTAATTATGTATAATGTATAGTTGTTACCACAGCACTGTAAAATCAAGTGTTACCAAAAAATCTTACTAACCCCAAATTAGTGAACTGTACATCATATTTGTTAATGTAAATAGTAATGTATAGTTACAATAAATAATGTAAAAGGGTGCATTCAATAGTGATTAGACATAAATAACAAGACTAATATAAGATTGGTCATATATATATATATATATATATATATATATATATATATATATATATATATATATATATATATATATATATATATATATATATATATATATATATATATATATATATATATTTATTTCACCTGTTTAAGCCCTGTTAGGACCTTCTTTTGTTGTCATATAGTTTTGAAACCGATATGGAGACAGATGATGAGTAACTATAGAACTGGAAACAAGATTAAACACTTGGGTGGGGGGTCTCTGTGGAATAAGGGTCAAGATCGAAAGATAGGATTAAAGAATAGAGGCCAGTGTGACTGGACCTCGCTATAAATTCAATCAGATTGTCCTTATGAAAACTGGTAGCTGATCTTTACTAAGCTGTCCTTCAAAAAGGACAAAGCCATTTCAGTCACAAGCCTAACAGAAGACTTCAATAGAAGCTATGAAGAAGATACAGTTTCCTTTTTATAGATGGATAACTGCATACACCTGTGACTGGGTCATTGATATGCAATTGCAATTTAGCATTACTAAATGGTTGCTAGGTGCTTGCTTACTGGCTCAAGTTAAAAGAGCCATCAAGTCTCTATGATATTCTGGTCCCTAGACAGCAAGCACAGAGTTTGTTATGAAAGTGCAGCAGAGTCAGTGTTTACACTGCGCAGAAAGTCATCTTACAAATGATTTAATTACAACTGTCTCTGCATATTAAACTTGGATAGAAGAAAGTAGGGGAGAGCAGGACACAACCTAACGCTTTTTGACTTTCTCAGTTTGTGTAAATCCACTTGGGGTTCAGAGTATTTATTTATTTATTTCCCACATTAATTGCACACGTCTAGTACAATTATGTGGTTTTGTTTTATTAATACAGTACTGTACTTTTTTTTTTCTTGATTTACCCTGAAAGAATGGAAGTGGAATGTGACAACTGTAACATGTGAGGGCACAATGTAACATCACCAAATGACAGCTTAAAGTGTTACCTGATATAATAAAAATATATATATATACACAAGACAAACTAAAATATTTTGTCAATAAAATACAATTATTAACTTTTAAAATAATATAATGGTATTTTTTTAATAATAAAAATTTAAAAATAAACTCATTTTTGAGTTTGACAAACACATCTCTAAACACAGCTCTACAGCATAGTTCAAAACATAATAATAATGAATAATTTATGACTCTCAGTCATTAATCACCCTTTTCTCATGGTTTCTCAAAAGAATTCATAAAAGTATAGAATATAATATCATATTTCTGATAGGGGCTCATTGTAACGCAGTGTTACAACACACCCCATCTGCACAACTGGGATTTAAACCCGGCTCGTGTCTTCTGCTGTTAGATCAGCATTAAAGAACCATCTCAACTGTTAAATAACAGATAGAAGATTACAATAATATCACATTTGTCTCATTTTAAATAAACACAAAAAAACAGAGATGAAAAATAAACTTAAGAAATTTACTTTTGCTATGGTTAAATAAATGTTCTGTGATATCTTCAAAAGATCTTTTTAATTTTGATGCAATTTTTCTCTAAATAATGTTGATATGGCAACTAGTAAATACACTAAGTTTCATCATCCTGGCATGTGTGGAAAGTGTTAAACCATGAGTGTTAATACTAACCCCACGTTAGGTTGTGCTCCGCTCTCCCCATCTCAACATCCAAACAATGCATTTCACCTTTGAAAAAGCTGTCGCACAGGTTTCTTCTGCCCACTGATTCTTACAGGCTCACTGTCTTGAGTTAAAAAACAAGGTCTTTCAGTTTGTGTAGAGGAGATGAGTCAGTGATGGTCTGTTATTGCCTTTGAGGTTACCAATAGCCTACGGTCCTTGCAATATTCCCCACAAGTCTCAGCTATCATATTGCACCTTTATTCAGCTAATATCTTTAAATCTTCTTCTTTTCTTTGTTTTGGTCTGCCTGTTAGCCTTGTTTGAATCCCACCTGACTTTATGTTCATGGAAAAGAATTGAACTTCCCATCTTTGCTGGAATGTGCTAGTTCAGAATGTTTGTCCACCTAAATTTAGTTCTAATTTCAGACAGATGCCACCATTCTGTGAATATTCATGCATGAAAGCAGTCCACACTCTGATTTTGATGGTACATTCGAGACTCGTGGAATAGCATGTGGTCTCTGTACATTTTTTTTTTTTTTTTTTTTTAGGGTTTGAGTTATGTATATTAATACAGTATATTAATACAGTTACTAAAATTACTAAAGTGTCTTTCACATTTCCATTGTTTATTATCAATAATGTGGCAATGGATGAAGCACAGCCAACCTGACATCATGAGAAAATGTAACAATTTTACCAGGTGGAAATTTTGTATGAATTTCTACAATGTGATTTGCACTAATAAATGAAATCTTTAGAAAAAAATAAGCATGGTTCTCCCCTAAACCCACCCTTAAACCGAACCATCAGTGGTGCATAAGCAGATGTTATGAAAAAGTAGGAATGAGATTGCTTGTCTCATTTAGAAGTCACAAACCAATCAGATTTCTGTTGGTCAATGCAGCAAATTCACCTGAACACCTAAACCCAAGGCAAACTCTGCATGGGGTCATCTTTTATCTGTATGTGAAGTACCCAATTAGACCACTACTGCAATTATGTATTTCACCTGTGCAAATTCGCTAAATTCGTTAAATGTGAATGCACCTTAAGAAATCATGATTTTGCAGGTGTCACGTCAGTACCAGCTTCAGCCACAAGGGGCAACTCGAAAATTCCAACGCTATCTCACGACCAATTTGTATGTATTTGTTCGAGGTGGCTAACTCGTATGAATTTGTACGATTTGTCTAAACCGCAGTGACGGGTAGGTTTAGGGGCGGGGTTTGAGGTTAGGTCATTCGTATGAAATCATACAAATTGGGCAATTCGTCAAATACGTACGATTTAGCAAAAAACGTACCAATTCATACGAGTGAGCTCGCATTAGCCATACGAATTAGCCACCTCGTAAAATACGTACGAATTGCCGTGAGATTGGGTTGGAAATTCAACAACTATTGCTGATCTCTTGGCACCGATTTTGCAATTAGACCAGTCTGGTTTTATCAATATTAATTGATTTTCACATTATTCTCAATAACATGAGAATAAAAATGAAAACATTTCCCTGTATACTCAATGGAAACATTTCACTATCCAAAAATTATAATAATAATAAAATGTATTCTAGTTGTTGTCGATAATCTGTGTCTTTTATTGTGGTTAAATTCAGCAGATACAGACATTTGTTTCCATGCTAGCTGTGCTACTGCTTTTTACAAACCACCATTTACAGAGAATATTTTGATGGTTAGTTTGTGTAAGCCGTGCTTAGCTTATCCATTTCCCTTTTGTTATTCGCTGTGTCAGACACCTGCATGGCAAGTGTACACGCGAGCGAGCGTGAGGGATAGTGCTTTAACAGACACGTCTTTCACTCAGATTACTCTCCTCTGTGGAATACTCCGTAAAGCGTCTGGCCGAGTAAGATAGGCAGTTGTACAAGTCACAGAACCTGGCAGCCTCCAAAATGAGGGTCAGTTTCCCACTGAGACTTATCATAGACTCATTCTTTATTTCTGACATGCAGAAGGAAACGGGGAAGAGGGCGACGGGAGGTGTATTATCTTGCGCATTAGGCCGACTGAAAAAACGAGAGGGTGCATCACAAACAAAAAAAGGGCATCCTGTCACCCTCCTGGATCGGAGTCTGGCACTGGATGTTCTTTCTAGTGAATATTTAGATTTAGATTGCACTAGCAATAGAAAGCAACACATTTTCCTTGAATCTTGTTGTTGTGATATCTTATGCATATTGCAATGACCATAATGACCATATGCATATTGCAATGCATATGGTCATTAATTTGTCCTGTGATTATATTTATATATATATATATATATATATATATATATATATATATATATATATATATATATATATATATATATATATATATATATATATATATATATGTATATATCACACCCACTCACAGCTGCTTTTAACAATTACATTTTTGCATTTCCATCTGCACATTATATAAGATCTCAATCTTGCTGGGAGTAATTGATATACAAATAGGCATAGGCCGAGGGTGAACTGACTGCAGGGTAAAGCTATAAAGTATAAGTGGAGAGGGCATGTGTCCAGAGAATTTATTTTCACTGAGGTCGTCTCAGTGCAGGCTAGTTTCGAGAGACGGTTGCACATTGATTTATGTGTGGATGCAATATAAAGGGAAACATTTTACATTTATTAGATGAACTCTAATTGTAATTTAATATGAACCTTTTAATCCACACTAAGTATTTAATCAAAATGATGAGAAACGATATAGGTTAAAGAAGCCTGGAGCTGATTTCTCACTAGGAATGTTTAGGTTAGTGTTGGATTTGGGAAGGAGACTCATTCTTCCTAGATCAGCAGTTATGGGTTGCATTATCCTAGAAATAAAATCCTAGGGGTTGTTTTTTTATTAAAGTAGATTTCAGCTTCTTTCTTGAAGGTCGAATAACAATGTTTGTACTTATTTTATTGAGTTTTCTTTGCCCCAGACCTAGACTTTCAATATCACTATTTTAGGTGCATATTTTCTAATCAAGCTGTAATTGTCAAATTTATGCAAAATTGTGTGTATAAATACAATACTGTTTAAAAGTTTGGGATCAGTAAGAAATGTTTTTGAAATAAATCTCTCATGCTCACCAAGGCTGCATTTTTTATTTTTTTAATAAAAATACAGTAAAATACAGTAATATTGTGAAATATTGTTACAATTTTACTTTTTACTACAATTTTTTTTCTGGAATATTTGATGAATAGAACAGCATTTATTTGAAATAGAAATCTTTTGTAACATTATGAATGTATTTACTATGTATTTATCAATTTAATGCATCCTTGCTCAATAAAAGTTAATTTCTTTCAGAAATAAGTTTAAAAAAGGTATGGGAGTGAATGTATTGAATACCATATGAGATCGATAACTTGACTTGTCCACCCAGTTACACATGACTCAATCATATTTTAATAATGGACACATTTTATTAATTTGTTAGTCAATAGTTTAAAGTGTTTAGTTGAGTTTGACCTGTATGACTTTTGAAAACTTTAACATGTAATTTTTATGATGAAATGTAAAAACTTGAAAAGACGTTTGAAAAACTTTTTTTTTTTTTTTCCCGAAGGTTTCAAAGCCCAAAAGGCATCAAAATGTAAGAATAATCCTATTCCATGTAAAATTCCCTCTAGTATTCCCATCTGTATTCATACCATGTCTGTGACCAGGAGAAGACTAAGCTTTCCCCAGCTTTACACGCTCGCTTCCTATGCATATAGTGAAACATGCTCCACATGCTCCAGGGAATTCTAATAATGAGCAAACACTGGTTCACTTACCTTAAGAGGTCTACTATTTTAAAAATATCAGTGATTTTCTTAAGAAAAATTATATGTTTTGTCTGTTCAACTTTCTGTATCTAGCATAATTTGTATTCATGTTTAACTAAGAGTGTGAAACACTGATTTCAGACTCACTAGACATATTATTAAGGGCCAGGCGGCCTTCTATACACTATATGTTCTCAGAAGCTTTTCTGCCTGATTTTGCAAGCACTCGAAGTAATCATGCAGATCCAACATATTTAACGCTAGGAAGATCATCTCATCACAAAGTCTCAATGCACTAATGCACATATGGCTTTCTTGCAACTCATTCAATAGTAACAATCAACAGCTTCACGGCACTGAATTCCATAACCGCACGTCGAGAGTTAGTAATCAAATCAACCTGGGCCGCGGGAATGATTAATTCCCCAGCAATCCATTGCTGATTTGTAAAAACCTCAATCACAATGCATGCATTTAAATCTGTAGTTGCTCATAAATACACTAGGGCCATTTGAGCTGCCTCTTTACTTATTCAGGATAACAACGGGACTGTATTTATATCATGCTGCTGTACAAACAACATAATCTCACTACTGAGATTCACATTCTCGAAAGAACCTACATCTTAAAGTCGGCAGGAAGTTGCGATAGTCTTTTCTTCCCTATCGTGACATATATCAGAGTGAAACGGCTGGGACTTGAATTTTATCCATGGTTTGCTATTGGTCAATCTCATGTGAGTGACAGGTCCCGCTCTCATTAATGAATGAGACATTTATATAGCACTTTCATATGTACTACTGTACACCCAAAGCACAATCATAGGGGATCTCTCCTCACTCACCACCAGTGTGCAGCATCCACTTTGATGATGCGACGGCAGCCACAGTACAACAGCGCCAGTGCGCTCACCACAAACTATAGGTGCTATAGGCAGAGAGGAGAGAAGGTGATGAAGCCAATTCAGTGGATGGGGATTATTAGGAGGCCATGATTGGTAAGGGCCGATGGAGGGAATTTGGCCAGGATACCGGGGTTACACTCTACCCTACGAGAAGTGACATGGGATTTTTAATGACCACAGAGTCAGGACCTCGGATTAATGTCAGTATAACAGTATAGCATAATTGGTTATGCCAGTAAACACATCATCTGAGAAGAGGAGAGGAGAGGAGAGGAGAGGAGAGGAGAGAGAGGAGAGGAGAGGAGAGAGAGAGGAGAGGAGAGGAGAGGAGAGGAGAGGAGAGGAGAGAGGAGAGGAGAGGAGAGGAGAGGAGAGGAGAGGAGAGGAGAGGATATTGCTAGAGAGGAGGGGAAGTTATTTTGAGTATACGAGGGCATATGAATTTTAAAAAAATAATGATGTACACAATAAATCATTTATAACAAATACTGCAATACTGTCAATTTTAATTACATGGTGATTCTAATCATTAACCACCCACAGTCCAGTTTTATAAGATGCTAAATTGACTGAAATAACCCTTCTGCGTGGATATTAAACCATTCACACTTGTAGTTATCAGTAAAAAAAAAAAAAAAAAAAAGAAAGAAAGTTACACTTTAAAGTTAAAATTAAAGTCTGAGACCACTGATGGAAATACTTTTATTGTTGCATTCTCTTATGCTTTTGAAATGTAAAATAAACTTTGTTGCCAGTATTTACACTACCATTCAAAATGTTGGGGTCAGTAAGGATTGATTGATTCATTGATTGATTGATTGAGAATCAAAGTCATTACGTTGATGTTGCTAGCTTCATGCTTTACTATCTGAAGCTAAAGGAAATATGCAAAAACAGAATCCCATATTCTAGTCTTTAGTTTTCTTTTTCTTTTTATCATATTAAAGTGTAAATTCAAGTACACAACACATTACCAAATACAGATTAGTTTGCCTGACAATCAAAACCCAATATCATTATTAGGTTTTACCTGCTACACACAGTTTTTAATCAAACATAGATATAAGTTATGGTATACAGAGATGCATGACCTGAGTGTACTGTTTGCAGAATGAGGTTGTAGTTGTTCCTTGTTGTAAGAATAGCAGTCTGCCTTATATAACCACTGGTAATTGCCATGATCCCTCCAGGATTTTACAGGTTCACTAATAAAAGAGAGAAGAAATTAAATCAGAGATGCTAATAAGCCCTCCATTTCGGAGGTTTACAATTCATGAAATGTGCTCTCTGAACCACAGAGCGCCTGATAAGCTTATTTGAGGCTGCATTAGCGGCTGCATCTTTGCACTGTGTATCTTAATTCGGTAATCCTAATATCCTTAAAAAGCAGCCATATTGCTCGTTCACCATGTTGATCTGTTGTTATAAATTACTATTTCCCTGAAACATCTTTCTTGGCTCCTTTGGACACAACAAATGTCAATTGAATACATTATATACACAAACAGGGGTTGGACAATATAACTGGAGTCTCACCTAAAGCCAGACCTTCAGACTGATGGCAAGGTCTGAACTTTTTCGCAGCTTTTATTGGCCAAGGACCGCCCAAGAGGACATTTGACTGACATGTAACACAACAAATAACAGTTTGATTGGTAACACTTCATAATAAGGTTCATTAGTTAACATTACTTAACTACATTAGTTAACATGGACTAATAATGAACTGCACTTATAAAGAAACACTGAAACACCTGGTTTTAGACCACAATAATATATTAGAATGATGTAGGGCATCCTTTTGCGGCCAATACAGCATCAATGTCTCCTTTTGGAATGACAGATACAAGTCCTTCACAGTGGCCAGAGGGATTTTGTGCCACAGTGGCCAGGTCACTATGTGATGCTGGTGAAGGAAAATGTTTCCTGAATTCACTGCTCAAAAATATTTAGATCTGGTGGATGTGCAGGTCATGTTCATCAAACCATTTTGTCATAAGTATTGCTGTGTGTATTAGTACATTATCATGCTGATACACGGCAGCCCTTAAGAGTACAAGGCAACCATTGAGTGCACATGGTCCTCAAGAATGGTTTGGTAGTCCTTGGCAGTGACACACCCAACAAGCACAGTAGGGAATGCCATGAAATTGCAGCACAAACCATCACTGATCCACCCCCGTGCTTCACTCTGTGCTCACAACAGTATGGGTTTTAAGCCTCTTTGGGCTTCTCCACAGAGTAACTCCCACAGATGTGGGAAAAACAGTGAAGGTAGACTCATCAAAGAATAATACATGTTTTACATTCTCCACAGCCTAGGATTTGCACTGTTGGCACCAATTAAAGCAAAATTTAGCAGTGGAATGAGTGACCAAAGGTTTGGTTATAGCAGCCCAATTATGTATGTTGACTCTATAGAAGTCGAGGTGTGCCTTGAGTTGGGCAGCTGTGGTTCTGTGGGTACATTCTGGGTTAGTACCCGGACATCCTTTTCAGACAGCTCCCTTTTGCATCAGCATATACTCCTGTTAGATGTGTTTCATCCTATGTAGTGGTATTCCAAAATATTAAAATTTTGGTATTCCAAAATTGCTGTCCTGGTCAGAGATGAGCTGGCAAGATGTGAACCAACAATTGGTCCTCTTTTGAACTATGAATGGAAGTTTGTGTGTATGTGGTGAACCCTATGTTACATACTCCCATGTGGAAAACAGCTTATAAATCAACTGTTTTTTGAAAAAGAAAAAAAAGTTTTCTGTGATGGGTAGGTTTAGGAGTAGGGGATAGAATATACAGTTTGTACAGTATAAAAATTATTATGTCTATGGAGTGTCCCCATAAAACACGAAACCCCAAGTGAAACATGAAATGACCCAAAGATAAACAGCAGCAGTTGGTAGAGAAACTTCATTCATCCAGACAGATAGGTGGCAGTATAAAGTCCAATACACTGGGATGAAGAGGAGCCAATGACTTGAAAATAACATACTGAGTACACCTTATTCATAACCATTATCTGGAATGCATGCCTAGCTACAGTTTATGTTTGAAATCCACTGCGTTTACCTATCATTTCACAATTTATATATGCCTGCATGTGGTAAATTCACCTCAAGCCACACATGGCAAATATCTGTAAAACTCACCTCAGTGAGCTTCAATGAGTCTACTTATGCTGCTTGCTCCACCTGGGAGGCCACTATTTTGCTTTGGCCTCATTCTCTCCTGCTTTAATGCTACAGTGATTTCACAATTCTGCGAGAATGATTGAGACCAGCCGAAACCTCTTATCCTGCTGCAGAAGTCATGTTGCGCTTGATATGACTCAGTGACCTAAGAAAATTTCCCCCTGCAAACGTGCAAGAGCACTGTCTGACTTAATACGGTACATGAATGACAAAATCTCTCTCTGCTGTTTTCACAAGTCATGGGTCTGGCCTGAGGAGACGTACTAGATTATTTTGTCCTTTGGCGTAACGGTCCCCTTGCATTGTAATCACTTTCCTGCTCGGTAATTGAATGTAATTAGAAATCTGCGTCTATTATGAGTAAAAATAGCAGGTATTGCTGAAAGGCAGTGCCTTTCCATCTGTCTTAACATTAGTGAAAGCCTCATAGCCAGTCTGTGGTTTACATGCCGGAAACATTAACATTATGAGGATAATTTAACCTTTATGTAACCCTTCCCCTTCTGTTTATTTGTCAAGCCTGCAAGCATGATAAAATGAGTAGATATTGTGTTTTGTAGAGGGTTTTTCTGATATGTAAAATGTGTCATCAACTCAACAAAATGACTCTTCATAATGTGAGCAAAATGCAAATGCAGAATTCTGCTAATGAAAAGTTCAGCGTTGCCTGGGAGGCCTCACACTATATTTCATATCAAAACCGTTTGTTATTGTTTGTTTTTAACAGATGTCTTGAGTGAAATCACATTCATTGTAAATGGTTAACATAGACGAATCTGTAACCTACTAGTGTGCAACCCGTAACTAGAGCTATATTTGCATATATTTTCATAAATAAAAATATCTACGACAATCACCTTAATAACATTGGTGGTAAAGAGAAAGCCACGTGATGAATCAAAATCACAGCTAGCTTTTCCACAAGGCTGAGCCAATGGTGTGAGTTGGGGGCAGGGCTATCTCTTTGTCTAATCAATGGTATGCTTTAAAGCAGGGTTCCTGAATTCTGGCCCTGGAGGTCAAATTTTCTGTAAAGAGCAGTCTGTAACACAGTTCTTTGTTCAGGAAAGAAGGAGGCGTGGATGGCTGCCACGCACACACATAATAAAATGTAAATAAAACATAATGTGAACTCCATCCCTGGGGCCTGTTTCAATAAGGAGGTTCAACCAACTCTGAGTTGACTTACCCTGAGATGGGAAACTCTGAGTTTTGGGTTTCAGAACAGATTAATTGAGTTAGCTCAATCAACTCTGAGTAGACTGACTCTGAGTTAAGCGCGTGCACCATGACTATAAAAAGCCATGATCAACGGAGCTCCGAAATTATGATTCACCATGGCAGCAGCACCCAACAAAAAGACGTCTGCATACTTCCGGGTCAAACGTAAGAATAATTCTTAATCATTGTTATAATATCAGAGGTGAAAACTGGCAGAACAGCAAGTTATTGAACTAATATTCATTTTAATGATATCCCACAGGAAAAAAAAAAGAAGAAAAAAGAATGTGATAGCAGCTAAAAATTAAGTATAAATGTTTAATGGTTAATGGGTGTAGGTTTCATGACTTTACAAACATTTGGCATATTAAATATATATCATTCAGTGTCTTTTTCAATGTGCAGCAGCTTTTTCCTTATAGTCTAATGCTCTCTTCAAATAACGTTCTCTAATCCAACCTGTTACATTTCTGAATTAGGGTAATGCAATTAACATTTTACTTCTACTCAGGCCAACAGCAAGAAGGAAGAGGCTCGCAAAAGAACCAGCACTGACAGATGAAGAGGAGATGAGGAAGAATATTAACATAGAATATTAAAACAGGGGGGAACATAAAGAACTGTTGCTTCTGTATTTAGCAAATAAAGATGACCAAATAAATTGTGAATAATTTTTGTTTACAAACCCGATTCCAAAAAAGTTGGGACACTGTACAAATTGTGAATAAAAAAGGAATGCAATAATTTACAAAATCTCATAAACTTATATTTTATTCACAATAGAATATAGATAACATATCAAATGTTGAAAGTGAGACATTTTGAAATGTCATGCCAAATATTGGCTCATTTTGGATTTCATGAGAGCTACACATTCCAAAAAAGTTGGGACAGGTAGCAATAAGAGGCCGGAAAAGTTAAATGTACATATAAGGAACAGCTGGAGGACCAATTTGCAACTTATTAGGTCAATTGGCGACATGATTGGGTATAAAAAGAGCCTCTCAGAGTGGCAGTGTCTCTCAGAAGTCAAGATGGACAGAGGATCAGCAATTCCCCCAATGCTGCAGCCAAAAATAGTGGAGCAATATCAGAAAGGAGTTTCTCAGAGAAAAATTGCAAAGAGTTTGAAGTTATCATCATCTACAGTGCATAATATCATCCAAAGTTTCAGAGAATCTGGAACAATCTCTGTGCGTAAGGGTCAAGGCCGGAAAACCATACTGGTTGCTCGTGATCTTCGGGCCCTTAGTCGGCACTGCATCACATACAGGAATGCTACTGTAATGGAAATCACAACATGGGCTCAGGAATACTTCCAGAACACAATCCACCGTGCCATTCACCGTTGCCGGCTAAAACTCTATAGGTCAAAAAAGAAGCCATATCTAAACATGATCCAGAAGCGCAGGCGTTTTCTCTGGGCCAAGGCTCATTTAAAATGGACTGTGGCAAAGTGGAAAACTGTTCTGTGGTCAGACCAATCAAAATTTGAAGTTCTTTTGGAAAACTGGGACGCCATGTAATCTGGACTAAAGAGGACAAGGACAACCCAAGTTGTTATCAGCGCTCAGTTCAGAAGCCTGCATCTCTGACGGTATGGGGTTGCATGAGTGCGTGTGGCATGGGCAGCTTACACATCTGGAAAGGCACCATCAATGCTGAAAGGTATATCCAAGTTCTAGAACAACATATGCTCCCATCCAGACGTCGTCTCTTTCAGGGAAGACCTTGCATTTTCCAACATGACAATGCCAGACCACATACTGCATCAATTACAACATCATGGCTGCGTAGAAGAAGGATCCGGGTACTGAAATGGCCAGCCTGCAGTCCAGATCTTTCACCCATAGAAAACATTTGGCGCATCATAAAGAGGAAGATGCGACCAAGAAGACCTAAGACAGTTGAGCAACTAGAAGCCTGTATTGGACACAAATGGGACAACATTCCTATTCCTAAACTTGAGCAACTTGTCTCCTCAGTCCCCAGACGTTTGCAGACTGTTATAAAAAGAAGAGGGGATGCCACAGTGGGAAACATGGCCTTTTTTAAGATGTGTTGATGCCATGAAATTTAAAATCAACTTATTTTCCCTTAAAATAAAAAATTTTCTCAGTTTCAACATTTGATATGTCATCTATGTTGTATTCTGAATAAAATATTGAACTTTGAAAACTTGAACTTATTGAAACTTCCACATCATTGCATTCTGTTTTTATTCGCAATTTGTACAGTGTCCCAACTTTTTTGGAATCGGGTTTGTATATAACACCTGTGGTGTATGGCATATATTTCAAACTACCCTTCCTTCTGGTATTCTTCCATTCCATATAGTAATCTGTTTAATTTTTCATTTTCGGAAGGTGCGATGATGGGAATATGCATACCAATGCATCCAACCACATCGGAAATCCTTAAGGAAATTCTAATTATTAGGTTTCTTCCAGATGTTGCAAAAATATATCAAGTGAACATCATTTAACCTGATTTCTACAGCACTGACCTGCAGTCCTGTGAAACTCATCTTTGATGCCCACATGGGTTTGTGCCCATATTGAAACAAACATATTCAGAAAGAGGAAAACTTTCCTTACCTCTCTACATACAGCAGACTTACTAATATGCTCTGCATCCCTGATATTATATAGAAAACTATCATTAAGAAATGGTACTGCTGAAATAAATATGCATGTGGCTATAGCGAGCAAAAGAATCCTCTCCTGACATGAATGTAACTCCCTACAAATTATTGCAGCCTCCTCATCAGGATCCTATTTTTGTCATTTTTACAGTATCCTCTTGATGAAAATATTCACAGTGAATGAATGTAACTGCACTGCAAAAACATGTTTTTCTTTTGTCTTGTTACTTCTAGTTAAAATATCTAAAGATTCTTAAACCGATGTGCATTTTCTAGGCCTACATAAGAAAAATGACATAAGCATTTAGTCTTGTTTCCTAGGGGACAAAAAAGAGGCAAATTTAAGTGCATTTTTCTTATTTTGTGAATTATCTGCCAATAGAGTAAAAAAAAACAAAAAAAAAAACACCTTGGTATCTGAGCAGCATCAATGCATTAAGTATTTAAACACCGCTGGTGCTTTAAAAAGGGGGAGGAGACCAAAAGAAACTCTGGGTTTACCGAAGAACACCTGCTCCCGACCAGGTTAGGTTCACAGAGTAGGTTACCCTGGTAACTGACTCTGAGTATAAGTTACCTCTCTTTCAGAAACGGGCTTGACATACCCAGCTTTCTCTGGTTTAACATACCTCCCATTCTGAAACGGAAAACCCAGAGTTCCCCTCAGATACACACCCCCATGCCAGGGGTTACCCACGAGACTGCACTTTACTCCACACACCGTGGGTCTTGGGGGGGAGGGGGGGTAAGGGCAGACGAGATGAGAGAAAAGGAGCCAGAAGCATGAGGACTGACAGAGAGGGGAGAGAGGAAGAAAAAAAAAATTCTGGTTCGGTTCCTGGACACACTGCCGCTCAGCCCTCAGCCAGCCGAGCGGTGCCATGCAATGGTACTAGATGCTCAGTGGGCGGCTTGATCCTCCTCCGCCCCTGGTGGCCGGCAGTGGCTCCTCCGGTTAAGGGCAGCTGGCAGTGAGTCCCGCTGTCCCTGCTCCTCCCCATCACGGTGAAGGGCAGCAGGCTCCGGCCTACGACAAACGCCGGTGACTCCTCCGCTCCCTCTTGGACAGCAGCCACCCCACCTCGATCCAGGGGCACAGCAGCAAGTTCTCCGTCCACCGGTCTTCACTCACTCCAGCACCACTGCCTCGGGCAGCCACTCACGGTCTTCTCTCTTCCGTGCTGCCCAACCTCCTCAGCACCGCAATCCCCCTCAGCAGCGAGGGCTCTTCGACAGCATGTCCCTCCTTCCTCCCGGATTTTGGGACCAATGTAACACAGTTCGTTGTTACAAGCTCCTCCGTGAGACACGAGTGCGGTGCGCAGGTGATGCACATTATCACTCACCACTGGCCTCGCCCTATTCTCACAGTACCTCTGCCTTGTCCTGCTTGCCACACAGTCCATACACTATAAGCACAATTTCTTTGTGCTAGTTATCTAACGTGTTTGTTTACTTTATAGTCAAACTTGATGCAAGAGATTTTGAGAGATTTCCCATGTTTACAGGCAGGACTCTGGTTGTTTGTAAATGGAATCTGTTAGTGTGTGATGTGCTATTTTGGTCACATCTTGGCACCCGAAAAACTAGAGCAGGGTTCCTCAAACTCGGTCCTGGAGGGCCACTGTCCTGCAGAGTTTAGCTCCAACCCTGATCAAACTCAACTACCTGTGATTTTCTAATGATCCTGAAGACCTTGATTAGCTTGCTCAGGTGTGTTTGATCAGGGTTGGAGCTAAACTCTCCAGGACAGTGGCCCTCCAGGACCGGACTTGAGGAACCCTGCACTAGAAGAACAAAACGGTTAAATCTATGATTTCTCAGATGGTCCTTACTGCCGAACACGAGATCCAGATCCAACTTCTCCCACTTTGTATACTTTGCTATTTTACTGCAACAATGGAGCCACAAACATCACATACTTCTGAAAATCCAGCGTTTAGTTGAGGCTAAACATCTGAGGCTGAGACTACACCTACCCCAACCCTAAACCTACCCCAACTCCACCCCATCTCGTGTTCTGCAGTGAGGAGCTACTGGGATTTCTCACATTTTGAAAATCTTATAAGAGATATTTTAGTGTGGCCCAGCCTTAAGTATGGGGGAATTTTTCTGTTACTTAGCTACTGCAGGCCCAGGTCAGCAGAATGACACCGTTACAGATGACAAGCATGCTGTTATTTCAAAAAATGATTGTCTGCCAATCACACTGCATGGCCAAGCCTAACTGTAGTATGAAATTCAATCAGAGAAGCCCATCAGTAACAGCAGTTATCCGTGGAGGGGGCCGTATTGACCCATTGTCACTGAAGGACTGAAACATGACATGACGGAGAGGTCTTAGCATATATCTGTACTGAGCACACATTATTGATGGCGTCCTCTCTTTTAATCTAGCACACATTGACAATCTCTTTGCTTAGCATCGGTAGGTGGGTGTGGGATTCTCATTCATAATAGTCTTGTGCTCAGAAAGTAAACATGCTCGGTGACAACGCGGCAGACTGAACGGCAGGAGTGTGACTCTGTGATGAATGAGGATGGATCAGTCACTTCCTCTCCTCTCCTCACCTCTCCATCTCCACTGTCGAAGAACAGGAAATGCGGTAGAGACCAGATTTAGTTCATTGCCTGGATGCTCCATCAAATAGAACAGACGTGGAGAGTGGGTAAGATGTGTGCTGTTAAAAAGCTGTTAGAAACACAGGCTTGTTATATATATATATAACAATAGACAGACAGAAAAATATATATATATTTATTATTATATTTTTTTATTTATTTTTTATTTTTTCTGCAGGAGGTTTACGGAAAAGGGCTTTTAAAATGTGATTGTATCCATACTAGAGATTTATTATTGTATGGAACCGCCATAAATTTGACAATTTATTTTATCAGAGTAGAAAAAGCAAATAAATTAATTTTAATAATAGATACTTGTCAGTTTTTAAAAATGAACTCAGTAATTGTACCTTATTAAAAAGTTTTACCACAGAGAAGTAATTTGTAAAAAAATAAAATGTGGTTAAAATGATCTGGGATTAAATAGATTCTTGTCTATTTGTTTTATTAGACAAGTGTTTTATTTTACATAAAGCAGGTCACCTCATGTAGGCCACCATTTTAAGATCACATGACCAACCGAGTGCTATTCACGGCATGATTTTTTTTTCCTCAAACCAGTTCAGACCAAAGTCTGCCCCCAACCAATTCTAAAGATTTCATTGGTCATGTCAATGCTGATTACCTACGCAATGCTACAACATATACTAACTCCAACCTACCCTAACGCCTACTCATTTTAGCTCAGTTGTTACGTCCCTTTTAATGTTTAGCTAGGGGTAAACGGAGTATAACATTTCTTGATCCACTGTGTGTGTGTTTCAATATGAGAGAAAGGCAATAAAAAAAGAACAAAATAATCAAAACATATTTACAATAATATTCACAAATATTAGTAATGAAAAAAAGAATAACATAACACAAAAAAACAAAACAAAAAAAAACAATAACGAACGAGGTGGGAAAGCGAACACGAGAGAGGCCAAATCAAAGAAAGTAACCAAACAAAACAAATCTAACAAAATTTAATCAACTAAACTGACTATCCAAAGAAAAATGTAGAAACAAAAATCTTCAGCGTCAATACGCCCAAACGAATCCTACAGTAACTAATGAAATAACAAAACTCAAATAGTCTCTCTCTCTCTCTCTCTCTCTCTCTCTCTCTCTCTCTCTCTCTCTCTTTCCTAGTGGATCTAATACATAAAAACCCAAACGTCCTGTGTGATGCACCATGTATGTCGCACGACTTACCTGTTCCATCCTTCCCAACCTCATACAACTTACTGACTGTTGGAGCAAGAGCAGTACACGACAATATAACACAATACCACCCTACTAAAACAAAGAACGTATTCTCAAAGACCATCTCAAGCAAGTGAGCACAAAGCTCCCGGCGTGGAGTAAGATTCGTTTTTTAAAGAGGGTGGCTCACTCTGATTGGGGGAACGACCAGGACGTCATCTCCGTCACTGACTGTGGCCGAGGATTCCCCAGAATCTGAAAGAGACACACCCGCAACAACTATCCACACATAAACGCATACATCATACGTACCGCGTATCAGTAATCCCCCTAATGTCATACACTTTATCATACACAAACTAAATCATGACTGACTCTAAGGCCGTGTGTCCACCAAAGCATTTTTAGCCAGCTGAAAATGCTAGGCTCTCTGCTGAAAACGCTTTGCTGTGAGTGCTTGAGAGCGTTTTGACAGCGCACTGTTTTTTTCAGTTGAGACTCTGCTTGTTATGATACGGAATATCCACGGAAGTGTTACTAGTATCTAATTTCACAGTTGGTTTGTTTCTGTATTGATTCTATATAAAATTGTCAATACAATGTAAAGTATTTGCACTGGCTCGTTTTAAATTATTTGGTTCTGTTATTATGCTGCTTGTTTTCATCTGTTGACGTTGTACAGTACAAGCAGAATGTGGAGGTTGGTCGGTGTTGTATTTGTCCCGCCCTCCTCGACTGTGATTGGACGGCTGGGTGAAAAGTGACAGTGATAAGCACTGCGTTTTACTCAAAGTTGAACATTCTTCAACTCTCGGCGACCGGTAAAAAACACTGAACGCTCAGCGCTCGAGTGTGAAATACTCGCTCAGCGCCTCCTTACGCTCATGGCGTTCTAAAAATGTGCTGCTCCCATTGAAAACAATTGAATACGCCAGCCAGCTGCGTGAAAAGGCGCTTTGGTGCACACACCGCCTAAATAACCTAAAACTGTTTTTGCATAATTGTACATCCACACCACTAGATGTCAGTGTGAGTCCAAGGTAACAGCCACATAAACAGCACAATGGGCAGATTTATTGGGGTGTCGCAAACGAAGGTCAATAAATAAATCCCTTTACGAAGGGCCTTTCAATAAGTCCATTAACAAAGGATATATACAATAGTCACTTCAAGGAGGTCTTTTTATTATTTAAAGAGTACATAACACACACAGATTCTGCCAATCTCATGTTAATCTTAAGTACCTATAGAGAAGTACTGCATCCTTCATATCTCAGAAGAGTCTTTAGTTTTATCATATTTATAAAAGACACACTGTAGCTACCAATTCTTTCCGAAAACAGCCGAGCTCGTGGAGGCATGCAGTGGGTGGGGCACAAGCATACACACACACACACACACAAACACACACACACAATACATCATGGCATTATCCCTGGATAACTTTCGGTTCACTATACGTTCGTGTGGTTTACATTATATGCACTTACGCTCCGATTGGCAAACAAAACACAGACATTTGATGCAGTTTCACTCACCGCCTGCGCTTTCGACTCATGACCGGGAACAAACAAACACACTTGCAGAACTCTGTTGCTGCTCTGGAAAAACAAACTGCATCCACTGTTTCCTTAACGCTGGGTTATTTGGGAAGCTGAACTAGGTTATCTTTCCCTCACAAACAAAAACACACTTATTTAGTGATATTGTTGATGTCGTGGTCTAAAAACAAAATGACAGCGCTGCCGGCGGCTTCCGTAACCCGAACAAAGCTCGTTGATGGACGTGCTCTCTTGCTCTCGCTCTGGTTTATGTGCGCACGCGCTCATCAGGGAGAAGTGCCCATACAAACGATTCCACCCTTTATGATGTCATATAGGGCCATACTTGGAAAAAAAAAAACTTTGAATCCTGCAGGAGTGTATTTGCCACAGAAATACTCCGTCATAGGTCCAACTTGTTTTTTGAAATGTTGGCCATGTTTAGCATGAGAATCCAACCTATAACAGTGTAAATAAGTCTGTAAATGAGAATGCATGAAATATCATAAGCCCTCCTTTAAAGTTACCTGACCAAAATGGCAAATCCTTGGGATTTATTTGTTTATTTAATGTTGAACCCACAAAAAGGTAAAGGACTATGAAACTTTGGGGGTTTTGATGGACGCGATCTCCATTCTATGTTTTGATCATCATTCTGCTTTCGATCCAGATGTAATCTTTGACAAAAACGTGATTTTATTGTGCCTTTTTTTTTATGTTGCTTTTTACATTAAGTTTAAATATCTAGAAATTATATATTAAGTTTAAATAAATTCCATAAGTAAAAAGTTTATTAATTAAAAGTAGTTGTTTCACATGAGACACGTTTGGTTAACGTGACTACCTGCAGTGTTCAAAGAAGAGATTTTATAACACTGAGGGAACACGCGCACACACACAAATATACAAAATATTCAATAAAAAAATAACTTAATTATGAAATAAACATTTATTTACAACAACTATATTAACAGCAATAGTTAGAGATTCATGTTATAAGAACAGTTAATGGGCTGATGGATGCTGCGCACTGTTGTCATGGTAACATTCCAGGTGAAGATAATGAGGAAATTACATTGTCTTTCAATGCTCACTTTGCCAAGTGTCTTCCAAACAGCTACATTAAGCCCTGTTCCCTCCAAAGCCCTCACTTCAAGAGCTCTGCCTTTCTGAATGAGTAGGACATAGCTAACTTCCAAATGGAATTGCCCAATATTGAGAAAAGCCTTTAAAACCATTTCGACATCCGTGTACTTAGAACTGTGACCAAAGAAACATATCCCTGTGCCCAAACCTTATATGCACACATTAGCAGAATGTGTATAGCAATGTAACTGCTCTCTGTTTATTTATACATCATGTTAGAGGGCTGTAAAAGCCAAGGGCCACTACTTAAATTTTTGCAAAACTCCAAAAACTTACTTTTGCATACAATTCACTGCAGTTTCCAACTAAAATTAACACCAACAACTTGTGATTACAGGGGGAAATTATTGATTAATAAAGACTTATTTTCATGTGGTTACTTAAACACTTTTAACATAGTGCATGTTTTACAAACGAATATATTTTGATGTTTATATCACATGATCAGCTCCATGTGTATGATCGTATTCCAATGTAGTAAACTTGCTTGTTAGCTCACCCGATGTAGACAAAAGAAGCAAAAACTGTCACATTTCTTTTTGTTAACACTATTGTATAGGTTTAGGGTCGGGTTTAGTGTGGGTGGTACACTATTTTCAAATCCGATAGGCTATTAACTTTTTAGCACCACTTACCAGACATTTGATTTCTGAACTGCCACAATACAGTACAACAACCAGCGTAATAAAACATTGCCAGGATTGCGTCACAATATGTTTTGGATTAAACTGAGCGCACTTTAGCGCCACTCAGTGCAAATTTCACTTTGAAAGTGTTGCAAAATATGCAAGAAATAATGTCATTTTGCAGAAATGGCATCACTGGCACATTTTTCCAGTAAGCCTGAGCTGGAAAAAGCATTGTTGACTAAATACACACTTGGTTAAACCCCATACAAAGGTTTTTTTTTTTTTTTTTTTTTTTTTGTCTGAGACTCAGCCCAACTTATCCGCTACTCTCTGTGCAGCATGATAAACAAAACTATTTAGCTTAGAGACCACACAAAGCCAGTGAATCTGGCTTAACAATAAACTCAATATACAATAGAGCAATTAGAAAGACAAGTCTCTTCAGCATGTCCTCTTGATTGTCAACACTTGATCTATGCCTTGCATGGTCCCTTGTTTGCAGTTTGAGAAGCCAGCACAAATTGAATATTATGATAAAAGGCATTCCATTGTTGCCACTGCACGCTTCCCCCTCCATAGTCTGTTGATGAGCAGCTAGAATTGGCCACTCTAATTGGGTCCCACTCTGCTGAGCACAGAATATTCTGTTAGCCTTGAGCTAAAGTTGTTTAGATATCACACATATATATAGCCTAATTGTCTGCTTTCAATAAAATAATTGCTCTATGGACGTTATATGAATTCTAAGGACAAAATCTATAGGTACAGTAGAAAAAAATTTTTTTAAAGGAAAACCCTCTCTGAGAATACAATAAATAGAAACTGGATTCAAGCACTGTTTTAAAAATGCATGAGGTGTTATGCCTTAAACACAAATTGTTCTAATGTACAGCCGGCTTCTTGTAAAATGCAAATCCACAAACTTTATGGCAAAATCCCTTATTTGAAAATGTATGCATAAAGCAGCAGCTGAAGAAGAAAACATACTTTATTCAGGCTAGTTTTATAAAAAGTACAGTGGGTGTGTTAAATATATTTCTCAGAAAGCTGTGCTAGATTTTGTCAAATTAACATTTTGTTGAAGCGGTGTATATTAAAGGCCGTATTTACTAACAGCTTGCACCAATGCAAACTACTGTCAGGATTTACTAAAGATACGCAGTGAAAAATTTGCGCTGATTTACTAAGGTTTGCGCTAGTCAATTTACTGGTGTTTGTGGCATTATTTTCCGCCCAGAAAAGCATGTCTGAAACCAGATGCTAATTTGCGCTGCTCTTGGTAGATTGCATTGATCATTATGGAAATGATCTGGCTGCGTCTGTTTTCTTTAATTTGCGCGCTGTCAAAAGATCACGCACTGAACTTTCCATATAGGTCATAGATATGGTAAGTCAGGCAACCGTGAAATCTGATTTGTTGATAGCAGTGTTCTTGTACCATCAAGTATGTTGCAAAAATGTAGCAAAATAATTCTAAGCTAATAGCAACACAATAATAATTTGGTATGCACTTTTTTTTTTCTCTTCTATACCACATAGTTAGGATGTTAACATTAGCAGTATTCATTATCACTGCTACAAGGATGCTATGCTGAATCTCACCAGTGCATCAATGTGCCAGACAATGTCTTTATTTTCAGAAAAGTTTAATCAAAATTGCTTTGCATCATCCTCTGGCCAGACTCCTTTAATTTAATTAACAATGGGGAAGTGTAAAACGCCTATGACAGTCTGTGATAGAAAGGGCAGAGGGTCATTTGCCACGACCCCAAGAATTTGTCATGAAGATGGACTCACTCCGTGCAGCGTCATAAAATATTAATCACAGTTTCCCGGCCACCTCATTAATTCAGTAAGAGTGCTCAAGCACAGGACAGAGCAACAGGATATGACACGTGATCATTAGCTGGTTATTCGTGCAGGTAATTAAAGGTGTAGAGAGGCATTTGGATTGGCTTTGCTTGCCTAAAATAAAGTTTGGCCAATTCAGACACTTCCAAAGGCATTTTAATTCTCTCTGAGCTTCATACGGGTAAAATGACCTTCATTCCTTTTTCATAAGGCTTTGACTGCAGTGAAGTGTCTTAGCAGAAAACAAGCTTTAATAGCACATGCAGATATCATTTCACACAAGTTCAGCATTTATGAACTGACGATCCATAGAGCAAGGCATTTTGAGGTTACACTTCGTGTAGTTTGCGAGATGCATAACACAACATCGGATTTTCCCGTGTGCAGTGATTTGCTGACATTTACGTTGTGAAATTGCACCTATTACCCAGACATTAGCATCTTCACCAGGGTAAAAAACTCCATTGGGCTTTCCCACAGCTTCGGTAAATGCACTGCTTGTCATGGCATTTGGAACACTGCAGGTAATTTACATCCAAAGCCCTTGTCGTGACGGTGGCATAACACACAGGTGCTTAACGGCTTCTCCGTGATTATGCTCTCAAACAAACAGATGATCAGGTGGGCTGGAATGAGAGAAGATGGGGTGGCTCCAGCGAGGAGGACATATTGTACATAGGCTCATTGCAAAACTCCAAAAACTACAATCAATTCACTTTGTGGCAGTAAACTTTAAATATAAGATCTGATATAATGTTACACATCAAATGTTTTTTCCCAACAGTTAACCAAGCGTTCACATAAGACATAACATATAATGTTTGCGTGGATACTCAACAGATATTTTGAAATACTGTAATTCTGTGTATATCGGAATCGCTCGCTGTCCAAGCCTTGTCAGTGCGAGCAAGATAGTTTTCATGGACAAATGCACAGGTACTCCTCTCTGAAAAGGTACAAATAAAGATACTTTTAGATGTTTAATTGCTATTTGGAGCATTAGGATCGCTAGAGAAGGGCTTAATGAACTCATTTTTGTGAAAACCTCAAAAGCAAGCAAATTTGCCATTTTTCAGTTCTTCACAGTTGCTTTTGTTAACGCTATTGGTTAGGTTTAGGGTACGTTTATTGTAGGTACTAATGGGCTTTAACCTTTTAGCGCTACTCACCAGACATTTCATTAATGAACTGCCATGATGCATACATCCAATGTAATAAAACAATGCCAGATTCACATTCAACTCTTTCAGATAAAACTGAGCGCCCTTTTAGTTCCACTCACTGGACATTTTACAACATAATTTGATTTTGCAGAAATGTCCCCACAGGCATGACGTTTTTCCAGTGAGCCTGGGTTGGACATAATAGCAACTTTGATAAGGTCCAGGCCAAGTGTTTTGGGATTGAAGATTATGTCACCTGCCAAGTTACTGAAGGCATTGAGAAGTGGAATTTGACACATATTGTACAAATGTCAACAGTAATCTTTTAAAACTCAAATCTTTCTCTCAAACCGCCAAATAGATTTTGGCTGCAACATTTAGAAAGGTGTGTTGGAGAGAGCAGGCATAGATATTGCACTGCCTTGAGGCAGGTTGAGTGCCTCTGCAAGTAAGTGCAAATGGGGAAGACTGAGAGGGACATTATTTCAACGCTTTTTGATTTTCCATGATACCAGTGTGGCGCTGTCCATAACTTTGCTTAAGAGGTCCAAGATGACCATTGCAAACACTTGACCTCAAATTAATCTTGTCTATGAGCTATCAAGCCAGAACTGCATACAACAACAACCGAGAAGGGGTGAGCAGGCGTTCCTTGTACTCTTGGTACTTCCCTAGTTACATGACTGACTGACAGCATATTCCCTCTGTCCACTCCTTGGAATATCACCTTGGTTTACTTTCATTGTTGCAGATAGAACCAAGCACTAAAAAAAAAAAAAAAAAAAAAAAAGGATGACAAAGGAAGCATCTTCTAAAGTGTTTGACCTCGAGCTGGTTTGACAGGTGTCTGTTATGCTCTCTTCTGTTTACTTTTTTGGCTTTCTTACTTCTGTCTGACTGAAGAGTCCTTATCCTAAGGGATATTTGGAGGTTGTGTTTGTCCAACAAGCAACCGCAGAGGAGCTTCAAGTGGTAATTGGAGCTGTCAGCCTATTTCAGGCGGCAGCGCAGAGATATTAAAAAGACTTCACCCCTTTATCATTTGGTCAAAGAATATTCTCCCACACTCTATCCTGGACACTGTAAGAACACTTCAGGAATATAAACAGCTGTTACCACACTAGCCACTTAATGCAGGGATACCTCATATTTGACTGAAGGATTGTTTTGTAATTATGTAAAAAGATAGATTGGTGGCATGAATTGGCTATGGAAAATAAATTTTGCTCTGATCAATCTTGTATGTACCGCTCTGCTTAATGCTACAATATGTAACATTTTTGTAATAAAATATCCAAAAACCACTTGCACAGTTTGATATATTTCAAATCCTGTTTTAAATTTTGGCTCATCCCTTGTCCTTGTCACCTATAAATGACATAATATCCGCGTTATCCTCAGTTTCCGCTTGTAGAAACCATGTACACGTGAATAAATGCAGAAGCACACCGCTGTTGTGTCGTTCAGTTGGGACAGGATTATTAATTGGCGAGTATACAAAAATTCCAAAAAATTTAAACATAGATCAACTGAAACCCCGGGCATACTTCACTTTCCATGTTCCACAGATGCGTGTGCAAGCCTTTCAAAGTATACTCCTTTGGTCGTGAGTGCGGAAAGGTGCGTCTAGCATGTGCGCACGATCTAGTGGATCAATATTGCCGTGGCGTTTTCGAGATGGAGAAAACTTTGCAACAAACTTGGACTTTACATGGTCTTGCATGTGTTTTAATTGACAGGTAAGCAAATATTTATTGTACATAATTCTTTGTTGGTTAAGGCCCTTTCACACTAGATGCGTAACTAAAAAGCAAAGTGGAAAAGCGAATATTTTGCATCAAAACCATTCACTTCAGCTGCGAAACGAATTTGCGATGCCTCTGACGTTTCAGAGCTCCAACATTCCAAAACATTTGCGGCATGGACAAAAAAACATGGACGCTTCATCATCTAGTGAAGACGAGCATTTTCTTTTAAAGACTGAAAAGAAGGTTTTGGGTGCACCCAGTAGAGAGTCTGAAGGGGAGTATGCTAATACTTTATCATGGCCGGTTCCGCACTTACTTTCAAATGTCCGTGGGACAATTTGAGGAGCTCCTCCAGGGACAGTAGCATTGCATCTGACGAGACAAACTTCAGGGAACCAATCGATCCGGAGCAGCACACAGTCGTACTGACGAAAGCACATTCACTTTCTATAGTCGCGGACACAATTAGGTTTAGAATTTTTCTTTTTACAAGTTTTAATTCAAAAGGTTATGTTATCGTTGTCTGTTGCCTACAGTGACTTGCATGTACTCCACAGGAGCTGTAATCTCGTGAGAAATGCGATACCTTAACGTTAATGTTAATTGAATAGCTAGTGGCATCTATTGGACATTGTCGCCTTTGTTTCCTTGTATGTGATTGGTTGAAACCTTTTCTGTCGCTGCAAGAGAGAGAAAAAAAATAATAATAATAATAATTATTCACACGTCAAAATTGCGTCCAGTGTGAAAGGACCTTTATGCTGATGAAATTACACATACAGTTATATTGCACTTTCTTTGTACTTTAGTTACTCTTTTTATCAAGTCTATGGCAGTGAAATTAAATACAGTATGTGTTGCACAAAAATATTTAGCCATTAGTGGGTTCGTTCAAATGTACTTTTAGTTTTAAATGTGTCAAACTGCGCAGAATTAACCCATCAAATCATTTGACATATCATTAACAGTCTAATATAGCATTACTTTTAAACAATTGCAGCTAATTCATTACGATGACATAAAATAACCTGTAATAAAATTTACAGGTAATACAAAAACTAATTCATTACCAATTCATTCCATGAACATGATTCTTGAATTCCATTTATCTGTGGATGGTGAAAACGACATCTTCCATCACCCCACTTTCCTTCATAGTGTCATCAAGCTTCGCCTTTGTTATTGTTTTGAAAATACACCCTCTAGCGGTGAAAACTTACAGATTGTACATTTAAATACAAGGGGGAGGAAATGGATGACTCAAGAGGTGCAAAAAAGCAAGAAGTGCAAAAAAGCAAGAAGGTGCCCCATTTTGTTCCTAACAGACTGGTGAGGCCCACATACACCCCATCCCTCTCTAACCCCTAACCCTTCTTTGGTCTGTACAGCTGAAAAGCCATCAGATATGTTCAAAAATGAAAGGGAGAAATAGTAACATCCAGTCTCAACAAACAGATTTGCACATTTCAACCATTCTACATTCAAGTAGACATGAGCTGTGCTTGTATACATAATAAATATTTGCCCAGAGGCATTAACAAGATTGACACCAGGTGACTGACTGCCTTATCAGTGCATGGGCTTGAGTCTCATGCAAGATTATTTACATTACACATTATATTTACAAACCAAAAATGAAAATGATCCCATAATTTACTCACCATCAGGCCATCCGAGGTGTATATGACTTTCTTATTTCAGCTGAACACAACACAATCTGAGTTATATTAAAACATATCCTGGCTATTCCAAGCTTTATAATGTGAGTGAATGGTGCTTTAAAAAAATACAAAAAGTTCATCCATTCATAATAAAAGTAACCCATATGGCTCCAGGGGGTTAATAAATGCCTTCTGAAGCAAAGCAATGTGTTTTTGTAAGAACAATATCCATATTTATACAACAGTTCTTCCTAGTTCTCGAATCTGATTGGCTGAGAGCCTGTTCCAGCAATGTGATATTCCCACAGTATCAGCACTGGTACTGTTTCACCATTTGTATCACTCCGCTTGTGGAAACTGTCATGGCAGTCGAGTAAATCCACAATATTTAAAAAATAAAAATAAACATAAAAGTACTACTGTTGTTGTGTCATGAAATGTGGTTTTAAGAGTTTGGTGAGAATGTAGTTATTTAGACCTCATATACACTCACCTAAAGGATTACACCTGTTCAATTTCTCATTAATGCAATTATCTTTAATGCAATAATTAAAGCATGTCTCCTGTCCTACACGAGAAGCAAACACGCTGGATCATTGCTACTCTCCGTTCAAGAACGCCTATAAAGCGCGGTCACTTCCAGCGTTTGGCAAATCGGATCATGCCGCCATTTTCCTCACACCCGAATACAAACAAAGGCTCGTTCAGGAACCCCCGGTGAGGCGGGAAGTTAAGCGTTGGTCGCCCCACTCAGAGACCGCGCTACAGGCAGCTCTGGACGATGTGGATTGGGACATGTTCTGAGCGAGTTCAGCCGACGTAAACGAGTTCACAGAAGTGGCGCTTTGCTTCATCAACACGCTTACAGAGCAAGCCACACAAACAATAACAATAATGTCCTTCTCAAATCAGAAACCATGGGTGGACAATTCAATCCGTGCTGCAGTGAACACACGCACTGCCGCTTACAACGCCGGTCTTCTTTCAGGGAATATGAATGAATACAGATCGTCCTGCTATGCTCTGCGGCGTGCAGTTAAAGCCGCAAAGCTCCGTTATAAGGATCGAGTGGAGTCTCATTTCCAACTCAACGACTCGCGGCGCATGTGGCAGGGTCTGAGGTCCATCTGCTCTTTTGGATCTAAATCCTCTGCAGAGGTGAGCGCTGATCCGTCGCTTGTGAATGAGTTAAACTCTTTCTACACTCGCTTTGATTGTAATCGCGGCAGCGCGACTCCGCCAAGTGGCGCATCAGAGGGAATTACTCAGAGCAGCAACAACCACGTGATCTCTGTCTCGGAGGATGAAGTTCGGAGGGCACTCAAGCGTGTGGACGTCAGGAAAGCTGCTGGGCCGGATGGTATTTCAGGCCGTGTTCTGCGGTCCTGTGCTGATCAGCTCGCCGGGTTGTTTACATCTATCTTTAATGAGTCCCTCGCTACATCTGTGGTCCCCACCTCCTTCAAAAAATCCACCATCATCCCTGTCCCTAAGAACAGGTAACCCTGCCTAAATGACTATCATCCAGTGGCTCTCACGTCTATAGTCATGAAGGTCTTTGAGAGACTCATTAAAAACACCATTTGCTCCTTCATTCCTGACACTTTGGACCCTCTGCAGTTTGCCTATCGTCCCAATAGATCGTCCTCCACTCCTCCCTCACTCACATCGACAGCAAAAGTGGGAACTACGTAAGGCTGCTATTTATTGACTATAGCTCAGCCTTTAACACCATAGTTCCCATCAAGCTAACCTCCAAACTCCTGGATCTCGGCCTGAATCCTTCTCTCTGCCACTGGATTGAGGACTTCCTCACTGGCAGGCCTCAGGTGGTGAGAATAGGCCAGTTCACCTCCACCTCCATCACCCTGAGTGTGGGAGCTCCACAGGGCTGTGTCCTGAGTCCCCTGCTCTACTCGCTCTACACACATGACTGTTTGTCCACACACAGCTCCACCTCTATCATCAAATTTGCTGATGATACTGTTGTCCTGGGCCTCATTTCCAACAACAATGAGACGGCATACTTGGACGAGGTGGAGCATCTAACATCATGGTGCCAGGACAACTGTCTCTCTCTGAATGTTGGCAAGACCAAAGAAATGATTGTGGACTTCAGGAAGAGACAGCAACGGACATACTCCCCCCTCATGATCAGCGGGTCACCAGTAGAGAGAGTGAGCAGCTTCAAGTACCTGGGTGTAAACATCTCCGAGGACCTGACCTGGACTGCTCACATTCAGACACAGGTGAAAAAAGCCAGGCAAAGACTGTACCACCTGCGCCAGCTGAGGAAATTCAGGGTTTCACCAGCTATCCTGAAAACTTTCTATTTAGGGGCGATAGAAAGTGTATTAACTCAGTGCATCACAGTGTGGTATGGGAACAGCACCAGTCATGACTGCAAAGCCCTGCAAAGAGTCGTGCGCTTATCCAAGCGCATCTCAGGGTCAGCTCTCCGGTCTCTGCAGGACGTCTACACCAAACGCTGCAAAGGTAGAGCTACTAAGATCATCAAGGACTCTAATCACCCTGCAAACCCTCATTTCACGCTGCTACCATCTGGTAAGCGCTTCCAAAGCCTGATGGCCAAAACTGAGAGACTCAGGAGGAGCTTCTTCCCCCAGGCCATCAGACTCCTGAACTCAGTCACTTAACATCACGTGACCATCGACATACCGACATACTGACATTGCACTGCACTTTCTGCTCTCGTTGTTACTGTGTAACAACCTGTTATAAACCTGTTTGCACATTTGTTAACCACATATTTATAAGTCTACAGTTTACTCACTGCACAGTTTACTCCACTTATTTTATTCCACTTCTTTATTTTTATTTTTTACTTTTTTCTACTTGACTTGATTATTTATAATTATATATATATATATATATATATATATATATATATATATATATATATATATATACACTCACCTAAAGGATTATTAGGAACACCATACTAATACTGTGTTTGACCCCCTTTCGCCTTCAGAACTGCCTTAATTCTACGTGGCATTGATTCAACAAGGTGCTGAAAGCATTCTTTAGAAATGTTGGCCCATACTGATAGGATAGCATCTTGCAGTTGATGGAGATTTGTGGGATGCACATCTAGGGCACGAAGCTCCTGTTCCACCACATCCCAAAGATGCTCTATTGGGTTGAGATCTGGTGACTGTGGGGGCCATTTTAGTACAGTGAACTCATTGTCATGTTCAAGAAACCAATTTGAAATGATTCGAGCTTTGTGACATGGTGCATTATCCTGCTGGAAGTAGCCATCAGAGAATGGGTACATGGTAGTCATAAAGGGATGGACATGGTCAGAAACAATGCTCAGGTAGGCCGTGGCATTTAAACAATGCCCAATTGGCACTAAGGGGCCTAAAGTGTGCCAAGAAAACATCCCCCACACAATTACACCACCACCACCAGCCTGCACAGTGGTAACAAGGCATGACGGATCCATGTTCTCATTCTGTTTACGCCAAATTCTGACTCTACCATCTGAATGTCTCAACAGAAATCGAGACTCATCAGACCAGGCAACATTTTTCCAGTCTTCAACTGTCCAATTTTGGTGAGCTTGTGCAAATTGTAGCCTCTTTTTCCTATTTGTAATGGAGATGAGTGGTACCCGGTGGGGTCTTCTGCTGTTGTAGCCCATCCACCTCAAGGTTGTGCATGTTGTGGCTTCACAAATGCTTTGCTGCATACCTCAGTTGTAGCGAGTGGTTATTTCAGTCAAAGTTGCTCTTCTATCAGCTTGAATCAGTCGGCCCATTCTCCTCTGACCTCTAGCATCAACAAGGCATTTTCGCCCACAGGACTGATGCATACTGGATGTTTTTCCCTTTTCACACCATTCTTTGTAAACCCTAGAAATGGTTGTGCGTGAAAATCCCAGTAACTGAGCAGATTGTGAAATACTCAGATCGGCCCGTCTGGTACCAACAACCATGTCACGCTCAAAATTGCTTAAATCCCCTTTCTTTCCCATTCTGACTTTGAGTTTGGAGTTCAGGAGATTGTCTTGACCAGGACCACACCCCTAAACGCATTGAAGCAACTGCCATGTGATTGGTTGATTAGATAATTGCATTAATGAGAAATTGAACAGGTGTTCCTAATAATCCTTTAGGTGAGTATAGTACTTTTTTATTCTATTTCTATTATAATTTCCTCCTTGTGTTTTTAACTGTGAATTTGCACTGTCCATGGAGCGGACCTGTTTACATTTCACTGCCGGTTGTATATTCTGTATATAACTGTGTATGTGACAAATAAAACTCTTGAATCTTGAATAATCACTGGCTTCCAGTAACGGCCGTACGAGAGTCGAGTTCTGGCCGAGGTGAGAATAGACACTTCTTGCAGTTGAAAAAATATATGGCTGAGCAACAAACTCAAGCTCCTCTGACATTTGTCTTTAAAATTCTCTTAGTGCTTCTGTGTTCGTCAATATGCCAGGACATTTTTATATTGTTAAATATAACTCTGATTGTATTTGGCTGAAAGAAGAAAGTCATATACACTTAGGATGGCTAGTGGTTGAGTAAATTATGGGATCATTTATATTTTTGGGTGAACTAACCCCTTAAGAAAGTCGTGCTTTGCCTCAAGCTAACTGATCTGAGCTGAACAGCAAATGAAAGTCTCCTTGCCAAATCTCAAAAGGACTTATACATCCAAGAGTCCCTAATACCTGCCAAGTTATTTAGCACCAGCTGTCACAATCATGTCCCGTAATTGTGGGCCGTTATTACGCTCCGGCCTCAGGGTCAATCGTGTTTCTGTTCCTCAATGACATTATTTCTCATCTACAGGAATTTACAATGTCATGAAGGTTTACACAAAATTCAAATTTGTCTTATTACCTTGGAATCTCATTTAGCATAATAAGCTCTCAAGTGTTATCTAGATGGTATCGTTCTCATTTTATTGGATGTAGCTCTGTGGAATTATGCAGATTGTTGGTTAGATTCGTGGGTAACAGGTTATTCCTAGGCCTCAATCTCCAGCGATCCCCTTGTGGCATTTAAATTCATCTATACCTCCAGCCGCCTCTCCTTCTCTCTGCTTCCATCGGTATTTATAGATCTCCCTCCTACAGAACAGCTGACCTGAAATCATATTATTAACAAAGGCAAATTAGACAGCTATGGTTTCCTGATATTGGCCACATGTTGGAGAAATTGCTGTTTTTTGCTGGAATTCAGGAAGTACTGAGTTTTAGTGATCATACAATTTATTTTATGTATAAATAGTTTGATGTGTCTCTTGTTAATGTAGTGAAGACGCATGAGCACAAAACTCAAACTGAAACATTGTTAAATGTTAAAAGCATTAAACCACAAACTACACATTTAATAAAAATCCTGTCATTGTCACTTTTTTCTTGACAAGAAAAGATTATATACAATGTTATCCTCAAGTGTAAACATAAATTACTTAACCCTCTATGGTACGATGTTGCCTCCAGGCAACAAAGTCTATTTTACTTTATTTTTAATAAAATGAAACACCAATTTATTGGTCAAACCCATCTCTGGGGAGAAGAACTCACATACTAATGAATGAAAGTGCAAAAAAGTTGTCACATGACCCACAGGGGTCAATTTTGTGTCCTGGTTCTGCACGTGCTCCATATTTTCGCCAATGAAAAGTGCATTTTTCATTAATTTGTATCCAGTTAATCACCCACAAAAATATAAGTCACTTGCACTGGTAAGTAAAGAAGTATTTTCAATATCAAATGTTTTAGATTAAATAACTGTATGTTGCCTCGAGGCAACATTGTACTATAATGGAATCGCATAAGGCCATGCCAGACATACTAGGTTGGATATTATATTTGTAAGGAAAGAGTTAGAATTATCTAAATATATTAAAATTTTTATAATGCACTTATAATTTATATTTTCTATAGCACTTAAAAACAGGTACAAAACACAACTGCCAGTTGATGAGGGTGAGGATGAGATGTCATACTGTGATGAGGAAGATGAGGTCATAGTGACAATCCAGCAGGGAGAGATTGATGATGGAGATGAGGATGAAGATGGATATGATAACTTGATATGATGGTTTGGTAAGATGTGTTCCGGTGTCTCTGGTTAAAGAAATTGGTGTTTTCAATAAATATGTTTCTGTTGTGGTACCAATGTTACCTTGAAGCAACAAACTTTAAAAAATAAATAAATAAAACAATTATGAATATCAATACAAATTTTGTTATAGTGTCTAATTTTTTATATATATATATATATATATATATATATATATATATATATATATATATATATATATATATATATATATATATATATATATATTATACACTCACCTAAAGGAACACCATACTAATACTGTGTTTGACCCCCTTTCGCCTTCAGAACTGCCTTAATTCTACGTGGCATTGATTCAACAAGGTGCTGAAAGCATTCTTTAGAAATGTTGGCCCATATTGATAGGATAGCATCTTGCAGTTGATGGATATTTGTGGGATGCACATCCAGGGCACGAACTCCCATTCCACTACATCCCAAAGATGCTCTATTGGGTTGAGATCTGGTGACTGTGGGAGCCATTTTAGTACAGTGAACTCATTGTCATGTTCAAGAAACCAATTTGAAATGAGTCAAGCTTTGTGACATGGTGCATTATCCTGCTGGAAGTAGCCATCAGAGAATGGGTACATGGTGGTCATAAAGGGATGGACATGGTCAGAAACAATGCTCAGGTAGGCCGTGGCATTTAAACGATGCCCAATGGGCACTAAGGGGCCTAAAGTGTGCCAAGAAAACATCCCCCACACCATTACACCACCACCTCCAGCCTGCACAGTGGTAACAAGGCATGATGGGTCCATGTTCTCATTCTGTTTACGACAAATTCCGACTCTACCATCTGAATGTCTTAACAGAAATTGAGACTTATCAGACCAGGCAACATTTTTCCAGTCTTCAACTGTCCAGTGTTGGCGACCTTGTGCAAATTGTAGCCTATCAGCTTGAATCAGTCGGCCCATTCTCCTCTGACCTCTAGCATCAACAAGGCATTTTCGCCCACAGGACTGCCGCATACTGGATGTTTTTCCCTTTTCACACCATTCTTTGTAAACCCTAGAAATGGTTGTGCGTGAAAATCCCAGTAACTGAGCAGATTGTGAAATACTCAGACCAACAACCATGCCACGCTCAAAATTGCTTAAATCACCTTTCTTTCCCATTCTGACATTCAGTTTGGAGTTCAGGAGATTGTCTTGACCAGGACCACACCCCTAAATGCATTGAAGCAACTGCTATGTGATTGGTTGATTAGATAATTGCATTAATGAGAAATTGAACAGGTGTTCCTAATAATCCTTTAGGTGAGTGTGTGTGTTTTTTTTGTTTTGATTTTTCCTCATTGATATCATATTGCGTACCATAGAGGGTTAAAGTATTTTATAGTTTAAAAACAATATGACAGTTGAAAAGAAATTCAGTGGGTTTGCCTTCATAATTATTTAGGATTGTTTTAGCAAACTCACATTCATGTCTGGCTGTATTCTAGTATGTAACACACCATCTTCAGCAAAAAACAAACAAAAAAAAATTCCCCTCATTGAATGTCCAAGCATTTCATTGGTTAACTTTTACAAACTTCAAAGTGCTTTTTAAACTGAAAGTCTGCTTTGTCAATAATGAACAATGTGATACTTTAGAGTAAACCAACGTCTTTCATTCTTAAGTGCTGGCATTCAGATACTCATTCCAAAGCTGTAATTTGTGCATGCGGATACTGCAATTTGTCTTTCATGGGGAACATATTGTTAAATTGCTTCTGGAGGTCTGTATATGGTTTCCATTTGTTGATAATTGAGCCCTGCTTGTGACAACATTTTTGTGTGTAAAACTGCATTTTTACCAAACACTTTCTTTCTTGGTAAATGCCACAGTAAACTGATGGACAAAAACTAATTCCAGATTCCATGTTCTTTTCCAATATCTTTTCAAACAAACAAACATGTTATTCCATCTTGCTGATGGAGAGCCACCCGGTTGTCGCAAACAGACTCCTCAATTAAGAAGCTATTTTTTTTGTATTCACCCTTACTATCCATTCTTTGCTCATGCATAATAATTTGCATTATCCTCCCTAAGAATAGATTAATAACTGCCAAGCTACTCCATCGCATTCTAATTGCATTTGTGACAGTGATCCTTGTGCGACAGCACTGCATTCAAAGAGGATATTAAAAAGAAGCAGGTTGTTTCAGCATCATGCCTATTTCCATCTCTCCTAATCATGTACATATACCATGTAAAAGGTCAGTTTTGTAAATTGATGGATACCATCTGCCACGGAATGCAAAACAACAGGCAGTCAATGACAGATAAGAAATGTAATGGGGGGGTTATGTGGCCTAACCATCAAGTTAAAAGTAATATAATTTTGTCCTTATATTGCAAATAGCTGTACACATCTTTTATGTACATGACATTTATGTAAAAAATTTTTTTTTTTTTTTTTTTGTCAGAATGAACCCCGTAATGACACTGATCCATGAAAACTAAAACCGCTGTATTATACATGCCAGGTCAGTAGTTGGTGATGTCACTTTGTACAGAAATGCAAACCGCCTATAAACTGAAGATGTAATACACATGGTGTCACCTCTTTCACAAATTCATGTTTTTGTAGTTTGCACGGAGACAGTAATGGTATTGTTTTCAAAAACGTGCGCTTTGAAACCCATTTTCAAAAGGTAAACTTTGCAGGCCCCCAAAACGCCATTGAGTAAATGAACAACCAAAACACATAAACAGTTTTCCAATTTAGTTGAAGAGGGTGTTGTTTAAATGGCACCTCAATCATTATTTTTAAAAAGTTTTAAAAAGGTATTTTTTAACAAATATTATTAATTCATATAGGGGAGTGCGGGGCACAACCTAACGCGGGGTTAGTTGTAACACTCATGGTTTAAAACGTTCCACACATGCCAGGATGACGAATCTTTATGTATTTACTAGTTGCCATATCAACATTATTTAGAGAAAAAAAATTGCACCAAAATTAAGAAATCTTTGGAAGATATCACTGAACATTTATTTAACCATAGAAAAATTAATTTCTTACTTAAGGTTATTTTTCATCTCTGTTTTTTGTTTATGTAAAATAAGA
The DNA here is from genome assembly GCA_018749465.1 of Paracanthobrama guichenoti. Lineage (NCBI taxonomy): Eukaryota > Metazoa > Chordata > Actinopteri > Cypriniformes > Gobionidae > Paracanthobrama > Paracanthobrama guichenoti. Next base: position 15,689,063 of record CM031957.1, read on the forward strand.
CAAATGTGATATTATTGTAATCTTCTATCTGTTATTTAACAGTTGAGATGGTTCTTTAATGCTGATCTAACAGCAGAAGACACGAGCCGGGTTTAAATCCCAGTTGTGCAGATGGGGTGTGTTGTAACACTGCATTACAATGAGCCCCTATTAGAAATATGATATTATATTCTATACTTTTATGAACTCTTTTGAGAATCCATGAGAAAAGGGTGAATAATGACTGAGAGTCAATGTTCAGAAATTATTCATTATTATTATGTTTTGAACTATGCTGTAGAGCTGTGTTTAGAGATGTGTTTGTTGGCAAACAAATTTTTTTATTTTATTTTTAATTATTAAAAATGCCATTATTTTATTTTTAAAAAGTTAATAATTGTATTTTAGAGACAAAATATTTTAGTTTGTCTTGTATATTTTTTTGGATTATATCAGGTAACATTTTAAGCTGTCATTTGGTGATATTACATCGTGCCCCTCACATGTTACAGTGTACCCCACCTATGGGGCATGTTGTCACATTTCACTTCCATTCTTTCGGGATAAATAAAGAAAAAAAAAAAGTATACACTGTATTAATGAAACGAAACCACATAATTGTACTAGATGTGTGAAATTAATGTGGGAAAAAATAAATACTCTGAACCCCAAGTGGATTTACACAAACTGAGAAAGTCAAAAAGCGTTAGGTTGTGCCCCGCTCTACCCTATACTGTATATATTTAATCATAAATATGTGTTTCACCACATGACATTTTACAGTCTGAACTAACCTTTGCCTTTTGCCTTTGCCCTTGTCATACAAACATAAAATGCTCAGGTAGGCCGTGGCATTTAAACGATGCCCAATTGGCACTAAGGGGCCTAAAGTGTGCCAAGAAAACATCCCCCACACCATTACACCACCACCACCAGCCTGCACAGTAACAAGTAACAAGGCATGATGGATCCATGTTCTCATTCTGTTTACGACAAATTCTGACTCTACCATCTGAATGTCTCAACAGAAATCGAGACTCATCAGACCAGACAACATTTTTCCAGTCTTCAACTGTCCAATTTTGGTGAGCTTGTGCAAATTGTAGCCTCTTTTTCCTATTTGTAGTGGAGATGAGTGGTACCCGGTGGGGTCTTCTGCTATTGTAGCCCATCCGCCTCAAGGTTGTGCGTGTTGTGGCTTCACAAATGCTTTGCTGCATACCTCGGTTGTAACGAGTGGTTATTTCAGTCAAAGTTGCTCTTCTATTAGCTTGAATCAGTCGGCCCATTCTCCTCTGACCTCTAGCTTCAACAAGGCATTTTCGCCCACAGGACTGCCGCATACTGGATGCTTTTCTTTTCACACCATTCTTTAAAAACCCTAGAAATGGTTGTGCGTGAAAATCCCAGTAACTGAGCAGATTATGAAATACTCAGATCGGCCCGTCTGGCACCAACAACCATGTCACGCTCAAAATTGCTTAAATCACCTTTCTTTCCCATTCTGACTTTGAGTTTGGAGTTCAGGAGATTGTCTTGACCAGGACCACACCCCTAAACGCATTGAAGCAACTGCCATGTGATTGGTTGATTAGATAATTGCATTAATGAGAAATTGAACAGGTGTTCCTAATAATCCTTTAGGCGAGTGTAGATAGCATGTTTTAACAAGTTGCTAGCATGAATTAGCATGCTACTAATATGAATTAAATAAAAAATAATTTCATATTAGTATCAGGGTTGCCAACTCTCACACATTTGGCATGAGACTCACCCTTTTAGGCTCTGTCTCACGCTATCACGCTGGCCAAGTAAATCTCACGGCAAATTACCAAACTTGCTTTTGATATGAAACAAAGTCTAAGCTTTTAATTTTTTTTAAAGTTTTAATATGAAATTCTTACAATAAATAGCGTTTTGGCACACTTAATGTGGCATAACAGTTAAAGCCAGAGCAGTGACATGCGTTCATCTTGCGGCGGCGGCGCGCGATCACGTGGTTCATGGCACTCTCAATCGTTCCAAACAAACCAGCACTGTCAATACATTTGAATGGCTTAAGCTGATAGACAGCAGCTTCACTTTACAGGTATTTGCAGCAATTTTTGGTGAACAGCACAGCATAGAGTGCATTGATTATTATGTCAACCACATTTACAGTATCATTTTATTATGGAGAGTGATGGAGATGCAACATTGTTAACATTTAACATTAATGTTTTTTTTGTTTTTTTTTCGTATTTAGCCCTCAGGTATTCCTTACTAATTGGTCACACTCATATTCATATACATTGACCATGACCATACACCTTAAATATTTTTTCAATAAATAAATGTTTTAAGTTTTGGTTCAGTAATATTTATTGAATATTTTGAGGAGATATTTTGGTACTAAATACTATTTGTGCAATAATTGTGGTCCATTAATGACCACTTAAAATATTTTTCCTCTAATATTTTTTATTATTTATATTACAAATAGTGTAGTAATTAAGGTTAAAATAGATAATTCCAATGTAAAGAGGCAAATTAGATTAATTTTGTTGCTGGATTTTTCTTTTCTTTTTTTTTTTCATTTGTAATGCCATCACCCACTAGGGGACTTATTTGTCCTTATACAGTAGGCTATATACCTACATACATATGAATTGATACTAAATCGAAATCGATTAAAACAACACACACACACACACACACACACACACACACACACACACACACACACACACACACACACACCCCTAAACAAAAAAATCTCACCCCAACGTGAACTTGAAAGTTGGCAACCCTGGAATTAACATGTTGCTAGCATTATTTAGCACATTTTTAGCATGTTTTAGAATGTTCTTGGTATGGATTAGCATGATTTAGCATGTTGTTTGCATTATTTAGCACATTTCTAGCATGAATTAGCACATTGTTAGCATGTTTCTAGCTTGATTTAGCACATTGTTATTATGATTTAGCATATCATTTTGTGCCACCTAATGTGGGTCAAATTGAGACTCACATGAGAAATAATTTTACTGTATGTGGCTGTTACAGATTAGTTTATGCCAGCATGTGTGCACACTCGTGACTTTTCACAGGTGCCTTGTGGTCTGAAATCTCTCGGGCCAGTCTTCTGTGGAGAGAACCTGCAGAACTAATGAAAAGCGACAGGGTTGTAGACGGCCTCAGAGAATTACTGTAAACTGCATATTATGACACTGCAGAGCCACATGGCCCAAAGATTCTCCTAATTAGAGCTGAGAATGTATTAGTCAGCAAGAGATTCCACATGTCATCAGATTTCTGCCTTTTCTTAACAAGAACTGCAAAGTCAGACCTTACACTTGCCTTTATCACATCTGATAAGCCTGTTATAGGACATGACAGATCTCCACCATCTTTGGATCGAAATATAGCTGCGATGCTCATGAGGGAATAATGAATATTTTTTGGAAGATGAAAGTATTGCACATTTGGCAGCAACGCAACTTTTATTTTTGCATGACACGGATGAAAAAAATGAGTCAGTACGCAAATAGTTACATTTTCAGGCCCCTGCAACCATGGCACACATCTCCCCACGGATATTGCTGTCAAATATTTGAGACAATATCTCAAACAGTTGGGAATGGGATAGTAATCAAACTTTTTGGCACAGTTCATCTTTCGGGATGCAAGGTGGAATTTGTGGCCTTATATCCCTCCTGGCTAGACGCTTGATTTTATTGCAGTGGAAATCACCTGGCCCTCCTACTCATTCCTTGTGGATTAGAGGGGTCTAATGCTATTTCATGCATTCTGACTTATTTATACTGTTAAATAGTTGGATTCTAATGCTAAACATGGCCAAAATTTAAGAAAAAAAATATTTGGACGTATGACAGGGTATTTCTGTGACAAATAAACTCCTTCTGGATTCGAACAACTTTCAGAACTTTTTTTTTTTTTTTTTTTTTTTTTATGGGCACTTCTCCCGGATATGCGCATGCGCACATCAACCAGAGCGAGAGCAAGAGCATCAACAACAAGCTTCGTTGGGGTTACGGAAGCCGCCGGCAACGCTGTCATTTTGTTTTTAGACCACGACATCAACAATGTCACTAATGAAGTGTGTTTTTGGTTGTGAGGGAAAGATAACCTAGTTCAGCTTCCCAAATAACCCAGCGTTAAAGAAACAGTGGATGCGGTTTGTTTTTCCAGAGCAGCAACAGAGTTCTGCAAGTGTGTTTGTTTGTTCCCGGTCATGAGTCGAAACCGCAGGCGGTGAGTGAAATGTCTGTGTTTTGTTGGCAATCGGCGCTTAAGTGCAGTAAGTGTAAACCACACAAACATATAGTGAATCAAACATTTTCCAGGGATAATGATGTATTTTTTGTGTTTTTGTGTGTGTGTGTGTGTGTGTTCGAAATTATTTAGTTCCACCAACTGCACATTTATTTGCAATCTCCTGTTGTTAAAAATCGTTTAAATAAAACCAGATTTAAAAACAGGGCATTTATACCTATAAGCGCCAGTGGGTCAAATTTACACCTATATAATTCCTTTAGTTTTTGAACAACGTGTAGGCTTACTGTTAACAGTCACACAACACACATTCAAATAAAGATGTTTTAGCCCATTTATAAATTTTCAAACTTTGGATTAATTATACATTTTGTTTTGTAATGTTTATTGTGTATTGTTTGCTACTGTGTTGCTATTTATTCAAGTCTGCCTGTTTCCTGAAAAAAAAAAAAAAAAAAAAAAAAAAATTGTTATATATATATATTGAAGACACCTGGTGCCACACTCTAATCAGCCAATGAACTCAAAACACCTGCAAAGGCCTTTAAATGGTCTCTCAGTCTAGTTCTGTAGGCTACACAATCATGGGGAAGACTGCTGACCTGACAGTTGTCCAAAAGACGACCATTGACACCTTGCAAAAAGGAGGGCAAGACACAAAAGGTCACTGCAAAAGAGGCTGGCTGTTCACAGAGATCTGTGTCCAAGCACATTAATAGAGAGGCCAAGGGAAGGAAAAGATGTGGTAGAAAAAAAGTGTATAAGCAATAGGGATAACCGCACCCTGGAGAGGATTGTGAAACAAAACCCATTCAAAAATGTGGGGGAGATTCACAAAGAGTGGACTGCAGCTGGAGTCAGTGCTTCAAGAACCACTACACACAGACGTATGCAAGACATGGGTTTCAGCTGTCGCATTCCTTGTGTCAAGCCACTCTTGAACGACAAGCAGCGTCAGAAGCGTCTTGCCTGGGCTAAAGACAAAAAGGACTGCTGAGTGGGCCAAAGTTATGTTCTCTGATGAAAGTAAATCAGGGTCCCAGAGTCTGGAGGAAGAGAGGAGAGGCACACAATCCACGTTGCTTGAGGTCCAGTGTAAAGTTTCCACAGTCAGTGATGGTTTGGGGTGCCATGTCATCTGCTGGTATTGGTCCACTGTTTTCTGAGGTCCAAGGTCAACACAGCCGTATACCAGGAAGTTTTAGAGCATTTCATGCTTCCTGCTGCTGACCAAATTTATGGAGATGCAGATTTAATTTTCCAAAAGGACTTGGCACCTGCACACAGTGCCAAAGCAACCAGTCCCTGGTTTAAGGACCATGGTATCTCTGTTCTTAATTGGCCAGCAAACTCGCCTGACCTTAACCCCATAGAAAATCTATGGGGTATTGTGAAGAGCAAGATGTGATATGCCAGACCCAACAATGCAGAAGAGCTGAAGGCCACTATCAGAGCAACCTGGGCTCTCATAACATCTGAGCAGTGCCACAGACTGATCGACTCCATGCCACGCTGCATTGCTGCATTAATTCAGGCAAAAGGAGCCCCAACTAAGTATTGAGTGCTGTCCATGCTCATACTTTTCATGTTCATATTTTTCAGTTGGCCAAGATTTCTAAAAATCCTGTCTTTGTATTGGTCTTAAGTAATATTCTAATTTTCTGAGATACTGAATTTGGGATTTTCCTTAGTTGTCAGTCATAATCATCAAAATTATAAGAAATAAACATTTGAAATATATCAGTCTGTGTGTAATGAATATAATATACAAGTTTCACTTTTTGAATGGGATTAGTGAAATAAATCAACTTTTTGATGATATTCTAATTATATGACCAGCACCTGTATAGTCACCAAAAAGTGAGTAGTGTAGCCTCGCCTGCTTAAAATAGCATAAAACAACAGGACAAAAACATATCTGATAACTAAAAATTATAATTCCACTCTATACATTACTTTGTGAAGACAGTGGAATAATACAGTGGCATATTAATTTTTTTTAGCAGTAATCATCTGTATGGGTAAATTTTACCCGCTGGCGGTTTTAGGTAGGCGTATACAGCGACCCCTGGCGGTTCTAGTGTTAAATATTTGAATAGCTACATATTTTTGCAAGACACTGTAGGCTATTTATTAAAATACTGTTCTGTCATGTCACAGTAAGCTTGGAAATAAGAAAAACACCTCCTTCAGCACACGCAAGGTCATAACAACAATAAGTCACGACTCACTGGTTTTTCGCTGCAGCCCTTAGCTTTTTTCTCATTTCTGCACACTGACAGAGCTCTTGTTCCTGTAGATGTAAATAGTATGGAATACATCATGTGACACAAGATAATGCAATATTGAGGCCAACCGCAAGAATGTATCTTACTTTTCATCTCCCTGTCTGGCTGTAATACAATATTTCCAGATTGTTCTCTCCCCAAGAGCAACCAGCTTACCATTGATCTGAACGGGGCTGATACAGTCTCTGCTGCGGTGTGTCATTCTAATGAACCAGAAACTGAATCCGGCTGCAGTCTCTCTCTCTCTCTCTCTCTCTCTCTCTCTCTCTCTTTGCACATCTTCTCTCTTTCTTGCTGTCATTTTTTTCTGTCATACTCATACTCATACTCAAAAACACTCGGGTGCATGCATATGTCATAAAATATGGCTTGAGATCATGCTGCTTTCAAAATCTGAAATGAAGTGAATATTTCTTTCTTTCTTTTTTTTGTTTTTTTTGCTGTTGTGCATATACAGTGCCCTCCACTAATATTGGCACCCTTGGTAAATATGAGCAAAGAAGGCTGTGAAAATAAATCAGAATTATTTGAATGAAAGATCAAAAGGATAAACAATGCACAAACTTCTAACCTTTCACTGAAGTAAAACAATTGAAAGTGGGGGGAGAAACTCACATTATGATTTTTTTTTTTTTTTTTTTTTTTCCTCTGGTTCACATTGGTCACAATTACTGGCACCCCAATTATTGCAGCATCCTTTTCCCAAGATAACAGCTCTGAGTCTTCTTCTATGATGCCTGATGAGTTTGGAGAACACAAGAGATCAGAGACCAGTCCTCCATACAGAATCTCTCCAGATCCTTCAGATTCCCAGATCCATGTTGGTGCTTCTTCTCTTCAGTTCAGCCACTCATTTTTTATAGGGTTCAGCTCAGGGGACTGGGACGGCCATGGCAGAAGCTTCATTTTGTGCTCAGTGATACATTTGTGTGTTGATTTTGATGGTTGTTTTGGATCATTGTCCTGATGGAAGATCCAGCAACGGCCCATTATTTCTAGCAGAACCAGTAAGGTTTTGATTTTTTTATTTATCTGTATTTGCTAGAATCCATAATACCATGTATCTGAACAAGATCTCTAGGACCTCCAAAAAAATTAAAAATAAAAAATAGGTCCACAACATTAAAGATCCAGCAGTGTATTTAACTGTGGGGCATGGGGTACTTTTTATCCTTGTTTAAACCAAACCCATCTGGTGGGTTTGTTGCCAAAAAGCTCTGTTTTTTTGTTTCATCTGAGCATAGAACCAAGCCGTTTTTGAAGTTCCAGTCGTGTCTGACAACTGAATATGCTGGAGTTTTTTTTTTTTTTTTTGATGAGCAGGAGGATTTTCTTGAAACCCTCCCAAACAACTTGTGGTGATGTAGGTGCTGTTTGATCAATTTTTTAGGCTTTCTGACCCCAAGACTCAACTAATCTCTGTGATTCCCCATTTGTGATTCTTGGAGAGTCTTTAGCCCTATTCAGATGGTAATTGTTTCTCATGGGGTCGTAAGATATTTTACATGGTCTAGTCAGTGATTTTATTGCTGTCTGAATCCAGAATGTCACTGTTTTTCTCCCACCACCTGCGTAAAAATCCCCAGTCGAACTACCTACTGTGTTTTGACAAACACCAAGGTCGTGTTTTCAAGAATATATCACTTCAAAATGCACTGTTTATATCCTCTTTGACCACTCCAGTGCACCGTACAGTTGCGCTTCACTGTAATTTGGATGCATGTTAAAGATCTGAACTTCTATTACTGAAATGCTGGCAAGTATTTACAAGAGCAATATATTTCATCACCGCTCAAAAAATAAAAAGAAGAAAAGCACGTAAACATTTGAAATGGGCCGTTATTACGCCAGCAATTATATGTGTTAAAATAACGCAGCATTATGTTTACCTCATGTAAATAAGAGGCTGTATTAACTTATATTTACGGTCATTTCCATGTGGAATAAAATGACATCCTTTTATTTTGACAGAAAAGACAGAAAACCATTTTAACTATACAGTATATATATATATATATATATATATATATATATATATATATATATATATATATATATATATATATATATATATATATATATATATATATATATATAAATATCTTCCTATTTTTAAACAGATTTAAATAATAAAATAATAATTAGGATATTATTTTCCTATTATTAAATGAAATATGCATTACTCTTATTATACCAAGCATATGACATTTTATTCACAGCATACAATCATGTTATTAACCACGTGCACAGGATCACAAAACTCGCTCCTCCACTGTGAATAAATCACCATCCGAATGCACAAGTTGTATCACTGAGGTGGCATGCAAAATAATTTTTACGGACTTCCACGTGAGAAACAATTACCGTCCGAATAGGGCTTTTGTCCACTCAAGCTCTCCTCCTCACCGTGCATTGGGACGATATAGACACGCGTCCTCTTCCAGGCAGATCTGGTACGTCTTTAGTCGTTTGGAACTTCTTAATTATTGCCCTGATTATGGAAATTTGGATTTTCAATGCTTTAGCTATTTTCTTACAGCCACTTTCAGTTGTTTTACTTTAATGACAGGTTAGAATTTTGTGATTTGTTTTTTTTTTTTTTTGAATGAAAGATCAAAAGGATAAACAATGCAGATTCTCAGCCGCCTTTGCTCATATTTACCAAGGGTGCAAATATAATACTGCTTTTCATAATGAATCTAAATAGATCCTGAACAAACAAAGACAATGCTATTCCAAATTCCAGCCACCAAGGCTGCAAGTGAATATCTGTTTCTTTAACTATGGTCACATTTGTCCTTTGTGGACTTTTCAGAACTCTCTTAAAAGAGAAAACTCTCTTTTTTTCTGAAAAGCATTAACATTTTACAAATGAGAGAGCGGAAAAAGATAAAAAACAACAACTGTTGATTCATAGCATAACTACTCCAGTGAAATCCGGGGGATCTTTCATACTTTTATTTCAAGAAACTCCTGTCTGTAATCGCTCATATGTGTTCGATTAATGATTTATGGTAAGAAATATGATTGATAACAAACAGATGTTGTTACGAAGACATAAAGATTGTTTCGTCATAAAAAACAGTCAGAGTTAATCCAAATGTGATGTTAAAATCAACTGCGTCACAGGCCGATTGATGTGCATCAAGGGCCAATTTGTGATAGCCTGGCTCCGCTCTCATACGTACTTCCGCGCAATTTTAATTTTCCTTCAGTACTCCGTCTGGGATTGTGGTATATTCTTTGGTTTTCTCTGGTCAAATTTGAACCAGTTCAATCAGCGAACAGAGGGAGTGGCTGAGAACGATGACGCTGATGTTGTGCGCTAGTTTGAGATGACATACATACGTCACGACCAAACGTTAGCGATTGGTTATGGCAGATTCTTGCTGCATTCCAATTGGTTTTTATTATGCCCTTCACTTGCTAACTTGGATGTGCGTCATTGCTTATGTTGCATGAGTGCCCACTACCGGCAGAACCTTTGCAATGGGCTGAACTTGAACATCCTAAGCCCTTGATCACTTGGAATCCACTATGGAGTTGATTTATTGTTTTTGTTTTTTCCTTTACGAAATTGTTTAATGCAGCATTCTATATGTACATAGGTGTGTTTGGGTTGTTTTAAATGTTTTTAAAAATAATTAAAATATCATAGAGTTGTTTGTGGAGGGGGTCAAAATCGAGGGAGCGAGGGTCTGCCCATATAAACTTCCCTCGTCCACTTCACGAAGTGGACACCCTTCAAAATGGTGGCAGGGATTCCCCCGAGGGGAAGTGCTTAGTGGAGTTGGCAAGTGCGTGTCTAAAAGTGGAGTGGAAGGCAACACCAATAGTTTTAAATTTCATCAGAGTACCCACCTTCACGCTTGTCGATGGAGAGTGGCCAGACTCTCTGTACAAATGAAATGTATGAGAGTCTGGCAGAACCAGGCTAATTTTGTGATAGTGTGCTTTGTAAAATAAGTTGCATGTTGTAAAAAGTTGTAAAATAAGTTTCTTCATGTATGCAGTTGAAGAAAGAAAAGAGTAATTTCTGTAATTTCATCTGAAATTTCATGTAATTTATATATGTTGTCAGATTAAGTGAATGTGAATGAGTGATGAGTTCTCTGCATTATGCAGGTTGATTTTTTTTGTTTCTGTCGATGCATACTTCTTGAGTTAACCTTGGACGAGTGTACGGCAAGCCAACAATATCTAACTGATGTCACAACGTGTCATTTTCTGGAGCGAATTCAGTATCATTAATCTGTCAGCAATCCCTGGATACAGATAAGAGAATACAACACACCACACACTTCGGATACCTTTGAGTGAAACGGTTTAAAACTACATTTTGTCTATTTTTTCCAATTTTTTCAATCTCTTCGATATTTTTTTTTTTTTTTATTGTGTTTGAGGAAACATTTATTTTATTTGTCATAACAAACAGGCCTGATTGTATTTACTCTTAGTTAACTGTCGTTTCAATTGACTATTGATACAATTATTTTTTTCTTCTTTCGCAAGTTGTAGTGTAATTGCTGTCTCAAATCATCTTTACGAACGTATATGTTCCGTATAGTGTCATGCTACTGTGCCCATTCAACCTGATCTGTTCATTTAAAATTCCACACTAGAGTGTTATCATGGGTTACATATATATACTGGCATCAACAAATATTATTAGACCTGAATAAATTAGTTTCACCGTAACACTTATTTCACAAGTCATGGAGAAAACCTAGTTTGACATTTATACCACTTTACTTGTTTCTGTCATGAGAGCTCTCAGAGTGTTTGGCATAGTAATGATATGACAATGTTGATATGTTTGGTCTTAGTGGAATAGATCTGCGTCACCTCTGTTACTGCTGCTGCAGAGCAAGTACAGGACTTGCTACTGCCAATACATGACACACTGCTGTGAGCAAGTAAGACATGCTGCTGCTGAACATGAATTGCCCGTAGCAGATCTATACAGGTGGAGCTCAAGGTGCAGGGTTTCTGAAAGCGTGCTGCAACTGCTACAACAAATGCTGACCAAGTATTTGAAGGTTGAGCAGCGAGCTCATTGGCTACTGATACAGCAGGAACCAATTAGCTGTGCACTATAGAGAATGATGTGATTGCAAGCAGATTAAGGACCTATCAGTCTGCGCCATCTAGTGTTTCAATACAGAATTGTGTATATATTCTTCTCAGTCACATACAGCCATTTATAATGGGTTGTAACTAAATGGTCACATTATAAAACTGTACACAAGTTTTGGCATGATTTTAATTTTTGGATGAACTATTCATTTAAGAGTGTGGCACATCTTTCCCCACTCTCCCCTATTAAATGTGAAAATTAATACATTTTTAATATTCCAAGTAAAAGTTAGTTTCCCACAGAGCTCTCCCTGGCAAAGTGATGAACCTCAATGTTAGTCTAAAGTGCAAATTAACACCACCCTGCAGCTTCACACCAGCTTTTCCACTGAGAAGAGCTATTTCCCATTGGGTGGTGAGGCAACTTCCCAAGGCAATGTCACATCCCTGTTTTGGCCCATCTGTCAGGGACAGCCCTGTCTGTGCACCAGCAATGCCAAAAGTGAGGGCTCCACTTCAGCGTGGCACCTCCACAGATGGCACACTGTAGGCACCAAACCACATCTCAGGCTCCCACGTCCATGTGCTCAGTGCTGGTGGCTCTGGCCTATCTGCTCTGGATGCCTGTATTCTTCAGAAATTGAAGAGTGGTGGCAGGTTACGTACTGGTTGTGGGTAATGAAGACAGGTGATGCCAGTAGGAGAGATCTTCTTGGCTGTAAGCTGCTGACATAGAACAAGTCGCAATAATGAGAGAATGAAATCACCTGTAGTCAATTAGTGGTACCAAATGTGCCAAACAGACTAGTTGATACTCTAATAATATGATTCATGAAAGTACTTAATAGAGTATTATGGGTTGTTGAATACAAGATAAAATGATAATTACTACAGAAAATAATATTGAAGGCATCATTGCACCTCATTGCCTTGCCTTGCTTTGCCTTTTTTTTCTTTTTTTTTTATGTAGAAGGCCACAGGGCACAAGCTTCATATTTAGTTTTGCTTGTTTTCACATTTGTATAGCCACGAGACATATTGTTTTCACCTCAGAATAAAAAATAATAATAAAATAAAGAACTAACTAAAATAATCAAATAAGAAATAAAGTTCCATTGTGACATGTTGTGAAATATAAAGTCACAATTATGAGAAATAGTAATTTCGCATGTGTGCGCGCGTGTGTGTGTTCATGTTTTTCTATCCCCGTGGGGACTTCAACCTGAATGTGCATTCATGGGGACTCGTCACTGTGGGGGCCTAAATTCTAAATTGAGGTCCCAATGAGGAAACAAGCTTATAAATCATACAGAATGCAATTTTTTTTTTTTTTTTTTTTGAAAATGTAAAAATACAGAAAGTTTTGTTTGATGGGTAGGGTTGGTATAAGGGAATATAATATACAGTTTGTACAGTATAAAAACCATTATGTCTATGGAAAGTCCACACAAAGATCGTAAACCAGACGTGAGAGAATTGAGTGGCTTCTAACCTGACTAAGGTCTATATAGTCAAATGTAATTATCAATAATGCTTCCTCATAAGAAAGATATTTTCAAATCGACAAATGAGTGCAATACAGAAAGACACTCACATATACTGAGCTCAGTTGCTCTCTTTGGAGAAGCAGGCAGGGAGAGTTTCTTTTGGGGTTTTCTTTAAGAGGTGCTGAAAAAGGTTTCTGTTTGTATCTTTTCTCTTTTTTTATTTTTTTATACTACCTTTTTTAAGCTGCCGTCTGTTTGGGTGTGCTGTGCTGCATGACAAACCTCAGTGCTGCAGAAGAAGTTCAACACCAAGGACAGCAGTTCTATTCTCGGTATACTGACTTCACTAAGATACATCACAATGCATTAATGGAATATGTGTTTAGGCTCTTGCCAGTTTATTGAGTACATACTTGCGTCTACGCTCAGGGGCTTAACAATTAATTTGTTTCAAGTTTAATAATTAATAATTAAAAATGATTAATTTATTGCGAAAGTAAGATTAAATGCATTGTAGCGCAGATGACTCTATCAGTAGCATATATACACAGATCAGCCATAACATGACCACTGACAGGTGAAGTGAGTAACACTGATTATCTCTTCATCACGGCACCTGTTAGTGGGTGGGATATATTAGGCAGCAAGTAAAAAAAAAATTCCTCAAAGTTGATGTGTTAGAAACAGGACAAATGGGCAAGCATAAGGATTTGAGCGAGTTTGACAAGGGCCGAATTGTGATGGCTAGACGACTGGGTCAGAGCATCTCCAAAACTGCAGCTCTTGTGGGGTGTTCCCGGTCTGCAGTGGTCAGTATCTATCAAAAGTGCTCCAAGGAAGGAACAGTGGTGAACCGGCAACAGGGTCATGGGCGGCCAAGGCTCATTGGTGCACGTGGGGAGTGAAGGTGATCAAACAGACGAGCTACTGTAGTTCAAATTGGTCAAGAAGTTAATGGTGTTTCTGAAAGAAAGGTGTCAGAATACACAGTGCATCACAGTTTGTTGCGTATGGGGCTGCATAGTGTGTGCGTCACTTACCTGGTGAACACATGATATCAGAATGCACTATGGGAAGAAGGCAAGCCATCGGAAGCAGTGTGATGCTTTGGGCAATGTTCTGCTGGGAAACCTTGGGTCCTGCCATTCCTGTGGATGTTATTTTGACATGTACCACCTACCTAAGCATTGTAGCAGACCATGTACACCCTTTAATGGAAACGGTATTCCCTGGTGGCTGTGGCCTCTTTCAGCAGGATAATGTGCCCTGCCACAAAGCAAAAATTATTCAGAAATGGTTTGAGAATGACGAGTTTGAGGTGTTGACCTGGCCTCCAAATTCCCCAGATCTCAATCCAATCGGGCATCTGTGGGATGTGCTAAACAAACAAGTCCAATCCATGGAGGCCCCACCTCGCAATTTACAGGACTTAAAGGATCTTGGTGCCACAATCTACTGTATATACACAGTGTAATGTATATAGGTTGTGTTTTTACCAGCACCAAAGTACAGTTGTTAGGCAATAATTTCAAGATTTTTATTGTACAGCTCTGAAAAAAATACAGTGGTCCAGACCTCAATGCTGGCTATGGCTATGCTTGTGAAGCATGAGATGTAATAAAAGTGTAGATGAATTTCATAAATTTTCATTTTATGTACACAAAATTGGATGAAAAAAAAAAAGGAAAATAATCCATCAAAGTGCAGGAAAACTCTACAAAGAAAACTTTTAAATGCAGATAAATGAGATTCAGTCTTTGAGAGAGCTCAAATCTAGCACTCAGATTCTAGTAGCCTGTGCTGTACAGTGAAAATGGACTCAGTTTTGCATTGCAAATTCAAAGCAAGTAAAAGCATTTGTTTAATTCGCTGAATTTTAACCAAAAAACCTCGACAGAATGAATTGCACCTGTGATTGACAAGCAGGGACAGATCGCTTTGTCCCGTGCAGACATCGTTTATCCACAGTTGTCAGACACACTGAAAAGTACAGACAATAGGATAAAAGCTGGTTTTAAACAGGGTATAGAGCCAAATTAATAAATAAGATAAAGTAGGCTAGAGAAAATAAGGTCGGTTAAGAAAAAAGAAGGTTGGCAGCAACACTGATGCTTCTAAGACACCTTAAATTGTAATGAGCATTATAATGTTTTCAGTCAAAGAAGTCATCCAAAGTGGCAGACGAATTGAAAATGTTGATTTATAAATATTTATCATTCAATATATTTTTTATTCTTATTAGAATGTCTCATTTTAAAGTTTGTGTGTATGTGTAATATATTATATATATATATATATATATATATATATATATATACATACATATACATATACATATACACACATGCATGTATGTATGTATTTTATTACTTTAAAATGAGACATTCTAGAATATGTGTGTGTATATGTGTGTGTGTGTGTTGCTGTGAGTATAAGACATGCTGTACAATAGCATAAATAAATGACTTGTAGCAGACCTATATAGAGGTGGAGGTGCATGAAAGAAGGTGCAGGGTTTCTGAAAGCGTGCTGCAAACTGCTATGCAGATGATGACTGAATATTTGAAAGTTTAGCAGCGAGCTCATTGGCTACTGATACAGCAAGAACCAATCAGCTGTGCCATCTAGAGTTTAATGACAGAACTTGTGAAACATAAAGTGAAATTCGTCATGTTGTCATCATCAGTCTTCGCAAATTTTCTCGTGTTACCTCATGGGATATTAAAGTGTCCATCAGATATGCACTTCAGAATCTAAGCAGAAGTAGTAGGCCATCGGGGTACTTTTTGTCCATGTATGCTATGAATCTGGACATGGTACTCTTTTCACATACTTGGTTTTGCTTACTTTATAGTATGGAAGCATTCATATTCGGATGCAGGGTTAGTTTTCCACTGAGTTCACTGCAATGCAGTCTGGATTTGATGTTAGCATGAGGCTTATAACAGGATATTCAACTAAGCATTAAACACTGCTCCATAAATAAATTGTACACTCAAAAAGCAGTACATGCCACTGAATTTGTCCCACTTTAGGACCCATTAGTGAGTAGATTGTGATTTTAGATGGATGTAATTAACAATTAACCAACAGAACAACCATCTACTCCAATCAACTATTTCAAAAACATGCAAATGCCTTTCTCTCGTCTCTCGCTCCCGCTTTCACTGTTTCCCTGCCTCTCTAGCATTCAAGAGTACACTGCTGTCCTCATTGAAAAAGTATTTTGGTGAGCAGAGCAACGACACCCAGACCTCCTCTTGCTGCAGTCTCAAAGATTTCTGCTCCTGCCTCTGAGGGCAGGTGTCTCTGACAAACACATGTGTTAACAGTCAATTATCCAGTCAGTAAAGCCCCCTAATTACAGCACAAATCAGTTCTGCGCCTGGCAGTGAGATTCACAGAGCTCAGTTGGAGAGAGAACATCTGATAGCATGAAGATCTCTTATAGAGCTAATAGCAAACTATTCCTGTAATGCAGCAGACTGTGGCACAAATAAGGGCTCAGTATGCTGCTGTATTCCCTGATGCTGCCTCAGTTTGATGGCCTTATCGTGTTTGAAGGAGTGACAGAGAAAACAGGCTGCCTGTAAAGTGAGCATAGATTGCATCATCACAGATAAACTGTGAGCGAGTAAAATGTAAAAAGAAAAATTGTTTTGTTTTGTTTTTTTAATACAGAGTGAAAATATATATGTTAAACCTTGGACAATACATTTTGAAAAAGAAAACTGCACTCGTAATGGCAGATGGGACTTGGTTGGTCTCATAATTACATAATTACATAAAAAAAATGACAGAAGACTGAGCTACTAATGAGAATCTTTAAGTAAACTCACTGACCCATGAGTATATGCTGAGAGGAATTTCAGAGAGCGTTTCCAGATAGCAAGATGAGGAATCATGCCATTTAGCTCCATTTGTGTTGCTAAATCACAATTGGTGATTTGTGTTTGCACCATTATCATTTTTGCAGAATTCCTTTAGTGAATTACATGCTAAAATACAGATACTACACTATATTGCCAAAAGTATTGGGACACCCCTCTAAATCACTGAATTCAGGTGTTCCAATCACTTCTGTGGGCAAAGGTATATAAAATCAAGCACCTTGACATGCACACTGCTTCTACAAACATTTGTGAAGGAATGGGTCACTCTCAGGAGCTCAGTGAATTCAAGCGTGGTACTGTGATAGGTTGCCACCTATGCAATAAGTCCATTCAGGAAATTTCCTCACTACTAAATATTCTACGGTCAACTGTTAGTTATTATAACAAAGTGGAAGCAATTGAGAAGAACAGCAACTCAGCCACGAAGTGGTAGGCCACGTAAAATCACAGAGCGGGGTCAGCGCCTGCTGAGGCACACAGTGCGCAGAAGTCGCCAACTTTCTGCAGAGTCAATAGCTACAGACCTCCAAACTTCATGTGGCCTTCAGATTAGCTCAAGAACAGTGGGTAGAGAACTTCATGGAATGGGTTTTCATGGCCGAGCAGCTGCATCCAAGCCTTACCTCACCAAGTGCAATGCAAAGTGTCAGATGCAGTGGTGTAAAGCACGGCGCCACTGGACTCTAGAGCTGTGCGACGTGTTCTCTAGAGTGACCAAACCGAGTCTGGGTTTGGCGGTTGCCAGGAGAATAGTACATGCCTGACTGCAATGTGCCAAGTGTAAAGTTTGGTAGATGGGGATTATGGTGTGGGGTTGTTTTTCAGGGGTTGGGCTTGGCCCTTTAGTTCCAGTGAAAGGAACTCTTAATGCTTCAGCATACCAAGACATTTTGGACAATTTCATGCTCCCAACTTTGTGGGAACAGTTTGGGGATGGCCCATTCCTGTTCCAACATGACTGTGCACCAGTGCAAGGTCCATAAAGACATGGATGAGCGAGTTTGATGTGGAGTAACTTGACTGGCCTGCACCTCAACCTAAAATAACCTAATTCATGGGATGAATTAGAGCAGAGACAGGGAGAGAGCCAGGCCTTCTCATCCGACAAGTGCCTGACCTCACAAATGCGCTTCTAGAAGAATGGTCAAAAATTCCCATAAACACATTCCTAAATGTAATGTAAATGTACAAAACCACATTCCTTGTAATGTAATGTAAATGTAAACTTTGTGGAAAGCCTTCCCAGAAGGAAAAGGGTGGCCCAACTCCATATTATAACATGACATTATGACATTAAAGTTAATGATCATGTATAGGCAGGCATCCCAGAACTTTTGGCAATATAGTGTATGTGCAAATACACAACGCTATCAGCTACTCAAATAATGAACATTTTAGCTATTTTTAACACAATGACCACATCCATCATTTATCCTTATAATCATTATATATCATTATTTTATCAAAGTAACTTATAAACAGAACTTATTGTTTCATGAGAATGGACCAGCTTGGTTTGAAACTCACTTTGATAGTCATTATTAATTAGCCATGAGGAAAATATTCATTTCTAAACATAATTAAATTTCCATTTAGTTTGATAATATTCACCTAAGAAATTGAACAAACAGAGCTCAATATCCTTCTGCAAGCTCTTGAAAAATTCATTCTTGTAGTACAGCTCAAGACCTCGCATTAAATTGTCCTAGATTGAATTGTTTGCAAGGGCCACTGAACAAATGTTTGACTCAAGGATAAATAAGGATGGTAATATTGATTACAGACTCAGAAGTTATATCTTACATAAATATTTGGGACAGAAAGTGATGCATTATGGGTCAAACAGCTCTTTGCTGAATGCAGTACAGAAGCTATACAAATAAGAACTGGCCAAGATCATTTATCTTCTGAAGCACATAACTATGATTAACGCTGAAAAAGCATTTCTGTATTCTGTAAAATTTACAGCAGCATGTGTTGCATTGAATTGAACATAGTCCCTATTATATTATAGTCACCTTTTGTTTTCCAGACAAAAAAGAAAGTCAGTGAGGGTGAGTAAAATTGTAGCAGCCAGCATTTGATCTTATAGGCCTCTTACTGTAACATCATCTATTGCATGTTTTAGGGTACACCTTACTCTTTCCCCAAATGAAAGTGCACTTAGAGGACCAAAGGTGTATCCAAGTCTCAAAAACATTTAGTGTCAACTGGGACAATTTGACAACAAAAATGGCTAAAGCAGAGATGTTTCTGGCAGCCCCTCACTTCACGCTATAATAGATGTTTACAGACATTGTTCTGAGAATGACGGTAAAGACCCTCCAAGCCACGAATGTCCAAAGAATGTGTGATTGATGCCTCTAGTCCGGAGAGAGGACAATGTCAAGTTGTCAAGAAAGTCCAGCAATGGCCAAAAAAAAAAAAAAAACGGAAGCACAAGCACAAAAAGAGAGGTCTGTGTCAAAAGCCAAAACTATCACTTTCTTTCCCTTTTATAAATAAAATGTTCAGCGTTTTTGTAAACAATGCAGACGCAATGCTATTCTTTCTGCAAGTACATTGTTGCATCAGCAGGTGGCGGCAAGCTCTTTATAAGGGAGTCAACCGTTCAACTGAACAAAAAAAGTATGAGTGAGTCATTGAATCATTCATACAACGATTCATTCAAAAACACTGATTCATTCAGGAATGAAACATTGATGCCCAAAATCGCCCCCTATACGCTCATTCACTATTCCCTACATTACTTTACTAATATAGCCCACTTTAAGGAGCGAATGAAAATGAGTGTGCGAATTCGGTAAAATTCTGTAATTCTGTAAAACTCTGACAGAAACGGATGTGGCAGTCACTTTGCTTCACAGCTCTCCCTACTGTGTGGATCAGTTTCTTCATTGTTACATTTTGAATTCTGTTTTCACCATTTGCTATGTTTCCAGCTGCATCTTTAGTGATTTTGCAACTGTTTACTATGTCTTTTTGTCCAAACAGGTGGACTTAGAGTTTTTTTTGCAAAAAAAGCACACATGGACCCATGAATTGACTAAAGTGACATTTATGAAAATAAGGCATTTCAATAACTGACTAATAACCTTTTCATTGCCATTAAAGTGAAATTACTGAACCTAAACAAAGGAGCCTGATTTAAAAAAAAAAAAAAAAAAATTGCCTGGATCTTACAACTGCGAATCTGTCAGATCAAATTTTCAAATAGGTGCTATCTTTATAAATTAACCACAGATTTGAGCTTTAAACTACATTCTCACCTGAAAAACTCTTAAAACTACATTTTGTGACAATAACAGTAGTATTTTTAAATTACCTGGGTTTTCTCTTCTGCTATTGAAGCTTGTTGGTTGGTGCGAGATGCATTCTGGGATACATGGCTGTCTCAAGTCCGCACAAGTCACCTCTCGATGCATCCTTGATAAAAGGGGCGGATCAAGAGCATATCCGGGGATTTGAACTGTACTTGGCTAGATGTGAACTTTGAATTGGAACAGTACTTGTAATCTAATGATTGATGATGTTTCACAAGTCCTTAAGAACACAACGCATTTGAATCATTCACTTAATCGATTTGTTCAAAACACTGATTGATTCAGGAACAAAACACCACCACTGTTAGTCAGAGAAGTGCAGTGGTTCTTTGAGTTTGTTTGGAACTATTTTTGTTTACAGAGAAACAACAGACAAAAGTCTGAATGACAATTTTGTATGAAATGTAAATTACTCAGTATTCATTTCATGTGTATTTAACTGTAGTACGAAAGCAATATCACACTCACAATTGTTTGTTTCCGAGTATCAACACAGCAACTGTGTTTCTCAGTGTCGCAACAACATCACTCTTGCTAGTGTGATACTGTTGTGTCTAAACACTTTTGATTGGCAGACTTTCTACCCAAAATAAGTGTAACAAGTAGTGATATGTGAATGCAATGAAATAAGAAATAGAAAACATCTTATAAAGAAAGAAAATATAAGAAATAGAAAACAGACAACATGTTTTTTTTTTTTTCTGAAATCAGGGTTTGATAAATGTTCCTTTTGATAAATGTTTGATGAAAGTCCTATACCCCAGTCATTGTAATACAATCACAGCACAACTCCTGTATGTCCTGTACTCTTTTAGATGTCTTTGGGAAAGGACTAGGAGATTATATTTGTTATTTCAAGTTTAGCCAAGAACTTGTCAAAAGGCATCTGCCAAAATGAATTACAAAAAGATTACATCCAGACTTTGATATTGGTTTTATGAAATCATTGAATCCATAAGTTTCAGCAAGCTTATTTTGCAGTCGTATCTTATGCGGATCTTGGGTTCTCTAATGAATCTGTCATGAGACTCATGTTTGTTTACCTTCAGTTTGCTGCCCGGGTCTTAATTACCTATGCTGGTATACTCGTTACTCTTTGTTAATTGCCTTGGTTATGCCTTTATTGAAGCTGAATTTAAAACTGAAAAATTATTAATAAACCAAAATCTACAAACCTTTCCTTTAGAGAGAGAGATGCATGATTACTTAAAGCCAAAACAAGCATAAAGCCCAAAATAATGAACATCATTTGCTAGTTAATTGGGTGTTCAGGGTGCTTTCTAGGGCGTTCTGGTTATTGCTACGGTTTTGCGTAGTAGCTATGGTGTTTTAGGTGGTTGCTAGGGCATTTCTATGTAGTTGCTAGGGCGTTGCTAGGAGGTTGCCAAGTAGTTTCTTTCTGACCCAATTCAAAAGAGTCTCTCTCTGATACTTTGGTCTCTAGGTATGGTTCAGGTTGTACCTTTCATGCAGTTCAACAGTTGTATCATTCAGCAGGTGAAAAGTCTGATCAATAGTTAGTATAAATACAGATGTGTACAGACAAATACAGACCTGTTTGCAGTGTGTTTGTTTTATTTGGTCCAGATGGAAAAGGAAGTCTGAGTCTCATACATAAACACAGTCAACATTATTATGGTCAGTATATAGTAAAATTATTTCATCATTTTTGTCTAGGTTGTGACCTGGGGTCCGTTCTTCGTGCCTCGCTTAATACACCTGAGATGATTTGACAGATCCCAGATCTTTTAATCGTGATAACTGATCTCTGGCTAATTTGGTTCTTCAAATGAATTTGTGGATTGGATTAAAATATCTGGATTAAATTATCTGAGATTACTGCAGGTTCTTGTGTTCACTGAAGAGGCACTCGAAACCATGATCAGTAAAGCAGCGATTGGCTGGCACAAAACAGCAACGTAATGACATCATTTAATTAAAAAAAGACACCTGGCAAAAAAACTTGACGAATTACACAAGAAAGCCCACAAATTTCTGGACCTTTATAAGGAAACAGCCAAACTACCAAACCAACATAAATGATAAATATTTTTTTGTTTTTTTTAAACATGATTCCCAGTTATTTATATTCACGATTTTATAGTATTTGTACACCCTTCACATTTTTATTTCAGTGTTGTAATTAGCAATTCATTTCATTTTTAAGTCAATTTGAAGCAGATTTGTTAGGTGACAGCATTAATTAAAGTCTCTTAAGGGTCAAGATCAAGTTATCTGCTTCTCCTGTGCTGCATCAAGCCATCCCATTATATCTGTCATCACTCAAATGAATGCACAGCTCAGAGTAACGTTACAATAAAATTATAAAACTCCAATAAAATTATGTATATATAATTATTCCATCACAAATAAATCTCTCAATCAAGTGGCTGTGTATAGTATTATACACCTTTTACACAACATTATAATATTATTTTCAAATACATTATTATTATTTAAAATGATAATCGCCCCTGGTTCAGTAAGGAACTCTTGTAATAAAGTAGCAGTGGCCGGGACAGATTTTAAGTATCAGCGCCGCTTAAAAAGATGCAATCTAATCCTGTTTACATGAAATAAGCAGCTCCCGAGCAGGTTTAAGCTTACGGACCTGTTGCTATGACAGCAACTCCAGGATGAGTGTCGAACAATCACTTCCAGCTAACTGAGTTAGTGACGTACGAAGAACGGACCCCTGATGATCACAAGATGCTGTCTGTGGGAGTGACCTGTTCATTTTATAACAAGAAACATGTGTTATTCTCAACACTATGGATTGCACAGCTGAAAGAAGCAACTGAAATAGTTTGACATGAGGGGAATTCATTGGCAACAAAAACAAGCCAATTTGTCCCACAGACTCAGACTGCAAAAACAGACAAGCCAAGGCTATGTGTTTTTTCTTTCTTTCTTTTTTTTTTTCTTCTAGTTCTGACCTTCACAGTGTCTTAGATTTGCTTTTCACCGTGGAGGCTGAATTGCTTTCAATTAAATGTGGTATTTTTGTGGCAATAGCCACAAGGTTACTTGGATAAGAAGGTTAAGGAATCAACTTTTGTCATCAACAAAAAGTATTATGCAAAAATAAAAAGTGACCTACCTAATGTCCTCCATCTTAAAACTAACTGTCATACAGTCAAGTAAAATACTTTGGTATTTGCTGAACTGATTTATGGAATCAGTATTGGAGACTTGCTGGATTAACTTTATTATGATAGACAAATATAAACAAATTAGAAATAGTCTATGACATCGGATATCAGGTTTGTAACAGCCAATAATCAGGGCCAATTGTATCCTGCCAATCAAAAGAGGGTGGAAAAACGTATCAGACTGTAACTGACTCGAAGTAACTAGTAACTAGCTACTTGAGTAGTTTTTCCATTGGATACTTTTTTACTCTTACTATACACTGTCAGAAAAAAAAGGTACATTGCTGTCACTGGGGCGGTACCCTAAGACACAAAACCAAAAAGGTACTAATATGTACCTTTAAGGTACTAATACACACTCTTAAAGTACTGATATGTATCTTTTAGGGTACTAATATGTACCATTTAGGGGTGAGTAAGGTACAAAGATGTACCTTTTCACTTTTGTACCTTAGGGTACCACCCCAGTGACAGCACTGTACCTTTTTTTTCTGAGAGTGTATAAATATTTCTATAAGTACTTTTGTATTTGTTGCAAAGAAGTAGTTTAAGTCAGGGTTGCCAAATCTGTGTTTTTTCCTTCACATAAAATTATTTGTAACGTGCATCCCATCCAATAATCCTAAAGACCTTTGTGCTTTGTTACTTTTGATAAGAAACAAAGTCTCAGTTCTGTCCATTTCATCACAAAATTCTAACAGTAAATGCTGTTTTGACGCTCTTAAATGTGGTGTGACATCACTTTAGCAAGTCATTTCATTGTATTACTACAAGTTATAGCACACAATAAATATGAATAAACATCAGAAGGTTTTCTGAAAGATACAGTACAACTTACCGTAAATGTATCATCTCATGTAATCATTTTCAGTCACAGAAAGGCATCAATAAGGCTTGTTAACATTACATATCTCAGTTACAAACCACAGTTTGTAAGCTATAAAAAACACTAGAGAGGTAATTATTTACTGTTAATTATGTACACTCACCTAAAGGATTATTAGGAACACCATACTAATACTGTGTTTGACCCCTTTCGCCTTCAGAACTGCCTTAATTCTACGTGGCATTGATTCAACAAGGTGCTGAAAGCATTCTTTAGAAATGTTGGCCCATATTGATAGGACAGCATTTTGCAGTTGATGGAGATTTGTGGGATGCACATCCAGGGCACGAAGCTCCCGTTCCACCACATCCCAAAGATACTCTATTGGGTTGAGATCTGGTGACTGTGGGGGCCATTTTAGTACAGTGAACTCATTGTCATGTTCAAGAAACCAGTTTGAAATGATTTGAGCTTTGTGACATGGTGCATTATCCTGCTGGAAGTAGCCATCAGAGAATGGGTACATGGTGGTCATAAAGGGATGGACATGGTCAGAAACAATGCTCAGGTAGGCCGTGACATTTAAACGATGCCCAATTGGCACTAAGGGGCCTAAAGTGTGCCAAGAAAACATCCCCCACACCATTACACCACCACCACCAGCCTGCACAGTGGTAACAAGGCATGATGGATCCATGTTCTCATTCTGTTTATGCCAAATTCTGACTCTACCATCTGAATGTCTCAACAGAAATCGAGACTCATCAGACCAGGCAACATTTTTCCAGTCTTCAACTGTCCAATTTTGGTGAGCTTGTGCAAATTGTAGCCTCCTTTTTCCTATTTGTAATGGAGATGAGTGGTACCCGGTGGGGTCTTCTGCTGTTGTAGCCCATCCGCCTCAAGGTTCTGTGTGTTGTAGCTTCACAAATGCTTTGCTGCATATCTCAGTTTTAATGAGTGGGTATTTCAGTCAAAGTTGCTCTTCTAACAGCTTGAATCAGTCGGCCCATTCTCCTCTGACCTCTAGCATCAACAAGGCATTTTCGCCCACAGGACTGCCGCATACTGGATGTTTTTCCCTTTTCACACCATTCTTTGTAAACCCTAGAAATGGTTGTGCATGAAAATCCCAGTAACTGAGCAGATTGTGAAATACTCAGACTGGCCCGTCTGGCACCAACAACCATGCCACACTCAAAATTGCTTAAATCACCTTTCTTTCCCATTCTGACATTCAGTTTGGAGTTCAGGAGATTGTCTTGACCAGGACCACACCCCTAAATTCATTGAAGCAACTGCCATGTGATTGGTTGATTAGATAATTGCATTAATGAGAAATTGAAGAGGTGTTCCTAATAATCCTTTAGGTGAGTGTATGTTTGAATAAATCTGTCATAACTACATTATATGTGCAATTGAAATGTTTGTATAGGCTACAAGAAGTTTTATTGTTATAATATTGGAAAACGAATAACAGTTGAATATAGTAGTTTGGGCTCTTATTTCAACCTTTAATATTATAGTAATGTACTGAGTGAGTGGGTTCCCTACAGCATAAATTGGTGTAAGTTTTTTTTTTTTTTTTTTTTTTTTCCTTAAGAAAAATGTACGTGTAGAGCTACATGAAATGTTTTACAAATAAATCAATATTGAATTGAAGTGTGTAATACCGTAAACTTTAGAGACAGTAATCATACCATCTATAGTGTAAGCATTTGACAGAATAAAAAAATAAAAATAAAACCTTATACAGCACAAAAGCTCGGATATTACCATCAAACTATTGGCATCGGTAGATGTCATTCTGCATAATCAGTATCAGCCCCGAAACTTTGATTTGGTGTATCATCCATATTACCAATAATATATTACTACAGTATATGACTAATGTCATAATCATAATCATTACAATTTGCCCTGCCATCATCATAGTCATCATCACAACCATCAAAGTCATTTTTGAGAACAGCAGCAGAAATCTTTGTAAATATCATAAGTTATAACCCGCTTGTGAATCTCACAAGCAGTGTAACAATGAACCTATTTCTTTATTCAAATCAGGCCATATGGGCCCTGCTGCACCTGTGCAGAATCAGCCATCCAGAAATGAACATGGAAAAAGGATCCATCTTCAAAATTCAGCAAAGTATTCATAAAAATTTAACTGCTGGATTTGGGGTTTGGGGCACAGCATGTAGGTTGTAATAAAGTTCAAAGTGTATGTGCAAGTGAATGATGTTCACTTACCAAAATCTGCAAAAGTGGTAAGTTAGGTTCTCAGCTCTCACTTTGGACGCTTTCATCTCTATAAATATGTACTGCGGATAGCGAAGTGGGTGTCTAATTGGCTCGCATTTGATCCCATCACTCTAAGTAGGACTTGGTGCTATTAATGGTGCTCTAATTCTGTTTTCCTGCTCACATACATTACAGAAGACAGCCTTATTTTGATAGAGTGTTGTGAAAGACTTCATTAGTCTAACGGCACTACATGGTGAATAATGGCAGCTGCCTTGACCTTGTGCCGAGGTGTCATTTTGAATTGTAATGCCCAATTGTAACAGGGCTTTACAACTGATTACTGAAAGGTACTTGGTCTGTTCAGCTATAATAGACGGCTCCTCCTATGTGCCTAGACTTCTCAAAGCTCGAGTCTGGATAACACTGCTCTTAGGGTTTATGGAGCAAGTAAAAACTTCTGAGATATTAAGCAATGGTAATTTGGAGTGAGCAGTCTTTTTTTCTATTAATTCTGTTATTCTAGTAATCTATTTAAATACATGCAATTCATTCATGCAATGACTTGAAAAGCCTCATTAAAAGGTATTAAAAGATCTTTGATTATAAAGTAATATTCTAACAAAACTGTTTCAAAGAAATTGTCATATCTAGCGACCAACAGTTTAGGGCAGTACAATTAATTGAGATAAAACCTGAATCAAGATATGACACTGTGATTATCTAAAGGCTGCTGTTAAATTAAATAAATATATATGCTGCATGTTGTGCAGAACTACAGTCTAGTCTTTTAAAATACTATATGATTTGACCTTTGCATGCCAAGGCAATGATAGTTATTTGGTTAATTAGGTTGTAAAATGTCATGTGATGCAACTCTCCCAAAACAAAGATGTTTTAAACTATTTGTAAACAGGGTTGGGGAGTTACATATTTAAAATACACAATTTGAGTAACTCTTTTATTACAGTTACATTTTAAATGGGTGTTTTTCTCAGAATTGAGACTAATAAAAAAATATTCCTAAATATATCATAGACATCCTTATTGTGATTGATCCTTGTAAAGAGGACAGTGGGTTCAGACTCAAACATTTAGCTTGGTAATGGTGCATGGCAAAACAGTTATATAACTATAAGAGTGATATGCTTTGCTGAAGCTAGACGGGATGTTTAGTGACTTATCTAAGAACCATTTAAGACCTTCTACACTGAGAGAAGTGACAATTCAACAGCTCATAAATGCTCGTAATAAGGGTTTGGTTAAATCCTGCAAACCTATTGACTCACGCAACAGATGTTGTCATTGTGTTCAAATCAACACATGCCTGTAGGTATTCACGGAAGAGTGACGTTATTATTAATGCATATTTCCATTTCTCATGCTCTGATTTGGTAACAGGGGTGGGGTGAGATGGGGTTGGCATTGGTTTCTATGAGTCAGATGGGTTTCAGAATTAATTCAAGAAAGATTAATATGAGAAAGCCAATGACTCATATCACTGAAACATTCCTAGTCATAAAAGACAAATATGTATTCCCAATACGTGGCCCTAACAAATGCACTCTTTTTATGTTCATTCATTTCGTTATATGTGAGCGGCTCCTCATGGCTTCCCACCCAGCTGGCATTCAAAACCCATCCATGGCAAAGTTATAATTTGCTGTAATATAGCAACCAACTTTCAATAAATAACTTAGACTGTTAAAGCAATGATGAAACATATGAAATTGTGGTGTTAGATGTGTTCCATTCAAAATGGGAAATTAGCTACAACTTCCTTCTTGGGAACATGCAACAGAACGGCATGTGTAGTGGGATTTAAGAAGTTGGAAATCTAGAAGTGTACAATGAAACATGAGCATGACACCCAGAGAGATGTACAAAGCTAATGCTAAACATTCACATTTAAGCAAATAAAATGTAGCTATGTGTTATGAGCTATGAAGTTTCCACATCAAAATAAAACCAAATCGCAAGGTGTAAAACATTAACCTGTTTGCTAATTTTACACTGGCTAAACAAATTACTAGCTATGTATATCATTGTGTATCCTGTACAATTTGGAAGCCTGAAAATGTCTCTGTTGACAGCCGAATACAAAAGCAAATGCTAGCTGTTTGTATTTTTTTATACAGTATACACTATTGTAAGGTCCATCCGTTAGCCCAAGAACGGAATCTAACGGCCTGGTCGAAGGACTTCTGCGTGCAAGCCTTTTCAGCACTTCTGTTGAATTTACTTAATTTATGACCGTCAAATTTTAAATCTGACTCCATTTTTAATTTTGATCTGACTCCAATTTTATGACTTTGTTAAATTCGTGACGTTTGTAACTTAACAGCTGATCATAATTTTAGTTGTGATTTAATTTGGATCGTTGATTTTTCTTAGTATCTCATAATTTCAAATATTCGTTCATCAAGGGACCCGATATCGCACAGGAATGAAGCGTCCGGTTTCGCCCGCCCACGATCACAACCTAGCCAGTTCTGATATTAGTCAGAGGATTGCAGAGTGAATATTTTACCTTAAAGTGGTCGCACCTGCTTACTCAACAAAAAGTGTAATTTTAGTAATAGTCACTAAAGCTGCAACTTGCTAATACAGTAATAGTCAGAAATCAGATTATCCCGCATGCTGCGCGCCATTCTTCAGTCAGGGGTCCTCGGTTTGATATATTCTGGCAAACGAATTGCGGAAATAAAGGACTCCGATTGATCCATACTAGAATAAATGGTTTCAGAATAATACAAGGTAAATCAAGACAAAGGTTTATTTTGGCCAGACAGAACTTAAATAACATCATTAAACACGAATCCATGGTACACAACTTTCAGCATAAGAATATAAAATACCATTGCAAAGTAATATGAAAATAGTTTCAAAGAGTCATTATCTGGCACAATACATACAGTGTGTGTGAGTGCCTCTTATGACACTGACACAACACTGCATGGGGGTTCTGTCTACAGAATGTTCCCAAATGGCAGCCCTGCTACCCTTCCTTAAATACCCAGACCAGAACAAAGGGTTGTAAATATTTGCAACACAAACACCTAGTTTGGGGGGGAGGATCAGATATCTTTGAAGAGACCACTCAAAAAGAGAACACAATTCTCATATGTTTCAGTCTTTCTAACCCTACCAATGACTTCAGTGATGTTAAGACCATTTTACCAATCGCACTGTGACCTTTAAAAAGACACCAGACATGAAAGGGATAAAACAATAGATTCACAAGATAAATCATATGTAGTATATCTGCATTTTGTGACTTGAATCAGGGGGAAGGGGGGAAAGGGAGGTAGAGAGGGGGAGAGGGTTTTGGTCAGGGCGGTGTCCTACAGTTCCTCTGTGAGATCTTCTCTTCAGATTGAGTTTTATTGTTTTATTGCAGGGGCGCTGGATCTCGGCTTTTGTCTTAGCAGTAAAACCGCTCCTTACACTATCTTCTGAACATCAGAATGGAACGCCATGGTTTGAAGACAAATATAAAGTAAGAATATCTGGTATTCAACTTTGAAATGCAGCATATGCAACTGGTCAAGTTTTGGCTGGTTAGCATGACAAGTTAGCCCTTGCTACTAGCATTCACTCATTCAGACTGTGAAAGACTTGGAAGCGTCTAAAATTGTATAATTTCTAAGTAAGTAATTAGTGAGTGTTATAAAAGTATGTTCTATGTAGTATGGATGTGTAGTGAGAATATAATTTGGACGTAACTACATCTGTCATGTTGTTATTGTCATGTGACGCAACTGAATTCACAACTCCTCTCCTGTGGCCTCATGGGATAGTAAAGTGTCCATCAGATGTGCATTTCTGAATCTTGCTGGAAGTAGCAGGTCATTGTGGTACTGTTTTTCTGCTGTTTTATGAATACTGTTAATTTGGACATACTACTCTTTTCACATTGACCATTTGGGAGTAGATGTCACAATTAAGTCACTGGAGTTGTGTGTGCACACTTTAGACCTCATGTAGCCCCGCCCCTTTTTAGTGCTGAGCTTGTGTTGCATGAAGGTAAGATCTTACGGATTTATGAATGAACCGCTCATTTTAAAATTGTCCCAGTCTAATGACATGTGTTATGACATCCACTTGTTATTTTTATGACATCTCTTGGGCATAAGGTCTATAGTGGCAGAAAACAGTGGTCAGAATTTGAGGAAAACAGATGAGATCCACAGAATAAGGAAAAAAATAAATAAATAGAATACCGTCAAAGATGCCATTTGAAGCTAAACGCAGACATTTATGGTTGCAAGCAATTAAACAGACAGACTGGACTGATGAAACCTGCGACAATTACCCTACTATTAAAGCATGAATCTGATGTAAACAGTAGATCTACATAATATTCACATGCCATAATGTGTTAGCCATACAGATACAGCATAAAAATAATATTTAAACATATAACATTTTACATAGATACCATTTATCACACACTTCTGACTTCTGACTGTTCTGAGTTTATATCTCGAGATTCAGACTTTATAACTCGCAATTGTGAGTTTATCACAATTCTGAGAGAAAAAAAAAGTCTGAAATGAGAAACACCAAAATGGTCTACACTGTTTATCACCCACATAGAAAAAAAAAATAGGTTCTTCAGCAGTTCTTCAGTGTTTTTTTGGGGTGGTTAAGGTGCTATATAGCACCGCTACCGTATAAAGAACCTGTGAAGCCCAATGTGGTTCTTCAGTGGTTCCTTGGGGTGGTTAAGGTGCTATATAGCACTACTGCCATACAAAGAATCCATTAAGCCCCTGTATAGTTCTTTAAAGGTTTTCTAATACCCCTTTTCCACCAAGCCGGTTCGGAGCCAGAGCCTAGTTTCAAATCGATTCTTTGTCTTTCCACACCCAAAGCACCAGCTCCAAACCAGGAAAAGTGGTTCTTAAATAGCACCAAAACATTGCTGGTCCAGAAGTAAGAACCGCTTGCGTCAGCGGCTGGGGGCAGGGTTACCGTGACCAACAAGACGAACACAAACTTGAGATCCGCCATTTTTGAAATAGCAGCTAATCGAGCTAATACCTGCTCGATTGTAATCTCCGTCTATACAAATTACGGTGAGCTGCACGTATGCGTTGGATTTGCTGTGTTTTGATACCGATGTAGGATTGTAAAGCCATGAGCATCAATAGTAACACAATGTTCGCCATTGTTGATGGAAGTTGGAAGGCTTGTTCGAGATGCATCAATGCTATGCAGACCGATCGCCGTATGACTTCAAAGTACAACGAGAGCATACGACTCCTTATGCTTTTGAATCGCTCATGCGGTACTTTGATATCATACACTGATCGGTCTGCGCAGCGCCGATGCATCTCGAACAAGCCTGGTGTGTTTGTGTTTCCCGCTGTTTCGCTAGTGTTGCTGAGACGTATACAGTGATGTAAGACCTGGCTCTGTGGTGGCTCTCTAGCATGTGGAAAGGCAAACCAGTTCTTAGAAGGCTCGTCAGTCGATCCAACTCTAAACTGACATTAGCACTGGCTCTGAGCTAGCACCCGGTTCATTCTGGTGGAAAAGGGGTATAACTCTCTCTTAGTCTAGTTGGGGAAATGATTAAAACAATATTAAAATACAGTGTATTTCCTGAAGATAACATGGTTCTCAACCTTTTTACCCCCAATGCCGCCCTATAAGGAATATTCCAGGGCCCCCACACAAGACTTTTTGACCTCAGAAAAGCATAAAAGGGATTCAAAACAGCTTTTGCCATTGTTGTAAATTCCCATTCATAGCAAGCATATGAGAGTGGAGTAACATATCTAAAATCTAAGGAGGACAATGGGGTGGTGGTGGGATGCAACAAGACAGTTTGGATACTGAGAGCTGTCAGTTGCAGATTATGTGGAAGGAGGAATGAGGTTGAGAGAAAGATGGTGATTGGCTGTATTCTTTGAATGAATGTACCTCTTATGGTTCTACATAGCACCATTTGACAAAGGTTCTGTATAGCCCCTTTAAAGATACGTGCTATATAGCACTTAAAGTGGTTCCCTATGATTACAAGCCAATGAACCACTATTCAGCACCATTTTTATTCAGAGTGTATAGTAGGGAAGAATGTAATTTCGGATGCAGCCCTAGTGAATGTTTGGGATAAAATTAGCAAGCCAACATTTTTTTTTGTACATAGTGATTAGCATTTATGTTGATGTGGCAAATGTAAAACAGAACACTTCCTGGTGGTCATGCATGAGCAGCTGAATGGGAATGGTAACAGATAGTTTATAATGGTGTGTATTAGTTTGCCAATATCATGCTGTGGATTTAATTTGATGACACTGCATACACACACTTATAATATGCAAAACATGTTGCTAAGAGGGTCTTGTTTCCTAAGGGACAGCATGTGTTTTGTTTTGTGCAGAATTCCGCTTTGTGCTACGGGGGTTACGACTCAGCAAGACAGCTCAGGGTACAAAGATACATGTTCCCCACGTTTGCCAGCATGACCTACAAACAAAATCAGCAGTCTTACCATTTCAATTCAATCCAGCCATTGTGAAGAACTGGCATGAGACTGGGGACTAGTGCTCGAGAGCCTGGAACTCACATTCGACAAGGGATAATGGGCACAGGTGCCACCTGTTAACTTGCCCCTTTCTGTTGTCGATCCATTTGCATATTTTCATTTGCCTCATCAAAGAAGGATTTTGACCCCTTAGCAGGGTGTTTTGCAGCAGTGACTGATTGGTATTCAAGGATTCTGCAGGGTTGGAGAGGAATTAAATGAAGACAGAACCTGTTAGTCTTAGGATAATGTTTGTTGAGTCAACAGATGGCCGACGTAAGCACTCAAATTCGTATTGTGCCTAAAATGCGCAAACTGCATCCTATTTTAATATTTTTCCAGTCCTGGTTGTCCTGTAATGGCATTCCTGAAGTTTCCAATGTGACAGACACAAACAGACTTTGACAACGGGACCATCTGTGTTCGTTGCATTTGTTTGTTCGCTTTTGCATTGAGAACGCTTTTAAGTTCACATTCTGGAATTTGGCCTTTGGCGCTGCTGGCGCAGTGTGACTGTTGGAAAATGTCCCAGTGGACTATTTACATCAAAATGTGATCAAACCCAAACAGATATGTCCTGGCTTGTTTGTATACCAATGGCATGTGGATTTCAACATTAAATTGATAGCCAGAGAGACAATAGAAAGAACACCAGGATGTACACTGAACCCTTTATTTGGTGTATGAGATTCATGTGAAACATAAAAGAGAAAAGTACTCTGTAAACCTGAAGCTTGTTGATATTAACAGCTGGGAAGAAGAAAAAGTGCAATCATGTTCAAGTCAGCCCGAATCAAAGAGGCCATAAATCACTCTTTGACATCAGTTATTGTAAGATGAGTGCATGGATGCAGATGATGTCAAGTCACTGCCATGGTGACGGATGAGGACAATGCATTTTTCAGAAGGAGAGGTATGTGTTGGTAGATTGGACTAAACATTTAAAGACATAAGATGAGAAAATAATAGAGGTAGTGTTGAGCACCATGGGACTTTTTACAAGCATTAATGACAGTCTTGGAAAATGGGTCAATGGACATGATGCTCTTTTCTTTTTCTTTTGTTCTTTTTTTTTGTCTTTTTTTGTCTTGATTAATTCAAATACATTAGAAATGCTATTCATAAATACAATTATTTTATGATGAACATGTTTTTTTATGTTCTTTTATTTCTGAATTATATGAAAGAGAGGACCCTTGAAGACCCTGATAACAGTAATATTTTGATACAAAATATAAAATGAAAGATATATATATATATATATATATATAAGTATAATATGTTTATTATATATATAAAATTATTATTATATTTTTTTTATTTTTTTTTTTAAGTATATAAATTATAATAAACATCATTAAATAATATCTCATAAAATGCTAAATAATTTAATTAAACTAAAATTAATTTGATTTTTAAACTAATTTATGTTCACTTACACTCTAAAAATTTCTGGTTGGGTTGTTTTAAGTAAACATTTAACCCAACTTCAAGTTAAAACAACCCATTTACTGGGTTAAAACAACCCAATCGCTGGGTTAGTCCATGTTCAACCCAACTTGGGTTGTTTTTAACCCAGCATTTTTTAGTGTGTATACTTTGTGTAAGGAAAATTTTATATATTTCTTTTTACTGTTACACCACAAATTTGTTTGTCATTAAATATATATATATATATATATATATATATATATATATATATATATATATATATATATATATATATATATATATATATATATATATATATATATTTTTTTTTTTTTTTTTTTTTTTTTTTTTTTAAAGCAAAACCATCATAATCATAAATATGACATTTCAATCAAATCAATTTGTCATTGACCTAATCAATTTCTTGTTAACCTTCTCGGTTATAATAGAAAATCGAATGATTAAGAGCAGTACTTGAAATATATACAAATAGATTTGTTTGTACAGTATATAACACACAATGCATTTATTCACTAAACTCATCAAGGTAGTGAACCATTCAATACAGTATTCATTTGAGAGGATTGAGAAAAGAGTCTCAGACTTTGAATGCAAGCCCATAGATGTGTGCATAACCGATGTGATGATTACAGAACCAAATGGCATAGTACAAGGTTTTGAAGGACAGAAGGTTGGAAAAATGATGGGCTTGAATATTTCAGTAATTTAAGCTAAACCTAAAGATTTTGAAGACATGCACTTGAAATTGCAAGAAGTCCATCTCCTTTCCCACAGCAGCACGAAACGATGAGCTTTTCTTTCTCACTTATGTGAGACAAACCTCTCTGGAATTGCATTCTTTCAGAATTCTGATAGAGCCTTGTTTAAACAGCATCTTCCATTTCATGTCTTGGGTATTTAACCATGGAAGGCAGACTTGAGATTCAATGGGTACAAGATAGGTTTCGGGAGTCTTTCAACGTAGTACCTTCACTGGAGCTGTTCCGACAGAATCCGAACCCTAAGTGGATTACCCTGCACACGCATGAAAGCACGTAAGAATTTCTTCATAGCAACACAACTTCAAAGACGAAGAAGAAGAAAAAAAAAATCTTTAAATATACTTAAAAGGGACAAAAATGAAATAAATAATGTGAAAGGAGAATCAAACAACATTGACAATGGGAACTTTCTGGCAGCTTTGAATGTGATTGTTCTGGCAGCGGCTTCTTTCGAGACGAGATGTCAATTTGCATATGTGGACGAACGAGAAGGCGTTTAGCATTTGAATGACATTTGTGTGCCAGGTGAAAGAAAGTGAGCATTAACAGAGATGAGCAGAGACAGAAGGACATCCTAGGGAAGGATGCGAAGAAATCAAAGTCAAACCCAGTTCCAATGAAGACTGACCAGAGGAGACCTTGGTCGGATGGTCGACAGAATTTCGAATTGCTTTCATGAATGGGACGGACTTAAGAATGACTAGACTATAAGCTTGACGTGACATCTTTAGAATGGAGGATGACAACGAATTTTGTAGAGCTCAGGGATGTTATGTACTGAGCGATCTTTGATTCATGCAAGCTTTGGGAATCAAACAAATATCATCAAACCCTCTCTGCAAAAGGGAAACGAGTGTGTGCTCTGAATATTAACTGTCATCAGGGAGTCACCAGTGTGTTATGAACCACAGATCTTCAAATCCCGGTTGGTGTGGCAGAATTAGAATAACGTTGTTCTCTATGCACCTGTGAAGCTTTAAAAACTGGAGGAAGACTGTTCGGTTAACACGTCCAAGGTCACCAGATTGATCACTGCTCATACAAGATCTTTTTTTTTAACCAATGCTGTGACCCAGATTAACATCTGCTGATGCCAGTTAGCTTCCAGGCCCTATTGCATTGCTGAAGGACACAAAATGAGTTCTTGGCTCCTTTTCGACAACATCATATTGCTATAAAACTGTTATTGCTTGCTGGGCACATGGTTGGTCATTTATTGATATGCACAACTCATTCATGCTCCTGAATTTAAAAAGACTCAGAATAGTAATGTTGTGTTTGCATGTCTGCTAACTAGGAGAATATTAATTGTTTAATTAAGCCCGGTTTAATTAATTGTGCATGTGTGGCACGTGAATCACCATATACTCTGTGTGTGTTCACAAGCACGCTCCAAAAGTGTGATAAGATTTGCGCAAGCAGTTCCTATTGCAATGCTGATGATAAAATGTGCAACCATTTGAATTCTGAGAACTGACCACTTTAAAATGCTATAAAAAGTCAAACGTGATCTAAAACAGCCACATAAACTAAAAAGAATGATGAAAAGAGGAGAATACATCATCCTGCTCCAACATACACTCAGCTACAGGATTATTAGGAACACCATACTAATACTGTGTTTGACCCCCTTTCGCCTTCAGAACTGCCTTAATTCTACGTGGCATTGATTCAACAAGGTGCTGAAAGCATTCTTTAGAAATGTTGGCCCATATTGATAGGATAGCATCTTGCAGTTGATGGAGATTTGTGGGATGCACATCCAGGGCACGAAGCTCCCGTACCACCACATCCCAAAGATGCTCTATTGGGTTGAGATCTGGTGACTGTGGGGGCCATTTTAGTACAGTGAACTCATTGTCATGTTCAAGAAACCAATTTGAAATGATTCGAGCTTTGTGATATGGTGCATTATCCTGCTGGAAGTAGCCATCAGAGAATGGGTACATGGTGGTCATAAAGGGATGGACATGGTCAGAAACAATGCTCAGGTAGGCCGTGGCATTTAAATGATGCCCAATGGGCACTAAGGGGCCTAAAGTGTGCCAAGAAAACATCCCCCACACCATTACACCACCACCACCAGCCTGCACAGTGGTAACAAGGCATGATGGATCCATGTTCTCATTCTGTTTACGCCAAATTCTGACTCTACCATCTGAATGTCTCAACAGAAATCGAGACTCATCAGACCAGGCAACATTTTTACAGTCTTCAACTGTCCAATTTTGGTGAGCTCGTGCAAATTGTAGCCTCTTTTTCCTATTTGTAGTGGAGATGAGTGGTACCCGGTGGGATCTTCTGCTGTTGTAGCCCATCCGCCTCAAGGTTGTGTGTGTTGTGGCTTCACAAATGCTTTGCTGCATACCTCGGTTGTAACGAGTGGTTATTTCAGTCAAAGTTGCTCTTCTATCAGCTTGAATCAGTCGGCCCATTCTCCTCTGACCTCTAGCATCAACAAGGCATTTTCACCCACAGGACTGCCGCATACTAGATGTTTTTCCCTTTTCACACCATTCTTTGTAAACCCTAGAAATGGTTGTGCGTGAAAATCAGAATGCTTTTTAAACTACTCATGACCACCTTTATTAGAATGTATTGGCCTTAGCGTGGTAATGAAGAGTCATCAAAAGTCTTACCTGTAATTATATCCTTAAATGCTGCAAGTATTTTACTTTTTCATAAGGCCTAGTACAAGTTAAAATAACTTTAAAGAAAGGTTCCATTTTTGGTTCCCCAAAGAACCCTTTTTCCTTATCAAGACCCTAATTCAACTATAAAGAACCTTTTGTGAAATGGAAAGGTTCCATCGATATTAAAGGTTCTTCATGGAGCCATTGGTGCCAATAAAGAACCTATGGGTAGCTGGTATAAACCAGATCAGGTTGGAGATTCATGAAGCTGCTCTTTTTGGCAGAGTACCTGTAGTACCTAGCTTTGCAGACCTGAAAAATAATTAGCATTTCCGAGCCCTAAGTTTTCTTTTAAATAACGACTCATTCTCATAGATTTCTGTGCCCTGACTGCTATTTTTCATTCATTCAAGTCACTCCGATTTAAATCATATCTTGTTTATAATTGAACTTAATGATCTGGAGTTTCTCATTCTTTAATGAGGATCTGTTAACGGGCTGAACAAAAAGGGCCATTTGTTCAGTTTGGAATATGAGTCAGTCTTGTACACAACAGCAAGAGAAAATGGGGCAAAAAAAAAAAAAAATGGTGTAAAAATGGCATAAGGCATTAAAGTCATAATTAATTTAGGCTATTGTTTTGTTG
This sequence comes from Paracanthobrama guichenoti, assembly GCA_018749465.1. NCBI lineage: Eukaryota > Metazoa > Chordata > Actinopteri > Cypriniformes > Gobionidae > Paracanthobrama > Paracanthobrama guichenoti. Next base: position 15,727,630 of record CM031957.1, read on the forward strand.
TTTTTCTTTACCTTGATAAAAGTCATGCTTAGCAGTTGGCAAAATAGACAAATAGGAAAAATAGATCTTATGATGAGCTTATAATTGATAAATAGATCTTATTAGAGAGATGCTTAAACACTATTTTGGGGATCTTGGAGTAAATTTATGGATTCAGAAATTGCAATTAATAAAAATAAAAATAAAAAATAAATAAAAAAAAAAAAGACCTTGGCCTTGATCTACTTTTTTAATGAATTGGTTGAATAAATGATTCCATGGCTGGGTCTGAAATCACCCCCTATACACTTAAACAGGGCATTATTTGAGGGGACAGCCATCTGTAGTGGTGGCCGAAACCATAGTGGACGTTATCGAATGCACTCATTCAATCCCACACTGCACCGCGATAACAAATGTACAACTGATGTACGATCAAGGCTGGAAAATACCAATAATGCACTGTGACAGTCATGCTGAAACATCCATCCATCCATTTTCCAAACGGCTGGTCCAATGTGGCTACACCATAATATCATACAGATAAATTCCTTTTTAATTGATTATTAAATTGTTTAATGAAGTTTTATACATGCTAGTTTCCATGACAGAGTTCCAGATTCTTTTCATTACTACTGGAGCGGCCAGTTTGCTAAGTTTCAAATGATTATTAAACAGCAAGCGCACACTATGCAAAAGCGGAAGCCCTTCTGGTGCACTCAGTATCTGAACTGACTCACTTGTTTTCATTAACTCCTTCAAGTGAACTATATTAGTGGACTAATGTAGGAAATATGTGGATAAAGCAACTCATCAACCTACAGTGTGTAAGGCTCGTCACCTACTTTTGTCAATTGAGCTTGTTCCTGTTGCATGTCCTCAATCTGGCAACCTGCATGAATTGAGTCTTAAGGGGACAGGGCGGGAGAAACAACTCTCCAATGTTTTGAATTTGGACTGCTGTACCAATTTCAACCCTGTCAATATTACATACTGCACCTTTAACCACAAAACTTTATTCATAATTCGAAAACCACTTGTCAACAAATTGGCAGGAAGATTGAGAGGCAGTAAAAATAACATTTGTGTGTGAACAAAACATACCTTTTACACTTGAGCAAGTTCAAATATTATGCATTTAATTTTTATAGCATCTTACATGATTTAGGTCAGCTTCTGCCATTGCATATTCCTCAACATCTGTACCACTGCTTTCAGTTTGGAGAACCAGCTGGCAACCACTGCTGGATTTTTAGTATGTCATGTTTCGTACTCTTGTTCTGCTAGTGAGGACAGCGAAGTAAAAACGATGTTCTCTGCACCAGCTCTGTTCTTGAATTCTCAATTTAAAGAGGCTAATTACAAACAACGTACACACAATGGGAGACACTTTGATGTGTTTTCAATATGCACGCTTCACAACCCAATGATTGGAACACCCCAGTCCTCAATATTAGGAGAAAATTAATTCATGGATGATAAACCCTGACAGGTGTTGAATTAAGGGGAAAATTTGTTTGCTATAACAGTGGAATATGCTTCAGATTAACTTCACCCCTCTGCTTTTAGGAGAACTACAAAGGCTAAAGATGAGTGACAGAGGAAACCAATTTCCTCAGGGGAGAATTTTCCTGCGTTCTTACTTCAGTGAGATCATGATTTCCACCTGCTCTCTAAGTACAAAATTTCCTCTTTTGAATGTAACAAATACAAGGGAAAGTGGTGTGTCTCATATGTCTGTTGCCAAAATATGGCAATAAAAGTTTACTTTTCTGAAGTTTTTATTGCTATTCCCATGTGATATCCCCACCACACACACACACACACACACACACACACACACACACACACACACACACACACACACACACAAACACACACACAAACACAAAAACCATCTAAAATAAATAAACATAAATAAATAAAGCTGATTTTTGAAAGCATTGACACCTAATTTATGTGTTGGCTCTGAAATGTAAACAATCTGGCACCAATATAAGACAACATCCCATTGTTGGCTAACAATCCTTTTGGAATATTGATACATATTCTGTTGACAGGTGGAAATACATTGTTTGGCCAACTTTCTTTTTCAAGTTGCTTTGAAATAGGTTTAAAAATATATTTTTAACATATATATATATATATATATATATATATATATATATATATATATATATATATATATATATATATATATATATATATATATATATATAAAATGTTAAAAATATATTTTTATATATTTTCTAGAACGTTGTGTAATGTAATATATATATATATATATATATATATATATATATATATATATATATATATATATATATATATATATATATATATATATATATATATATATAATTACACAACGTTCTAGAATATTTGATTCTGATTGGTCAGTTGAAGAATTCTGTGGTCATTTTTGAACATATAGTTTTATGTATAGTTTTTGTTATTACAAATAATATTTATTAATATTATTATAAAACATACAAATAAATATACAAATACAACACTTCATGTCCGTTTCAGAGTTTCATATCACTCTTTAGCACTCTTTTTTCTAACTTGATGAAATAATTTAAAGTCAAATCAATATTTCATGTCCATTTGTTTTATTTATTTATTTATTGAGTAACCATATAAAAAGTTGGAAAATGGTTGGTCATTATTGCTAAATACACCCCTTCACGGCGATATTTAGTTTATTGATTATTTTGTGACAATGACTGGCTGGCTGTGCACCATCCCCTTACATATCTAATATATATATATATATATATATATATATATATATATATATATATATATATATATATATATATATATATATATATATATATATATATATATATATATATATATATATATTATTATTATTATTATTATTATTATTATTATTATTATTATTATTTTTTTTTTTTTTTAAGTAAGATTGTTCCACATATCTCTGCCTCTTTTCTATGTTGCATTCCAGAAATGCATATTCTAGATTCTAAATTCTCTGTAATGGGATAATTAGGATGCATTCAGGGACCTAATTCTCCGCATGATTTCCTCTATATTATCTCAAACAAGCGCTGATTAAGAAGAAACACTTTCGTGATTAAACCGAAAGTCTAATTGAAAAGTGCAATACACAATGAGTAAATGAAGAATTAGAGAAAAGAAGTGGGGAAAAAACAGACAACATGAAAGCAAATGCAGCGAGTTCCAGCTTTTTCCTCGGACAACATCCCACAGCAGAAAGGTTTTACAGAGAAATTATTTTAAAAGTCAAGCATGAAACCGGGGGGGAATATATTTTTCCCTGTGCATGCCTTCGCCAGGGTTTTAATTAGCTTGTCATTACTTAGGATTACTGCTATTAGATACGTGCAGACTCATTCATAGTTCAACATCTGTACGGAGTATCACACATCAAAAACACAAGATGGTGCTTTGATGTCAAATATTAGTTTCATTCCATAAATTCAGTTTCATTCCATATATTCAGAGTTCCATTCCATACTCACACTCTCATTCCAAATATTCAAGTTTCATTCCATATATTCAGACTTTTATTCCATTCTATGTATTCATAGTTTCATTCCATATACTGAAACCTCATATTATAAATACAATAATTTCCTGAATTTACCAGGGTGGATTAGGAAGACCTACAGAATGAATGAATGAATGAATGAATGAATGAATGAATGAATGAATGAATTTATTTATTTATTTATTTATTTATTTATTTATTTATTTATTTATTTATTTATTTATTTATTTATTTATTTTTCTAGCTACTAAACATTTGGTAACATTTAGTAACAGTTTCTTTGTTGACGCATTCAGATAAGGACTCTGGACATTAAAGATTACAAAGGCATACAATAGTAACCATTTTAACCCCAGCTCTGTAAGTATAGCTACTTATACAGACAAAAGGCTAACATAGTCAAAAAAAAAAAAAACCGAAAATAGAACTCATTCATTATAATCGTCCCATTTAAATATATCAAGTGCTTTCTGCTTTTAGAAAGACCACAAACAAGTCTCTACAAAGATTAAAGAGTACATCCATCACATTTTCCTACCCACTTACTGACTTCTGAAAACAATTAGCATCTTAGCATTATTTATTGAGGTGATAGTGAAGTATGGCAGCACAGTGATGCACTCTGACCCCACTGATGGCAGGATAAGTCTTTAAATGAAGGTGTCCTTGACTGGATTCACACAATCCTAATGGGAATAATTAGCCCTGCTTGCTATAATTGACACTTTATGTGAGGAGCATGGCAACAAGACAAAAATAACAAGGAGCTGCTAAAACTGTCAAACCAAAAGTCTCCCTCTCTCATTCCATCATGCATACTAATGGTGCAAGCTGCAAACAAACAACAATGAAAGATTTCTTCATTTAAAGCACAGAGGAAGCTGGACGGACAGACGGACGGACGGATGGATGGATGGATGGCTGGACAAAGAGATGGATGGATGGATGGATGGATGGATGGATGGATGGATGGATGGATGGATGGATGGATGGATGGATGGATGGATGGATGGATGGATGGATGGATGGATGGACAGACAGACATATGGATGGATGGATGGACAGACAGACATATGGATGGATGGATGGACAGACAGACAGACATATGGATGGATGGATGGATGGATGGACGGACAGACAGACATATGGATGGATGGATGGACGGACAGACAGACATATGGATGGATGGATGGGCGGACGACATGGATGGATGGATGGATGGACGGACAGACAGACAGAGGGATGGATGGATGACGGATGGATGGATGGATGGATGGATGGATGGATGGATGGATGGATGGATGGACGGACAGACAGACAGACATATGGATGGATGGATGGACAGACAGACAGACATATGGATGGATGGATGGATGGACAGACAGACAGAGGGATGGATGGATGGATGGACGGACAGACAGACATATGGATGGATGGATGGACGGACAGACAGACATATGGATGGATGGATGGATGGATGGATGGACAGACAGACAGAGGGATGGATGGATGGATGGACGGACAGACATGTGGATGGATGGATGGACGGACGGACGGACAGACATGTGGATGGATGGATGGATGGACGGACGGACAGAGGGATGGATGGATGGATGGCTGGATGGATGGATGGATGGATGGATGGATGGATGGATGGATGGATGGATGGACGGACAGACATATGGATGGATGGATGGATGGATGGATGGACGGATGGACGGACAGACATATGGATGGATGGATGGATGGATGGATGGATGGATGGATGGATGGATGGATGGATGGATGGATGGATGGATGGATGGATGGACGGACAGACATATGGATGGATGGACGGATGGACGGACAGACATATGGATGGACGGATGGACAGACATATGGATAGATGGACGGATGGGTGGACAGACATATGGATGGATGGACAGACGGACGGACAGACATATGGATGAATGGACGGATGGACGGACAGACATATGGATGGATGGACGGACAGAGGGATGGATTGAAGGACGGACGGATGGACAGAAGGATGGATGGATGGATGGAGAGACGGATGGACGGATGCAGAGAGACAGAGATGGATGGATGGATGGATGGATGGATGGATGGATGGATGGATGGATGGATGGATGGACGGACAGAGGGACATATGGATGGACAGGCAGAGGGATGGATGGATGGATGGACGGACAGACATATGGATGGATGGACAGACAGACAGACAGAGGGATGGATGGATGGATGGATGGATGGATGGATGGATGGATGGATGGATGGATGGATGGATGGATGGATGGAAGGACAGACATATGGATGGATGGATGGATGGATGGAAGGACGGATGGACGGACAGAGGGATGGATGGAAGGACGGACGGATGGATGGATGGATGGACAGATATATATATGGATGGATGGATCAATTAAATGTCTTGTTTCTTGAACGTTTTGATACACCTGCTATTGCCTGTTATTAATATTCAAAGAGTCGCACCTCTCACAAAGAATTATGTCGCTGCTAAAAAGTTCTGACCTTTACGTTGTTGTTGTTCAATTGAGAAGGACGACACAAATAATAAATAAGCTAATATCCATAAAATTAAAACACATTAAGCAAGCACATTCCCCAACCCTAGCAATGTAAAAAGGAGGCATTTTAACATGCTATATGAATCATAGGTAAATAGCACAGACCTTTCCTCATGCAGTTTTAATCCTTAACCATATTAAAACAGGCTGAGAGGCAGCAACTGTGGAGAATACCCAGAAAAGAAAAATGATTCAGATCAAAAGGATTAAGTAGAGAACCAGAAGTCACACCCTGCCTCCTTCCTTATTACATATTAGAAGCCAGACACTGAAATCTTAAGTGTTATTCACGCTCAAGCCTGTCACTGGTGATTTAATAATGCTGGAGGAGAATAAAAGATTTTAAATTCCAGTGGCAGTCATGCAGTAAGAGGAAGGAAAAGAAACAAAATATCATTATCTCACTCTTAGTGTCAGATTAGAAGCGACATTTTGCACGATGTATTACAATCTGTTGCTCCTGATACGGGTTTTCAGAAGGAAATTGGGATCAATGGCAGTTTACTTCAGGTAAATAGAAAATTGCAAGCATGAACAACTACAATAAAGATTTTCTGTTATGTACATACCTACAGTAGATGCGTGTTTTGTAATTATGCAGTAACCAAGGGCATTTTCAGATGAGAAAATGATTGACAGTTCTAAAACAAAACAAATATGACACCATACATGAAATTGAATTATATATAAGGGTGTTACTTCAACTACAGACACTTTTGGCTCTGTGGACTTGTCTGACAGTGTATGTTACATACATTGAAGGATAATTCTGTCTTTTTTTTTTTCTGAAAGTCATAATCATCATGATTAATAAAGAAAGCATTGTGTTTATTTAGCAAGAACGCATTAAAATAATCAAAAAGTGACAGTAAAGACTTTAATAATGCTACAAAATATTTATATTTTAAATACAACATGTTCTTGACATGAAAAACCTTCACAAAATCTTCACAAAAATGCTATGGGTTTTAATAAAAAAAGAATGCTTTTAACATTGATAATAATAATAATAAGAAATGCTACTTGAGCACCAAATCAGCATAATAGAATGATTTCTGACAGTTCAACTTTGTCTCACAGGAATGTATTACATTTAAAAATGATAAATATTTCACAATTTTACTGTTTTACTGTATTTTATTTTTATTTTAAAAATGCAGCTTTGGTGATGATATTAATTTGTTTTTTACTTTTCTTTACTGACAGTGTTCATGGTGTTTTGACAGACAAGCTACTGTAGCTCATATTGCTCAAGAAGTTAATGCTGCACAGCCGCAGAGCAGTCAGGGTGCCCATGCTGACCCGTCCACCATAGAAACCGCCAACAGTGGGCACTCGAGCATCAGAGCTGGACCATGGAGCAATGGAAGAAGGTGGCCTGAATGCAGATTAATGATGTGTAAGATGATAATTTTATATAGCCTATAGCCTACATATTAGAATAAAATAAACATTACCTTATTTTAAAAGGTTGATGAATTGAGAAATCAACTTTCCCTTGAGCTTTTGATATATAAAAGGTCATTGTAATATAAGAATATCCTGTACGTTTCGGAGCTGAAAACTTCTTGTTAGTCAAAGAAAAGCTTTTATTGGCTGGCTCATCAAACAAGGGATCTGCGAATTTGCTTCCCTGTGACATCAGAGAGCAGCGAAACGCCACCTCAACAGAAGAAGAACGGCTAATTCTTTAGTCACACCCACCACAGTAGCCATAGCCTGGCATTCAGACAAGCAGGGGAAATAAACAGCTCATGATGCCACTCGTTTGTTCTGTTGCAGTTTCGAAAAGCAAATTTAAACAGCCTCCATGCCCTAACCAGACACGATCAGAGACTGCGGCAAACCAGACTCGACCCGAGATCAATCAATCAAAAATCACAGCCAATCAGAATAGCGTGTGGGTGGGCTCTCTCTGCAAGCACGCTGACTGCTTTCACAACGAAATAGATAAGTACAATATCGAATTTCCAAATAGTACACCATTTTAGCATGATTAAAAATACATACTGAGTGACTGAAAAAACTTTTTTTTTTATTTATTTTTTTATCATAGAATACACTTATTTGTTCACCTTGAGTTGATGGTTCGAACATACCCTCAAGATCTGAGGTGAATTATCCATTGTTGCTTTCAGTAAGGGTATGTCTATAAAGATAAAAAAAAATTAAAAAAATGTATAATCAAACTCACTTTAAATTCCCTTTACATTAAATAAAGCACATAATCTGCACCCGTCATACTTTGTATGTTGTTCCAGCCACAACAGCACAGAAATAAAAACTGTTTGTAAAACTGAATCGTTGTGAATCGCCACTGCGGCTGGTTAGTAAAAAAAAAAAGCCTCTCATTACCTTGGAAAAGATCATTTTTCTCAGGTGTCGCATTTGGTTAGGTCACAATGAAGGCTTATAGGGTCATTTCAGTATTTGCATTGATGTTTTTATTATTTTTTATTATTGTTGTTAAGTCTGTTAAGTTCTTTTAGTGGATTTATGTCCACAGTTTGTTTAGATATAGGTGTAACGGAGGCCAGCTAGTAGTTGCTGTGCGAGTAAACCTCACTCCCAGGTTCGAGTCCCGCTTGGAGCGGGGCGGTTCGAACAGGAGGGGTTACATTTGGTGCCGTGACCCGGGTGGGAGTGAGGTTTAGGGGGGGTGAGTGTAACGGAGGCCAGCTAGTAGTTGCTGTGCGAGTAAACCTCACTCCTCTGATCTCAAGAAGTTGTTGAAGTTGAAGTTGAAGTTTATTTGTCATTACACATGTACAAGTACAGTATAACGAAATGAAGTTTGGAGCAAGCCTCCGGGCCGCAGCCGATTATTCAGGCGCCGCCCTACGCTCTCCAGAAATACAAGAATGCAATTTAGCAAGCATTACATAGCAAACACAACAAAACATAAACATAAACATAAACATAAACATAAACATGACACAGTACACGTGGTCACGTGGTGGGATTTTTTGTATGGAGTGGGAGAGGAGATAGATAACAGACAGGCAGACGGATGGGGCGGGGAGGGAATAAGGTCGGGTATGTATGGTGCGAGTGAGTCTGAGATTGTGTTGTGTGAGAATGTTAGCCATAACTTCAGATGTTTTCAGTTCAGTTCTATGGTTTGTCCTTGAAGGAGATAAGGCAGTGCACAGGGGAAGATAGCAGACAGCTGCCCGGCTGACCTCCCAACCGAGAGATAGGGACCAAGTGAGGTTCGTTGGGCTAGTTGATTAGGTCAGGCAAATACAATTTATTATTTTTAATCCATTTGATGATCTTCGGTAATTTGTCTGGATCATAATCAATCAATCAGATCTGGTCCTCAGCATTCGCGTCCGGTCTGTGCAGTTTCCCTAGACATTACGTCCAGCCTCATGGCCAGACCGGTTACAGTCCGTAAAAGTTCACCGATCTGACCCCGATAGAGCCCACTCTACTCCCTGCGCGATCCGCAGTCCGGACTGCGTTGTTACGGTTCAGTTCCTCAATTCCTATCACTTTCTGATCTAATTCCTTCAGACGGTCACACACAACCCGAAGCATTCTTTAATTTCCACAGACAGCGGCTGGGTGAATTTGCTTGCAGCTGTCTTACCAATCTTCCGATAGGTCAGGGCAATCCCAAAGCCAAAGAATAGGAACCCATCAATAATCCAATCATGTATAAATCTTCCGCATCCTCCACGGACAGAGCCTCCAGGCACAGGACTTGCCAGTTGTTCCATGCGTCCCTCACGCACTCCCTGCAGCAAAGGTCCCGTCCGGGGCAGGTGGGTTCTCCCGGGGCACCCTTCCTTAGTGAGAAAATCTTGTCGATCGCGCTGATTGACCAGTTAATCAATTCCATTTCAGTATTTTCAGGAGTCCAGCAAAGCAGCAGTCAGAGAAGAGAAGAGACGAAACACTAGACAAAACAAAACAGCGCGAGAGCCAGCAGGGACCAGAGAGAAAAACACGTCTGCACGGATTGAAGGACAGAAAGGAAGGGAAATGCTCTAGCGACTGACACTAGAGGTTGCAGCCTTTAGCCTCCTTGTTAGAGCGTCTGACTCTCATGGCAGCAGACCCGGGTTTGAGTCCCGGTTGGAGCGGGTGGTTCGAACAGGAGGGGTAACATAGGCTAATGTGATTATTTGGGAATGTTGTTGTTGTATGGCCAGAAGGACTCATGCCATACCTTAGGTTTGATGGCATAACATTCCTGGGTGCATTGTTCACTCTCTTGATGTGGTATTTGAAGGAAAAATATAATCTCGCAAGTTTTGAACATGCTGATTTGTCTGCAGTGAAGTTTTGATGATGCACGCACTTGGCTTGTATGTGTGCGTGTGTGTGTTAGTAATGCACGGTTCGCAGTTATAGCCACCGATCAGGCGGGCCAAGTAATAAAAAATAACATTCTAATTAATTGCGGGTGGATGAGAGAGAAATCAATGTGTTTGTTTGAAGACATTTTACGAGTCCTGTGGGTGAATCATTCCAGTTGCCGTTTTACCACATTGGAACTTTTCAAAACAATTCCCCATGTGTACTGACTGGGGAGTCGAATCTCATTATAATATGCAAACTGTTATCCGATCATAGCAGTGGGTGTTTACTTCTCAGTCTTTAATGCAGCACACCCATACAAACAGGCATTCCGAGCATTCCAGGAACTAGGCTCAAAACCAGGGTAGAAAATAGCCTATTACTTATTCAATATGATGTTTTTGAATGCAAAAACCAACACTTAAACATTATAAGTTGACCTCAGACAACAGTATTGAAGGTGCCCTGCCACACAAAACCGTTTTTACTTTTATTTTTTGAAATATGTTAGGTCCATATGTGTTTTTGTTATGTCATGAATGTAAAAAATTAACTGCTTCCTCTGTCAGCTCTAGCCACCGAAAAGGAATAAGCAGAGAAATCAGGCCGATTACAAAAGCTGGTCAATCTGACGTGGTGTTGCCTGAGCTCATTACTATTCATGAGCTCACCCAGTTGAGACCGCACCCACAGAATTCAGTGACAGTTTTCGTATACAGCAAGGTCGCTGATAGCCATGCTCTCATTGGCTAGCTGTTAGTCAATCAGAGTCAAGCAGCTTAGCTCGTTGAATATTAATGAGAACTGACTTTCTATACAATGTTAGAATGGCTTGAAACAAGGTAAACAAAGCATTTTTTTTCCACAAAGTCCATAGTAGAACTTCAGACATGACCACAAAAGTAATGAAATGTGTGTGGCAGGGCACCTTACAAAAAAAAAAAAAAAAAGCCAGTTCATGACTTATTGTGTGCAATCTATCACGCCGACTACAGCTTCATCAATAGGGCACACATGCACTGAACACCGCTGAAGTAAACTAACTAAAAAATAAGTTGCTATGGCAGCTTATTAAAAGTTACCTCCATTTTTGGAACCGAAAGTTGAGGTTATCCACTTACTTACCCTTAAACATATACTCGGGTATGTCACATAACCTGCTTTCTGGAATACCCCCCTGTTTGCCAGAGTTCTCGTTCATTATTTGTTGTCATGGTCACTGATTGCTTTGAACACCTGTTTCGTTCAGTTTGTTTTCCCCTGTGCCTTTAGTTTAGCCAGTTTAGTTCTATTCATGGTCCAGTATTGTCTTTATGTTTGTAAAGCTGATGTGTTCTTTCTTACCTGTTTTTGTTGCTAAATAAACACGTTTTGCTGAATTTGGATACACCTCTCCATCTCCTTGCCTGCTCACACCATAACAGTATGATTATCGTACTCATGGTACTGACAGATACACAGATGCACATTTTCTAGTAAAGGCATCCCTCTCTGTTAATGTATGCAACATCACATGCATGCAATTCACAATTCCACAGCAGACAGCACAGTCACAGACATGGGAATGTGAATATGGCCGGAGGGTATGCTCATTCTGACTACTAATATTTCTACTTTTCTTGTGCCACTTTTCATGTCGTTAATCAGAGAGGTCACTATTTAATCCTCAGTTGTCTTACCAGGTTCAGCGAGCGCGTTCTAAGACACATCACCTCACCAGCTATTTGTGTCTGATCACTGGAGAGTGGAATTGGAAGCGGAGGCATATTGTGCATCCTTTATCATTTCACACATGAATTATGGATGCTGCTTGAGCTACTTGGTTTCCAAGAGCCAGTGTCCTTCATATGGACATATCTATTTGGAAGGTATAATATATGTTTCATGACTCTGTCTAATGTTCCTGTAAGTCTTGTAGTCTAGGAGGATAGAGAAATGATCTGGTGAGAAAATAGGGAGCCATATTTGGGCCCAAATTTTGATAGATAGGAAATAAAGTTATCTTTATATGACTACTGAAAAGAGATTGAGCATCAGTCATGTTCCTTCCAAGTGTTCCAGCTTTTTATGCCTGTAGGGTGACACTAGTAACATTATTTACATATACATTCCTAATTCAATGGTGACATTTGATATTTCGATCTTACGTGTCTACTTTAGACATTCTGCTAGCTATAATAATATATATATATATATATATATATATATATATATATATATATATATATATATATATATATATTACATATTACATATTGTTGCTCTTTTGTTGGTTTAACTGTTTCTATTGTTCTTCTCATTTGTAAGTTGTGTCTGTTAAATGAGATGTGCAACTTATTAGGTCAATTGGCGACATGATTGGGTATAAAAAGAGCCTCTCAGAGTGGCAGTGTCTCTCAGAAGTCAAGATGGGCAGAGGATCACCAACCCCCAATGCTGCGTGCCAGAAATAGAGGAGCAATATCAGAAAGGATTTTCTCAGAGAAAAATTGCATGTAAGAGTTTGAAGTTATCATCATCTACAGTGCATAATATCATCCAAAGATTCAGAGAATCTGGAACAATCTCAGCGTATGGTCAAGGCCGAAAACCATAATGGATGCCCGTGATCTTCGAGCCCTTAGACGGGACTGCATCACATACAGGAATGCTACTGTAATGGAAATCACAACATGGGCTCAGGAATACTTCCAGAAAACATTGTCGGTGAACACAATCCACCGTGCCATTCGCCGTTGCTGGCTAAAACTCTATAGGTCAAAAAAGAAGCCATATCTAAACATGATCCAGAAGCGCAGGCGTTTTCTCTGGGCCAAGGCTCATTTAAAATGGACTGTGGCAAAGGGGAAAACTGTTCTGTGGCCAGACCAATCAAAATTTGAAGTTCTTTTTGGAAAACCGGGACGCCATGTCATCCGGACTAAAGAGGACAAGGACAACCCAAGTTGTTATCAGCGCTCAGTTCAGAAGCCTGCATCTCTGATGGTATGGGGTTGCATGAGTGCGTGTGGCACGGGCAGCTTACACATCTGGAAAGGCACCATCAATGCTGAAAGGTATATCCAAGTTCTAGAACAACATATGCTCCCATCCAGACGTCGTCTCTTTCAGGGAAGACCTTGCATTTTCCAACATGACAATGCCAGACCACATACTGCATCAATTACAACATCATGGCTGCGTAGAAGAAGGATCCGGGTACTGAAATGGCCAGCCTGCAGTCCAGATCTTTCACCCATAAAAACATTTGGTGCATCAGCAAAGAGGAAGATGTGACAAAGAAGACCTAAGACAGTTGAGCAACTAGAAGCCTGTATTAGACAAGAATGGGACAACATTCCTATTCCTAAACTTGAGCAACTTGTCTCCTCAGTCCCCAGACGTTTGCAGACTGTTATAAAAAGAAGAGGGGATGTCACACAGTGGGAAACATGGCCTTGTCCCAACTTTTTTGAGATGTGTTGATGCCATGAAATTTTAAATCAACTTATTTCCCCCTTAAAATGATAAATTTTCTCAGTTTAAACATTTGATATGTCATCTGTGTTGTATTCTGAATAGAATATTGAAATTTGAAACTTCCACATCATTGCATTCGGTTTTTATTCACAGTTTGTACAGTGTCCCAACTTTTTTTGGAAACGGGTTTGTGTGTGTGTGTGTGTGTGTGTGTGTGTGTGTGTGTGTGTGTGTGTGTGTGTGTGTGTGTGTGTGTGTGTGTGTGTGTGTGTGTGTGATGGAAACTATACAATTATTTTATATTACATATCTAAATAGGCTTATAATCTAGATTTAGGTTTATTGAATGTATATATAATAGACTCAAACATATATATTTTTGTATTTCTATATACATTTCAGTTGTTCATACCCAGCACATAGAAAACTTCAGTTTCAGATTTCAGCGAGGGAGGCTGTAAATTAATATTCAGCCGTGTGCTAACCTCCATGTCATGATGATCAATGTGCTTTGTTACTGGAACATGATCTTTCACACCTACAAGCTGTCCATCAACACTTTCATAGCAGCATAATAATTAGGAGCGAGGCGCCCACAGATGCATTATATCCTGGTTTTACACCTGGCCAAATAGTACTACTGAATTTACAACAGGTCTGTGGCTTATAAAACCATTTTTTAACATAGACACTCTCAGGAACGGAATTAGATGCCTGTTACTACTGCATTCTTCTCATACACTGGTAGGACATGAGTTGAGATATTTGATTTAACACACACTACTCATCCACTGATGGGGCTTGCTGCTTGAATTTATTTGGCTTAACATAACCTGAGAAATGGTGGAACATGCTAATAATAAAATGAGAATCTAAGATCATTCAATGTCTTTATTGATTAGAATGATACATGAATGATAAAGCTTAATTTAGTTGGCCATGGTATTTAAACACTTTCGGAGAGTACTTTGTATCCCTGTGCATCTGCAGCGGTAAGCAAAGAATAGAAAGGTTGGAGAAGAGTTAGTGCTTTCTGGACCACAGGGCATTTCTATTGATGCCATCTATTATTGATGTGATTTCTCCTTTTTCCTTTTTGGGGAACCGACTAGCTGAATGAAATGAGAGTAGGTGGTGTGGTGGTGTGCTCTGTCGTTTTTTTGGATGATTCAGAGCGCACAATCAATTTACACATTTACTATCTATTTGAGGTGTAACGGTACACGTATTCATACCGAACCGTTTCGGTACAGGGCTTTCGGTTCGGTGCACGTGTGTACCCATGGGTCCTAATGCAATCTTTAACAGTAGGCTTGTTTTACACGCAGAACACACTTCAATCCGAGTTCCCACACAAACATATTTAGTATTCAGTTCATTTTATCACAAAATTCAAACGATAAATGCCGTTTTGGCGCTCTTTAATGTGAAGTGACTAATCTCTGTATAGGCGTGTCAGTTCAAGCGGTGGCACGGCGCGCCAGTGAATGCGATCAGCTCTTCCTAAAGAATAAACATGAATTAATATCTGAAGGTATTTTGAGGATACATTACAACCTACTGAAACGTATCATACGTTGTGTAATCGCTAAATCAGTGTTTCAACCACGGAAAGATGTCAATAAAACACCTTGTAAACAATGTCACATAGCATTACATTTACCTTAGAAGTCATGCAGTGTCCACAGCTGGTTAGTTCACTAGATAGATGAACTCTTTCGTTAAATATATGCACTATATTAGCCTATATAGTCATTATATTCTACTTAACCTGTTAGTGATGTCTTGAGTATTTAATGTGTTTAAATAAATTTGTCATGAAAATGACAGACACTGTGTAGCCTATAAATGGTTATATTTCAACAATGAATGTGAAAAAAAAAAAAAAAAAAAAAAAAAATTTATAATTAGATTTAGAAGTTAATGGAAAAACTGCCTTATGTGAAGTTTACATGTTTGCACACAATGTGTTATTTGAGTGTTGATTATTATATCTAAAAATAAATAGCAACTGAATTTAGGCTAATAGTTTGGGCTATTATTATTGTATTTATAGTATTTTATACAAACCCGATTCCAAAAAAGTTGGGACACTGTACAAATTGTGAATAAAAACCGAATGCAATGATGTGGAAGTATCAAATTTCAATATTTTATTCAGAATACAACATAGATGACATATCAAATGTTTAAGAAAACATATCTGAGAAAATGTATAATTTTAAGGGAAAAATAAGTTGATTTTAAATTTCATGGCATCAACACATCTCAAAAAAGTTGGGACAAGGCCATGTTTCTCACTGTGTGGCATCCCCTCTTCT
>CM031957.1:15748828-15749984 GCA_018749465.1 Paracanthobrama guichenoti
CGCGAGGAGCACTAGTTCAAAAACCAAGTCCTGTTGGGCCAGTACGGAGCGACCAACAGGACCTGCTCCCTCGTTTCCTGACCTTGCACAGTGTTTGTGCAAGAAGGCTCACTGGGGGAAACGATATTTGCGTAGGCCCCGGGCCAGCTGTGTGCCAGCACATCCGAACCGAGGTCCCCTCGGTCAGGGAATAGAACAGCTGGCAGTGGGTGGAGTCCGGGCGGCAAACAGATCTACCCTGCGCGCCCGGGCGACTCCAGATCAGCTGGACCACCTGGGGATGGAGTCTCCACTCTCCCGGGAGCACTGGCTGTCGTGGAGAGCTCGTCGGCGCACGCGATTGAGCAGGCCCGAATATGAATGGCACAAGCGACCTCAGATGCTTCTGACTCCATAGGAGGAGATGGCGGGCGAAAGGTGTGACATGCGACGGAGCGTAGACCACCCTGTTTGTTGATGCACGCAACGGCGCAGTGCTGTCCGCGGACCAGAACGTGCTTGCCTCTGAGCGGCGTTTTAAGCGGCTGAGTGCAAGACGAACTGCTAACAACTCCAGGCAATTGATATGCCATTGCAGTTGGGGCCCCGTCCACAGACCCGACACTGCAAGCCCGTTGTACGCGTGGCACCCCAGCCGGTGGATGAGGCATCCGTGAGACAACAGCATGCCTGGACACTTGTTCTGAGAGGCACGCCTGCCCGTAGAAATGAAGGGTCCGACCACGGGCTGAAGGTTTGGCGGCATCTCAGCGTCACTTGGACACGGAGAGTTCCCGCTGCGCCACGCCCATCTCGACCCGGTCGTGGAGCCAGCGTTGAAGCGGTCTCATATGAAGCAATCCCAGCGGCGCACTGCGCGGCTGCGACGCCATATGCCCCAGGAGCCTCTGAAAATGTTTCAGTGGTACCGCTATCCTGCGCTCGAACGAGTTCACGCAGTTCAACACTGACTGGGCCGCGCTCCTCGTGAGGCGCGCCGTCCGGGCGACCGTCTATCTCCATCCCGAGAAAGAGATCTCTGCGAGGGGCAGAGTTTGCTCTTCTCCCAGTTGACCTGAAGCCCCAACCGCAAAGGTGACGGAGCACCATGTCCCTGTGTTCGCACAATTGCTCTCGCGACTGGGCAAGGATCAGCCAGTCGCCGAGGTAGTTGAGA
>CM031957.1:15791272-15801955 GCA_018749465.1 Paracanthobrama guichenoti
AAACATAATATTTAAACATAAATATGAAACAAAATACATTGTTTAATGGCTACAAGTATAGTAGGCTACAGTACCGAGAAATTTCATGTCCGAGCGGGATTTGATCGAACGCGGTTTTACCGGTGACCGGTTCATGAGTGGAGTGTGCCTGCATAGAGTGGAATATTAAGCTGAGCGTCACACTGCTCAGGTTCTTATTACAGGTTCATGACTCGTCAGAACCGAAATGGTTGGTGTTATTGCAATTCACAACCTCACCGCTAGAGGCCACTAAAATCTACACGCTGCACCTTTAAAGGGGCTATATGTAAGAATGTACATGTATTAATTGCTTTTTTTATAGCCAATGTGTAACCAGCTTGTAACGAAATTAAAAAAAAACGAGAGGTTCCCGACTTCCTAGGAAGCCTGTTGACAGATTTTTATCATGTCAATGTTAATGCAAAGAAAAGGGATTCATTCAAACTATATATAGTCTCAAATATACTATAATCAAACTATCATAACTGTGTAATTTTAATTACTTAATTTGTCCACATGCCGATGAATTGTAGAGCATCTGTTCACACATACACATTTACGATCAGATGCTTCATTAAAGGGATACTTAAGCTTTGTATCAGTAGAAATCCGGTAGTATATTCTAATGATCATGCTTCCCCCGTCATATTCCCCTGAGACAAGAGATTTATGTATTTTATTTCTGGAAAAAAATCCTCAGATGACGCAAATATCGTTATTTTGCGTCATCGGAGGATTTTTTTGGACAAAGTAGGAGCTAGTTCCGCATGTTATCACCCATGGGGGGTGCACTCACAGTGCTCGGCTTGGGCAGCTGCAGGCATTCATGTAAACGGAGCGTTGCGGAGCAAAGTGAGTGTGTTTCAGCTTTTCAAATGAATTCCTATTAAAGTTACGTTTCCATAGGCATGATCTGAAACGCGCGCGAAACAACACGCGCCGTGAATGTATGCCGCGCCCTGCTCTTACCTCAGACACTTTCAGTTTTTAATTGTATTGTCTGTTCTCTAACTGAACTAATTATGAAAATGAAAACAACGGTAGGGGCAGTGCCACGTGGGCAAGTGATCCAGTAGCAGAGGCTTTTGGAGTGGCTTCGTAGGGCAGCGAAGCAAGTGCATTCTGGGAGTTGTTGTCTTTCATCCACATGAGCCAAAAATAAATTTTCTGTCTTTTCTCAGAGGAAAACACACACCACATATTTACATATTCATCTAAACGTCATTCTCATCAGAGTGGACGGTGTCGGGATGTTCGTTAACAGTATCGCTGCAAAGGTATTTCCAAATTCTTTTTACTTGTTCTAAGCGAAGAACGAAAAGGATCGAAAAAGGATACTCACTTTGCTGTGAGTATATTGGGGCATTGAAAGTCCCTTTAAGACAAGTCATTTCACTCCCATCACGGCCATCTTTGAAACTCCTCTCGGGCATGCAAGTGTAGCTCCTGTCTCTTTGAATGGGGAAACATCAATTTCTCCAAAACTCTTCACAAAGCTTAGAATTAAATTTCATATTTGAAATCATCAATGAAATCTGACAACAACTGTCTTATACATTTTATTTCTAAACGCTTGAATCATGACCAAAAAAACCCTGCATTTTTTCAGCCTGGGCAAAGCTAATGTGCATGCTCAATCCTTAATGCAGAACATTGCCTGTTTCTATAGCAACCCGGAGTTTCTAACTGCAGCTGCAGTGACGCGATGACTTTACTAATCAACGAATGGCTCTTTCATTTAGAAGGTGGGGCTTATTCGCCATATTGAACGTTGCACTTTCTCTCATTCATAAGTAATCGGAGTGCACCATCTATAAATAAAGTCTTTGATCACGTTCAGTCTTTTGTACATTACATGTGCTTGAGTGTGAGCACAAGCAATAAGTTGCTGGCTGCAGTTCACTTAACTGCCTCCGGTGTCGCTAATTACAAGTGTTTCTGAAGTCTCTTTTTAAAAGAACCATTGGATTTTAAGATGTGGGTATTGCACTCCAAAGCAGAAGCAGATGAACACATTCAGGGGGCCGTTAAACCGACTAAATAATTGGAAAATTCCTGCATGTGTCACCAGAGAGAAGTCTGATGTTTTCATTGGAAGGTAGAGTTTTGATCAAACATTTCAAGGTCAAAACAGATGAATTGTTCGCCATAAGAGCTATAACATGCATTTAGAAAATCGATTTTTCCATTTCACAATCTGCCTTTAACGTGAAACAGCATTGTCCACCCATTTTCACTTCCATAATGTGACATTTCTGAGTGTAACTGAATATTCAATGAGAGAAAACCGAGCAGGATTCTGCTTTATCCACCGAGAATTGATTAGATGGTAAAAAGTGGGTGTTCTGTAGCAGAATGGTGTTGGTGTGGTGTAATGGTTGTATTGCATTCATCAGCAACTGAGTCATTAGACAGACACAACATGTCAATTTACTGAGTCCCCCATCATAAATCATACACGTCCTCTTCATTTATCATCATTCAATCTCTTATGGTCCAATCATGCGCCGGGATTGTCGTGGAATGTACCATTATTATACAGGGATGTTTGATGGGCTTGTGGAAAGTCAGATGATTAAGTGAAAGGCAAGAAACACATGAATAAATTCTTATCTCTATTTCTCTCATTCTCTTTCCCTCCTTGCGCTTGACTCCTTCTCTTTCCTTCCTCTGGGCTCATGCAGTCAGCTGGTTTCCTCCATCGCGGCACATGATTCGATGTGAACGTCAGTTATTGTTTGTGCCCTACTTCACTCGACCCGTGGGCCACATGAACATTTCATGCTAAGAGAGTGAGAGAGAGAAAAAAATCCAGAGAGGTTGAAGGAAAACCATAACATCATGCTTGGTATTTGTTTAAATGTTGTTTGTGTTGAGTTCATACATTTCTATGTAAAATTCTCATGATTTGTAATGTTTAAATGCGTGAATGATACCTCAATTCGTACTGCGTAATGGCGGTGGTGGGTGGGTGCTATTGCTTTTCTATGTCATCAGACTTATATTGAAAGAGGGATCTAAGCTTTATTTTGACTTGGTGAGCTCTTTTGGCCACAAAATGGCCAACTGAAAAAACTGTTTAACTTTGCCCAGGAGAAAAGATAAACTTTTTTAAAAAAAAATTTTTTTTTTTATATGTATCTACTCTCACTTTTGATCAATTTAATGTGTCCTTGCTGAATAAAACTAGAAATTTCTTACTGACCCCAAACTTTTGAATGGTGGTGTATATATCGCAGCATGCCTCAACCTGACAATTATGAAAAATTTATTTGGCCTGAGAACACAGTTTAATAAAACGTTACTAATACATGGATACTGTATTTTACAGGGATAATGACCGTTCATTATAGTGTTGTGTTTCTTCCTACACATATAGCTTAAATTTAAATATGTACCTAATTGACAATTCGAGTTCAGTAAGTTCTTGCTCATAATGATTCTCACCACTAAAAGGCTTATATTCCAGAGAAAAATACATTATAAAGTTCCTTTTGTTTGTCATCCATTCTTGTAACGCCTGCTTTTATATTTAATGCAGTGAGGAGCTCTCTGTCTTTCAAAGTGTGCATATCGACAGTGTTTATTAAAATAGAACTTGGGCAAGGACCAAAATAGACACGGCATCTTCATTCCCTACTTCATTCTGTTATCAGTTGGCCACTCATATGAATGACTGCAAGGCATGATGGGAAGTGGCTGGCCACATCCCACGGGCATTCATCAAGTTGTGATTGACAGCCTGGAGAGAACGAAAGCCCTGCAGATATCATCCGCTGCGCTCCACAGCTCTTTCTGTTCACTTTCCTCCTGAGAGTTTTTATCATGCATTCATACTGGGGACAAAATCTCAGTGTATCGTTTGATGTCAAGGTAAAGCTGCTACATGAACGTTTAGATTTAATTTATGGTGACTTAATAAAGCCTTTAAGATGTATAACCAGACATCTTGACCATTTGAACAGTGAATGATGTAGAATATTATGTTAAGATTACATTTAACATCCATTTAGCTACTTAGAAGTGTTAGGAAATCTGACCTTTTTGGCAGAGTAGGAAGTCTTGACATCGGTTACCTACACCTTTCACTATTACAAACCAAGTTAATGTTTTATATTGCAGCATGCCCCATTTTTTTTTTTCAATTCATGGACTATTAATAGGATATTACCCATTTATAACATATTAATCACATGTTATGTGAAATATGGACTGATGGCTAATGCTACAAGATTGTTCAAACCAACTCATTAACTTGAAAGCCCTCTATTTAGGCTAATTATGGATTTTTTTATGTTTAAATGAATGGTGATGTAATCGATAGAAGCCATAGCGGTACACATTTGATCAGTCTCAAAGTGCTGCTAACCCAATCAGCCATGTCCGGTCTATGAATAGCATAGAATTACTGATTCACAGACGTAGAATGGGAGCTGATGTTCTGTGCGTGCAGCTGGCCGTTAATGGATACCTTTTAACTTCAGACTGCCTCACTTTGGAGCCATAAATAGATGATGATGTCACAAACACTCTGCTTGGAATGCTTAAATAACAACGGGAGATTCAAATGGAGATGGTTTTCAGTCAGCCAACCATCTGCATTTCAGTACAGTTGCCCTTGCTGACCATTTGACACTGCAAAACCTAACATCATGAGTGTTATAAGAGCCATAAAACCAGTGGAACCAGATTGAATTTAGTCTGTAAACGTGAACACCTTTATAAGAACAGATTCATAAGAGACTTTTAGAATTCCTTTGTCCCTGCAGCTGTTTTGAAGGCCACATACTGTCTTACAAATCCACCAATGTGAATCTTTTAACTCCTTCTACTTCCCTTATTGCCACATACTCAGTGTCTCTAGAAGAAAATAGTGCTTTCAATGTAAGTACATAACTAATTAAAGTATTCTACAGGATTGTGTGTGTGTGTGTGTGTGTTGATCAAAGTCAGAATAATGAAAACCTGTGTTAAATTAGATTTTTACAAACGTTTAGATCTGGTAAAAATAATATTTTTGGCACTCAGACAGGTATGTTCTATGGATTTGAGCTGATAGAAAAACATGACGTATTAGCTGTATGCAAAGTGACTCACATTTGGTTTTTGAACACTGAAAATGTGTGCAATTGACCAATTTACACAGAGAGCCACGTTAAGATCTCCATATCTCTGGGATTGAACCATCGAGGGCCAGATCTAGCAGATCTCTTTTTTTTTTTTTTTTTTTTTTTTTTTTTTTTTTTGGGAAAATACGGTTTTGCACATCAAAAAAGGGCTTGTCATTTGGTCACCCTCATTTTGTTCCAAACACAGATTTGTGAGTAAATGAGAATTCAGAATTAAAATTTTTTGGATGAACTATTCCTTGAAGACATTTAATATACTGTATGTTGAGAGGCATGTGTGTTGCGGTTCTTGCTTCAACATCTAATGTATGACGAATGAAGAAAAAAACATCCAGATTAATACATAAGCAAAATCCTAAATAAATCCTAAATAAATGGTTTATGTCAGGCTTGTCAAACTATTTTTTGTTTATCCAACTAAAAAACAGTCCAGTCCGAACAAGGCCTTAGTTTTTGAAGAAAATATTGTGACATTATGTGGACGATTGCATTTTTACTATACCAACTGATGTAGATATCCCAACAGTAACAGCACTGACTAAAGATCAGATTTGAAAACAAATTCAAATTGGTTTCAATGTGAACAGCTAATTTTGACTTTGCACTTAATATTGCAGCACACAACACATATAAAAGTCTAATTTCATAATGTTCATTGCCTAAATATTGATTTAGTATTGATCGTGAATATTAGTCTGCTCTGTCAGTATGAGCTATATGGGTGAAACCAAGATGGCTGCAGGTTCATCAAACTGTTGTTACCCGCCCCGTTGGTTTGAAAAGCAGCACTGGAAGGATCAGATCTAGCATGCTGATTGATTCTTAAAGTGTCATGAAACTTGTTCAAACCTCTGATTGTTCAAACCTCTGATTTGAAAAAGGCTCAAATAATGTAAAGCTGTGGAAAAGTGTGAGTGTAGAGGGTGGGAACAAGGGAGACAACAACCAATAAAACAGACCTGCAACACTCATTATACAGACAAATTAATATTTAAATGTGAGGCGCAAACAACTATCATGAACAAATACATTTGATCAGATTATTCTTAGAAATATCAACAAATTAGCATTATAACTATTTGCACATACTGTGTATATTTAATTAGAAGAAGACATGATGAAATATGTGCTGTGCTGTGAGTGTTATTAAACTCATTGTGACGTTCCGTGCTAAAACCGGTCTCAAGCGCGCTCCGCATGTTGTTATGTATTAAATATTGTTATATTCATATTTTCCATGTATCGGTAATCAAACTCCAGCTCTGACCACATTGCAGTGAATATGCAAAAAAACACTCTTTTTCTACTGTATGACACGTGTCAGAACGCAAAGCTGAACAGGCAGAGGTGAACAAACAGCGACGAAACGGTCTTGTGTGACAACTCTCCACTGTAATGCGATCTCATGTGTAATACAGTGCAGTGATTGGATTAAAAGAGTTTATTCTCATAAATAATATGGAGAAACTGATGACATAGACGCATACTACTCAGCCATCGCAGCCAATCACCACTCCGAATTAACGTGTAAACCTCACTTTTTGAACCTAAACATAGTGAGTGCTTTTTTTGTTTTCATTGATGTGCAACCAGTACATGTCCGTTAACATGTAATTTAGTGTTTTCGGGTTTCATGACCCTTAATACTTAAGGATTTTCCCTGAATAATTCATACATGGTCTGTCCCTGATCACAGCAAGGGGCTTGACTCCAGATAGTTGTGATGCATACTCAGGATGTATAGTTCGAATTAATGTCTTTGGCTACTCTGCTTGTCTGTCTCTCTTTGTTTTCCCCTCTCTCTCTTTCTTTATTCCTGAGCCCGTGTGTTGTGATAATTACAGCCTGGCTCTCTTCATCGCCAGGACTTCTGCCCACCCACAGCGGGCACAGCTGTTAGACTCGTACATCCAACGCCAACCGCCTGCAGCCCACCACAGCTGCCGTCAGGGTAATCAGTGCACAGGTACTCCACCGAGCCATTCGGCTGCTACTGCCCCTCTAGCTACAGACCCCCACATAATCATTACAACCTGTAACCTTTAAAAACGACCTCTATGAGGGACTGATTGGAATTCCCCTGCTGGTGCACAGGTGGCATATAGGTTAAAAAAGTTTGAGTGGGATTAGGTATATTTTCATTGTGTCAGTGGTCCAGACGCTAGTTATTGATTTATTCAAAGGGAGTGGTTTGTTGCTTCTTCTGCCGTCTCAAAGAAATGAATAAATTCTTCTGTGAGAAGTGTAAATATTGATTGCTCTTTGGAAAGGTGCCGTTCCTAGTGGGGTTTCTTGGAAATATCACTGTAACGGAGACGGTTGTAATGTCAATCTGCTCTTGAGACACCAAGCCGACAGTCGGCCATCAGTGAGCGTCTGTTGGGCTAGTTTTTGCAGTGTGTTCTGAATGAGTCAGCACACAACATTCCAATACGCAAATATTTCCAGAACGATATGAGCTGCCTGGAATGAAAAAAGTGATCAACATGATTGATATTCAAAATGGTAAGCAAGCACTGCTTTGTTTAACGGTTTGTATATCTGCAGTCCTAGTTTCGCTTTCCCTTTTTGAATGACAAATATGGACTATTGATACATGATATTATAAACAGCTTTTTCCTTATACGAAGGCGCAGAACTCACGTGATAGTTGACAGTCACCTGTAGTCTGTGTGGTGTGTTCAAGTGCAGATTTTTGGGCAAGATGCAGCCGATGCGAGGCGACAACACCCCACAAGAGCTGCAGTTTTGGAGATGCTCTGACCCAGTTGTTTAGGCATCACAATTGGCCCTTGTCAAACTCAATCAAATCCTTACACTTGCCCACTTTTCCTGCTTCTAAAACATTAACTTTGAGGACAAAATGTTCACTTGCTGCCGAATATATCCTATGTTCTTTGTTCAAGTGCATAACAGCGATCAGACAGAAGGAGGATAAGTTTGTGCAGTCACCTGTATGTCGACTCAAATTTTACAACCTAGTTTCTAAAAGGGAACATATTCTACACATGTGGCGTTATAATTAAGTTTAGCATAACTATTTTCCACCCTCTCTCTGATCCATAATCCCTGTACCAAACAGACGAGACACAATAAGCAACAGAGACAAGTAAGGATCAATTAGCCTTCGCTCCCCACGTGCATCAATGAGCCTTGGCCGCCCACGACCC
This sequence comes from Paracanthobrama guichenoti, assembly GCA_018749465.1. Classification (NCBI taxonomy): domain Eukaryota; kingdom Metazoa; phylum Chordata; class Actinopteri; order Cypriniformes; family Gobionidae; genus Paracanthobrama; species Paracanthobrama guichenoti. The sequence continues at coordinate 15,799,593 of CM031957.1, forward strand.
TGTCGCCGGTTCACCACTGTTCATTCCTTGGACCACTTTTGATAGATACTGACCACTGCAGACCGGGAACACCCCACAAGAGCTGCAGTTTTGGAGATGCTCTGACCCAGTCGTCCAGCCATCACAATCTGGCCCTTGTCAAACTCGCTTAAATCCTTACACTTGCCCATTTTTCCTGCTTCTAACACATCAACTCTGAGGACAAAATGTTCACTTGCTGCCTAATATATCCCGCCCACTAACAGGAGCCGTGATGAAGAGATCATCAGTGTTATTCACTTCACCGGTCATAATGTTATGCCTGATCAGTGTATATGTATATAGTGTAGGTGTGCTGACCTCTGGTCATGGGACAGGTCCATAGCCCTGATGCCTGCATCACATCCGGGGTAAATATACAGCTGCTTAAAGTCACAGGCCTGCCAGACTTCAACAACACCGTTATCACCTCCTGTTACCAAGTTCTGACCGTCACTGCTCAACAGAATGGCCTGGGGGAATAAAGTCAAGATAAATATAGAGACCGTTTCCTGTGAATGTGTATTTGTTGCTGTTCAATGCATGTCGCCTCTTACGCGTGTGGAGTCATTAATCTCCATCTGTGCCAGGAGTTTTCCATTAATGCTGAAGTTACAGAAGTGTCCTCTCTCATAGTAGATGATACAGTGGCCCTCACTGGACACAGAGATCAGACGGGGCTGGAGGCAGTTCTCGGGGCCCTCCAGGGCCCGCAGCAAATCTCCTGTGATGGTGTGCACCAAACACGGCCCCTCTGGAAAACAAGACAACATCAAGAACACATCAATTTGGTCATTATATATGAATATATAAAATAATAATAAATAATTTAAATAAAATTAATTTAATTCCTTATCTGCAATGGGTTTAAACTAAACGGCAAGGGCCTAAAACTAACATTTTAGTTGATGACGTAAGAAAATTTACCGGCCATGAAAAAACAGGCAATTATGATACCAAAATTTTAGATATCAGTAAAGATTCACAATTCTCTATTCCAAGCAAAAGCACAAATAAATGCAGTATAACAAAGACACAAATGAAATAACGCTGTTCCGGTTTCTCAGGTTGCTCTGACAGCAGGTAAACTATTTTTGTTTTTTTTTCCAGTCAGAATATCTACTTCAATTAAGTGCATTTAGTTTAAAACCAGTAAAACTGTCTGCCAATGGGGTAAAACTCTTTCTTTTTTCCCGTTTGCATTAAGATTTCTCCATTGGCAGACAATTTTACTGCTTTTAAGCAAAATGTACTTAATTTAAATATATAATATTGTCATTTTTCTTATATAGAAATTTTTAGATTTTAGATATTTGTACCTGAAATAAGACAAAAATACTCGGTAAGAAAAGCATTTTTTGCAGTGCAGAAATTGAATAAAGCAAATGTAAAATAACAAGTCTTCACTGTATAAATTAAACATCCTTATTAAAGGTACACAAGTCTGTTCTTTGATTAACATTAAAAACAGACGGCAGCAGGAATATTAGGCTGCTGTCACTTTAAGAGCGAAAGCACAGATATAATACACTGATACACATGCGTTTACTTTCTCAGCTGTTTACTAGGATACAAGCTATTTTTGGACAATTTTGTGTGAATGAGTGACATGAAAGAGGGCTCAGTTTAGTACTCGCACGTTTTCTGAGCGAGCGCTTCAAATGTGTGCACAAAACCTTCGCTTTCACGTCATCTTGTCAAGGCTTAAACTTTAATGATGATGCAGGACTGGCCTGTCATCTGTCCCAAGCATTGTTCACATTCATGCTTTGTTAGAAATCATAAAAATGTAATTGGTGAGTGAAACGGTTTCATACTCAGATTTACACTCACATTTGGCGAGTGTTCATTTTAGGCCCTGGGTTTATATATGAATTCTCTTGCAAACCAACACTAGTCTGAAAATAGCTCATTTCAGATCTGCTGCTATATTTAGACTGACCTTTGGCCCCACTGATGACAAGTCCCAGTTCAGCACACACGGACACACACACCACCTCGTGGTCATGGCCTGTCAGAACCGCTCTAGGCGCCGGATAATCGCCTACAACACAACAGACAGTCAGGCTCCGCTAGCTTAAATCTCTCCCATTAAGAGCCACATAACACAAGGTATGGGAGAGAAAAAAATACCACGTAAAAACAAATGTTTGTTAATAAATACATTTAGAAAGAATATTAGAACTTGAAATTTAATCTCAATATAAAGTCAAATAAATATTAAAATGTCATGCATGTGAAATCTATGGAAGCTTGTTTCAGCCACAGAATAAAAAATAATAAAGGTAATTGCAACTTTTTAACACAATTGCTAGATATATAGAAAAAAGTTGCAATTACCTTTT
>CM031957.1:15812458-15832797 GCA_018749465.1 Paracanthobrama guichenoti
TGGAAGAGGCCAGACTACACCGAGTCAGGTGTGTGAGGCCCAGACACACTCGTGACACACACCAGCACTGCGTCTGTGCTGGAGTGAGTGGACAGATTATCAACAGTACAGTCATGCAGAATTTACTGTGTTTAAATGTGTCAGCTGTGTGGAATGCAGTCCGTCTAAATACATACATGACAATGGGAGCAGGAGTGAAAGAAAATGAGCTATGAAAGATGTCTCTCCCCACACAGAGACACAGAGGAGGGAGAAGGGAGGGTGATGTGCTGTCTTTGATAAATCTTTTAAAAGTAAAAAATAAATAAAAATAAAAGTAAAACATGGAAACTCCTGCTTTAGTAAAACATTTCCTACTCCCAGGTAGTTAGCCATGCTAATTTCATATCTCTTGTTACTTTGATATAATTTCAACTTAAATCAATATTTCATTCCCATCTATTTATTTATTTAGTAGGTAAAAATGCAAAGCCATGTTCCAACACATAGTGGGAAACATTACCAGAAGAGTGAAAGCTGTTATAGCAACAATGGGAAAATCAACTTTCCAATTTTGGACAATTGGTTTGAAACTAAATGCTTAAATTAAATTAAACGTTTTGGTGTCCACATACTTTTGGCCATGTATTGTGTTGTAGTATATTATATATTCTTTACACACGTTATATTTACATTGATTGTACACAATATTTATTAAAAATTCAGTCAAAATATCTGTAAACAGAAATTGTGCATTAGCACATTTGACTATTTAGCATCTGTTGACTATTTGTAAAAAGAATTCTGGAAGCTGCCCAAGTGGACAAATTCTCAGATTCAAATAACAAAAAAAACAAAAAAAAGTCATGATGGACGATTAATTGTTCTGGTTGAAATTTGTTTTAGACTCTTCACAAAAAATGGCACATAAAAAGAATTCCATTATGATTTTGGATTGCTGAAGGCTTAAATTCAGATTTAATACCAACAGAGGTGGAGGTGTAGAGAGAGGTACAGGTGTGTAGGATGAGGACACATACTATGAAGTGACAAACAGATAAATTAGGCAAGACATATGATACTGAGAAGCAGGGGAGCAGAGATATAAGATGAATAGGCTCAGAGAGAGAAACTTCTTAGAGGCTTCAGCCATATGTTATCACACATCTTCCCTCTCTCATCCCTCTATCCTCTTTTTCTCCCTCATCAACAGGTCAGAGAGATGAGAGGAGGACATATTGTCCTGACAGCGTGTGCCACGCGGCTTCAATCAGACATTATTACACCATTCATATTCATTCAGTCTGACAGGACAGAGAGACAGAAAGAAAGAGAGAGAGAGCTGATGATGTACAGGCTAAGCCACAGCTCATTGCTTTCCAATTTGCATGCAAATGCTGAACTGAAGCTTGAATGGCGGCTGGGTGAAAAACAGCACTCATCTCCTCTCAAGGGCCGGGCCCTTGCAACTCAAAACAGCCAATCACAAATCACTCTACTGACGATTGACAAACCACAGACCTATCAAAGGGTCAATCTCCACCGGTAACTGGTACTGCTGGTCCTGCACAGAAGAGCTTTGATGACCTGAGAGAAAGAGAGAGAACCGATGAAAAATATTTTTAATGCTCTGTATCATTGGAATATTTATTTATTGAGGTCAGTCGTACTACAGCACACTAATGACAATTACAAAAAAACAAAGAAACACTCTCTTCTTTTACAAAACCAAATGCTGATAAATAACAAAAATCAGCTAATTATACTTTTTTTTATTTTTTGTAAAAGTAAGCCATTTATGTGCGATTTTGAAATTGTCAGGTTCTTCTCTGGTTTTGGCATTAATAAGTATAAGGTATGGAGAAAAAAAACGTGGTAATGATCAAAAATATTATACCGATCTGAATTTTCTTAAATAGATTAAATGTGCTGTGAAATCAGGGTCAAAAATAATAATTTATCACAATTTAATAATAGTTTTGCCCCAATTTTGCTTTGCATGAAAACAAGTTTATTCACATTCTTTTTTTTAAGCCGGGTGAACATTGAGTGATTTTTACAGTCCTGTACGAATATTACTTGTTAGACTGTATGATATGATCTAAGTGAGATCTTGTGTAAAAGCAATGGCACACTGTGTAAAATCGACTGTCTTTTATGCCTAAACTAGACTATAATAGCCAGGACTACAATGACTTTATTCACATCTCTTTACATTGTGACATGAAGAACAGAGGAAAATCTTTCTCGCATTGTCAGTTAAGCTGTTAAAAAAAGGTTTTCTGGTAGTTAATAGCATTTTATTGTACATAAAAACACTAATTTAAAATGTATTCATCCCAAACATCGTTTAAAACAACCATCTGAAGAGATCAAGTTTAAAATCGAGAACCGCTCATCCTCCTAATATGGTAAATGACTCGGAGCATTTCTTTCTGTTAGATTGATCTTTAATAAATAAAAAAACAAGAAGAGGCTGATAAATGGAGGTGGACAGGAAGCTGAATGCAAGGCAGAGGAAGTGTCACATTTGATCCAGTTCAGTCCGAGATATCAATGTCTAAGGAGCTGATGATTATACACAACCAGAATTTAGAGGGAGCAAGCTACTGAAGCTTGCATTATATAAGGTGCAAAAATTAACGTCATCCTGCATCTGACATCAAACTTGACATAACCCTAACATAATCATGATAATTTTGTATGATCAGCTTACGCCCTACAGATAGTTAGGTTTAGGGTAGTCTCAGCCTCAGACGTCACACCCATGGACTGTTGGCTGAACGTTTGATGCATATGGCACATTTTTCTGGAAATACTTCAGGAGTTTTCGAAGTTGTCATCTGATTGGTTGAATTCTACAGGATGTCCGGGAGACGTGTGTGTATGTGTGTGTTGCGTTCTTTACCAGTCCACCTGGAAACAAATGCCATGACGCCAACTCCCTCATGGAAGACGAACGGCGTTGTGTTTACAACTGTGACTGAGCGCTTACCAGTATCAACTAAACGCTGGATTTTCAAAAGTATGTGAAGTTTGCGGCTCCATTGTTATAGTAAACTTGCAAAACGTTTTTGAATGAATAATTTATAGATGCACTATAATAATATAAATTAGAATAAAGTCTATTATTCCAGGGACATCAAAATTTACATTTTCACTTCCCTAAACATGTTGTGGAACAAAATGAACTGAGATTGGTTGTGTTACACGTCAGTCAAATGCCCTCTGGTGGTCCTTGGTCAATGAAAGCTGAGAAAAAGTCTGCCGTCAGTCTGAAGGTCTGGCTATGCGAGACTAGGTTTAGGGGTGAAGTTACTTCATGCTTAATTTTTTTTTCTAAAAATCATACGTTTCGGTTTTACAAATCTTACATACGAAATCACCACTTCATTATTAGTTCAAGAAATTTTTTTGCGTAACCTGGTTAACATAATAACTAACCAGTATCAGAGGTGTAAATGAAGAAATTGCATGATTCATTAGACTGATTCTTTACTGATCACCAAACACATTGCTGTCTGTTCGTTCTTACTCACCAGTGAGACCGTGCCACTTGTTGACGGCGAAGAGGCGGTTGGCCGTGACTGTAATGACCGCTGTGTTGGTCAGGCCTGACTGTGTGTTGGCGGCCACGTGGGTCACAGGCGAGTTGGACGGGAACTTGAGTACCATGATGACATCCTGCTGCATTTGCTCTGTGAACATCAGTGGTGTCTGCAGAAGGAGATACTGTTGAGTCCATGACCGCCATCATCAGCAGGTAGTGTAGAGGAAAAGAGAGTGATGGTGGGAGAGAAGAAGAGAGAAGAAGAAGATAGGCAGGAAGAAAGGAAATTAGGTAGTGAAAGACAGAACGGTGTAAAAGAGCACAAAAGCTGAGATTGAGGTCAGGGGTAATATCATAACTGGAATGTTAACAGAATTGAACATCTTGGTCAGAACAGGTTTGGGGAAAAAAATTATGATTCATTTCTGGGATGTCTGTATTTTTGTCGATAGAACAAAGCAATATGATTTGCAATCTAAGCATCAATATCATTTATTTAAAACTTTTTATTGTTTTGTTGAAATCTAAAATGATCTTATGACTTAACAGGCTTATGAAGGTTGCTTATGTAATACACAATGAGAATTCTTTTCCATACATTTTTAAGTATTTTTAAGAGCAAGTATTTTGCCGCCGCAGGTACAAATGCAGATTCTGCGGCAAATGCATTATATATACATCTGATCATATCTATATATGATTGCATTGGCACAGACCTACAAGCTGGTTATTAACTCATATTAGTGTATTGCTATAACATTATGTACCGCTATATCATTCCCAATAATCCCTATTTTTTGTACACTAAAAAAGTGCATGAACAGTTCAAATATGATGCTGAAATAAGTTAAAGCTGGAGAAAAGAGGTCAGACAGAGATCAAAGCAGCTACACACTTTCATTTCACAAAAATCAATGATAGATTTGACATTTTTGGACCTTAGAGAATTCCAAAAATGCTTCTGCTAGGCAAGTTACAATTCCAGGGTAATGACAGAAGGAAAACAGTTTGTAAAGGCCTAAAGCTGCAAAAGATCATAGCAGATTTCAAATTAATCTGAACTTTCCTTTAGGCCGCCACGGTATATTGCAACCTCCATTAGTAACATTATAATCTGCTTTCTCTCGCGTTCCATTCTACAATACAGCAGATGAAGAGAAGCTAAAAAGGTATATGCGCATACACAGACAGCTGTTTGATTACTTGGCAGCAAAGTCATCCAACCATCAAGTTGACTTCCTCAGTGAGGCAGGGCTGTGTTTGTAGAAGCAGGAGATAGTGTTCAGACTGGGAGGCCGCACTGTCACTCTCATTGAGCAATCTGATTGGCTGCTGCTTTATAATGATATTTATTTACAGCACAGATTAATCACTTTAAAGAATGTCTATTTTAAACTAACATTTTAAATATTATAGAAAACTATTGTAGAAAGTGTATTTATTCGCTTATAAATAATAATCTCATATATTTTAGTATGTCTCTCTCTATCAATGTCACCATTAAACTGTGCTCTAATCTAGTCTAACTGTTGTCGTATGTCTGTGATGTCTAATCCTGACATGTGTGTGTGATTTTTAGACACAGTATGGAGACACAGGGCTAATTGGTGTGCCTGCAGTAAATTAGACAGACAGCTAGCGCCTTAAATAGTGTTCAGCCTGTGAGTGCCATTAAACAGAGGATCTACCCTCATTAACCTACTGGAGACACGGAAGAGGGAGAAAAAGAGAGAGAAGTGCAGGCAGAGAGTGAAAGAGATAGATTAAAGGATTACAGTAGAGAACGGTACTGTGTATAATCCAAATATGCAGGATTGCAAGAAAATTAAATGTTTATTTAAAAGAAGAAGAGTCTAGTCTTGTCATACCATCTACCTTATTTCAAAATGCTGATTTCGTCAGAGTGATTTTTTCCCCATTAAATTCTTTCACTGGTCATTTTAAAAGGACAACAAAGAATAATAAGCCTGTCCAAAAAAATACTACTTTGATAATAAAATGGTACAGTGAGCATTGGGAACAAAGAAACAAGGATGTTGTGTTTTGTGTATATTAGTGTATAATAATAATAATAATAATAATAATAATAATAATAATAATAATAATAATAACAACAACAACAACAACAACAACAACAACAACAACAACAATAGTAATAATAATATCATAAACATGAAGGCACAGAAGCTTACAGAAACAATTACGATTTAAGCACTTTTGACGACAGGGAGTTCTACTGGGTTCCCACACCTTTCGACCAATGGATTTCCATTACTTGCATGTTTGCACCCACAATCATAAATAAACAATTCTACCCTTTGTATCAGATCTTCAGTTCAGAGTGATGTCTATTTAGCCTTTCCCTGTCAGTTTTTTAAGACTCTGTGCTTGGGATTGTGGGATTATTATGAAGTTGTGTGTTTAAAGGCTGTGTTCAAATTAAGTGTCAGTGCTACGTAGTCTGAAATCCAGTTCTGAGCCTATAACTATATCTGCATGCGGACATTTAGAGGAGAGTGTGTGGGTTTGTTTCCATACAGGCAGGCAGGGGCTGTCATCGCCACAGAAACACACAGCTAATGGGGGTTTCTAGGCCGTCACCCACAGTCTCTCAGTTTCTAGACTAAAGACCCTATCACCTCAGAGCTCTCTGCTCAATCATAGCTCTTTTCCCACTTCTGGGACCCTTTCTCACGCTGGGGGCTCACTGAAAGAGGACAGGAGAGAGGAGAGGGGATGTAAAGCACAAAACATCATGGGTCGAATTAAGCAGGCAGCTATCAGGCCCGTTTTCAACCAAAAATGGATCCACTAAAACCTGGAACTGGCCTGTTTCTCCACTGACTTGAGAGTCAAACTGTCTATATTTCTTCATACCCTGACTAAACCAAGTTTAGATCAAGATAAAAAAATAAAATAAATAAAGTGGCTAGAGATGCTAATGCAGCATATATAAAGAAAGGGATCAAGTCAACTAAAGAGATGTTGCACTGCTGCACAGGGTTATTACAATGGACACAATCTAGTTTTATGAATTCCAGTAGATCTAGCTTTTGCTTTACAAAAAAAGTTGTTTTTTTAACACTAGTTGGTGTTTACAATCACATTATCCTGCACTCCAGCATCAAATGTTAGTTTAGCTAGAATGTATTAGACAAAATCTTTTTCTCAATTAATCAGCATATTGCTAAAGTTTTGGGACACCTGCCTTTACATGCACATGAACTTTAATGAAATCCCATTCTTAATCCGTAGGGTTTAATATGGAGTTGGTTACCCTTTGCAGCTATAACAGCTTCAACTCTTCTGGGAAGGCTTTCCACAAGGTATAGAAGTGTGTTTATGGGAATTTTTGACCATTCTTCTAGAAGCGCATTTGTGAGGTCAGGCACTGATGTTGGACGAAAAGGTCTGGCTCGCAGTCTCTGCTCTAATTCATTCCAAAGGTGTTCTATTGGGTTGAGGACTCTGTGCAGGCCAGTCAAGACCCTCATCAAACACCAAACTAACTCATCCATGTCTTTATGGACCTTGCTTTGTGCACTGGAGTGCAGTCATGTTTGAACAGGAAGGGCCATCTCCAAACTGTTCCCACAAAGTTAAGAGCATGATTGTCCAAAATGCCCACACTTCAGAGAACATGTCTCCACTGCTCTAGAGTCCAGTGGCGGCATGCTTTACACCACTGCATCTGACGCTTTGCATTGCACTTGATGATGTGAGGCTTGGATGCAGCTGCTCGGATGCAGCTGCTCAGCCACAGAAACCCATTCCATGAAGCTCTCTGCACTGTTCTTGAGCTAATCTGGAAGCCACACAAAGTTTGGAGGTCTGTAGCTATTTACTCTGCAGAAAGTTGGCGACTTCTGTGCACCGTGCACCTCAGCATGTGCTGACCCCGCTCTGTGATTTTACGTGACCTACCACTTTGTGGCTGAGTTGCTGTTGCTCCCATACCACTAACAGCTGACCGTGAAATATTTAGTAGTGAGGAAATTTCACAAATGGACTTATTGCACAGGTGGCAGGTAAATTAGTTTTTATTTTCTTATCTGTTTTGTTTTCATTTTAAAGTTTTAGCAATGTTTTTGGGTGGTTTTTGCCATTTTTTGGCCATGTTATTATTATAATACATTTTTATTTCAGTTTTGGTTTTAATTATTTTAGGCCATGTAAAAGTCTCCTGCATAAACATTTGTAGGCATGCTGATAAATTTGCAATGGTCTGCATATCAAATTAGACAGTGAGAGAGTTTTTGTGTTGGTGTTACTCACCACCTGCATGGCAGAGCTGCGTGGCGGGTGGGGCTCAATTAGCAGCTGGCAGGGTGTCTGTCCAAAACTTCTGATTTGAGACTCCACAGCCTGAGAAAGACAGAGAGTGAGCATTATGGAGGTTTGGTGGCACTAATGAAGAGATATAGGACTATAAACGTCACCCTGAGACAGTGGCTAACTTGCCCTGGACAATATCAACTAATACAGACACAAAGTATGTCTGTGTGTGAGTGGGGAAAAATGTGAGAAAAAGAAAAGTGGTGGAAATAATGATCATAATAATGGGAAAGGGCTGCACACGAGCTGGATTTATGCACATTTCAGTGTGTGAGAGCGTGTTAAAGCAGAGAAAAGTGTGATGGAAGACTAGAAAGAGACTAGAGAGAGGATCTTGACCATGAAAAGAGTGTGTGAGCATGGCACTGACAAATAAAAGGCAGAAATATGGACAGACATCACATAGCAAGAGCATTTACAAACATGTTATCATCACATCTGTCTTTTAGGGTTGCTTGCTGTAGCTAAAAATATGTTACGGCATTATTGTATACGACGTTACATTATTTTTTACTAAATTATTATTTACAAGTATGCACTAAACAATTTATTTACATACATTACAAATATGTACCTACACACACATTTTATATATATATATATATATATATATATATATATATATGAAAAATATCATAGAAGCACTTCCATGAACACTTCCCACAAATCCCTGAATGTGAGTTTTTATTCTATTTAATTAATTCAATTTATTCATGGAAATGAATTGAACCCACTAACTCTAACACAGCTTTTGCTGGTGTTTTAAATCATAATGACAAAACTACAAATGAACTACAAATAATGCAAAAAAGTACATTAAAATTGCTGTGATATTCGTGAAATTGCTTCATTTTCTATTGATGCCAAAGTCATTGTTAATACATTGTGAATATTTGATCGCCTAGTGCTACAACATTTGTGCAAGTATCCCTTCATCCCACAGTTCAGTTGTGGTCCTGTTCAGTCGTGTGTGATGCATGTTAGAGCATTGTGAATCTCAGTTGGGATTTCCATCAATCAATAGAGAAACTGTCCCGATCCCACGCTAAAGAGAGAGAGAGAGAGGTATGCCAGAAATGTCCCAGCTCTCGTCTGACTGCTCTGGCTCTAACTGTATTCATGAAAGCATCAGGAAGTCAGGAGGCTTTCCATGTCCCTCTCATTGTATTTCTTCAGTGTTCCACCTCTCTCTTTTTCCACTCTGCTCAGACTGCCCTTCTTTACATCAATCCTTTCCGTCTGTTTCTAACTCTTATTCTGCTCTTCATCGCTCTTTCTTCATCCCGCTCTCCTGCTTTGATCTGGTACGGCCCACTCTGCTGGTAACAATAGACTTCACCACACAAACTCTTTTTATATAGTGTAAATCCACTAGTGATCTCATTAGAGGCATTGATGGAACACAGATGACAGGACTACTGTGTCTGGAAATACCATTCTAAAGAAGCGGGGTTCAGAAGAGGCCATGCAAGGGAAGACACCTCGTTTCAATTATATGATTGGTTGATTTCTACTTAAAAGCAATGGAATTTGACACTCTGTGTGGCAACAGTTTTTCAATTTTTGACCAAGTCTTTGGTGCTTCGCAAAACCACATTGCGTCACATATTCAGTATGAGATCTTTCAGAATTTTTTCAGTCAGATAACTGTTTGTGTAAGGCAAACCTTACTAATGTTGTTTCATAGTCCTTAGTAGGTGGCATATTTAACCCATTTATAGGCAAAGATCGCCGACTGCCCCAGATTATTGTTGTTCAACATTCACTGCACGTTAAAACATTGCAATCTTACTTGTTCGGGACAAACTGAGTATTATTAGAAAGATTAAAGACTCCAGCTTCGATATTTGACCACTGTTTATGATAAAACTAGGTTGCAGTGACACTAATTGAAATGTATGTCAGGAGTGGAAAATAATCAATCTGTAACTTTTGGTATTTTGAATAGAATAATTAATTTATTCATATTCCCTAGTGTCTGCTCCGGTTTATTTGTGTATACATCGATGCACTGGACAGCATTCGTTAGGGCTCTTAGTACAAAAGTGCATATATTTGGAGATGTATTGATTTATTCTTATGTTTGCAAAATATTTTGTCATACAGAATACCATTTCTATTAATTTCCCACTGAATTATGCGATCTGAAGAGCTGAAAGAGCACTCAAAGCAAGCTCTTTGCGTCAGGTATGACTCATATGACTCACGCTTCCATCTCTACAGCTGTCAATCATCTTACGTGAGTCAACGTGACCATAATTCCTGCCCTTCTGTACACTTCCTCATTCTGAGCTCTGTGAAAAACAAATCCCAAGAAACATTTCTACATGTGAAACAAGAAGCTAATGAACACAATTTCGATAGTATATGGCTTATGTGTGAATTTCATGCGATTTGGGGTATATCCATATGAATAAAGAATGTTTACAGTACATTACACATGCTAAGCAGGTATAGCGATTAGCTGCAGATAAAATATTAAATATAACATTTCTTAATAATTATCTGACTTAAATCCACATTAGATCGCGATTGGAAGTTATTCAAACATTCAATGGTGGTTAAGTGAGTTTTGAGTAAAAGTATAATATTAATCTTTTAAATTGTAGCTTGATGCTAATTGTAGCTCTAATGCAGTCAGTCGTGTCAGGTGCTATTCTATTCCATAATCTAATTTGTAAAAATAATTCACATAAGCACCAAAGAATACTTTTTTTGTTATTTTCTAGAAACACTTCAGATAATAGGTGGATTAATGTATAGTGGGATGAAAGTGGTGAGATGGGCAACCCATGTAATGCCAGAATAAAGGCTAATAATGACTGAATACAAACAAAAAAATAATGATAAAAGAAAAATGAAGATTAAGTCTCATACTGGCAGAGGTGTGTGAAGGTTTGTAAAATGTGAACAATAGAACATGAATGGAGCAGTTCTCCTCGCCAGACATTAAGACAATAGACTGCAAATGGGTGTTTAAAGGCAATAACATATTTTATTAGCTGTACAGCTCCATGATTATTTGTTAAAAGATTGTGATCTTGATTCAAACACCTATGCGATCTCATTCCTAAATGACAACGGTTTCCTTTGTCTATCAAACCTTTGACAAAATCACACCGAAACATTCAGATAAAATAAATATCTTATTCATAAAATGCATAGTTTTGAAATGAACTTGTGGCTTCAGTTTCATTGTGTCTGTTCATTGTGTTAAGACACATCATATATTTTTACATTTAAATTATGTATGAGCTCATGTATGTCCACATAAATAACAGTAATTCTGAGTGGGGTCCAAAAGTCTACACTGGAAATCATAAGGGATTCAAAATCTAAACATGGAAAATATTAAAATAACGTAATTGTATCATGTTTATTATATTATGTCATTTATTATTAATACATTTATATTATAATTATATTATAAATAGAACGAAAATACATTTTAGCCCTGTGATGACTGGCGATTTCCTGCCTTTGGTCCGAGAAATGGGGATAGACTCCAGGATCGCTGTGTCCTCACACTGAAGTGGTTTGGATAGCATAAGATAAGATAGGTAAGATAAGATAATCTCCAGATATTAAAATGACAATACTTTTCATTGAGGTGAAAAGCTGTCTCGAGGTATCAGCATGACTTAGTTGAGTTTGTGGCAAAAGCTTATGGTTATTGATATATTGTTTTTTACCACATGTGATAATTCATACTAAGTAGAACTGAAGTGGCATACATTACAAGATGATTGGCTAGCACAACTGCACGCTGTACAGCTGCAAGATTATTTGTTAAAAGATTGTGATCTCGATTCAAACACCTATGCAATCTCATTCCTAACCTCTCATTGTCAAACCTTTGACAAAATCACACCGAAACATTCAGATCTGCATTGGTACCGCCACTGAGCCAGAAAGAGTAGTCGTCATGTCTGTTTGTGAAACAGATTCACAGTCTGCTCTGTGTTACAAATATTCATATTAATCACAGAAGAACTGGGATAAAAGTTTATAGTTCAGATAAAAACACTGATGCCTACGGAAGCGATTAAAATAGAGTAAATCACCTTTTGAAATCGTGATTCTCAATTTATCCAGAATCGTACAGCTCTAGTTAAAACATCAAAATACACCTGGATTGTTTTGCATTTCGTGACTTTCAGTCGAATAAAAGACCAAAAAGATTTTAAATCATTGATTTAATAGTGTTAAAATATTGTCTAGTTTCGTTCTCGTGAAACCAATATTGTGTACGGTTTCGTCTCATGAGCTAAGTGTGTCGTCACACCCCTAGACTTTACTCCAAATAAAAAGTAAAGAATTTTCTACATAGTTATCTACTCTTTTCAGTCCTAGGGATAGGCAAGAACTCGAACGTGACGGCGATGATTGATCATGAAAACGATGATCGCCCTGACAAAATATATTTGTCTATTTTTTTGATTGGTTATTACGGCATTTTGGGCGGTACCTGAGGTCTGATTGGTTAGCATGCCTTCCAGACCCGCAAAATTAATTGATGCCTGGAATCACTGTGATCATGAAAAATAAAGTTAAGTGTAAGATGTGCAGCACCAATCTGTCATGTACATAGCATTACAATGAGAACAAGACTGTAACAGAATGTTGTAAATTCTCTGTGCTTTAGTTGCCCGTGTATCAGTGTTGTTGTTAAGGGAAGAGCACATTCAAAATGTGAGTTTCCCTTTTAAACCAGACTGTAAAAACTAGCAGAGTCAAGTTCCTTTCGTGCAGATGTAAATTGCAATAGGTATATATCTGATTAATCTAATATAAGATGCATTTGGTTGAGCTTATTAACACGCTAGCAAAGCTCTGCAAGGTGGTGTATATTCACAGATTCAGCTCAAATGCAATGCCCGATATTATTGACTGGGTTATTTGAGACGGTCATTTCTTTTTTAAAAACATTTATGCATCATAATCTAGCAGTTATTTTTTCTAGTCATATGTTCATGTTTTCATAGACATGTTTTCATGTCATGTTTGTATTCGTTTTCGTAAGTCTTAAAATATTTTCATTATCTCTGTGACGAACATGCCCGCCCCCCCGCACACGCCCTGCCCCCCTGAGTACTCAAGTACTCTTTTTTTGAGACCTATCAATGATCGAAATGAGAAATTGGCAAAAATGCCCATCCCTATTCAGTCCCTCAGTTTCTCATACATATACCAAGATCTCAAACAGATCGTCTAGGTTCATGTAACGCTGTCTAATGTCATTCAGAAGTGTGGCATAGGAGTTGATGTAGCAAACAGAATGAAGGTCGAGTGTGTCACATCGGGACAGTTTGTTTAAGCCAATATGTGGATGCGTCTTGCCCAGGCACCTGACCCATCTTCATTAAATCCTCTCCTGACATTTACTACCACAGTAGAATGAGGCAGTTCTCAGGTCAGAGCATCCAGCCAATGAGGAGAGAAGGTTATATGGGTGCTAGCCATGCTAGAGGGGCCAATCTCTTCAGGGTCACTAGTGCGTATCTGATGAGGTCTCTTTATATTCTACACATTTAAATGATGGAAATACCCCGTATGTATGCATTGCGCCGCACACACACGCACGCACGCGCGCGCGCACACACACACACACACACACACACACACACACACACACACACACACACACACACACACACACACACACACAGTCATGCTTCATGAGTCACCTGATTTACTCTAACCCTTGACAAGGCAATTTAGCTGTACAACAAGCTGTGACCAAATTTTCTTATTTTGCATAATGAGGTCACTATGAATACTTCGAAGATGTTGGGGGGGAGGGGTTCTCTCTAAATTTAAGCCTTTTAAAGGTCAGATTAGTATCGGACTTGAGTAAAAGTGAGGCCTGATTTGGATGAAAAGGACTGTTTATGTGTGTGCGTTTATTTCAATTGCAAAGGGAGACCTTTGTGCCTGTCATGTTCTTTTTGTGTGGTGGCAGGGCAAAGACAGGAAGTAATCATCGTCTGAGTAAACATGGCCCAGTCTCCTGAATGACCCTAATCTGCCATGAGACATTCCACACACCCCATGGTCTACACACACACACACACGTGTGCACACACTGGGTTCTACATACATAGAGAGACGCAATTACGCACACAGCTTGCCATCACAAAACTCAAACTCAGCTGCTCAGATTGACAAATCCCAGTCCTGCCCAAACCAGACCTGAAATGCAAGATACAAAACGAAAACTAGAACCAGAACCCAGCAGTTGGTTTCCCCACGACCCAATTTGAAAAGATCCAGAGCCGGTGCCATACTTGCTGTTTCCAGACAAACACACACACATGCTGTTCTAAGAACCATTCTAAACTACACTCCACTAGTTTATTTTTCTAATTTAGCTCTACAAACCAGGGTCCAGAATTATCTATTTGTCCATAATAGTGTGAACAGCACAAACCACATGGAATGTTTTCAATTCTGATTTGTGTTTCTAATTAAATCAGATACAGGTCTGACTTTTTGGAATGTGACCAGTGTGAAGAGTAATTTTGGGATTCACTGACTTTTACATCACTACAGATCAACATTTGTCATAATTCCTCGCTTACGAGTTACTACAAAAATTTCACATACTGTTTTTTTTTCTTCTATTATACAAGCAAAACCTAAGGAGTGTATCGTAAAAATTTTTACATTTTGCTCTCTTTCCCCTTATCCATGTCCTAATCGCAATCTCACAAATTCGCTGGTATTTGCTGCACTTGAAATAACTTGCAAAAATGAAAATGACTGACTGACACATAACACAGAAGATTTTCATTTTTCTTTCACTTTAATTCATTATATGCTGGAAGTCTTAAGTTCTTGATGGATATGCCAATGTCCACTTTGTGAACAAACTGTTCTTTTGAATGAGATCTTGTCAATGAACCAGTTGATCTAATTCAGAAAACAGGCATGAACGAAATGTTCAAGAACCGGACTGATTCATTTCTAAATTAACTTACTAATGCAATAATCCGGATGCAGCAGTTATAAGCCCACTAGAGGGGACAATTTTCATGGAATAATGACCTAAAAGTTTGTTAATCACACAAAACTGTAGCTTCAAAAAATGTATAGCTTAATGAGAAATATGAACAACTTTTACACCTTTATTTTCATACAGGTCATACAGGTTTGAAATTGCAGGAAGGTGAGAATTATGACAGAATTTTCACTACACTGTGAATTGTCCCTATTATTTATGCACTGATTGTAAGTATGTATTGATTTATTTACTAATATGACCATTTTTGTCCCCGCTAAAAAATATTTTACCAGTGCTTGGTGTGTTAATTTTAGCCCCTGCATGGGGTGTAGCTAAGAATAATAAGATGTCCTCAAGGTAAAAAGAAGAAATGGGTGACAAAATATTGCACAAAAAAAATCATACGTGCTCATTCTAGGACTGTGTGGCTCACCAGTGCTGTTCTGATATGCATTCTCTCTCACTTTTTTCTCTTATGCCTTAGACCCTGTTAAGTTTTTTTTCCAAGCATGTTTATTACAGTTTGATTGCAGTCACGGCCATGTGAATTTATCGATCTCCTAATGGCATGTGAATGGTGGAGCGGCAGTCAGGCGTAAGGATTCCCATTTAACCTCTGCTTATTAAACAGGAAGTGTGCAGGGTAATGGGCTGAACTGGAGAGATGACTGGAGCAGATAGGCAATGAATCTGCATCAGATAGTGGGATGAAGAAATAGATAGAGGATTAAGGGCATGGGGGGGGAGGAATAAAAGAAATGGACAGAATGAATGGCTAAAGGAATGGCTAGATGGAGAAGGATGAACAGATAAAAGAAAGGAAGCATGCAGTGAAGGAAAGAAAGAGCATTAAAGGGATCGCAAGAACACCTAGATGGGAATAAGGTGAGTCGAGTCATTAATCAGCCTCAGTCACTGAGCATGAAGGGCAGGAAGGCTAGAACCACTCCGACACCAACGACTGCCCCAGTGCACACATTCACACCCACACAACTGCTTCATTGCAGGAAAAGAATGGCACTGTGTGACCTCTGCAGCAGAGATGCTATATAAAGGCGGAGAATGTGTAAGAACTTGATGTGTGGATATATGCAGAATTGAGATTGAGGTGCAGTTAGCTGCTTAATTCACTGCCTGATGCTTCCAATTGCTGCCCTGGGATAAAGTAACCTGTAACTGCTGGTCTAGAATCAGTTTCTCCAAACAAAACCCAAGACTTATCTAAAATGGCTGTATGCATCATTTAAAAAAAATAGCATTAGAAAATAGTCTGAAGTACTAAGTTGGTTCGCATTCCACCTATGACATCATACTTAATTTGACAAAATAAACCGAGGCTGTGAAAGGACGGAAGTCTAGTGCTTTAATGTTGTGAACCTGGGTGTCTTTTAGTTGACAAAACAATTAAAATACATCCACTGAACATTTGTGCAAAGACGTTTCACCACCCGAGTGATCAACAAAGAGACATACATCAGTACAACAATGGCTCTACTTCCGTCTCTTACATCAGTTTTCATTTGCGTCCTATTAAATATGCTGTCTACATTGACTAAAGTCTATGCATATCAGGGGTTTAATGCAATCTGGCTCAAAGTCCTGTTAGGCTCACATCCAGGACAATAATGCAAGGAACAACCAAATAACAATGTCCTTGAATAATGGATTACAGACCACCATGCCAGGTTAAGTAACACCAACATCCTGCTCGTCTGGGATGATGTAAAGCAGATAGTCTTGAATGGTAAATGTTCTTTATGCTAGCACTGGATGCTAAGTGTACTGTCCTCTACAGTAAATGGGGGTCGCTGAACAAAAAATGTCAAATATTTATTACAAGAGATTCTAGCAAGAGAATTCTAGCAAGAGAATTCAGACATTCAAGAGCCGTTATCCATCATGAAATTCATTCAGTTCCAGTATTTTTTTTTTTTTTTTAATAAATAGAACCGTTCTGAATAAGAATAGGAACTGGTGTGCGGTTCAAACCTACTGTCTAAGTCTTCAGGTATATCAGGTAGTGCTGTTCCTGAGGGAAAGGCAGTACCTGGACCTGTTTGATCTGTAGCTGTCAGTGGGGCAGTTAGTGAGCTAGTTCTGTCTGAACTGGTCTGTGCTTCTGTGTGGCAGCTCCCAGAGTGAAAGAAATGAATAATAAATGAGTGTGAGAGAGAGAGGTAGAAAAGGAAACGCAGAAAGAGAGATTCCTATTGAGTCTGTAGTATGTCTTCAGGTCTCACGGTAACAGCTAAACAAATGTTTTGTAAGTGTCTGTTGAAGCTCAGACCTGTTTACAATAGCTCTGTTCAAAAGCACAGTGTGCTGACTCGCTGCTTACTGACTATACAGTCAGCTGTCTTCAAAAGGTGCTATTATATTAGAGAAATTTTAGAGCAAAAAAATTTGCCCAACAACGGTAAATGGGACCACACCCCAAGACTAATGTCACACTGCAAGCCTTAGTGCTCAATTCCGATTTACTGCTCAGATCAGATTTTTTTGTATAGCTGTTCACATTGTTGTTGGCCAATGTGGCCAATGTGAACAGATCATGGTCCTGGACTGACCCACATGCACAAAAGAACGATAAAAAGACATCACGCAGCACACTGTCAAATGGAAGTAAACACGGAGGACATTAAAGTAATCGATTATGCATTTATTTACTGATTTAGTAATCTGTTGCAGAAGCCAGCAAATTTATACACAAGCAATATAAAAAAACGACGAGGATATGAAAAAAGAGGGCAATTTTTATACATTGATACAAGCCCTCATGGTTTGCATGTAGAGCTGTCACTGTAATACTTATTTTCTGACATCACTGTCCTTCACTGACTACCTTTCGCAATCTTTGAAGTGACTCCATTGAGCATAGAATTGTGACAAATGTTGATCTAGAGTGATGTTAAAGTCACATTAATTCCGATATGACTGCTCCGACTGTGGTCGCATTGCAAAACATCTGACCTGTATCGGATTTAGGACACATATGGAAGTGGCCCAAATTGGAATTGAAAAGATCAGATTTGATGTGGTTTGTGCTGTTCATACTGTTTGGGCCACATTTGCCTGCAGTGTACCGTTATAGTATCTTACAAGTGCTCTACATAAGAAACAACACCAGAAATTCTATATTCACATTTGATTTTAATAGAGAAAGCATGTTGCATTAGTCAGCATGAAATGAAAAGTCACTATTTTGTGAATGCATGTTATAGATCTTACTGTAAATGATTCATTCAATTTTTTTTTTCTTTACCTTGTAATGTTTAAGAAAAATATAATAACTAATCATTTCATTTGTCTAAAGCCTGTCCCTCCACAATCGACTGCAAGCTTGTATTCATTTAGGAGTGCAACTCTCACATCTGGATAACCAATCAAAAATGGGTAATCAGAACCAAGTCCCCACCCAATATTTTTTTCTGTTTCGATAATCTGTTCAAATCAAATCACCTTTATTTATATAGCGCTTTTTACAAGTCCAATTGTTTCAAAGCAGCTTGACAGTGTTAACAGGAAAATAATGCAACAGAATTTGATTCGGCTGTACAGCCACTGGTGAAAACGGTGATGTTATCCAGCTAATTTCAATTATCATATAGGTGTCAATGCGGGCAGATTGGTAATATAGTTGAAATTTAGGTGCCCCCAACTTGCACTCGGATGTATGTAATAATACAGAAGAAAAGATCTGTTGCTACTTCTGTTTCATCACAACTTTAAAATAAGTTGCACACTCAAAAATTTTATTTTTGTTTTCTACATAATAAAACAATTTAAAAGATGATTGCGACTTTTTATCTCACACTTCCTGACTTTTTTCTCAGAATTGCGAGATATGAACTCACAATTGCAAAATATAGCCAGAATTGCAGAATATAAATTTGCAATTGAGAGAAATAAAGTCAGAATTGCGATATATAAATTCAAAATTCTTTATAACTTTATAAGACTTAATAACACACAACTGTGAGTTTATACCATGCCTACTTTTTGGAACATCCTTTGTGTCAGGTGACGCTTTAAAAATGCAATAAAAAAGGGTCAAAACAGAGCAAAGGTGTCATGTTGGGAATGAAGTAAACAGAGAGAGATGTGTCAATGTATGTGAAAGAATATGTGTAGGGGAAAGAAACACACTCACCTCTCTGAGCATGGGGTCAGATATGGAGCTGAGGTTGACCGCTCCTTCATAAGTCAGGTAGTAGAAGACATTGAGCGCTCTGATGGCTTCAGGTCCCTGCTGCTTGTATCCGAATATCAGATCAATCCACTGATGCAGCTGACAGGATACAAACTCACTCTCCAGAGCCTATAAGAAACACAGGAGATAAAGCTAATGTCATTCAAGCTTAGTGAAACAACACCCTGCCCAAAAGAACTACATCAAGATGTTGTAGGTAAATAAGCTAAATTGAGGGTAGTTAGAGAATAAGACACAGTGAAATACCATGTGGCATGACTGCTTAGTGAATTCACCACAGATTGTGATAGATGTTATTTTTTTATTTTTCACATGCCCAACAACTCATGGAGAGCTCCTAAGAGAACGTAACCAAGTAGCATGGGTAACGGGATCTGTCAAAATGTGCTTTCAACAGTCACAAATGACATAATACACACAAATTACAAGCATATGCTTCCAGGACAGAACTGCTGGAGCAAAGCAGATCGTCTTACATGAGCAGGACGAGATATCTTTGCTCCTTTGTTTAGTCTCATCTCTACGTGCCACGGGGCGTCTGAGAGCGTTGTTGTTTTCGAAGCTATGATTGTTCTTCGACTGTCATAACATTGAAACACAAGCTGTTTCTCTCTTCATTAACCGCCAATGGAGGGCCTCCGTTTATGACTGCACATAAAAAACAGCAATTGTGTTAATTTGCTCAAAGCTGTGTGGGCACAAAGGCCTCTAAACGAGCCCAAATGAGTATGAGAAGAGCCTTGATTGTCATTGCTGCCTTGTGTCACATTAATTTCGAGACAAACATTAGGCCCTGCACTTAAACAGCAATTTATATTATTTAAACGCTTACCGGAAGGGTCTTAGCATCACTCATTTAAATGTGAATTCACTGACAGCTAATTTCGCTTAATTTGCACTCCAAGCTTTCTTAATTAGAACTTTAAATCAGAAGGGCAATAAAAGATGCTGTGAAATGTGGCATTTGCAATACGACAACAGGTTTGACAGCAAACTGGTTCAGCTCTTGTGCAGTAATAACTTCATGAGTGATATTACAAGAGTAACAGATGATAGCAAAAAGTTCAGAGATGAAACCTAAAACCTAATTTCGTATGAAATTAGATATTCTGTTTGTTTGCTTGTTTTTAGCTTGCACAGTGTGTATGTTATGGAAATTCACACAAAGGTGAGAAATAATTGCTTAGTTTATAATCAGGACGGTACTCACTACTGCTCACGCTATATTAAAATTCTATACTTTATACAACATTACTATAGAA